>JAQSUU010000410.1:2400000-3600000 GCA_038087645.1 Saccharum hybrid cultivar R570 | reverse complement strand
AAAAATTAATGTGTCAGGACGCCTTGTTCGTATCAATTCGGTTTGTTCAACCTGAATCTGATTCTAGCTTGCGCTTGAACACGTCTACGGAGGATCAATCCATTCGATTCTACGAAACCAACAGAAAAAAAGTGGAAGATAGCTAGCCATCCCATTCATCAAACCAATGGCTCCATTAGATAATTAAGGCGGATATATCAATTTGTAACTTCATATACACGATGCTCAGTAAAAAAAAAGTGCATCTAGTACCTTGTATTTGGACACGAAAAGCACGTGCTACTCACTGATGCGTCACTTGCAGTTTAAACAAAGGTGACCTGGACTGCGTCGTAAGTGCAAAGTCGACCATTGTGCTCAATTATCGTACTCCTATCCTATCCCACACCTACACTACGTAGAACTTTTCGTCGTCAGCTGTATCTTTCCGTTGATGCAGTATATTTGTTTGTCTTTTTTGAGAAATTTTAGCGATACACCCGTCGACGCGTCAATGTTAATACGATCGTATTGTCGCTACTCCTAGAATTGGTAGGCACAGGTGCAATGAAAACCCTCATTTCCGACTGCTTTCAGGTCAGTAAAGAAATGTATAACCTGCAGGAAATTAAACTGTCCAATTCGGAGCTCCAGTGCAGAGTGACAACGGGTGATGGACATCGATCGTATCCTTTTCAGCCATCGTGCACAAGTGGACTTTTTGTATAGTATGCGTTTAATACTCAAGCCTCAAGAGTAAAGATGCGTGCTTTTTAATTACCTTAAATTGATATACTACTATAATAATAGTAGTGCGCGTATTTTTGTTATTAGTGCGCGAAATTTCGCTACAACTTTTGGACAGCTTGATAGCAGAGTGGAAACGCTTAACGTCTCCATCTGAAAGGAGAAAAATTAAGATTTTGTTTTTTCGCTAATCCAGTAATAAGAACAAGATATTTCTTTACATTATATTTTGCATGTGCTTTTGGGCTGCATGCGGTTAACAAAATCAATCATATCCTTGTTCTCTCATAACATGATGGCTGTCGTATAATAACATACTCCAAATTGAAGGAACTTTTGGAAGTTATGTACGGTGGTGGTAACGATATTAGGTGTGTACTGGCAAGTAGAGTTTTAGTTTGTCGTAAAGTATACTCCGATCCGATACAGTCATCCCAAAATGACGGCATATCTCATTTTGAGGAGTTGGTTTTTTAGGGAAAAAAAACTAGATATACTACTACGTAACGAGTACCATTAGGTAGATCACAAAATATATACTTTTATAATGAACTTATTTAGAGATTCAACAAATGCTAATACTATTTTTATATCTGTTGTCAAATTTATAAAAAGAACTTGACTCTTTAAAGAGCGAGATAATACACATTTATATTGAGACAGAGGGAGCAGTAAAACAACAAGAATTTATATACGTCAAGACTAAAAACCAAGGGTGAAGCTCCTCACTAGTTAGAGGGTGCAAAGGCACCTCCTCAAAAATTTTAAAAAAAGTGGCGATTATGACTAAAAATTTACTGTACATGCACCTTTTTATTTTACAAGTACGTCCATGCATTCACGAGGCAAACAACCTCTTGTAAGCGCTCGTCCGTCCCATAGCCTTTTGCTGCCGCCGGAACCGGAAGCTCCGATCCGTGGTCGCGGCGAGGGACACAAGGATGGATCAAGGGGATTTGATTTGAGAATGAGAATAGCATCTTGGCTGAACGTGAACGGCTAGCCCACCAACACTAACTTTTGCCGGTTATAAAAAAAAACACTAACTTCTTTTTGCCAAAACAAACATACGTACGTACGTTTCATCACTGTAGTAATGATAACAACGTGACTGAGCGTTCCACTCATCACTTGTGTAACGCTAACTCATTGCATTGCCTGCCTTTTGAGCTGGGCGATGGCATCCGTACAGACACGTTGCTGGAGTGGTTTTTCTGTTCCCGGCGCTGTCACCTTAGCTTGGACGCTACCGCATGGCGTTTCTTTTTCTTGGTCTCTTGATTCCTGAAAAATGAATGAGCGACGTTTCTATTAGCCTCCTTTAACAGGGTCTGTGTTTCTTCATATAAATATAAACTATGAAACAAGAGAAACCATGTTCTGATAAATCTCAGCTTTTGGTTAAAAAAAGCTACGGCTTTATTATTATTTTTAGCTATACTTCTACAAGTCGTTTTCTTACCTACTTCCTTGGTCACCAAGTAAATCTACATTTCGTTGCTTAAAGTCAAACATTTTCAAGTTTAACCAATTATATATATAGAAAGTAGTGTGAATATTTGTATCTTCAAATAAGTACCGTCAATCCAATAATACTTATTGTACATAGTAAATATGAGTACGTTTTTAAATATATCTGATCAAAATTAAAATGTTTGAATACTGGAGGAGCGATAATTATAGTTATTCTGCCATGAAAGAGATAGTACACGTTTGATACGAGTATTTTTTATATTATATACAAAAGCCTGCGAGCCGGTGGAGAGAAGCACCAACATGCCAACAAAGAGCTTGTTCACCTGGCTTATAATCCGTCTTTTTCAACTTGTTTTTTCAGTTGAAATAATATTTTTCTCTCACAACAAATCAGCCAACAGTGTTTTTCAGCCGACTTATCAGCCCAACCGAACGGGGCCAAAGGTCTAACTGCCCGGACACCAGAGCTGTGTACTGTCCGTGGCCGTTTTCTCTCAACAAGCGGCACATGCTTGCAATTGCATTGCATGCCCGCCGCCCGCTTAAAATATATATATATAAAACTGATCCTAATAATTTTTATCACAAAGAAAAAACTCACTCTGTCAGTCGGCATTTTTTTAATGTACACATGAGATTAAAAAAAAAGAAACGAGACGTGATACACGCAAACAACTCGCAGACAGCTTTGATCCGAACAGCCGCCCCCTCTGGTCTCTGCCTTCTTGCCTCCGGATCGATGGGCCGTTTTTTCTGAAAAGTCAGCCAAAGTATTGTTTACTAATTTACAGTTAGAGAAAAATATTTTTTTCGCTAAAAGGTATGGCTGATAAGCCAAGCGAACAGGGCTGAAATTATAAGACTACCCTCCGCCCGCTTCGTCTCTCTGGTCCCTTCTCGTCCCTCGCATCGCCACGACGCGCCACGGCATCAGATTCAAGCCTTGTTTAGTTCCTCTTCCTAAAGTTTACTCCCTATCACATCGGATGTTTGACACATGCATAGAGTATTAAATATAGAATAAAAAATAACTAAATGCCCAGATTGTGACTAGTTTGCAAGACGAATTTTTTTAACCCTAATTAGTTCATGATTTGACAATATGGTGCTACAGTAAACATGTGCTAATGACGGATTAATTAGGCTTACTAAATTCGTCTCGCATATTACTGAGGACTTCTGTAATTTGTTTTATTATTACTATCCGAATACTCCCATGTGACATCCCGATGTGACACCCAATGTAACATCCATAAACTTTACTCCCTAGATTTAAACACCACCTCAGATCAGATATAACCACCGCCTTGCCACAGCCCCCCCTCTCCCTCTCTCTGTCCTGTGCCCTCTGTCACGGCATCAGAAAAATGTTTCTCTTCCATAATTTTCTTGGATAAACTTTACGGATACAATGACTCTACTGATGGAGTAAATCAAAAGAAAACTACATTTTTCAGCTCTCAGGCCTTAGCGTCCTTGTTGGATAGTTAATTTCGGAGAACCACTTCACAAAATCAGTATAAAATCATTTCTCGATAGAAAACTATTAATTAGCAGAGTCCGTGCTCCGAGAGCTATGCCAAACATGCTCTAAGTTTCTCCATTTGTGTAACGCCGGCGTTGCAAACCCTCATGTTTCTTGAGTCATCAACATCGACATCAGACCTACCCCCAAAGTAGCTTCCAGAGAAATACAAGCACACTACTACTGACCCGTTACATATGACGTTTCAGGCATAAAAAATACAGACGTAAGCAACAAGTCGGATTTGCAGCCGGGAAACGTCACATATATACAGCTTCTCGGAGGGACAGGGGAGTACTTTTTTTTTTTTTGAAGCTGGACAGGTGTAACACCCGTGTTTTTGCATCATCTTAAAAACCACTAAAAATTTGAACTTTTTTAAAACTTAACAACGAACTAAAACTTGATTAGGAAAATTAGGCAAAATCCTTTTAAAAATGTTTTCCAAAACTCTGCATCAAAATTCACCATATGCATTTAGTATAGAACTTTGAATTGTTTGCGTGATTGATTGAATGCTTGTTTGATTGGGATGCTTGATTGCTTGTGTGATTGCTTGCCCTTCTAGAATTTATTGCGGCACCAAAATAGTATTAGCTGGACCCTTAGTTGTAAGGACCTTTCTCAATAATATAATAGTAGATAATACACCCTGTAAGTTTGCTATTCACAATATTAGTTATACTTAGTTTCTCTCTCTCTATATATGCATGTTATATTTCCTTAGCAGTATATCCCTTGCCTTTAATTTCCATAGTTATAATTATAATAATATAATACTTAGATATATATACACATCCTGGTCACGTCCTTTAATTTCCTAGTATTGGAAATGCATCAATATTAAATGATACATGCCATCTTCTTATATTTAATTAATTCCCCTTTCTTAATTCTCATCATGGCTAAAATGATAATGGTTAGTTACACTGGAATATATTTTATGCTAGTTGTGCATTCTTTAGTTAGTAACACGCATTCTTTAATCAGTAATACTTCTTGATATATATATATATATATATATATATATATATATATATATATATATATATATATATATATATATATATATATATATATATATATACACACATGACTTGGTTAAGTAGGCATACATCGTCACCGAGTAGGTTTACATATACACATACATGCTCTGGTTATATATACATGCATTGTTAGTTAGAGAAATAGAAAAGAAGAGCACTACTGTGTACGCTCCCATTCCTGCCGATGGCCTGGCCCAACAAGCGCACAGCGAGAGCAGCTGCAGCCCCTTCCCTCTCCTCTCACTTGCACGCGGGGCCCGATAGTCAGCTTCATCTCCCCCACTGCACTGCTGACGTCACCCCGACCAAAAATATCCCCATCGCCACTGTGCACAACCACCTCTCTGCGCTGTCGCCTTCCGACCGAGATCATCCACTCCGTGATTTCCGTCGACACGCACGCACGGATGGATGAGGTCGCTGCCGCCTCCGCCTAGATATTTTATTGCGAACCGACCTTCTCTGGTGTCGTTTCCGGACACGACGCCGTCTTCCTCCGAGCACGTGAAGCACGCTCGCTGTCTCGCCGAGATATTTTTTTCGCCACCGCCTTTGTCCCTTGTCGCGACGCCGAGATATTTCCCATGGCGAACCGCCTCTCTGCGTTGTCGTCATCCTCCAAACGAAAATATCGGCGTCGGACTATGCTTAACCGACCATGTTCCGTGTCGTTTCCGGCATCAATCTTATCCTCGCCGCGAACCTCGTCGACAGCTGGGGCATAGCAAGGACACGGCCGTCAGAGATATTTTTCCGCGAATCGCGTTCCTCGTCGCGCACGCGGAGCACGTCGACGGAGATATTTCTCCAGGCCAACCGCCTCGCCGCGAGCCTATAAAAGGCCGGCCATGGCCGTCGTCGAGGGCACCTCGCCAAGCTCGGAGGTGGGGGAGAAGCTCGCCTCTCCAGCTGCTTGCTTCGGCCCTCTCCTTCTCCCTGCTGCTCAGCACGCAGCGGCGAAGACGTCCGCGCTTCGCCGAGCGCCGTCGTGCCCGCTCGCCCAGTGAGTGAGCCGCTGCCCTGGCCGCTCGCCCACCGCGAAGCCGAGCGCCCGCCGTCGCCGTGCCCTCTGCCCGCTGAAGCCGCCGCCGCGCTCGTCCTTGCCAACCGACTGCCGCTGGAACACCTTCGCGCTGCAGCCGAACTCTGCGCCTCCGCCGCACGGCCCAGCAGCGCCGCCGCCCTGTGCTCTGCTCCAAGCCTTGCTCTGCTCTCACCGGCGCATCCTTTCTCCTCCTCTGCTTGCCCACTCTCCCTCTCCTTGCTCTTGCCGCGACCCACGCGGACGCCGCCGTCGAGCAGCACCGCCGCCGAGCCGGGTGCCCTGTGTCCTCGTGCTCACCATCTCCCTCCGCCTCCTCTGTGCTCTCCCTTCTCACTCTCTGACCGCTCGATGGGGATGGGGATAGGAATGACCGACGATGGCATCCAATGCCAGCGCCTCAGCCACGTCGTTGTGGCCAATGGCCGAGCGACACACCCTCTGGTCGGGCCTGCCTGTCAATGATTCCTCCCCCTCCTTTCTTCTGTGAACACTCGGTCCACAAGGACCGCAGGCAGGCGGGAGCAGGTGCACGAGCACAGTGCTAGGCCGAGCCCCACAGTGGCCCACACGTCAGCCTCATGGGTAAACTGCTACGCGTACCCAGAAAAACGTACACAGTAGACTAAACGGTAAGCTAATAAAATTCCAGAAAAATTCCTAATAAATTTCTAAATTAACTAGAGTAGTTCTAGATCGTATTTATATAGTTTGCATCCATATTGCATAGATAAAAATAGTAGAATTAATTTGCATGCATTATTTCATACTCGTTTAACCGGTAAATTTAAATATTTTATATCTTGCACGTCTTAATTCCAAATTGCATAATTCTTTCACCATAAATCATCAAATAATGGTGCCCATTTAAATTCTAGATTTGTTTGCCTTGATTTACTTTATTAGTAATCACGCTGTAGACGCATATATTAGATTAAACGCTCCGCAAACGATCACTTAAATATAACTACACGAATAAACATAACGTATACTTAGTGATGCAATTGCATCCGTATAAATATAACCGTAGTAGTAATATAGAGGAACATAAGATATACCTGATAGAATTATGAAGCACGCGTTAGAATTATAAAATGGACGCGCTAGGATTAGATATAACCAACATATATAGATAGTACTAATATATAAATGCAATAGTAATATAACATATGCGCGGTAGAATTAAAGTATCCGCATGCTAGTAATAATAATATACATATAATAATAAAATGAAATATGCACTTTACTAATATAAAATATTCTCGGTAGTATTATAAAATATAATGTTACGCGATAGAATATGTATAAACCCAGAGATATAGTAGTGTACCGATAGTATCACCTACACACTATATATGGCTATGCCCGATACCCGGGAATACGTCCATGTATGGCTAACCAACCACCCACTCTAACCTAGCCCGTAGGAGCCACCTTGATTGGATGAAATACCTCTATCCAAATCTTACTTTAAATTGACATAATAATGATAGACTAGTTAATGATTCATCGCCCAACTAGGATCAACCCGTCTAGGAACGATTGCCGCCGTGCTGGTTTGACATGAATTGATTGTTATTTTCTCGTTTGTGTGTCTTGTTTGTCGACGTTAGTCCGCGTAGGATCGGAGACGCAGAGATGACCCACGGGACCCTAGAAGCACCACCAACACGGGAACAATGAAGGAACGACAACCTTGGATATACTCGACAGCGAGCAAAGGCAAGTCCTAATCCCCACCTGTCTCCTACATTTTCATTCCTTTGTTTACTCCCCTTCTACCACCTCTATATTTTGCTAGCCTCCACCATAACCCACCATACCCGACCCTACCAACTTCTAATCTTAACATATACTACTTATTAAATCCTCATTCATAGATTAATATTGTTATGTGATTTATGAGAAGGTATTGGTACCTTGATGAGATATGAGAAATATGAACTTGAGGATAATAACTATGAAACTTAAGTTGGTAAAATTGGACTAAACCTCGACAGGGGGCGAGTGGGGGTAATTCATGTGGTATGGGTTACCTTGGCAGGATAGCATGTGTGGGATCCTGTGGGAGATACTCGTATCGGTCACATAAGGACCGGTTCATTGGCCATCTCGCCTAGCCAGAATTTCGTACAGCCACATGTCTATATGGGTAGACTTGATCTCACACCCCGTTAGATTGAAGTATGATTTTCACTAGGAGGCCGGAGTGGCAATGGACTAACAGGAGAGGACACGGCTGCTGTGTGATCTACCGTGGTCTGATCGGCATGGTTTCTTTGTGGTCTTCCATGTAAAATTTATTGTTGTGCCGTGTGCGAGCACCCTTTTATTATTTAATCTGGATGCTATGTGATCATCCACCGGATGCTGTGTGATCATCCAACCACTCGATATTCTAGGATGCTGTGTGATCATCCTGATGCTTGTGGGTTCCGGTCCCTGAGTAGTCCGTGGTGGAATTATATGGAAATCTAAGGTAGCGCCCTCTCGGGTATGAGGTCTCGTTAGGCCTGTCTAAGCCATGACGATGGTATCGACTACGCCTATCATGTGGGGAAATTTGTACACCTCTGCAGAGTTTATTGAATCTATTCGAATAGCCACGTCCTTGGAATGGGCAATCGCTGGGATGAGGTCCCCAAATGATTAGACTACAACAACTGTGATACTCTGGTAAGATGTATTTATGAATTTGATAATCTATATTCAACTCGGGAACTGGTGAGGATGGTAATACCCTGCTAGGGCCCAACCTATATTTATAATTACTCAACTCTATCGCCTTTACCACTAACCACCTCTATATACAGCCTCCATTCACCTCTCCTCCACCCAAAGTTAGGGCTTGCTGAGTACGTATGTACTCACCCCTCCTCCACTCTATGTTTTTAGGAATAAAGCTGCAGGAGTATATCCGAGGATGAAGCTACCAAGGACTACACAAGGATAGGACGCCTGGAGCACACTCGAAGACGGAGCCATACGACTACACGAAGAAGTTACACTGGGACTACGACGATCGGGTTGTAGGAATACGCTTAAGGAATAAGTCTAGGGTTACGTCCGCACTCCAAGTTGCCTGTAGGAATGGAGCCACGTTGTTATAGAACCGCTGTCTTAGAACTCTGATATACGATGTAAGGCCAATGGCCCAAGCTATGTAACCCGAACCATGTAATATATTTCTCCTTTAGCAATAAAAGTATGGTTTTTGATATCAATCTTGTTCGAATTGTGCGTATCAGCTACTGATCCAGGGACTGATACATGATGCACAAAGGACCCTAAATTGGGGGTCCGACAGGGTGGTATCAGAGCTATACTTGGACTGTAGGACGAACCCTTAGCATGGACGTTAGTTAGGAATGTTTTTTTCTAAAAACTATTTTTAAAAATCTTTGTTAATAACCCTTGACTCTTACCTTTCCTTCACCTTCTATATCAAAAAACAATTTTTCTCTCTCTTCTCAGCCCCTTAAAAATTACGAGCAGTATCGCTAGGATAGATTAAGTCATACCTAGAATACGAGGTAGCTTGGAGATTAGGTCTTTCATAGGTCTAGAGTAACCTTCCACGGTAGGAAGGTGAAAGTAGAACGTACGCCGTTTACGCTTGTTACATCTTGATTGACCTTTGTTGTTTGTTACAACTACCCCTTTTAGATCTCTCTCCCCACCTTGTGCTCTTCCTTCTCCCTCATTCTAGATGCACCTCTTGGAGATTATGCAAGGGAAGACTACTATCTAGGATATTTTGGAGAAGGCAGGAATTATTAGAAAATAATTTTTGGAAGACAAGATAGAAATAAGGAATCAGCAGTAACCCGATTGCTACTTGTGACAGTACAACCAACACATTGTCTATCCAGTAACAATACCAAGTGCCCGTTCCTCATCACACCAGAGCTACTGAAAAAAAAACACAGCAAGCAACAGGAGAAAACCGTAAATTCTGCACACCACCACCATCCACTCCACCGCACACTTTTCCTGCACGCCGGTGCCGTCCCCTCAATGTAACGCTGTTGTCCCCCACTGCACGCCGCACCACCACCGCCCCACGACGCCACTCATGTTGTCACCTCCATCACCGTCGAAAGTTGCTGCTGTTGTCCTCCACGACGCCGATTCCCTTGGCAACCGGTGCTGCTCAATGCCACCGATAATGGCGCACACCCGCTCTCCTAACCCTGCTGTCAACCGTCTATAAAAGACACCCCTGCTGCCCTTCAGAAGCAAGACACCCCACTCTCAACACTGATCACCCACCTAAATCTCCTATTCAAGTGCCAACTTGTTTCAAAAAAAAAGCCAGAAGTGTGTGCTGCAAGCTGAAGAAAAATATCACGAAGAAGTACGTCGTCAGAAGCTGGAAGTTGAAGCCTTCAAGATGCGCTTAGAAGAAGATGAACTCGCTAAAGCCCTTTTTGCTGTCCTGATTCCAACTCTGATAGGACGACCATATTGTATATCCTTATGATGCGCCCACTACCTTATGAGAAGCCTTGAGTTAATTATTGAAATCAGAAAAGTGGAATAAAAATCCTAGAGATCTTGTTGGTGCTAAAATGTATTTCTGAGATTTCTGGACTCAAGTCATTGGAAAAAGAAAAGAACAAAAAAAGGGGGTGCAGTCAATACCACCATCACCAGCAGACCCTAGCCACCTCATATTTTTGGGATTTACAGTAAGCCGCAAACCGACAAAGACCACTGCACAGTTGTCAAAACTACACCCCGTCACAGTGCACCACTGTGTAGTGGAACCCATTCCGACTCCACTTCCTTCCACCGCACACCTCAGGACCAGTCAAAGCGTCCCTTGCAAGCCTCACCACCGGCACCTTATAAAAGAAGGAACTCCTCTGCCCTCATCATCACCCACGCCCTATGAAGAATCCCACTGCCAGCTTTTCCTTACCGTGAGCAAAAGCAAAGCAACCACACCCTCAGCTTTCCACTCGCAAACCACCACAGTTGATTCCTCCCACACCCACAAATGGCCGAAGGTGTTTGGGTCAGCAGCTACTGCCTCCACACCGAAGGATTCCCCAAGCTCCTATATGCCACCATGCAGAGACTTGGAATACAAAAGCGTCCCGAGTATGAAGGTCGTGAGTATGAAGAACATGGCATTGAGCGTTGTGAAGTCACCATCTACGTCGCAAAGAGTGAAGACTTCCCTGACATAGCTGAAGCTTGGAGCATGACTGCAACCGGTTTTCGCTTCACCGACACCTACCAAGCCGTCGCCCGTAAAGCCCTGCGACACCTGTGCCAGCTCTACGAAGAGCCCATCACTCGTACACCCATGAGATTCTTCCCACCACGGGAGAAGAACCGCCCTGCCTGGATCGCCCGCATGGAAGCCCTGCAAGAGCAAGAAGACAACCCCACCATGAAGTTCATGACCGACTACCTACTCTCCCTCGACGAGCAGTACGATAGGCAAGCCGCCGGACTGATGAACTGCATCCACCGCGCCCAAGTGGCCGTGATCTATGCCAGGAGCCTTCATGTAGAAGCACAAGCCCGAGTCGCCGCTAATAGGCAAGAGCCCGTGATTTTGGAAGGAATCCCAATCCACCTGCCAGGAAGAAGAAGGACGGACCCTGCAGTACCCCCAGCACCGCCACCATCGAGAGACTTCGACGCCGAGCCTCTCCTCCCGCTCACTCAACCACCGCCAAACGAAGAAGAACCTGCACCAAGCTCAGTGGAAGAACCTCCAGCACGCCGGAATGAAGCCTCCTTGTCCGATGAAGTAGACTAGTTGCTCCCAAGGGAGATGTACTCGTAGTCTAACACCTCCCTCCCCTTCATTATTGTAATTCATCCCATTGTACCCAAGAAGCAGTGTGTCTGGTTCGCAATCCCGTAATATTCATATGCTCGCCTACTCGCAAAAAAAAATATAATAGGGTGTACACAATCAAAGCATCATGCAAGGGTGATCACCAGACAAAGAATAATCTACACGAAAAATAAGCGGATCTAAGAAATAAAATAATAGAAGATTTAAGGATAAATCTTCTAAGTGGGGTAGATTTGGACCTGTAGTCAAGAAAGAAAGAAATCATTGATCAGACAGGGTGAAAACAACTAAGCTACTGAAGATCCAAGCTTTTAGATGAGAAAAGGAATCCTAAGTTCACAGTGATCGTCGCTCAAAAGAAACAAAACCAACACACTGGCACCATAAATCTAGAGGATTTAAAGAGAAATATGAAGGAAGCTCAAGAGTTGGCATAAAAAAATTGGACCGTGGAGGTCTAAATCATCTAAGTGGGTAGCTTTGCAACCAGAAGATCAAACCATCTAAGTGGGGTAGCCCAAGACCTGGAAATTGGAATTACTTAGGGGATTAGAAAGTCAGAAGATTGAGTTGAGTGACTACTAATATTACAAGAAAAGGGCACCAGGAAACATGAGCAGAGATGGATTTGATTCACTTAGCCTCAAGTGTTACCGCAAGCAATGTATGACAATGGCGACCTACTGTAAATGAGAATAGGATTTACGAAGACCCAAGAATTCGCGGGAGATAGTCCAGCAAGAAAAAAAAGGATCTGGGATCTTTCTCTCTCTAATTTCTTTTCTCCCTCTCTAGTTTCTTCTCTCTTACTAGTTTCTCCCTGTAGTCTACTTGAATCTCGGGGACGAGATTCTTCTAAGTGGGGTAGATCTGTAACACCCGTGTTTTTGCATCATCTTAAAAACCACTAAAAATTTGAACTTTTTTAAAACTTAACAACGAACTAAAACTTGATTAGGAAAATTAGGCAAAATCCTTTTAAAAATGTTTTCCAAAACTCTGCATCAAAATTCACCATATGCATTTAGTATAGAACTTTGAATTGTTTGCGTGATTGATTGAATGCTTGTTTGATTGGGATGCTTGATTGCTTGTGTGATTGCTTGCCCTTCTAGAATTTATTGCGGCACCAAAATAGTATTAGCTGGACCCTTAGTTGTAAGGACCTTTCTCAATAATATAATAGTAGATAATACACCCTGTAAGTTTGCTATTCACAATATTAGTTATACTTAGTTTCTCTCTCTATATATGCATGTTATATTTCCTTAGCAGTATATCCCTTGCCTTTAATTTCCATAGTTATAATTATAATAATATAATACTTAGATATATATACACATCCTGGTCACGTCCTTTAATTTCCTAGTATTGGAAATGCATCAATATTAAATGATACATGCCATCTTCTTATATTTAATTAATTCCCCTTTCTTAATTCTCATCATGGCTAAAATGATAATGGTTAGTTACACTGGAATATATTTTATGCTAGTTGTGCATTCTTTAGTTAGTAACACGCATTCTTTAATCAGTAATACTTCTTGATATATATATATATATATATATATATATATATATATATATATATATATATATATATATATATATATATATATATATATATATATATATATACACATGACTTGGTTAAGTAGGCATACATCGTCACCGAGTAGGTTTACATATACACATACATGCTCTGGTTATATATACATGCATTGTTAGTTAGAGAAATAGAAAAGAAGAGCACTACTGTGTACGCTCCCATTCCTGCCGATGGCCTGGCCCAACAAGCGCACAGCGAGAGCAGCTGCAGCCCCTTCCCTCTCCTCTCACTTGCACGCGGGGCCCGATAGTCAGCTTCATCTCCCCCACTGCACTGCTGACGTCACCCCGACCAAAAATATCCCCATCGCCACTGTGCACAACCACCTCTCTGCGCTGTCGCCTTCCGACCGAGATCATCCACTCCGTGATTTCCGTCGACACGCACGCACGGATGGATGAGGTCGCTGCCGCCTCCGCCTAGATATTTTATTGCGAACCGACCTTCTCTGGTGTCGTTTCCGGACACGACGCCGTCTTCCTCCGAGCACGTGAAGCACGCTCGCTGTCTCGCCGAGATATTTTTTTCGCCACCGCCTTTGTCCCTTGTCGCGACGCCGAGATATTTCCCATGGCGAACCGCCTCTCTGCGTTGTCGTCATCCTCCAAACGAAAATATCGGCGTCGGACTATGCTTAACCGACCATGTTCCGTGTCGTTTCCGGCATCAATCTTATCCTCGCCGCGAACCTCGTCGACAGCTGGGGCATAGCAAGGACACGGCCGTCAGAGATATTTTTCCGCGAATCGCGTTCCTCGTCGCGCACGCGGAGCACGTCGACGGAGATATTTCTCCAGGCCAACCGCCTCGCCGCGAGCCTATAAAAGGCCGGCCATGGCCGTCGTCGAGGGCACCTCGCCAAGCTCGGAGGTGGGGGAGAAGCTCGCCTCTCCAGCTGCTTGCTTCGGCCCTCTCCTTCTCCCTGCTGCTCAGCACGCAGCGGCGAAGACGTCCGCGCTTCGCCGAGCGCCGTCGTGCCCGCTCGCCCAGTGAGTGAGCCGCTGCCCTGGCCGCTCGCCCACCGCGAAGCCGAGCGCCCGCCGTCGCCGTGCCCTCTGCCCGCTGAAGCCGCCGCCGCGCTCGTCCTTGCCAACCGACTGCCGCTGGAACACCTTCGCGCTGCAGCCGAACTCTGCGCCTCCGCCGCACGGCCCAGCAGCGCCGCCGCCCTGTGCTCTGCTCCAAGCCTTGCTCTGCTCTCACCGGCGCATCCTTTCTCCTCCTCTGCTTGCCCACTCTCCCTCTCCTTGCTCTTGCCGCGACCCACGCGGACGCCGCCGTCGAGCAGCACCGCCGCCGAGCCGGGTGCCCTGTGTCCTCGTGCTCACCATCTCCCTCCGCCTCCTCTGTGCTCTCCCTTCTCACTCTCTGACCGCTCGATGGGGATGGGGATAGGAATGACCGACGATGGCATCCAATGCCAGCGCCTCAGCCACGTCGTTGTGGCCAATGGCCGAGCGACACACCCTCTGGTCGGGCCTGCCTGTCAATGATTCCTCCCCCTCCTTTCTTCTGTGAACACTCGGTCCACAAGGACCGCAGGCAGGCGGGAGCAGGTGCACGAGCACAGTGCTAGGCCGAGCCCCACAGTGGCCCACACGTCAGCCTCATGGGTAAACTGCTACGCGTACCCAGAAAAACGTACACAGTAGACTAAACGGTAAGCTAATAAAATTCCAGAAAAATTCCTAATAAATTTCTAAATTAACTAGAGTAGTTCTAGATCGTATTTATATAGTTTGCATCCATATTGCATAGATAAAAATAGTAGAATTAATTTGCATGCATTATTTCATACTCGTTTAACCGGTAAATTTAAATATTTTATATCTTGCACGTCTTAATTCCAAATTGCATAATTCTTTCACCATAAATCATCAAATAATGGTGCCCATTTAAATTCTAGATTTGTTTGCCTTGATTTACTTTATTAGTAATCACGCTGTAGACGCATATATTAGATTAAACGCTCCGCAAACGATCACTTAAATATAACTACACGAATAAACATAACGTATACCTAGTGATGCAATTGCATCCGTATAAATATAACCGTAGTAGTAATATAGAGGAACATAAGATATACCTGATAGAATTATGAAACACGCGTTAGAATTATAAAATGGACGCGCTAGGATTAGATATAACCAACATATATAGATAGTACTAATATATAAATGCAATAGTAATATAACATATGCGCGGTAGAATTAAAGTATCCGCATGCTAGTAATAATAATATACATATAATAATAAAATGAAATATGCGCTTTACTAATATAAAATATTCTCGGTAGTATTATAAAATATAATGTTACGCGATAGAATATGTATAAACCCAGAGATATAGTAGTGTACCGATAGTATCACCTACACACTATATATGGCTATGTCCGATACCCGGGAATACGTCCATATATGGCTAACCAACCACCCACTCTAACCTAGCCCGTAGGAGCCACCTTGATTGGATGAAATACCTCTATCCAAATCTTACTTCAAATTGACATAATAATGATAGGCTAGTTAATGATTCATCGCCCAACTAGGATCAACCCGTCTAGGAACGATTGCTGCCGTGCTGGTTTGACATGCATTGATTGTTATTTTCTCGTTTGTGTGTCTTGTTTGTCGACGTTAGTCCGCGTAGGATCGGAGACGCAGAGATGACCCACGGGACCCTAGAAGCACCACCAACACGGGAACAATGAAGGAACAACAACCTTGGATATACTCGACAGCGAGCAAAGGCAAGTCCTAATCCCTACCTATCTCCTATATTTTCATTCCTTTGTTTACTCCCCTTCTACCACCTCTATATTTTGCTAGCCTCCACCATAACCCACCATACCCGACCCTACCAACTGCTAATCTTAATATATACTACTTATTAAATCCTCATTCATGGATTAATATTGTTATGTGATTTATGAGAAGGTATTGGTACCTTGATGAGATATGAGAAATATGAACTTGAGGATAATAACTATGAAACTTAAGTTGGTAAAATTGGACTAAACCTCGACAGGGGGCGAGTGGGGGTAATTCATGTGGTATGGGTTACCTTGGCAGGATAGCATGTGTGGGATCCTGTGGGAGATACTCGCCTCGGTCACATAAGGACCGGTTCATTGGCCATCTCGCCTAGCCAGAATTCCGTACAGCCACATGTCTATATGGGTAGACTTGATCTCACACCCCGTTAGATTGAAGTATGATTTTCACTAGGAGGCCGGAGTGGCAACGGACTAACAGGAGAGGACACGGCTGCTGTGTGATCTACCGTGGTCTGATCGGCATGGTTGCTTTGTGGTCTTCCATGTAAAATTTATTGTTGTGCCGTGTGCGAGCACCCTTTTATTATTTAATCTGGATGCTATGTGATCATCCACCGGATGCTGTGTGATCATCCAACCACTCGATATTCTAGGATGCTGTGTGATCATCCTGATGCTTGTGGGTTCCGGTCCCTGAGTAGTCCGTGGTGGAATTATATGGAAATCTAAGGTAGCGCCCTCTCGGGTATGAGGTCTCGTTAGGCCTGTCTAAGCCATGACGATGGTATCGACTACGCCTATCATGTGGGGAAATTTGTACACCTCTGCAGAGTTTATTGAATCTATTCGAATAGCCACGTCCTTGGAATGGGCAATCGCTGGGATGAGGTCCCCAAATGATTAGACTACAACAACTGTGATACTCTGGTAAGATGTATTTATGAATTTGATAATCTATATTCAACTCGGGAACTGGTGAGGATGGTAATACCCTGCCAGGGCCCAACCTATATTTATAATTACTCAACTCTATCACCTTTACCACTAACCACCTCTATATACAGCCTCCATTCACCTCTCCTCCACCTAAAGTTAGGGCTTGCTGAGTACGTATGTACTCACCCCTCCTCCACTCTATGTTTTTAGGAATAAAGTTGCAGAAGTATATCCGAGGATGAAGCTACCAAGGACTACACAAGGATAGGACGCCTGGAGCACACTCGAAGATGGAGCCATACGACTACACGAAGAAGTTACACTGGGACTACGACGATCGGGTTGTAGGAATACGCTTAAGGAATAAGTCTAGGGTTACGTCCGCACTCCAAGTTGCCTGTAGGAATGGAGCCACGTTGTTATAGAACCGCTGTCTTAGAACTCTGATATACGATGTAAGGCCAATGGCCCAAGCTATGTAACCCGAACCATGTAATATATTTCTCCTTTAGCAATAAAAGTATGGTTTTTGATATCAATCTTGTTCGAATTGTGCGTATCAGCTACTGATCCAGGGACTGATACATGATGCACAAAGGACCCTAAATTGGGGGCCCGACAACAGGGGAGTACTTGGAAAGAAACAGCCGGGCCGAATCAGAACTCCACGGGAGATGACAAGCAGGTAATGCCGATGCATTACATCCATATCATACGCATCAGCTGGCCTCTGTCTGCAGTCTTGCTAAACTATGATGAACGACATCGATCCAGCGTAAACAAAGACACGGTTTCAATCAGCTCTAGCGGCCAGCATATCTTCTTTTTTAGTGCAAGACTTGGATTTAGCCTAGGTCTTCGTGGCCAGTAACCTCTGCTTGTTGAACATGTGGCGAATTTACACTGGAAGGCAGTAGTAATAGGTGACGGTTCTATGGAAGAAAAAACAAATCAGTTTTACATACCACTTCCAACGGCCACAATAAAAGGGCAATATGAAACGTAACGGAGGTACTTGTTGGACATGTCATTGTTTGGATAGGATTCTTAGCTGATTCTAGTAGTGAAATTAATCGAGCAAACGATGTGATTCTTATCCGCCGCTAAATATAATACTCCCATTCCAAATGGTAAGATGTTCTAGCTTTTTTAGATGCATAACTTTTATTTTTTTTCATGAGCGTACCTTGAGGCACGTTTTTCATTAAGAGACAACTTGTACTATGTACTCAGATATACATTATGTTTAAATATATAACAAAAATCTATGATTAAAAAGTCAAAACATCTTACAATTTAGGATGGAATGAGTATATTCAAGCAAACTTTGTGATTCCAACCCATGTCGGTAGGAACCGATTTCCCCATAAGCGGGCCTCACAATGGGAATGGAGAATGTACCTCATGTCGATTATTGTGAACCTCTAGTTATGCTGCTGCCCCTGTTTACCCAAATTTACCCGCGGCCGTGCTATACCATTGGGGCACTTGGTTCGAGGACACCACGAGTTCTTCCAGTAAAAGTTGGTTGAACGGACTCCATACCTCATGTTTATACTAAAATCATTATTAACTTATTATGGGGTGGAGTGTTTTGTTCAACCTTTTACTCGAACATGCAAAATGTTTGTGCGTCTTTGTATTAAGATAGAGAAAATATTCGATATAACACACCTTAGCGGCGTCCTAGGGGGTCAATAAGTTGTACATGAATGCTCGGACCTTCCCTAATGTACTGCAAACTATGCTATTACATTGGACTATTTTGTTCAACCTGATTGTAGCTTGCACTTGAACAGGATCAATCCATTGGATTCTACGAAACCAAAAAAAAAAAAGTGGAAGATGGCGAACAATCCTATTCGTCAAACCAATTGCTCCGATAAGGCGGATATGATCAATTTGTAACTTCATATACATGATGCTCGGTAAAAAAAATGCATCTATTACCTTGACTTGTATTTGAACACACAAAGCACGTGCTACTTACTGATGCCATCACTTGCAGTTGGATAAATAAAATCTGACCTGGACTGCGCCATAAGTGCAAAGTCGACCATTGTGCTCAATTATCGTACTCCTACTACACTAGATGTATTATTTGTCGTCACCTGTAACTTTCTGTTGATGCAATATATTCGTTTGTCTTTTTGAGAAGAATTTAGCGACTACCCCCCGTCGACGCGACAATCAATGTCAATAAAATCTTATTGTCGCCACTCCTAGAATTGGTAGGCATAGGTGCAATGAAAACCCTCATTTCGAATTACTTTCAGGTCAGTAAAGAAATGTATAATAACCAGCAGGAAATTAAACTGTCCAATTCAGAGCTCCAGTGCAGAGAGTGACAACGGGTGATGGACATCATATCCTTTTCGGCCATCGTGCTCAATTGAACGTTTTGTATATATGTGTGTTTAATACTCAAGCCTAAAGAGTAAAGATGCGTGTGCTTTTTTATTTCCTTAAATGATACAACTACTATAATAGTAGTACGTATTTCTGTTATTAGTGTGCGAAATTTCGCTACAATTTTGTGAGCTGGAACCCCTGCGTGGTAACTGGTAAGCATGCATGTGTGGTTGGACTTGATGGCAGAGTGGAAACGCTTAACGTACGTCTCCATCTGAAAGAAGAAAAATTAAGATTTTGTTTTTTTTTTCCGCTAATCCAGTAAGAACAAGATATTTCTTTACATTGTTTTGCATGTGTTTTTTGTGCTGAGTGCAGTTAACAAAATTTAATCGCCGTTCTCATAACATCATGGTTGTCGTATAATAACCAAAGGAACTTTGGAAGTTAAGTACGGTGGTGATAACGATATTAGGTGTGCACTGGCCAGTAGAGTTTTTAATTTGCTGTGAAGTATACTCCGATACAGTCATCCCAAATGACGGCATATCTCATTTTGAGGAGTTGTTTTGTTAGAAAAATAAATAAATTAACTAGATAGATCACAAAATATATACTTTTATATAATAATGAACTGATTTAGAGATTAAACAAATGTTAATATTGTTTTTATATATGTTGTCAAATTTATAAAAAAAACTTAAGAGCAAGATGCACGCTTATTTCGAGACAGAGGGAGTACATAGAAAGAATTTATATACGTCAAGACTAAAAATCAGGGGTGAAGTTCCTCGCTAGTTAGAGGGTGCAAAGGCACCTCCTCATTTTTTTTAAAAAAAATAGTGATTATGACTACAAATTCACTGTACATGCACCTTTTTATTTTATTACAGGTACGTCCATGCATTCACGAGGCAAACAACCTCTTGTAACAGCGTCGTCCGTCCGTCCCATAGCCTTTCGCTGCCGACCCGATGGAAGCGACGCTCTAGTGTCGCGCGGCGAGGGACACAAGGATCAAGTGGATTTGATTCGAGAATACTTAGCATCCTGGCTGAACGTGAACGGCTAGCCCACCAACACTAAACTTTTGCCGGTTACCAAAAAAAAGACAAATTTTACTGTAGGACACCGTAAAAAATTTTAATTGCCTGGCACACACCGCAACGACGCTTCTTGTCCAGTGCCATTACAATTTTTTTACTTATTTGTCAGTGGACACCGCGCCGATTAAAATAGGAATTTCCTACGTCAGGGAGAGAAAAACTTTGTAAAATGACCATGGGTGCCCCTATGTACCGGACTCAGTTCGAGTTGGTCGAACCAAACCACGTCCCGGCTGGCTCAGTTTGATTAGGTCAACCCAGACCCCGAATGCATCGGCCAGGAGGAACCCTAGCTCTATCTTATCCCCACTCTCCCGCATCCACCGCCGCTGTCGCCACTTCCCCGCTGGCGGCACAACGCAGATCTCAATTGCCACCACCCCCGCCGCCGGTGTCGCCCACTGAGTTGATGGACGCGTGAAGATGGTGGCGTCCCCGAATCTGAAGCGGCTCTACCCGAGTATTGAATCTCCATTGAAGGGCCTCAATTTGTCATGGGTTCCTAACGGGTATGCAATTTGCTCCTCTGTGCCCTTCTTGATTGTGGTCGGTCGCTACGTTGATTTGCGGTTAGAAGTAGTTGTTTGGCCGATTTTAGGGATTTCATATGTGTTGTTCTTGTCCATTTTTTTAGTATGGATAGTAGTTCTACTTTAAGGATAGCGGTGCGTGTCCCAGCTTATGTCGAGACTTGCGATGACGGTAGAAATGTGGCTCACAGTTCATCAAATGTTCATCTTGTAAGGGATAGGGACACTGAATCTGAAGGAGTTGACAGAGGATGCAGCACAGAGATTGTCTCATGGAAAAAATCAGGGCTTCAATCTTCAAATCTTCGACAAGCACACCAAACGATATACCATTATAACTACTGATGTAGTTCTGATGAATGCTTGCACCAATTATTGGGACATAAGGAGGCTACCTTTGTTTGTGCAATTTTATGACACTGTTGCAATGGCGTACAATTAGAGCGTGTCTGTTGATAATGAGGCTGGTGCTTCTTTTCATCCCCCTCTGCTTGCAATGGATGATGGCAATGCTGATGTTGGTACTGCCTTAGCTGGTGGAGATGAAGCTCACAGTGGTGATGTTGGTGGAGATGATGGTCATAGTGGTGATGATGGGCAGGATGTTCAGTCACTTAGTGTGGGAGATAGTGATGCTGACTCTGCTGGCTCTACTGACTCTGTTGAAACAAACAAGGGAAAGGGCATCAGAAAGCTTGTTAATGATGATGAACCATGGGATGAAGCTGATGAGGAATATGGTGAACCAGTACATGTCTAACCAAGAGCATGGTGTCCAAGATGTAGAACCTGCTGACTCTGACTCTATTGAACATGATGATTTTTTTGTTGATGATGAAGCTGGGTGTGAGGTTTCTGAGCATGTAACTAATTTAGAGAACCCTACTATAGCCCTTGGTGTCACATTTGAGGATAGAGACACCTTTAAGAGGGCTATTAGGCAATTTGCAGTGCTTAACGAGTTTGAAATTGCAGCTCCTTACAGTGAGTCCACAAGGCACAGAGGGTTCTGTAAGGGATCCAAGAGCAAGAAGAAGAGGTGCAAGTGGAGAATCCATGCTTCTCAACTGTAGGATGGTAGGACTTGGCAGGTCTGTAACTTGCAGTTCTTAGCTCACATGTATGATGTTGTATTTTTTGTGATATATGAATGTTGTGTATGCCTTTTCATGCAGATAAACAGGATGTATGACAAGCATACTTGTGCCAGCACAGCCAAACTCAACCACAATTGCATGGCTAGCAATGCATGGGTGAGGGATAGGGTTATTGACATCTTGAGGGATGAACCAACAAAAGGAGCAGGACAACATAAGAAAGATTTAGAGAAGAAGTACAACATCCAACTATCGTACTATGCTGCGTGGGATGGAAAACAAATGGCTCTCGAAGACATACAGGGTAAATGGGATGATGGTTTTGAAGATGCTTTTAGATTCAAGGCTGAGGTGGAGAGAACAAATCCAAGAAGCTTTGTGGAAATTGATTGGGCAAAAGAGGGTAAGAAGATGAAGTTCACAAGGATGTTTGTAGTTTTCAAGAGTTATGTTGATGGGTTCTTGAATGGGTGCAGACCTTTCCTTGGTGTTGACTCAACACATCTAACTGGAAGGTGGAGAGGACAGTTAGCTTCAGCATCAGCTGTAGATGGACACAACTGGCTTTTTGTAACATCCAGTCTCAGCATACACGGCCCAGGGCCACTCTATCGAGGAGTGGTCCCACCTGCGTAGCAACCCGCTTGAGCTTTCGTCCTCGCTTCGCTTACAATGGTTAACCGAAGGTTACTATGCATCCCGGGCCCTGGTATTTAAGCTGGTTGGGCGAACTTAGGATTCACGGTATGAGACTAAGTTTCTGGTTGAACAGCAACTTGCGATGCTACAGTACCCTCGCAGCTCCAACGATCGGCCCGCTGCCCTTGCTACAGTACATCGGCCCATCCGCGAATTGGGCCCACTTGGCCCATTTTTGGGCTATTACACTTTTTCCAGTAGCTTATGGTGTCTTTAAGTCTGAATCTGCTGAAAATTGGACATGGTTTTTTTAGCAGCTAAAAGTTGCCATTGGATCTCCTCCTGGACTAGTAATTTGCACACATGCTGGCAAAGGTATTAACAAGGTTGTGACTTCTATTTTCTACAATGGAGTTGAGCATAGAGAGTGCATGAGGCATCTTGTGAACAATTTTAATAAGAGGTACAAAGGGGCAGTGTTCAAGAAGCACCTATGGCCAACAAGCAGGGCTTACAACCAAGGACACCATGAGCATCATTACAACATAATGTAGAAAGCTTCACCAAGGGCTATGAAGTGGAGAGAAGACAACCATAGACACTTATAGGCCAGATGGAAGTTTTCTCATGCAAGCAAGTGTGACTATGTTACTAACAACATAGCAGAAACATTCAACAGTTGGATTAGGAATGAGAAGTCACTTCCTGTAATCCCACTGCTGGATAGGATAAGGCAAATGATAATGGAGAAACAAGATATTAGGAAGACACTGTCATGCAGGATGACATACAATATCTTGCCTCACATCACAAAAGAATTTTATGCTATGAGCAGGAACTTGCACTATGTGATACATAGAGGTCCTAACAACACTGCTGAGATCCAAGGCACTATAAAGGAACTAAAAACTTGAAGGCACACTGTGGACCTTGAGACTAGGACATGCAGTTGTCAGAGGTGGCAGATTACTAGTTTGCCCTATACGCATGTGCTCTGTCTCATCAATTCTATGCACAACAGAAGTGTGGAAGACTATGTAGACAACTACTACTAGGTTGCTATGTTCAAGAAAGGCTATGAGAATGTGGTATGCCCAATGACAGATAGAAATCAGTGGCCTAAAGTTCAAATGGGTTTCAAACTATGGCCTCCTAGGTTCAAAAGGGCTACAGGGTGTCCAAGAAATAGAAGGATCAAAAGTTTTGAAGAAGGTGGCAAGAAAAAGAGACAGATGCAGTGCAAGAGGTGTGGTCAGTTCGATCATATGATGAAGACCTATAATGAAATGGTCTATGACTCTGATGCACCCCCACTAAAGCCAAAGAGGGCTAGGACAAAGAAATGCAGTGGTACAACCACTGTGTCCACCCAACAATCACAGATTGAAGGCCATTCCATTAGTGTTGCAACACCAACAGCAGCACTAACAAACATCCCAGCACTAACAAATAACCCAACAATAAACATTAGAAGGTAACATGATCAACGACTTTATTTTTCTCAGAATTATTACTTCTTTGTGTTCTGAATATTTTTGCCTTGTTTCTACTTCCTAACAGCCGCAAAAGGGCGTTGGTGGATGCACCTGAAGGCTTGCCATAGAGTAAGAAGATGAAGAAGCTGATCACAACCAAGACAAGGAAGACCAACAAGAAAATGAAGGCTACTACAGTAAAAACAAGCAAGACTGTGACCATTGCAGAAGATGTTTCCAACAAGAGGGTGAGCAAGAAGAAACTGATAATGGACCTGTGATGTCAGTTATGACTTCTATTGTGTAATGCAACATTTATCTAGAAGCAGGAATGAACTCAGTAATGCCTGCTGTTATGTAATGTGATATGCACATTTATCACTTGTTATGGACATCAGTTATGTCAAAGTCAGACTTATGTAATGTGATATGCACATTTATCCACTGTTATGGACATCAGTTATGTATCTCATATAGCAAGTTGCACATTTGTCAACTAGCTAGAAACAAGTACACAAACAAAGTCTTACAAATAGCTGGATACATGTTAGGATACATGTTAGGCTGCTGCCATCTTCACTTAACCAAAAACACTAACAGAACTAACACTAAAACGAAGAGGTTTGCAGCAGCAACTACAAGCATCCGCTCTCCTATCTTATCAATCTTGTTGTTCAAAGTGGTGTGGCTGGCAACTAGAGCCTTGAGCATTGCCTCTGAATCTTTCAAATGAATGATAGCATTGTGCAATAGATCTTAGCAAGCCTCAACTCCTTGGCAGATCTTCACCATGTCATTTTTAGCCTTCACCACCTCTAGCGCCACGCCGTCTCGCCCTCTGATCTGTCTGCAACCACGAGGAAGATGGCCTTAGGCGACCAAGTACTCGACATACTGTTCTTCAAACATGTATGTGCCACAAGCAAAATCGTTCTGCAAACCATAGATGGGACAACTTAAACTTAAAAAACCAGATCTCTCACCATGAAAATAACAAGTCAACAAAAACTTACATGCTCAAGCAGTGGACACTTGTAGAACCTCTTCCCTTGCTACGGTCTTCTGCGAGACACGTCCGATGAGTTTGGTTCCACACTTGGAGCAAGCAACCAATGGCAAGAAGCCTGCAGGGTCCCTATACAGCTCAACGGACAAGGGGGCCGACTGAGGCGCGCCGTAGGGGGTTAAATGCGAGCTGGATGCCATCCCAGAAGCCCAAACTTAAGGAACTAGGGTTCCTGCAAAAGGGAGGCGGAGGACAAGGAGAGAGAATGAGGCCGAGAAGAATGAGGAAGACGACGACAATGAAGAAGACAGGTCTGAGTCCAGTCGGGTTTATGTGGTTCAACCAGACCACGAACATGACTCAAGACGGCAGGGGCAAAATCGTCTACTCCGTCAAATTTCTCTCTCCCTAACGCAAGAAATTCCTATTTTAATCAACGCGGTGTCCACTGGAAAATAAGTAAAAAATTATAATGGTACCAGGCAAAGAAGCGTTGTGGTGTGTGTGCCAGCCAATTAAAACTTTTTGCGGTGTCCTACAGCAAAATTTGACAAAAACAAAACACTAGTACTTTTGCCAAAAACAAACATAGTACTTACATACGTACGTTTCATCACTGTAGTAACGATAACAACCTGACCGACACATTTGCTCAGCTGTCACCTTGGACGCTACCGCATGCATGGCGTTTCTCTCTCTTTTCTTGGTCTTCAACTCTTGATTAATGAAAATGAATGAGCGACGTTTCTAATAGCCTCTTTTAACAGGGTCTGTGTTTCTTCGTATAAATAAACGATAGATGAAGCAAGAGAAGAAAATCATGTTCTGATAATTTCAACTTTTGGTTAAAAATAGCTACATATTTTTTTGTTTGCTTAGCTATACTTTTAGAGCTAGGATTCGTCTAGGTAGCTGGAACGTAGGGTCCCTAACGGGTAAGCTAAGAGAGCTAGTCGATGCAGCAATTAGAAGGCGTATAAATATTCTATGCGTTCAGGAGACTAAATGGAAGGGCCAGAAGGCAAAGGAGGTGGAGGATACTGGCTTCAAACTTTGGTACATGGGGACAACATCGGGTAGAAATGGTGTAGGCATCTTGATCGATAGGAGCCTTAAGGATGGAGTCATTGATGTTAGGAGGCAAGGCGACCGGATTATCTTGGTCAAGCTGGTAGTTGGAGATTCGGCTTTGAATGTGATCAGTGCCTATGCCCCTCTGGTAGGTCTTAGCGAGGGCACCAAGAGGCAGTTCTGGGAAGATCTTGATAGCATAGTTAGTACCGTGCCTATCAACGAGAAACTCTTTATAGGAGGAGACCTCAACGGCCATGTTGGTGCGACTAATATAGGTTTCGAGCGGATGCACTGGGGGTTCGCGTATGGTAGTAGGAATCAAGAGGGAGAGGATGTTTTGAACTTTGCGCTGGCCTATGACTTGTTGATAGCGAACACCCTCTTTAG
This sequence comes from Saccharum hybrid cultivar R570, assembly GCA_038087645.1. Taxonomy (NCBI): domain Eukaryota; kingdom Viridiplantae; phylum Streptophyta; class Magnoliopsida; order Poales; family Poaceae; genus Saccharum; species Saccharum hybrid cultivar. The sequence continues at coordinate 3,573,379 of JAQSUU010000410.1, read as the reverse complement.
AAAGAGGGAATCTCATCTAGTAATCTTTCGTAGTGGACAACACTCGAGTCAGATCGACTTTATCCTTGCAAGGAGGGAGGATAGACGTGCTTGCTTTGATTGTAAGGTGTTACCTGGGGAGTGTGTTGTCCCTCAACATAAGCTTGTGGTGGCGGACTTTCGCTTTCGGGTACGTGTCCACCGGGACAAACGGGCCAAGATTGCGAGAACAAAGTGGTGGAAGCTTAGAGGGGAAGCAGCGCAAATGTTTAAGGAGAGGATGCTAGACGAGGGGCCTTGGGAAGAAGGAGAAGATGCCGACAACATGTGGCGAAAGATGGCAACATGTGTCCGGAAGGTGGCTTCGGAAGTGTTTGGCGTGAGTAGGGGAGGCAAACGGGAAGTGAAAGACACATGGTGGTGGAATGACGAGGTGCAAAGGGCTATTAGGGAGAAGAAGGAGTGTTTCAAGCATCTCCACCATGACAAGAGTGTAGCCAACATCGAGGGCTATAAAATAGCGAAGAGGGTTGCAAAGCGAGCTGTGAGTGTAGCAAAAGGTCAGGCGTATGATGGCCTTTATCAGCGGCTAGGCACAAAGGAAGGGGAGAAGGACATTTATAGGATGGCTAGAATCCGCGAGAGGAAGACAAGGGACATCAACCAAATAAAATGCATCAAGGATGGGAAAGATCGACTTCTGGTGAAGGATGAGGAGATCAAGGACAGATGGAGAGAGTACTTCGACAAGCTATTTAATGGGGAGAATGAGGGTCCTGCCCTTGAGTTGGATGACTCATTTGATGATACCAACAGACACTTTGTGAGGATAATTTAGGAGACAGAGATCGGAGAGGCTTTGAAGAGGATGAAGGGAGGTAAAGCGATGGGCCCTGATGGTATCCCCATTGAGGTGTGTAGATACCTAGGCACCAGAGCGATAGTATGGTTAACTAAGCTTTTTAACCTTGTTTTTTGGTCTAACAAGTTGCCTGAAGAATGGAGGAGAAGTATATTAGTACCTATCTTCAAGAACAAGGGAGATATTCAAAGTTGTACTAACTACCGTGGGATTAAATTGATGAGCCATATGATGAAGCTCTGGGAGAGGGTTATCGAGCATCGCCTAAGGAGAGTGACACATGTGAAAGTCCCTAGTTTGGTTTTGGCTAATTGATGAAACCTAGGACTAACCTTTGTATCTAAGTAGATGATTTAGATAAAGGTGGTCATTGAATATGAGACATGACATTGACTCATGTGACCAAGATGATGAAGACCAAGATAGTGCTTGGCTCGATGGACTAGTTGTGAAGGTGAAGGGCAAGTCGAGGCTTCGAAGTGAAGGACCATGCGATGGTGAAGCTTGAGCAAGACTTGGCGCCGATGGACCGATGCAATGGTGAAGAGCAAATGAAGTCAAGGTCGATGGATCGAGATGATCATGTGATGATATGAAGTGGATCATATCTTTTGGAAAAACAAAATGGGCTCAAGGCAAAGGTATAACCATAGGGCCATTTTGTTTTGCACTCAAAGACTCCATAGAGGGTGTGAGTGGTTTAGGATCGATAGCCGAACTATTAAGAGGGAAAGTCTTATCGGTTATTCGACGCATGGGTGCCACTAGGTGAATTCATGAAGTGCATTGCATGTAGGGCCTAGTGAGCTAACTGGAAAACCCTTCGAAAATGATTATGAAAATGCTAACACACGTGCACAAGGTGATGATCACTTGTTGGTGTTGGCACATTTACGAAGGCGTTTTCGAGGAGTTGAAATGCCTATTTTCCACTACGCCGGAAGTCGGAAAAGAAACGGAGGCGAACGGAGGTCACAGAGGTGACCGGACGCTGCACCGGACGCTGCACCGGACGCGGTCATGGTATGACCGGATGCGTCCGGTTAGTACAACGCAGCAGTCAGGCGTGCGGGTGCTAGGGTTTGCAACCGGCGTGTCCGGTCACTCGCGCGACCGACGCGTCCGGTCAGGCGCCCAGAGGGAACTAAAGTTCGCAAGGACGATCGGACGCATCTAGTCGTTGAGGGAGCTTACTAGACTCTAACCGGACGCTGGCACTGTCACGTCCGGTCATTGCCTAGAGCGCGTCCGGTCGTTGCTTCGCGGGTGCGCGGTACTGTGCGACCGGCACGTCCGGTCAGTTGAGCGGCGCGTCCGGTCAGTTGAGCGTGCGTTCGGTCGGTGCTTTTGACCGTTGGTGCTCAGTGACCGTTGGAGGATCGGACGCGGTTGAGCGTGTCGAGTCAGTTTCGACCGGCGCGTCCGTTCATCCCGAAAAACGTTCAGTGAAGGGGTACAACGGCTCTATTCATTTGGGATGCTTATAAATACTTGTTGGCCGGCCCTTGGAGAGGTCTCTCGTGATTTCTAACACTCTTGTGCATCCTTTGAGCTAGAGCTTCTCCCTCCCACTCATCTCTCTTGCTTGATTGCAAATCAATAGTGAGATTGAGTGATCCCAAAGTGCATTGCATAGCTTGAGGGCATCTAGTGGCACTTGTGGGTGGTATAGCCGGTGGTTTTCTTGTTACTCTTGGAGAGTATCGCTCCTAGCCAGCTTGGAGATTGTTGGAGGCGTTGGCAAGAGAAGGAGATTGTTCTTGGCCACCTCCGGTTGATTGTAAGAGGTTCTTGTGCTTTCCTCGGCGGAGCGCCAAAAGCAACTCTAGTGGATTGCACGTATCATTGAGTTACCTCACTTGAGAGTGGTGTCTTGTGGTGCCTTGCGGGGCGTGCCTTGAGGGGCAAGTGACTTGAGGGTCACACCGAGGATCCATCTAAGTGTTGGTCGACACAACCGGTGACGTAGCTTGTCGGTGCACAAGTGAACACCGGGTGAACAAAAAAATTGTGTCTCTTGTCTCCCGGTGATTGGTCTTCATATTGTGTTGTTGTCAATATTGATTGATTGTATATCATCTTTGTGATTGGCAACATCTTCACTCCACCGTCGGTATAAGATTCACAATCCTATCTCTCGCATTTACTTTTACTAGATTATATTGTGTAGCTCTAGTGGTAGCCTTTGCTAGTAGTTGTTAGCTTGCTCTCTAGTGTAAGTTTAGTAACATAGCCCTTGTGTGAACTAGAGATCATAATCTACTAGACTTGTGGATAGGAGGCTTGCATCACTACCGTAGGCTAAGCAAAACTCGCTTTACGCCGTTTGTTATTCTAACAAGTTTGCTTAGTGTTTATTGTAGAATTTTTATAGGCTATTCACCCCCCCTCTAGCCATCTAGGACCTTACAACATGTGACCCAAAATCAGTTTGGGTTCATACCTGGTAGGTCGACCATGGAGGCGATTTTCTTATTACGACTGAAAGCATCTAGGCCCCAGTGTTGGTTTTGGCAATTGATGACAACACATTATTACCATGACTAACGTGTGTTTTGCAGAAATGTTGGTAAGTTAGGTCATAGAGTTGATAACTGTTTTGGGCACTATGGTATTCATGTCCCTTGATGGAAATCATTTCGGTTTTCAAAGGATCAACGATAAGATTAAGGATGGTTAGTTCCAGATATCAAGGTGTTGAGTTACATCTGGAATAGTCGTTAGGATCTTTGTATCTTCCTTTGACCGTACTATAAAGGGGGGTATGAGTGAGTAGCTTAACCTAGGTGAGTCTTTTGTTTAGGTGTGGTGCACACTTGTCAAACTTAGCACTAGGTAGCTCTAGAATAGCTCAAAGTTCAGTTGGAAGCAACTTGGTTCAAGTTGCGTCGCGTTTAGAAGTCGTTTGAGCAGTTTACCCTTGACCGGACGCGATCCTTGTCATGACCGAATGCGTCCGGTCAGTACTAACAAGTCATTGCATCGTTAACTGATCGACCGGACGTGGTCCTTGAGAGTATCGGACGTGGTGGTCAGTCTGACACGTGTTTCAGAGGGTAAAAGCATAATCGGACGCGACTGAGAAGTGACCGGACGCGTCCGATCATGTTCTAGTAAGGTCTCAAGCTGACCTGACGCGTCCGGTCATCTATGATCGGGCGCGGTCGAGCGTCAGGTCAAAGTTCAGTTAGGTTCTTGCATGATCGGACACGTCCGGTCATCCCTGACCGGCGCGTCTTGTCATCTCTGACCGGCGCGTCCGATCACTCAGCGCTGACTTTCGGTTTTCGACCATTACACTTGACCGGCGCGTCCGGTTATGTCGACCAGCGCGTCCGGTGAGTGCGAGTTTTGCTAATTCGGCAGGTAACGATTGGATTTGTCTGAGGGGTGTATAAATACATCCCCTCCACCTCTTTTAGAGGTCTCTTGCTCATTTGTTCAGCTGAGAAACACCTTTGGAGTGCAAGGGAGTGCAAGAGCCCTAGTGAGGATAGTGATTTGAGAATCAAAGTTTGAGATTCCTCACTAGTGACAAGAGTGTAGCAAGTGTGCATCCATCTTCTCATTAGGCTTGTTGTGGTCAAGTGAGAGTTCTAGCTTGTTACTCTTGGTGATCGCCATCACCTAGACGGTTTGGTGGTGATTGGGAGTTTGGTGATCATCCGACGAGCTTGTGGGTGACCCAACTCATGTTGTGAGCGGTTTTAGGTGATTCGCCGCGACGGAGTGTCGAAGAATCAACCCGTAGAGAGCACTTGATCCTTGCGCGGATCAAAAGAGAGCTACACCCTTGCGTGGGTGCTCCAACGAGGACTAGTGGGGAGTGGCGACTCTCCGATACCTCAGCAAAACATCGCCGTTGTAACACCCCGGTGTTACGCAAGCTTTTACATGGTAATCATAAGCATGACATTTCATATCATCCATAATCATATATGGTAATATTATAACTTGGATGAAATAAAAGCTTGGAAAATGGTATGCATGATGTAAAATGTTAATGTGCTAATTACCTTTCATCAAAATTGTGCAACTACAAATTTTATATCACTTAGAATTATAGGTCAAATTTTTGGAGCAACTAAATTACTCAAAGTTTTGTCAAAAACTGGTTTCAAAAATGTATTCTGAAAATATTCAAAAATACTCCCTATTTTAGCTTCCATTCTCCAATTCAAAATCTGTTGAGAAATTTTAGTTGGCCCCTTAATCAAAGTTGTAGAGAATTAAATTCTAAGCAACTTTTATTTTTGGGTCATTTCCAGAAAAGGTCTTTTTCTTATTCAAAATAGGGTTTGAAAATTGTATTTGAAATTGGTTTGAATTTAGAAATTTGAAAAATCAAAACCTAACCTAAGCAGGTAGCCGCCTCGGTTTCGGCCCGCTAGCCGAAACGGCCCGCGCCACTCCCGCGCACGCCCGCGCCTGCTCCCCCGCCTCGGCCCGGCCCAAGCCAGCCCCCTTCCTCTTCCCGCCTGTGCGCGCGGCTCGCTGGCGCCCGCGGCAGACTGCGCTCGTCGCGTGGCGACCGCATGCCGGCGACGCCCTCCTCGTGGCCGTCCATGGCCCCCGCGCGCCCGGCTTCTTGACGCCACGCCCGCGCCCCTGCCTCCTTTCCCCTCCTCACTCGCTCTCCCTCTCATTCCCTTTGGAAAACCCGAACGGGAGCCGTGCTCACCCCGCTCGCCACTGCTTGCTACCGTCTCCGCCGTCGCGTTCCGACACCGGTGAACCGCCACCAACTGATTGCTTGCGCTCCATATTCCGCCACCTTCTCCTCTCCTCCGAACGGGCCACCGTGTGCCTTGCTCGCCTACGGTAAGGCTCAATCAGCTCTTCCCGCACGCGCCACCGAGCCGGGCCGCCGAGCTCGCGCTCCGCCCGCCGGCACCCTCGCTCCCACTCCATCCCGATGAACCCCTCTCCTGAGTTCGCCATCTACTCGCGAACACCGTGTGCACGCCCGCTGGTCAACTCATGGCCGGAGATGGCCGTTGGCCGCCGGCAACCGCCACACTGCCGCGGTCCAGAGCGCCGGCGAGGCCGCCCTCTGTTTTCCCCTCGGGTTCCGCTGGGCCGCCGCGCCTGTGGGCCGCGCCTCCGAGCGGGCCAGCTCGCCTTTCCCCACGCGCGCGAACCAGGCCGAGAACGGCCACGGACCGGTTAACTCCCACGGGCTGGCCCAGTACCAATATTAAAAAATCAATTTCTGTTTTCTTTTATTATTCATGATAAAAAATACTTTGGAAAATGTTTTGTAGTCCTTTTAGCTCCAAAAATTGTGAAATAAATTTCTATAGACTCGTTGGAACCAGATCTACAATATAAAAATATTGCATGTCAATATTGCATTACTTTTCTGTAGTGTTTTATTTAATCCTTGGAATTGGTGTTTTCTTGAAAAATTGATAATAAATTATAGAAAAATTAGGAAAATATGATTCCAAGTTTGTTAATCTTTTTGTGCCATATACTTGCTAGGAAAATTATATCTCATGCCTTTTCTGTAGAAAAATGTGTAGGTGTAGTTCAAATGCTTTCTATCACTAGTATTTGCTATTTTTGTAATTAAATAAATGTGAATAAAACATGCAAGTAATAATTTTCTATAGTGATTATTTACTGTGTAGAAAGTAGGAAAATTACTAAATCTGTTGTTTGATACTTTTCATAATGCAAAGTATTTTCATGCTCGTTTTTAGGCCTTAGCTTGTTATTTTTGTATAGACAGTTCTAATAATTCAAATGCAATGAAAATTTTGTGGCATGCTAGAATTGATGTTAGTAATCCGCTGTAATTTTCTAAGATTTTTCTGTGCTACTAAAATATGTGTTGCTGTTCAAGCATAGTGCTAATTAGGGTTTACACTCAACCTTTAATGCAAGATTAGTTAGTAAACTATGCTTTGGTGTATCTTTGAAGCATCCTAAGTGTCAGTGTGCCTTTGCATGGTAGAGATTAGTGGTGGTAGTTTTTGAGTACATGTTCTTGATTGACGTAGACTACCTTGTAAAAGAGTCGTAAGTTCCACGTAATCTAAATAAAGTAACATGCTCATTACATCTCATTCATTCATCATCATCTCATGTCATCCCTGCAATGCACCTAGGCATGAGCACTTATATTTCTGCATCATACAGGATCGCAGGAAGTGACCCCGATAGCAGTTCCCGAGGATCCGGAGGAGCAGTCCGAGGTGCTAGAGCAGGAGACGACCGAAGCCAAAGAGGAGGTCGGTGAAGATCTTCCAGAGTGCCCCGACCACCGTCCGAGCTCTTTTGAGAGAGGCAAGCCCCGGAGCATTTCTCTCCCCCAGTTTGCAAACATTTTATTAATGCTTTACTTAAACTGTTGCATTAAGTTTAGGAGTTGTTTGCAACCGTTGCTGCATTATACCTTGTTTCACCTTGCTTTACCGATCCTTGTCACCATGGTGTCTGCGGTCAATAATTGCTTAGTTTGCTTAGACCGGTAGAAGTTGGGTGATTGCCTGTCATCCGTGAGCTATAGGGGATTACCTGGATTTATGTGAAAGTATGTCATATGAGAATAACTAAGTGTCGAAATGAACCTGAGACCGGACGGAAACTTGCAAGGTTTCGGATTGTAGTGTTTTCCGTCTGTGTTGATTAAGGACCGACCGTTGTTGGGCCTCGAGTCATGTTGAACGCATGCCTCACATTTAGCTGGCCGAATAATGTACCTTTCGACCGCGAAGCTAGGAGATTATTCGGGCCGAGTGGATTGCCCGCAACGCACTGTACCGGAGCAGTAGTGGCAGGATACGGGGGCGCGATGATAAGGCCAAAGAGCAGTCGGGCGGCCCCCGGGTACATGTGGTTCCTGGCAAGCTCGAGAATTTACCTGAATGGTTGACTCGGTGACCAATACCTCATTTTAGCGGGTGAGTGAGGTTTGTGTAAGGAATAAATTACCAGCTGGTTAATAATCGATTTGAATCGCCATCGTTCACTGGATAGTGAATACTTGACTTGAGCTACTTCATCGTAGTAATATTGATGAAACACTTGGATAGTTATGTGGAAGATGACATGATAATTATTGTTAATAAGCATTGGTAATCCTTACTTGCTTAATTATATATTACTCTAGCACAGATGCAAACATAGTTGACAGGGTAATAAAGATTAAATTATTGCATACTTTTAGAAAAGAATTGTTAAGATGAAAATGCTTTTCTTGCAAATGAGTCAGCTACCCCACCAGAAAGCCTATCATGATCCTTGGTGTCATTTTATTTTGGTTCTGTCGGGTAAGTCTAGTTGAGTACCTTCTCGTACTCAGGGCTTCGTTCCCACTTATTGCAGATGGGCAGATGTATTACGGCTACTGTATCAACTACCTCTATCCTGCGATGGGCGAAGCTTAGGACCATGGGCAATGGTCATTCGCTACTTATTGTCTGATGCTTTTGCTGGAGATGATCACAAGCTGGCACTTTATTTCAAAACGCTATGTGTGTGCGTGATTTGAACTACTGCTTCCGCTACTTTTATTCGAACCTGGTTTGTAATAACTATGTTTAAACTCCGATGTATTTTATGCCGCGAACTTTTATGTAACTTATGATGGTGGCCGCTAAACTTAGTACGATCTTGGCTGTTATGTGAAATGGTTTGAAATCCGTCGAGATTTCACGGACTACCGGGTTATACGGGCTTAAGTTTGTTAAATTGTCCTCCCGTTGGATGATTTTCCTACTTAATCTCGTATAATTGGGCGGTTCTGTTACAGCCGTGTTCCTAACCCTTACTTTCAAGTATTTACATTTGTGTATTACTTTCATTGCTTGTTTACTTTCCTAGAATTGCCATGCTAGTCTAGGATTGGAACTTAGGGTGCAAAACTTTTACCAGTAGAATCACAAGGAATACTAGTAGGCACTAGGGGTGAAGTTTGGCTTCTAGGATTTAATTCTTGCAATTAATTTTTAGAAAAGCCCAATTCACCCCCCCCTCTTGGGCATCTTGATCCTTTCAATTGGTATCAGAGCCGTGTTGCTCTTTATTTAGGCTTCACTGCCTAGAGCAAGATATCTAATGGGGAAGGACCACCTCCCACTTTTGAGGGAGACGATTTTCCATATTGGAAAATTCGTATGGAGGCGTACCTCAAAGCCATAGATGTTGGGTGCCTTAGAGCCGCAACCGAAGGGCTTCCTCCTATAAGGGATCCCGCCAACCCAAGTGGTGACGAGGAGAAATACGACCGGTGGAATGCAAAGGCAAAAAATACACTCTACCGGGCCCTAGGCAAAGATATCTTCAATCGTGTGTGTAATGCTAAAAACACTCATGAATTGTGGGAAATCTTTGTGCTCTTCATGAGGGAACTAAGAGTGAGCATGAGGAACGCTATCATATTGCCTTAAAGAAAATTAATTCTTTTGAGATGCTTCCTAAAGAAAGTGCTAATGAAATGTACACTCGTTTGAATGTTCTTGTAGAAGATCTCAATGCTCTTGGACTCACCAAAATGAGTCAATCGGATGTTGCAAGGAGGATCTTAAGAGTTCTTCCCATTGAGAAGTATGGACACATTATCACCGTACTTCACCAAAGTGATCTCTCCGCCGCAACACCAACACAAGTATTGGGAAAGAATAATGCTCATGAGATGTACATGCATATCACTCCGGAAGAGGGCTCATCATCTTCCAAGAAAAAAGACTTGGCCTTCAAAGCTAGACATGAAAAGAAAAAGAAGAAGGGCCAAGCCATGATGGTGCATGAAAGCTCAAGTGAAAGTGATATTGATGATGCATCACTTGCACTCATGGTGAGGAAGACCACCAAGATGCTAAAGAATCTCAACAAGAGTGGCATCAAGTTCGATGGCTAGAAGAAGAAATTCTTCACAAGTAGCAAAAGGAAGCCAATATCCGAAATGGATTGCTTCAATTGTGGTGAACTTGGCCACCTAGCTCATCAATGCCCGAAGCCTCCAAAAGATAAGTACAAGAACAAGTACAAGGGCAAGAAAGATGATTCAAGTGATGAAGAAGATGAGAAAAGAAAGAACAAGCCATACAAAAAGAAAGATGGCAAGAAAAGAGAGTTCTACAAGAAGAAGAAGGGAGGCAAAGCTTACATTGTTGGTGATTGGCTCACCGACATTTGTAACAACCCAAAAATCCACACACCAAAAATACCAAATACATTTTTTTCTCAAAACTTCCATGTGATGATGAGTGTCATGTATGGTAACCCAACCTAAGAGATGCATTAGGTATAACCCAACCCAAGTTAGCACATAAGCATGGCATGCCTTTAACCAATTATGTTTAATTGAATTCTAACAAATGAAATGTTGCATACAATGTTAACTCAAATTGTGATTTGGATTTTCTTTTCTCTATTTGTTTTGCTTAGCAACTTTTTCTAAGAAACACACCATAAAATAGTCACTATTCAAATCCAAGGATAATTGTATAAAAGAAAAACTAATTCTATATATAACAAACTACAAAAGTCACCCGCCTACACCACCGCACGAGAGCCCTTGGATGCCACAGATCACGCCACCACCGCTCGATCACCGTTCGCCATGGGAGCTAGGAGCTCGGCTATAAAAGCCCGGCCTCGGTTGCCCTTGCGCTCATCTCACCACCCGCCGCCACTGGTGGCCAACCACTTCGCACTAAAGAGTAGAGGCCTGAGGGGGAGTTCGGGAGGAGAGGGCAGAGCCATTGCCAGGAGGAGGACCGGAAGCACGCCAGAGCTTGGAGCACCGCCGCGGATCAAGCCAGAGCGAACGACACGGCACTGCCTCCGGAGCTACACGGCCGCACCTCTTCACTGCACCGCTATCCTCTCTCCTTCAACACCAACGGTGAGCCCCAGTTTTCCCTTTGCTCGACGCCGAACTCTGCTACTACGGCCATGGCGCTCCATATCATGAGCGCGTAGGCCAAGGCCATCTCCGGTCTCTAGGCAAACAAGCACAGCACCCTCATGCGCACACTGTGACCACCTCCGAGCCTTGGACGCGGTAGACCCCTCCAAGCCCTCATGAACGCCGAAGCAGGGCGCTCGCTCGCCGCGCTCGCAATGCCGCTGTCATGACGTAGCCATCGCTGGAAGCACCTGGTGCCCGCTTGACTCACCCGCCCTGTTCTCTGGAGCCACAGGAAACACACATGCCCACCGGGATGCTTCACCGCGGCCGTGGCCACCTCACCAACGCCGTCGTGGCCAAAACCACCGGAGGCCCTGAAGGACCCCTCGACCGGCCCAACATGGCCGCAGGTGTGTTGTGTCACCCACGCGCACCACGGAACTAGCTTATGCCGCAGCCCCGCACCATTCCCACACGTCGGTGGAGCTCGAGCCGCCGCTCGCCGTGGCCAGCACCTTGGGAAGCCCTGGTCGCCACTTTGACCCCACCATCGCAGTCGCCATGGAGCAAGAAGGCTTTTCCCCACCTCAATTAGATGCCTGAACCGTTGTGGGAGATTGCCGGTGATCACGTCGCCGATAGGGGCACACCGGCAAGAAATCAGGGAAGACTTCCCTCGCCAGCCACCCGCGCGTGCACCCGGTGTACGTGGACTGCGCCTGAGAGAAGAGAGGGAGAACTTGGTCCACTGTAGTCCTGTCTGCGGTCCATGGACCAGCGTCTCCTGGTCCACCATGGACCACAAGCCATGGATCGTAGCCCAGTTGAGGCCCACGGCTACGATGTGGCAGAGCCACAGCTTGCCACGTGTCCGGCCCGGCCCGGTCCAACCCGAAGCCCAACCGGCTCAGCTCGGGCCCGGCCCGTATTGACTGTTGACCGGTCAACGCTGACTGTTGACCTGGCCCCACACGTCAGCGACACAGAGTTGCTGGACCCACACGTCAGATGGTGACGTCATACTGGCGTCGTGATGACGTCATGCGGGACCCACATGTCAGCAGTGGAGACTGCCACAGTGATATCATGATGACGTCATGATGACATCAGCACCCCGACCCCACCAGTCAGTGACTCGGACACCCTGGAGCCACACGTCAGACGCTGATGTCACGATGATGTCATGTAGGACCCACACGTCAGAAGCCAATACAACCAGGGTGACGTCATGCTGACGTCACGCTAACATCAGCGGCTGACGTCAACAGACCAGGCCCACATGTCAATGACCCTGACTGTTGACCGCTGACCGTTGATCGTTGACTCGATGTTGACCAATGTTGACTTTGACTGGACCCACATGTCAGTGACCCAAGAGTCCCTGGACCCACTTGTCAGAACTGATGACGTTGATGACGTCATGCCGACGTCAGCTGGACCCCACCTGTCAGCTCGGAACCATTATGACAACATCATGCTGACATCATGCTGACGTCAGCAAGCCACGTGGACCAACCGCAGCATGACACGTGTCAAGCCCAGGATTAATTCAGCCTTTATCCAATTTCAGAAATGATTTAAACTTCGGAAATTCATAACTAATTCATACGACCTTGGAAAAATATGAAACTAGGACCAAAATTCATCTAAAATCAAGCTCTACGCAATAAACCCATGTTTGAGTGCATTTGGCTCTTTTGAATTTCCATTGCTTCTTTGTGCTATTCTATAGACGTCGCTAACGCGACTATAATGCAAACGATGCAGACTCGGAGGAGAACCTGATGGACGAGGACGGTAAGTACCGTGAGGAGAACAGAGACAAGGTGCCACATCCCACCCAATTTCGTAGCACCTATTACGCATGGATAATATAGAACTGCTATCGCTTTACTTTACTACTACAATTATATTGGTAGGACTTGCATGGTAGTATGCTTGCTTGAAAGCCTTTACCTTGACGCAACCTTACCCCTGCATACCCTGCTATTAGGCTAGACACACGCTTATTGCTATACATTTCCTTATTTATACTTCTACTATGCTTATACTAAGTGCGTGGTGGAAACTGGTGTTACCTGGACTATGGGGAGAGTGCTGCGTGTGTGACTTGGGTGTGTGGAGGGTGAGGGTTGTGTCGACCAAGTTGGAGTATACGATGAAACTAGGGCAAGTCTTACTATGGGATGCTACCTGGGCACTCTTGGAAATGTATACCTATGGTGGGTAAAAGGTATATGAGGTGGACCTGGGTGTGAACCTATGATGGGTGGAGCCCGGGTTGGAGGTGCTGTGGTGGCACGGTAAATGGAAACCCTGATGGAGACATTCTGGCTTGGTCATCCCTAAGGACCTACTAGTACTCAGATTCACCGGGAAGCCTTACGTACCACTCGCCCTATATGGTGCGGGACGGCTGGACTAGTTGGTAGGATTTTTGCCACTACTGCTAGGTTGAAAGCGGACAGTGTAAGGAGGTACGGGATGTGGAGGATTTCCCCCACACCCTTTCGAGACTTCATGGAGACCTTATGGACCCAACTCATGACTCATAGTTTCAGCCACCCTAGACTTGACTTGGGGTGAACCAGGGCTGAATGGTAGAGTGGCATTATCCTAGGCTAGCAAGCAGCCAGAATCAGCCTAGTTGATGACGGTCAGCAAGGAAGGCGGATCTTGTGGTTATGTAAAACCTCTGCAGAGTGTATGGTTGATCGATCGATACATGTGCCGACTCGTCGGCTATGGACCTTTCCTAGGTTTTGCTTAAACTAGATAGTGAGATGAGTCCTTCTCTTCTTCCCCCCAAAAGAGAGTGTCGGTCTTAGCCAGGGGCTACAGGCCTTGAGACAGTGCCGAGAGGGAGTTGGCCTGTCGATTGAGCGATGGTGTGGTAATAGTGTGGAGATGGTGGTATGTTGATCCCAGGATCGTAACCTGGCTTGGAAAAGAGAATAGAGTGGAATGAGTGTGGGAATGGTGTTAAAAACTTAATCAATTATATTATACACTTGTTATGCTATTGCATAGGAAACCCTAGCCCTATAGGTTTCATTTGAATACAACCATGTTGCATACAAATCCACAAAGCAATGCTCATAGGGATGGGAGTGGCCAGTACAAATTGTACTGATAAGTTTTTGGTACAGGTTCTGCTGAGGAGTATAGCTCCGAGGAGTTTGATGGTTGAGGGGTTCATGCCTACGCTCGAGTTTGGCGATCTTATCTTCAAGTTGTTCTGCTTGTCTGCTACTTTTGTTTCTGCCAAATGCGGCGATATAATAAATTATGTAATTCCGCACTATTTGTACTCTGATATTATCGTTGTATGGATGTGGTATTCGACTGGAATTTGGGTAATAAGATCCATCGCGGTCTTATTACACTTCGACTCTGTGGATTTCCCTTCACAGAAATTGAGGTCGTTTCAGTTGGTATCAGAGCCATACTTGACCTTAGGACGAAACCCTTAGAATGGACAATAGAATAGGACGTGAACAAACCTTCTTTCGGTTATATACCGACCCTGCATCTACTTTTATGCAAGGCTTTTCTATTAATGGACCTGCTAACACCTGTTTTCCTTGAAACATGCAGATGGCAACGAACGTCGACTGGCCGCCTCTAGGACCGCTACCTCTGGACCACGCCAAGCTTACCATTGACCTTCATGAGCTCGAGGGTTTTGCACAGACCCTCTGCCGAGTTCTCACCACGTTAGGTGTCCCCGACGAGCTTGTCAAGGTCACCTGCACCGGGAAGCCAGCTAGGAAAGGAGGAATCGAAGGACCGATTGTCACCTCAGTGGAGTTCCCAGCTAGCACTACCTTATCGTCTGTCCTAGCTTTCACCAAGATGACGATAGAGGACACAGTCGAGGAGGGACTGCAAGCTATCTCACACAAGGCACTTTGCAGAGTGATGAGGGACCACTACGAGCACCTGAAGACGACAGAGTTCTGTCTACTTCCCTAGGCCCTCGACCTCAACCTTACCCCCAGTGAGTAGAGTTTCGTAGCAGGCAGAGTTATCATTGCCGAGGAGGACAGATGCCTTTGTGTCTCAGCTATTCACCTACTGGAGCAGGACAGGTACGTGACCCAGCTGGAGCAGAGGAGACGTCAGGACCAGGCCCTCCGGTGGGAGTACTAGGAGCAAGACTCGCAGGGAGCACATGAGCGAGCTAGGCTACTGGAGACAGTTGCCAAGCTACAGGACGAGCTCAACCATCGTGAGGAGGACCACAGAGCTGAGGTCACTGACTTATAGGACAAAGCAGCCGATCTAGGCAATAGGAATTGCTACCTCGACAGCAAGGTCTTGGAATTATAGAGTGAGTTGGATGACAAGAAGGCCGAGTTCAACCGCAAGGGAGACAGGGAGAGATCCAAGGGGATTGGTATGCTGAAGATCCAATCTCGGAACAAGACCCTGACTCAGGAGCTAGAGGAGTTTAGGAAGAAGGCCATTCGCAACTAGGGTCACCTGATCGAGGCACTCAGGCAGACCGAGTACCTACAGGACAAGTGTGAGAGGACTTGGCAGGCTTGGCAAAAGTCTGATAGGAAACGTCTCAGGGAAATAAAGGGTATGTGGGATCAGCTACCCAAGGAGATCCGCAGCAAGACAAAGCCTAGGATAGAGGAGTTTGGGTTAGCCCCGACTCGCCTCAACCTAGACGCTTGCCCTACCCTACCTGGAGCCAAGGCCACTGAGGAGCTCGCCGAGGCCTTGAAGTATGTATCCCGACTCCACAAGTTTGACGAAGAAATCAAGATCGAGGACAGTCGTATCCCAGCTGCGGTGTACGAGTTAGAGTAGGTGACCCTGCGTGGTCATGAGTTATGTCCGAAGTTTTCCATGAGTTGTACCCCCCTTATGAGATGATTTATGAGACTCTATGCGTAGCACGATTCTCGTATGTCTTCTAGTGTAGCTATTAAAGATGATGCTGTGCAATTAAACCTATGTAATGAATGTTTTTGGATCTTATGGCATCTTTTGGATCTTATCGCTTCTTTGTAATGAGTGTTGGATAGTGTAACTGTTCTGCTTTAAATCATCAAAATCATGTAATCATATTGAATTATAAGCACCTTGGCACAAGCACTAAAATTTCAATAATCCATGTTACAGATGTCGAACCGCCGTTCGAATCGCCTAATGAATCGAGGGCATGCGCCCATCCCTGAACCCAACAGGGGCCATGGTGACAACCACCGTGGCCATGGACGTGGCCGTGGACGTGGAGGGATACCCTTCGACCTAGAGAATACCCCGCCACCTATTGAGGAGAACATTCTGCCGCCACCACCACCGAACCTGGCGGAAGTGATGGCACAACAGACCTAGCTTTTGGCAGCTCTTGTTGAAGGAGCCAACCGTCGCCAAGGAGGTCAGCAAAATGATTTCCAGAGGAAGCTGGAAGGTCTCCTAAAGCTAAGGCCACCTACCTATGATGGCACCGACCCTGACCCATTGGTAGCCGATGACTGGCTTAAGGAAATGGAGAAGAAGCTTGATCTCACTACATTCACCGACGATGAGTGTGTTGGAGCTGCCGCACACCAGCTCACAGGTGCAGCACGCGCCTGGTGGGACAGTTTCAGTGACTCCCATGAGGACCCTGCCAACATCTCGTGGGAAGAGTTTGCCGAAGCATTCACTGAGTACCACATTCCCAAGGGTATCATGGAGGCCAAAGCTGAGGAGTTCCGCAACATTAAGATGGGAAAAGACAGAGTGATTGAGTACACTACTCGTTTCACCAACCTTCGGCGCTATGCGCCTTCCTATGTTGTGAACTCTAAAAAGGAGAAGCTGTACTATTACCGCAAGGGACTTAACCTGCACATCAAACTGAAATTTGGCGGTATTGAGAGCAACACATTACGTGCTCTGGTGGATCGCTGCATTCAGATTGAGAAGGATTGTGATGAAGCTGGAGAAGAGTACAGGGGAAGAAAGCGAAAGCCTGAGGAGTCCCTCTGTGGCTATGATCACAAGAGGATCCACAGAGATGCACCATCCAGGGAACGCTCTCACCACAACAGGGATGACAACCCTAGATCAGGCAGGGGAAGTGGAGGCTACTTCACCAAATACTCCCGCCCTGCTCAGGATCGTTACACCCGAGACCGTTATGCACAGGACCGCAACACCCAAGACCGTTTCAACCATTCCCACACTGTGAATGAACACCCAACACAGAACCGCTCTGCACTAGGCAATGGAAAATGGAAGGCACCCACGCCAACCCCTACAGGCAGTGCACCTTTCACCTGCTTCGCTTGTGGCCAACCGGGTCACAAGGCCGCTGAATGCCCTCAAAATTCAGCTGATCAGAAGTTTCAAATCAAGGAGTCTGCTACCCATGGACGTCTCAACCATCTGGACGCCGAGGAAGCATAGGCTGCATCGTACGTCGTGTACGGTATGTTTCTAGTTAATGGCAATACTGCATCAGTTCTTTTTGACTCTGGAGCAACTTGTTCATACATATCAACCAAGTTTACATGAGAGTATGGCCTGCCCGTAACCCCACGTGAAAAGCCTATCATTACCAGCTCGCCCTTAAGAGACCTAAAAAGCACCCACATCTGTAAGGGAGTGAGTCTTACCATCGAGGGTCTTATCTTTAAAGCCGATCTAACCCTATTACCTTCCACTAACCTAGATGTCATCTTAGGCTTGGATTGGTTAACCATTCACCGAGGCATCATATCATGTTCCCCTAGATATGTCCAAGTGACCCACCCATCAGGCCAAGTCATTAGATGTGAACCCCAGATCGGAAGGTCCACCTCTATCCTATGTGCCCTTAAAGCAAGATCAGAATCACTAAAGGAAGAAAATACAGTTCATGATATGCCTATGGTCAGAGATTATCCTAATGTATTCCCTGAAGAATTACCAGGTATGCCACCAGACCGTGATGTAGAGTTCATCATTGATCTTTTACCGGGAACAGGACCCATTGCCAAGAGACCCTATCACATGTCAGTTGATGAACTGGCCGAACTCAAGAAACAGCTAGAAGAGCTCATCTCGAAGGGATATATCAGACCCAGTGCTTCACCCTAGGGATCCCCTGTTCTGTTCGTTAAGAAGAAGGATGGCTCAATGAGAATGTGCATAGATTACCGTAACTTGAACGCAGTCACCATCAAGAACAAGTACCCCCTGCCGAGAATTGATGATCTGCTTGATCAACTTCGAGGTGCCAAGTATTTTTCCAAGATCGATCTCAGATCTGGCTATCATCAGATGAAGATTCGAGGGAGTGACATACCGAAGATAGCTTTTGTGACTAGGTATGGTCAGTTTGAGTTCACCGTGGTATCCTTTGGACTCACAAATGCTCCTGCATACTTCATGAATATGATGAATAAGGTTTTCATGGACGAATTGGATAAGTTTGTGGTAGTATTCATTGATGACATCCTAGTCTATTCATCCACCGCTGAAGAACATGAACATCATCTAAGAACGGTGCTTGAGAGACTAACCCAACATCAGCTCTACGCAAAGTTCAGCAAATGTGAGTTCTGGCTATAAGAAGTTGCCTTCTTAGGCCACGTATTATCAGTTGAAGGTGTTGCAGTGGACCCAGCTAAGATTGAGGCTGTGAAGGAATGGGAACAACCCCGTAATGTGACAGAAGTCAGAAGTTTCTTGGGATTGGCTGGGTATTATCGCCGATTCATCGAAAACTTCTCCAAGATAGCCCGTCCGATGACCAACCTTTTGAAAAAGACTAAGGAGTTTGAATGGACGCCCGGGTGCGAACAAAGCTTCTAGGAATTGAAATAAAAACTTACCACAACTCCTGTGTTAGCATTGCCTGATATCGGCAAAGATTTCATGGTCTATTGTGATGCATCTCATCAAGGACTTGGGTGTGTATTGATGCAAGATGGAAGAGTGATAGCTTATGCTTCTCGACAGCTGAAAGAACATGAGAACCGATACCCTACACATGACCTTGAGTTAGCAGCAGTTGTTCATGCTTTAAAGATCTAGAGGCACTACTTGATAGGCAACAAGTGTGATATCTACACCGATCACAAGAGCTTGAAGTACTTTTTCACTCAAGAAGACCTGAATATGAGGCAACACCGATGGTTAGAGTTGATCAAGGACTATGACTTGGAAATTCACAACCATCCGAGAAAAGCTAACGTAGTCGCAGATGCTCTTAGTCGCAAGAGTTACTGTCACACTTTGATCACTGAATTCGTACCACCTGAGCTCAAGGAAGAGATTGATGATTTCCAACTTGAGATACAACCACATGGCTTGCTGAATGAGCTCCGCATACAGTGTGATCTCACGGATCACATTCGTCAAGCTCAGAAAATGTGTAAAGAGATTGGATATCTCCGTGGTCTAATGAAACTAGGCTATAAGACCAACCACCATGAAGATGAATAAGGAATCATTTGGTTCAAGGACAGAATCTGTGTGCCTTCTGATCCAGTCCTATGAGAGGAAATTTTGTCAGAAGCTCATAATTCTAAGTATTGTATTCACCCTGGAGGTTTAAAGATGTATCAAGACTTGAGAAGACACTTTTGGTGGAAAGGTATGAAGACAGACATTGCAGGACATATGGCACGATGTGACACCTGCAATAGAGTCAAGGCTGAATATCAGAGGCCTGCAGGATTGCTAAAGCCTCTTGACGTCCCGGAATGGAAATGGGAGGGCATATCCATGGATTTCATAGTTGGATTACCCCGTTCACTGAAAGGCAATGATTCCATCTGGGTGATTGTTGATCATTTAACCAAGATTGCTCACTTTGTACCAGTGAAGAACAAGACCAATGCAGAAAAATTAGCAGATCTATATATTGAGCATATTCTCAGGTTGCATGGAGCTCCCTCTAGTATTGTATCTGATCGTGGTCCTCAATTTGTGTCCCGATTCTGGGAAGCTCTGCACAAGTCTATTGGAACCAAACTTAATTTCAGTGCCGCTTACCACCCACAGACAGATGGACAGACAGAACGAGTAAATCAGATCTTAGAAGACATGCTTCGTGCTAGTGTACTAAATTACGGCTCTGATTGGGAGAAATGTCTACCCTATGCAGAGTTTTCTTACAACACCAGCTATCAAGCCAGTATCAAGATGTCACCATTTGAAGCTCTATATGGCAGACCTTGTAAGACACCTTTGATGTGGTCCCAACCAGGAGAAAGATCATTCTTTGACTCTGCTAAGATTCAAGATGAAGAAGAAGGAGTTGCTCAGGTAAGAGAGAATTTGAGGATTGCCCAAAGTCGATACAAGAGCTATGCGGACAAACGAAGAAGAGAACTGGAGTTCAATGTGGGGGACTTCGTATATCTCAAGGTATCCCCGCTACGTGGAACGGTCAGATTTCATGTGAAAGGCAAGCTTGCCCCTAGATTTGTTGGCCCATACAAGATTTGCAAGAGAATTGGAAAGCTCGCCTACAAACTTGAGTTACCTGTGGAATTGACGGATGTACATCCCGTATTCCATGTATCTCAGCTACGCAAATGTTTAAGAGTACCCGATGAAGTAATCCCGACTGGTACACTTGACATTCAAGATACACTTGAGTATAAAGAACATCCTATCAGAATTCTGGACAGAGATACCAAAGAGACCCGAAGCAAGACTATTCCTATGTGCAAGATCCAATGGAGCAATCACATAGAGAGAGAAGCAACATGGGAGAAAGAGTCTGACCTCCGGCTACACTATCCTTATCTTTTCGAAGAGTATGTTACGCTTTAATCTCGGGGACGAGATTCTGTTAAGGGGGTAGGACTGTAACAACCCAAAAATCCACACACCAAAAATACCAAATACAATTTTTTTCTCAAAACTTCCATGTGATGATGAGTGTCATGTATGGTAACCCAACCTAAGAGATGCATTAGGTCTAACCCAACCCAAGTTAGCACATAAGCATGGCATGCCTTTAACCAATTATGTTTAATTGAATTCTAACAAATGAAATGTTGCATACAATGTTAACTCAAATTGTGATTTGGATTTTCTTTTCTCTATTTATTTTGCTTAGCAACTTTTTCTAAGAAACACACCATAAAATAGTCACTATTCAAATCCAAGGATAATTGTATAAAAGAAAAACTAATTCTATATATAACAAACTACACCAATGTTGATATACAAAATAGCTAAACAAAATTCCCTAAACACCAATGAATAAGTTACATCAGTTTGGAATTCAAATTTCAAACCAAATTTGAATTCAAATAATGGAAAAGCAATGAAAAATAAAAAAGAAAAAGAAGAAAGAGAGAAGAAGGCCTCGTAGCCCAGCCGCTCGGCCCGGCCAGCCCCACCAGCGCGCAGCGCGAGCCGGCCCACGAGCTGCGCAGGCCCAGCAGCCAGCCCGCACGCCGCTCACGCCCGCGCGCCTAGCCCCGCCAACTGCCGCTGCCGCTTGGCCCCACGCGTCAGCTGCACGTCGCTCACGCTGGCGCGTTTCCCGTTTTCACTCTCAGCCGCTGCCACGCGGGCCTCGCATGTCAGCCACCCCTGTCCACAATGTCGTCTTCCTCACCCACGCCTCAACCGCCTACGTGACCGTCGCCCGACAACGGTGGCAGGGGCGGGCCAGGGGGTCACGCCCGGGGCATGGTCTTGTCTCCTTCGCACCGTACCCATGCAACCCTTGCGCCGCGCCTACGCCACCGCACGAGAGCCCTTGGATGCCACTGATCACGCCACCACCGCTCTATCACCGTCCGCCATGGGAGCTAGGAGCTCGGCTATAAAAGCCCGGCCTCGGTTGCCCTTGCGCTCGTCTCACCACCCACCGCCACTGGTGGCCAACCACTTCGCACCAAAGAGTAGAGGGCTGAGGGGGAGTTCAGGAGGAGAGGGCGGAGCCATTGCCAGGAGGAGGACCGGGAGCACGCCGGAGCTTGGAGCACCGCCGCGGATCAAGCCGGAGCGGATGACATGGCACTGCCTCCGGAGCTACACGGCCGCACCTCTTCACTGCACCGCTATCCTCTTGCCTTCAACACCAACGGTGAGCCCCGGTTTTCCCTTTGCTCGACGTCGAACTCTGCTACTCCGGCCATGGTGCTCCATATCATGAGCGTGTAGGCCAAGGCCATCTCCGGTCTCTAGGCAAACAAGCACAACACCCTCATGCGCACACCGTGACCACCTCCGAGCCTTGGACGCGGTAGAGCCCTCCAAGCCCTCACGAACGCCGAAGCAGGGCGCTCGCTCGCCGCGCTCGCGACGTCGCTGTTGTGACGTAGCCATCACTGGAAGCACCTAGCGCCCACTTGACTCACCCGCCCTATTCGCTGGAGCCACAGGAAACACACACGCCCACCGGGACGCTGCACCACGGCCATGGCCACCTCACCGACGCCGCCGTCATGCTCGGAAGGGCGTCGTCGTGGCCAAAACCACCGGAGGCCCTGAAGGACCCCTCGACCAGCCCAACATGGCCGGTGGAGCTCGAGCCGCCGCTCGCCGTGGCCAGCACCTTGGGAAGCCCTGGCCGCCACTTTGACCCCACCATCGCAGTCGCCATGGTGCGAGGAGGCTTTTCCCCACCTTAATTAGATGCCTGAACCGTTGCGGGAGATCGCCGGTGATCACGTCGCTGACGGGGGCACGTCGGTAAGAAATCGGGGAAGACTTCCCTCGCCGGCCACCCGCGCGTGCACCCGGTGTACGTGGACCGCGCCTGAGAGAGAGAGAGGGTGGACTTGGTCCACCGTAGTCCTGTCTACGGTCCATGGACCAGCGTCTCCTGGATCCACCATGGACCATAAGCCATGGATCGCAGCCCAGTTGAGGCCCACGGCTACGGACGTGGCAGAGCCACAGGCTTGCCACGTGTCCGGCCTGGCCCGGTCCAACCCGAAGCCCAACCGGCTTAGCTCGGGCCCGGCCCGTATTGACCGTTGACCGGTCAACGTTGACTGTTGACCTGGCCCCACATGTCAGCGACACAGAGTTGCTGGACCCACATGTCAGATGGTGACATCATACTGGCGTCGTGATGACGTCACGCGGGACCCACATGTTAGCAGTGGAGACTGCCACAGTGATATCATGATGTCGTCAGCACCCCGACCCCACCAGTCAGTGACATGGACACCCTGGACCCACACGTCAGACGCTGATGTCACGATGACGTCACGTAGGACCCACACGTCAGAAGCCAACATAACCAGGGTGACGTCATGCTGACGTCACGCTGACATCAGCGGCTGACGTCAGCAGACCAGGCCCACATGTCAGTGACCCTGACTGTTGACCGCTGACCGTTGACCGTTGACTCAACGTTGACTAATGTTGACTTTGACTGGACCCACATGTCAGTGACCCAAGAGTCCCTGGACCCACTTGTCAGAACTGACGACGTTGATGACGTCATGCCGACGTCAGCTGGACCCCACCTGTCAGCTCGGAACCATTATGACAACGTCATGCTGACGTCAGCAAGCCACGTGGACCAACCGCAGCACAACACGTGTCAAGCCCAGGATTAATTCAGCCTTTATCTAATTTCAGAAAATGATTTAAACTTCGGAAATTCATAACTAATTCATACGACCTCGGAAAAATATGAAACTAGGACCAAATTCATCTAAAATCAAGCTCTATGCAATAAACCCATGTTTGAGTGCATTTGGCTCTTTTGAATTTCCATTGCTTCTTTGTGCTATTCTATAGACGTCGCTAACGCGACTATAATGCAAACGATGCAGACTCGGAGGAGAACCTGACGGACGAGGACCGTGAGTACCGTGAGGAGAACGGAGACAAGGTGCCACATCCCACCCAATTTTGTAGCACCTATTATGCATGGTTAATATAGAACTGCTATCGCTTTACTTTACTACTACAATTATATTGGTAGGACTTGCATGGTAGTATGCTTGCTTGAAAGCCTTTACCTTGACGCAACCTTACCCCTACATACCCTGCTATTAGGCTAGACACACGCTTATTGCTATACATTTCCTTATTTATACTTCTACTACGCTTATACTAAGTGTGTGGTGGAAACTGGTGTTACCTGGACTATGGGGAGAGTGCTGCATGTGTGACTTGGGTGTGTGGAGGGTGAGGGTTGTGTCGACCAAGTTGGAGTATACGACGAGCCTGGGGCAATTCTTACTATGGGATGCTACCTGGGCACCCCTGGAAATGTATACTTGTGGTGGGTAAAAGGTATATGAGGTGGACCTGGGTGTGAACCTATGATGGGTGGAGCCCGGGTTGGAGGTGCTATGGTGGCACGGTAAATGGAAACCCTGATGGAGACATTCTGGCTTAGTCATCCCTAAGGACCTACTAGTACTCAGATTCACCGGGAAGCCTTACGTACCACTCGCCCTATATGGTGCGGGACGGCTGGACTACTTGGTAGGATTTTTGCCACTACTGCTAGGTTGAAAGCAGACAGTGTAAGGAGGTACGGGGCGCGGAGGATTTCCCCCACACCCTTCCAAGACTTCATGGAGACCTTGTGGACCCGGCTCATGACTCACAGTTTCAGCCACCCCAGACTTGACTTGGGGTGAACCAGGGCTGAATGGTAGAGTGGCATTATCCTAGGCTAGCAAGCAGCCGGAATCAGCACAGTTGACGACGGTCAGCAAGGAAGGTGGATCTTGTGGTTATGTAAAACCTCTGCAGAGTGTATGGTTGATTGATCGATACATGTGCCGACTCGTCGGCTGTGGACCTTTCCTAGGTTTCGCTTAAACTAGATAGTGAGATGAGTCCTTCTCTTCTTCCCCCAAAAGAGAGTGTCGGTCTTAGCCAGGGGCTACTGGCCTTGAGACAGTGCCGAGAGGGAGTTGGCCTATCGATTGAGCGATGGTGTGGTAATAGTGTGGAGATGGTGGTATGTTGATCCTAGGATCGTAACCTGGCTCGAAAAAGGGAATGGAGTGGAATGAGTGTGGGAATGGTGTTAAAAACTTGATCAATTACATTATACACTTGTTATGCTATTGCATAGGAAACCCCAGCCCTATAGATTTCATTTGAATACAACCATGTTGCATCCAAATCCACAAAGCAATGCTCATAGGGATGGGAGTGGCCAGTACAAATCGTACTGATAAGTTTTTGGCACAGGTTCTGCTGAGGAGTATAGCTCCGAGGAGTTTGATGGTTGAGGGGTTCGTGCCTACGCTCGAGTTTGGCGATCTTATCTTCAAGCTATTCTGCTTGTCTGCTACTTTTGTTTCCGCCAAATGCGGTGATGTAATAAATTATGTAATTTCGCACTATTTGTACTCTGATATTATCGTTGTATGGATGTGGTATTCGACTGAAATTTGGGTAATAAGATCCATCGCGGTCTTATTACACTTCGACTCTGTGGATTTCCCTTCACGGAAATTGAGGTCGTTTCAACATTGAGTCATCATGTGAGTCCTCCGGCGATGAAAGCTATGATGAAAAAAGAAGATTGCTGCATTTGTGATTGGGCCATCATCATCTTCGCTGACATCTTCATCACCACCTTCACCGCCACCTTCACCATCATCATCTACTTCTCACCTATGTCTCATGGCTAAGGGTGATCGAAAGGTACAAAACAATGACAGTGATGATGATGATAGTGATAGTGATGATGAATATGATGCACCTTCTTATGGTGAACTTGTAAAATTGTTGAACAAATACTCTAAAATCATAAGAAGAACTAGAAATGAAAATGATGAGCTTCAACATGAAAACGAGGCACTCTCATCTAAGCTTGAGAATGCACATAAGACTAGTGATGAGCTCAAAGATCAAAATGAAACTATGTCTTCTACTCTCAAGGAGCTCAAAACTTCTAACAAAAAGCTTAGAGATGAACATGATAAACTTGAGAAGAAGCATGGTGAACTCATAACTAGGATCAACTTGCTAAAAGATGAATATACTACATTGAAAATCAATTATGATAGTCTTATTGTTGCTAATGAGCTTGCTCTTGAGACATATGATGCTACTAACCAAGTTGTTAAGATTGATATAGCTACATCATGTGATGATTTGATTGTTGAGAACTTTGAGCAAGGCTCTAGCGGCAAAGGCAAGAGTGTGGTTGAGGCCGACAACTATGATGACTATGTCAAGCTCAAGAGTGAAAATGAGATGCTTAAGATTGAGAACAAGAAGTTGATGGCTGTAACACCTCAAGTGTTTAGCTCCATAATTGTATTGCATAAGCATAAGCATAAGCATGCATTATTCATGTTGTTATTTTATGTGATGCAACACATGTAATTATTCTAGGGTTTGTTTGATTTATTTCATGAAGTATTTGATAGTTGGTGTAACAAAAAGGTAAGGTAGCCAATCATGACCTACAACACCTTAGTTATACTTAGGGTAACATTTGGAACAAGGTTCATGTTGACCAAAATTACAAAATTGCCCTCCAAGAAAAGTTTGACCACCATTTGACCCTAGAAGGCTCTAGTTTGACTAATTAAAAAGTCTAATTTAGAGACCTTGCATGGAAGAGCACCCTTAAGTAAAGTTGTAGAGAATTTCATGAGGAACAAAAGTTCTAATATGGCCATCTCATGAAAATGACCAGAGCATGCTCAAAAATGGCCCACAAGTCAGCTTGAGTGGTGATCAACACTTAGAAAAATTCTAAGTCTGGAAATTGGACTTTTCAGTTTCACTGTACCTCACTTTAGCAACTTGTAACTCACAAACCAGGCCAAACCAGCCTTTGAGCCAATTGACAAAGTTGTTGTCCACACCTAGCTCTACAACATTGTCAATATCACCATCACCTGGTTCTCCATAGTTTAGGAGATATAGTGTCAAGAAGTTAGGGTTTCAGTCGGCATTGATCTCTGAAACTGCATTTCAGTTTCAAGGGGCACCACTTTGGAGCTCTGTAGTTTCAAATCTAGGCCGAACCAGTCCAAACTCCAATTGACAAACTTGTAGACCTCATGTAGCTCTACAAATTTGGTGTTATCATCTTCTTCTAACTCGAGCTGGATTAGGAGGTGTAGGAGCTCAAACTTCGGCTGTCAGTCGGTCATCGCTGTCGCCATTCAGCCGATTCAGTTTCGTCAGTCGGGGAGTGGCCGACCGGCCGCAGGCCGTCGTCGACGCGTGGACGCGCGGTGGCGCCCGTACGCCGGCCCTGGCCCCACCAGTCAGGCCGCGACGCCTTCAAGACGCCACGACGCGCGAGCCGGCCTCCATTCCTCCGCCCCCTCTCTTCCAGTTGCCAAGAACACCGAAACCAAGCCGCCGCTGCCGTTCTTCTCCGGCGAGCTCAAGCGCGAGCCACACCGCATCCCCGGCCGCTAGACCTCGCCAATCCCTCCGCCTCACCACCCTCCATCTCCCTGACCCACCGAAGCCAGCAATTTGACTCAAGGTGAGCCGCATTGCTTTCTTCCCCGTCTCCGAGAGGTCGCCGGAGCCCGCCATGGGACCTCACCGTGGTCGGGGTGCTTCGGGTCTCTCTCCATTCTTCCTTCCTAGCAAAATGGATCCGCCTAGCTTCGGTGAAGCTCGTACCGAGCCTAGACCGCACCGTGCATCTTCACCGGCGACGGCGCGCCGCCACCGGACATCACCGGCCGCCGCTCGCGGTGACAAGCCCCTTCCACCCCATCCCCACCCATTCCACGAGCACCAATCGACGCACCGGGTGACGGAGAACACGAGGTGGTGCTCACTTGGCCGAGCGAGCTCTTCTCCGGCGAGCTCGAGCTCGTCGGAGCTCGCGGGTCTCCGCCTCCCCTGTCTCCTGTCGCTGACCGCGGGGGCCCGCCCGTCAGTGTCGCGCGCGGGCAGGAGCGCTGAGCGGGCCGCGCGCGCGCGAGTGTGGGCCGAGTTCTTCCGGGCCGGCCCAGTCATCCGAAATGAAATTCATTTTTATTATTTTGTCACTGATTTTTGTACAAGTTGGAAAAATATAGATCTAGGGTTTTAATGATCCAAAAATCATGAGATAAATTTTGTTAGGGTCTACATGATGTGTAGTATTTTAGAAAAATATAAATATGGAATGTGATGTTTAATTTCTAGGAGAATTTAATAGATCCTTTAAATGTGTTTTGGAATGCATGCAAATTTGTTAAATTTATAACTTGAGCTGTAGTGTTCCAGAAATCATGAAATTTGGTGGGTAGGTTACTCTGTGCTAGCCCTAGCTCTGGTAAAAATTTGGGCATCAGTGCTTAATTACTTTTCAAGTTATTATGCTATCTTGTTATTCTAGGACATATTTAAATGAATTTTTGTAATTTTTCTACATGTGCAATGTTCATATAACTTTTTGGAGAATGTCTTGGTACCCTAGACTGTCTAAGAAAAATATGAAATCTGTTGTTTGACACTTTTCAATAGGGTTTCCTATTTATGCAAAAATCAGCCTTATTAGCTTGTGAATTTTGTGTAGGGAGTTTCTGTGAATAAAACTTGTTCAAATTTTTACTGTGGTCTCTTTTTGGGTCAGAGAGTCCCCTGTAATGTTTGTAGAATTTTAGGAGCAGTTTATATATATGTTTGAAATTTCACTTAATTACTTAAGTAAATTAAGAAATGGGTTTAAATAAATATTCTAGGTGGGCACACCTTACTTTCTGGTGTTTTTGTGACATTTGTGAACTTGTAGTAGTATTAGTTTGGTCTTAGAGAATGTTGGTCACATCAATAAATATTTAACCTTTGTAATTTTAGGTTTTCTGGACAGCTAGTAGTAATTCTAAATTTGGCTTTGATAAAATTGGTTGCTGGAAAACTTGTAAATACCAAAGTTGGAGTAAACTTGATGAACTAGCTTGTGTCAAATTTTGGAAGCATTTAGCTTAGTAGTTTGAGAGTTACTATTGTTTAAAGTGGCAGTTCAAAATCTGCTACTCTCTGTGTTGGAGAAGACAGATTCTGGAACTTGTGAAGTTTGACATGGAAAACTTAGGAGTTTGGAGTTGAGGTCTGAAAATGAATTGTAGTGCATTTCTTAGGCTTTCCAGATTGTCTTAGATCATATCTTTTGGAATTGTAAATCTTCAGTTGTGATAAAAACAAGTAGCTGCTGTCCAGAATGCTTTCTGTGGTGTTTTGCTGATTGATATGGTGTAATATCCTAAGACATGCTACTTTTGTATTTGTTAGGTGTTAGGGCCTTAACTGAGGATGAGCAGCTTTATCTTAGGTTAAGTAGATTAGGTGAGTACTTCTCTACTGGAGAAGAGATTTGCACGTACTAATAAAATAACTTGAATAGAGTATTTTATTCTGAAATGCATTTCATTCCGAGCATGTTGCACCCATTTATGCATCCATTATATTTATTGTGCATTCATGCAATAGGTGCACCGGAGGGGGTGACACTCCTCGAATTCGAGCCTGTGATTCCGGAGGAGGACCAGGAGCAGCAGGAGCCCGAGGATCCAGCAGGCGAAGGAGTGCCCGCAGACAACCTTCCTGAGTGTCTAGACCACCGGCCCTCGACCTTTCTGAAAGGCAAGCCCCGGTGCATGCTGAACCTACTGATTTATAAATTAATCTTGAGTACTTTTAATTGTTTACTGCATTAAGTTGTAGGAGTTATATGAAAACACTTGTTGCATTATACCTGTCCTTGTCCAGATATCGTACTGAATCCTATATTAGGTGTAGGCACGTGTCAATGCTTAGCCCTGCTTAGTACGGTAGAAGTCGGGTGATTTCCGGTCATCCGCGAGATGTAGGAAGGAGTCGCGAATGGCTTATGGCTATCGTGATGGAATCATGCTTAAAAATGAAATCGAGACCGGACGGGAATTCGATAGTACAGCCGCAAGACACTTCACGTCTTGGGTGTGGAGCTATGCCCGTCTGAGTCGTTTAAGGACCGATTCGCTGTACGTCCTTGAGTCATGTTGAACGCAGTCTAACACTTAGTTGGCCGGATAACCCGTTCCGACCGCGAAGCCGAGTAATGTGGTTCAGGCCGGGAATCGAATGGTAGGTTGCTTCTTGGAGGAGAGAAAGGATGTGCTTGGGGACATTGGCGTGAGACCAAGGGGGGTTAGAGTCCCTATCACCTGGCAGAGTGTCGCCCTTGGGGTCGCGACATCATTCGGACCCGCGATTCCTGAATCATATGAAACGGTGGCTTGTGCGACCCTGGCAGGGGCCTGCGCGGTGAGTGTTAGAAATACCCCTCCAGCTGGATAGGAATTCGATTCGAATCGTCGTCGCTCCCGGTTAGTGAGCACTTGACTTGAGCAGCGGCAACGTAGAACTCATTAAATGAACTGGTGGTTAAGGGAATGATACAATGTTGCCATAATGATATACCTGCTATGGATATAATAATCATGTTGTTTGATTATAATCAAGTGTATGTTTAGTACAGGTGCTAAGATAGATGACAGGTAAATGCTAAAAATAACTGCTAGTACAGATTATAAGAGTTTCAATTACTTATGCCTTTATGCAAAAATGTTATGTCAGCTAGCCTCTTGTGTAAGCCTTGCATAATCCTTGGTGTCATCTTATTTCTGGTTTCTGACGGGTAAGTCTAGCTGAGTACATTCCAGTACTCAGGGTTTATTCCCTCCTGTTGCAGATGACATGCTTTATCAGGGATTCTGCCAGACGTGTCTCCACCCTGCGGGTGATGATGACTAGATCACAAGGGCGTGATCGTCTTTATGTACTTTCCTCATGCTTTTACGGGTTGTCGATCATCCAAACTGGCAGTACTTAATTAACTAGTGTGTGTTATGCTTCCGCTACTTTCAAACTTGGTTTGTAATAATTCCTACTCCGTTTGTGTAAACTTATTTCAGCACTATTTGTAAAATGTAACGTATGATGTTGTATGTTGAATGATGCGATCCTGGTTGTAAGCGAGTTGGTTTGAAATCCTTCGTGGTTTCGATTGACTACCGGGATTATATGGGCTCAAGTTCGAAAATTTGAGCGCTTCGGTGCTTGTTTTTGTACTTGTGCTCTTATAATTTGGTCGGTTCTGTTACAATGGCTCTTGAAAAGCAAGCACAAAATGAGTCACTTATTGAAGAAAACAAAAAGCTTAAGCAAGAAAAAGAGCATCTCAAGACCGGCCTAAGCAAGTTCACAAGAGGCCAATATTTGCAAAGTGAGCTACTTATGAACACCGTCATGAAGATGGATAGAAGTGGCATTGGTTACTTGGCAAATCAAGAGAAGAAGGCTAAAGCTCAACAACAATAAAACAAGTCAAAGCCCAAGCCAAAGAGATGTGTTGAGTGTGGACAAGAAGGACATTTTGCTCATGAGTGCAAAACTCCACCACCACAACCCTTGCCCAAGCATGTTAGACCCTTTGCCTTCAATGCTCATTACATGCTTAGAAAAGATTCAAGTGGAAAGATGAAAGTCATGTTCTTGGGTCCCCCTAACAAAAATAGACCAAAGAAAATATGGGTTGCTAAGTCACTAGTTGAGAAAGTTAAGGGCCCCTCTCAAGTTTGGGTCCCTAAACAAAAGGCTTGATCTCTTGTGTGTAGGTGAACTACAAGAACGGTGGATCTCATTGGGTGATTGATAGTGGTTGCACACAACACATGACCGGTGATCCTCGTATATTCACCTCACTTGAAGAGAATGGGGTATGTCAAGACAAGATCACATTTGGGGACAATTCAAAGAGCAAAGTCAAGGGTATAGGCAAGATTGCAATATCAAATGATCACTCTCTCTCAAATGTGCTCTATGTTGCTTCATTGAGTTTCAACTTACTATCCGTTGGGCAACTTTGTGACCTTGGCTACCAATGCTTGTCTACTCCAAATGAAGTGGTTGCTACAAACATAGATGACAAGCAAGTGATTTTCAAGGGCTTTAGATACAATAATCTCTATCTTGTTGACTTCACCTCCGAAGATGCAAACTTGATGACATGTTTATTCACCAAAACTACACTTGGATGGCTTTGGCATAGGAGGCTTGCTCATGTTGGAATGAATACTCTCAACAAGCCATTGAAGAAAGAATTAGTGAGAGGTTTGAAGGATGTAAAGTTTGAGAAGGACAAACCTTGTAGTGCATGTCAAGCCAGCAAACAAGTTGCAAATACTCATCCAACCAAAGCTTACATATCAACATCAAGAGTACTAGAACTTCTACACATGGATTTGTTTGGTCCTATAACTTATAAGAGCTTGGGTGGAAATCTCTATTGCCTAGTGATTGTGGATGACTACTCAAGATACACTTGGACTTTCTTTCTTCATGACAAATCTGAAGTGGCAAATTGCTTCAAGAAGTTTGCAAAGAGAGCTCAAAATGAATTTGAAGTCAAGATAAAGAAAATTAGAAGTGACAATGGCAAAGAGTTTGACAACACCAACATTGAAGCTTATTGTGATAAAATTGGAATCAAGCATGAAGTTTCATCAACCTACACTCCTCAACAAAATGGTGTACTTGAGAGAAAGAACTGAACTTTGATCACTCTTGCAAGAACAATGCTAGATGAGTACAACACACCAGAAAAATTGTGGGCCAAGGCAATCAACACCGCATGCTATGCTTCAAATCGCCTCTTCCTACAAAAGTTCCTTGGCAAGACCCCCTATGAGTTGCTAAATGGGAAAAAGCCGGACGTCTCATTCTTCTGGGTGTTTGGTTGCAAATGCTACATCTACAAGAAGCATTAACACCTAGGGAAGTTCCAAAGATGTTGTGATATTGGTTTTCTTGTTGGTTACTTATCAAAGTCCAAAGCATTTAGAGTATTTAACCATGCCACCGGTTTGGTTGAAGAAACATATGATGTGGAATTTGATGAATCTAACGGCTCCCAAGGAGCAATTGAGAATTGTGATGATGTAGGTGATGAACCATTGAGAGAGGCCATGAAGAACATGCCAGTGGGAGACATTAAGCCTAAAGATGATGAAGATGATGTACAAATTGTCAATCCACCATCTTCATCATATGTGCCTCAAGATGATGACAAGAATGAGAGAGTTGAAAATAAAGATACTCATGTCTCTCATCAACAAGCCGAGGCACAAGCTCAAGATGTTGATGCTCCCCATCCTACTCCTCAAATGGTTGATCGAAGAAACTCACCTCTACTTCAAGCACATCCACAAGATCTCATCATAGGGAGTCCTACAAAGGGTGTAATGACTCGATCTCAAAAGCTTACTTCTTTTATTGAACATCACTCTTTTGTCTCTTGTCTTGAACCTAAGAATGTAGAAGAAGCTCTTTAATATCTGGATTGGGTGAATGCCATGCATGAAGAATTGAACAACTTCGCCCGCAATCAAGTTTGGACACTTGAAGAGCATCCAAAAGGCGCAAGAGTCATTGGAACCAAGTGGGTGTTTCGCAACAAGCAAGATGATCAAGGCGTAGTAGTAAGGAACAAGGCAAGACTAGTAGCAAAAGTGTTCTCTCAAGTTGAAGGTCTTGATTTTGGAGACTTTTGCACCCGTTGCAAGACTTGAAGCCATTCGTATCCTTCTTGCATATGCATCACATCATGAAATGAAACTATATCAAATGGATGTGAAAAGTGTTTTTTTAATGGCTTCATAAATGAACTAGTCTATGTTGAACAACCTCCCGAGTTTGAAGACCCTAGATATCCTAATCATGTTTATAGATTGTCCAAGACACTATATGGGCTCAAGCAAGCCCCTAGAGCGTGGTATGAGCGCCTCCGGGACTTCCTCATTGAGAAGGGCTTCACTATTGGGAAGGTTGACACCACACTATTCACCAAGAAGTTTAATAGAGAGATCTTTATTTGTCAAGTCTATGTTGATGATATTATCTCCGGGTCAACAAATGAAGATTATTGCAAAGAATTTGGTGAATTAATGTCAAAAGAGTTCGAGATGTCAATGATTGGTGAGCTAACATTCTTTCTTGGTTTTCAAGTCAAGCAAATGAGAGAAGGGATTTTTATCTCTCAAGAAAAGTATACCAAGGATCTTCTCAAAAGATTCAAGATGGAAGAATGCAAGCCAATCAAGACCCCAATGCCATCTAATGGACATCTCGACCTAGATGAGGGAGGTAAACCAATTGATCAAACTCTTTACCGTTCTATGATTGGTAGCTTGTTGTACCTTACCGCATCTAGGCCTAATATCATGTTTAGTGTGTGCATGTGTGCTCGCTTTCAAGCGTGCCCAAAAGAACCTCACCTAAGTGCCATAAAAAGAATCTTAAGATATCTTAAGTACACCCCAAGCATCGGTCTTTGGTACCTCAAAGGAGCTAGATTCCAACTAGTTGGCTATTCCGATTCAGATTATGCCGGTTGCAAAATTGATAGAAAAAGCACATCCGGAGGATGCCATTTGCTTGGGAGGTCCTTAGTATCTTAGTCTTCTAAGAAGCAAAATAGTGTGGCTTTGTCCACTGCCGAGGCGGAATACATTGCCACGGGGGCTTGTTGTGCACAAATCTTATACATGAAACAAACCCTCCTAGACTATGGGGTTGTTCTTGAAAGGGTGCCGCTTTTATATGACAATGAAAGTGCCATTAAAATTACTAATAACCCGGTTCAACACTCACGCACCAAGCACATCGATATCCGCCACCACTTTCTAGGAGGGTGGCCAAGATCATGTTGCTAAAAATAATATATCACTAGAAGGTGTAAGAAGTGAAAATCAATTAGCGGATATCTTCACTAAACCTTTAGATGAGGCTACTTTTTGTAGGTTGAGAAGTGAACTAAATGTGCTTGATTCTAGTAACTTTAAAAAATGAGCTTGTGTTGTCCCTTGCATTGCATTATATTTTATGTCATGTCTAATTTCCCGCAATGCATCTAGAACTTGTCTAACACGATTATGATAACCCTCCTTTGGAGGAGTGAAGAAGCCTAACCATGGATCAAACTTGACAAGCAACATAGCCTTCCTTTCTCGTTTTGCATTGCATATGCATGGTTGTTGCTTTGTTGTTTCTTTTTGGTTTAGCTTTGAGTAACCTCTGTGTTCGTCCATGAATAGAGAGAGCATTTGAAGCTCCCAAGGGTTGATACACTCTATTGCATGGTCATACGTTGCTCCTCGGGTGTTTATTGAATATTTTCTTAAAAATAATACTAGACTAAGGCAAAATATTTTAAAAATTTTGAGGGTTTGAGTGAGGTCACTCATATCAGGTTCCAATTGGTGTTTATTTGAGTCTCTTTGAATTGGAACTTGATTGGGAGAAGTCGCGTCGAAAATCGGTTTGAAAAAAGGCGTTTTACATGGACCGGATGCTGCATCGGACGCGGTTCTGCTTCACCACCGCGTCCGGTCTCGGCGTCCACCAGCGCGTCCGGTCATTCCCGAATGTCTTCTCTAAGATCTGTGACCGGACGCTGCATCGGACGCGTCTCTGCTGACCACCGCGTCCGGTCCCGGCCGCTACCACCGCGTCCGGCCATGCGTTTTAGTTTTCCGGGCAAAATATGACCAGACTCTGTCGGCATCCGATCGTGCATAATCAGACGCGTCCGGTTGTTCTAGGAGCTTACTGGACTATGACCGGACGCTGCCTCCACCGCGCCCGGTCATCACGTGAAAAGCAGATCTCACCCTTTTAACCGTACGTTCGGATCTCGTGTTTCATCTCTTCCGTCTCAATCCGCCGCCAACTCGCCAAGTTCCCGAGCACCGCCGTCTCGCCGAGTCGCCGCACCTCGCCGTGCCCTCGCTCCCGCGTCCTGCAGCCGCGCCGCGCCTTCCTCGCCCGTGCCCGTGAAGCTCGCAGCCGCAGCGCCGCCGCATCACCGCAGCAGCCGCAGCGCCGCCACCTAGCACACCACCGCCGTCCAGCGCGCCACCGCCATCGAGCCGTCCAGCGCGCCACCGCCATCGAGCCAACCCGCGCCCACCGAGCCCGAACCCGCTGCCGCTTCTCTGAACGCGACCCTAACCCTAGCCGCCCGAACCCGTTCGTCGAGGCGTTTTTCGCAAAGTTTTCAACTCCGCGAACTTCTCCGTCTCCGCAAGGGTTTTGATCGTCGTTTCTGGGCTAGCGTGTCGAGATCTTCTTCCGTTCATCGGATCTTCGCTCTTTCGAGGTAGCTATCACGGTCCTTTCATATCTTATCTAATATGCTTGCTCTCATTAGGATCTTACTCATCTTTTAGGTAATATATGTTGCTTATAGTAGATTCATCTATTCTATCGTTTTAGTTTGTCCTGTCGGTGCTGTGTGTGTCAGGTGATCAGTTGTGAATCTGAGGCCAAGCCTGCGGATACGGATTGAGGCCAAGCCACACGAGTGTCAGATCATCATCTATTACTTTCCAGTGTTTCTCAGATCTAGCAGTTTGTCAGTATGGTTCGCTGCAAGAACGTTGGTGGTGCACCTAGTGATGGGGACGAGAGTCCTCCTAGGAGGACAGAGGTAGCTCATGGCAAGCGAGTGAAGATTGCTACCAAGAAGAGAAAGAGAACACTTACAGAGGCAGAGGTGGCTCAGGCAGTTGCAGATGCTACAGAGGCAGCAGAGAGAGGTGGCAGGAGTAGTGGCATACGTATTGGCGAGAGTCGCTTTCACCTTGAAGGTCGACAGCTCGGTACAGAGGCCACAGAAGAGACAGTGGATGCACCTGCAGAGCAGCCTACAGAGGATCCAGAGGAGACTGAGGAGCAGACAGTATACACTCCATAGCGTCGTCACTCTGGACGTACGCGAGCTCAGGTGACTCCTAGACCAGAGGGTCAGTGTCATGGAGGTCGTCCACCTCCTAGGGCTCGAGGTCACCCCCCCCAGTTGAGCACTTTGATCTCAGGGGAGCTACAGCTAGACAGGTCCAAGCCCTCAGGTTCGTTGAGGTCACTCGGTGGTTTCCACCTCAGCGGGATCCTCGGGCTTTAGAGGGTTTCTACACTCCTCTGCACGAGGACTTCTATAGGGCCTATGTCGACAGTGAGATTGCTTCAGACCTCAGAGAGTCTATCGACTGGAGACCTTAGTTGAGGTGGTTGGTGAGTAGCTTCGTCCGCATCTGTCATTTCTACCAGGATTGTCAGATCTTCTTGGATGGACTGGAGCATACTGCGGGACCTGGGTCAGAGAGTTCTACTCGTCACTTTGGATTGACCCAGCTCATCAGTTTATACACTTTTCATTCAGAGGCCGGGACCGCAGACTCTACAGCACCAGGGTACGGGAGATTCTCAGACTCCCTGCTTTAGAGACAAAGATACATCAGCTGTGTTTCGGACAGACTGCACCTCCGAGACGCCCTCACGGCGGGACAGTGCCCCTACAGATATGATCCGACCCTATTTTTGTGAGCCTTTTGGCGAGGGGTCTCGACGTACACCTGCTAGCCTGACACCCATAGCCAGAGTCCTTGATGCTATTGTGAGGAGGACTCTACTTCCGAGGCTTGGTTATAGAGAGGGATTAACTCGCATGCAGCTATGGGTAGTACATCACCTCATCTCACAGACCCCGTTTGACCTTTGGGGTCTGATGCTATGTGAGATGGAGGACACCTTGGCAGAGGGATTCAAGGGTCACATGTAGCTTCTGTACGCTCATTGGATATACTTCATCATCAGATCTACCTGTGAGCTATCTGCAGAGATTAGAGCAGAGATTTCTAATACCACTACAACCTTTCTAGAGTATGACATCCGACAGTTGTGGGCATCAGTTACCAGAGAGCAGACACCTGGCCTAGGACAGCGTCAGAGGCTAGAGGTACCGGAGACAGCTGCTGAGCAGGACAAGACCATTGAGGGTCTTACTGAGGCAGAGCTAGCAGATCTAGATGCTCAGCCAGCTGATCCAGCCGAGGATGTTGCTACTGACAGCACAGATGAGGATTATCAGCCCATCCCCCGGTACCGCTCTCCTCGGCCTCACGACCATGAGGCCGGTGACTCAGGCTCAGCCTCCCGCTCAGACCCAGCCATGGTGGCCATTCTTGAGAGGCTGACCCAGGCCCAGGAGAGACAGGAGGTTCAGATGCAAAGATAGGCTCAGGACACAGCTACAACATTTGCTCAGATTCAGGCTCGTCAGGACGAGTTCCAGAGGCAGCAGCTAGAGTTCCAGAGACAGCAGTTTGAGATGCAGAGGCAGTAGGCAGCCACTCAGCAGCAGTACCTAGAGCTCCTGCGCCACCTTGTCACTGTTGGGGTACCTCCACCACCGTCTATCCTGACTCCTGCATTACAGTCTAGTGGACCTCAGAGTCAGGGCCAGCCTAGTTTTCAGTACACCTCCCCCCAGCAGCAGGTGCCTCAGACGTTTCAGTCTCCGAGTTACACCCCTATCCAGATGGGGTTTACTCCACCAGCTCAGCCGGGACCTCACCTCCTCTTAGGCACACCGTTCCCTGATTTCAGTGCCACCTACAGTGAGCTGACTGGACAGCCGACACCGTCGTACACCACTCTTGTGACTACTTCCGAGATGTCAGCTTCAGAGACTGTTGCACTTCTAGTGTCAGGGGCCACCACTATAGAGACTCTGCCATCTTCAGTAGCATCGACAGATCCTCCTACTCTTTGTGTCTTTCAGGCTCAGGCGACAGTGACTGCTCCTATAGTTGCTACTACACCTTCAGTTGCTGCACCTGCTCTACTGACCCAGACCGCTTCACTGCCACGTCTATCTACAGAGGGTCAGCCTAACAGTTCAGAGTCTGAGGAGGACACTTCACAGTTTGTGATCACTCCATGCTCCTCGGCACCCGACACGACAGCTTTTGTTCCCCCGTCAGATCCTTAGTTTTCTTTTTGGCGTTTGATGCCAAAGGGGGAGAGAGAGCGTAGATTCAGGGGGAGTGTTGATAGTAGGTTTTGTTCTTCCATGTGTGCTACTTTCATGCATTATGTTTATTTTCTCGCCCTGCATTGTGTGACTATGAGTTTGTGAGACTGTGTCTTAATGATTACGTCACTTAATGGTGTTTAGCTCATTAGGTTGTGCTTCCATGCCTTACTCCGATTTCATATGAGCTATGTTTTTTGTGTACTAACTCTTCATGTTTTATCTTATGAGTACACTCAGTTGGCTTGGAACACATAAGCAATTACTAATCTCTTGTGCTTACAGCTTTATGCTTATGTGAACCAAGCATGATCGAAAACCTCAACTTATATCTTCTGAATCTAAGTGTTGTCATCAATCACCAAAAAGGGGAAGATTGAAAGCATCTAGGCCCCGGTGTTGGTTTCAGCAATTGATGACAATGCATTGTTACCATGACTAACGTATGTTTTGCAGAAACGTTGGTAAGTTAGGTCATGGAGTTGATAACTGCTTTGGGCACTATGGTATTCATGTCCCTTGATGGAAATCATTTTGGTTTTCAAAGGATCAACGACAAGATTAAGGACGGTTAGTTTCGGATGTCAAGGTGTTGAGTTACATCTAGAATAGTCGTTAGGATCTTTATATCTTCCTTTGACCGTACTATAAAGGGGGGCATGAGCGAGTAGCTTGACCTAGGTGAGTCTTTTGTTTAGGTGTGGTGCACACTTGTCAAACTTAGCACTAGGTAGCTCTAGAATAGCTCAACGTTCAGTTGGAAGCAACTTGGTTCAAGTTGCGTCGCGTTTAGAAGTCATTTGAGCAGTTTACCCTTGACCGGTCGCGGTCCTTGTCATGACTGGACGCGTCCGGTCAGTACTAACAAGTCACTGCGTCGTTAACTGATCGACCGGACGCGGTCCTTGAGAGAACCGGACACGGTGGTCAGTCTGACACGTGTTTTAGAGGGTAAAAGCATAATCGGACGTGACTAAGAAGTGACTGGACGCGTCCGGTCACGTTCCAGTAAGGTCCTAAGCTGACCTGACGTGTCCGGTCATCTATGATCGGACGCGGTCGAGCGTCAGGTCAAAGTTCAGTTAGGTTCTTGCATGATCGGACGCGTCCGGTCATCCCTGACCGGCGCGTCCGGTCACTCAGCGTTGACTTTCGGTTTTCGACCGTTACACTTGACCGGCGCGTCCAATCACATCGACCAGCGCGTCTGGTCAGTGCGAGTTTTACTGATTTGGCAGGTAACGGTTGGATTTGTCTGAGGGGTGTATAAATACATCCCCTCCACCTCTTTTAGAGGTCTCTTGCTCATTTGTTCAGCTGAGAAACACCTTTGGAGTGCAAGGGAGTGCAAGAGCCCTAGTGAGGATAGTGATTTGAGAATCAAAGTTTGAGATTCCTCACTAGTGACAAGAGTGTAGCAAGTGTGCATCCATCTTCTCATTAGGCTTGTTATGGTCAAGTGAGAGTTCTAGCTTGTTACTCTTGGTGATCGCCATTACCTAGATGGTTTGGTGGTGATTGGGAGTTTGGTGATCATCCGACGAGCTTGTGGGTGACCCAACTCATGTTGTGAGCGGTTTTGGGTGATTCGCTGCGATGGAGTGTCAAAGAATCAACCCGTAGAGAGCACTTGATCCTTGCGCGGATCAAGGGAGAGCTACACACTTGCGCGGGTGCTCCAACGAGGACTAGTGGGGAGTGGCAACTCTCCGATACCTCGGTAAAACATCGTCGTGTTCCTAACCCTTACTTTCAAGCATTTACATTCGTGCATTACTTTCATTGCTTGTTTACTTTCCTAGAATTGCCATGCTAGTCTAGGATTGGAACTTAGGGTGCAAAACTTTTACCGGTAGAATCACAAGGAACACTAGTAGGCACTAGAGGTAAAGTTTGGCTTGTAGGATTTAATTCTTGTAATTAATTTTTAGAAAAGCCCAATTCACCCCCTCTTAGGCATCTTGATCCTTTCAACGACAATTGATGGAGAGATATAGGGAGCAGAAGAAGGACTTGCACATGGTCTTTATTGACCTCGAGAAGGCATATGACAAAGTACCGAGAAATGTCATGTGGTGGGCCTTGGAAAAGCACAAAGTCCCAACTAAGTATGTTACCCTCATCAAGGATATGTACAGGGATGTGGTGACGTTTGTCCGAACATGTGATGGCGACACCAGTGACTTTCCAATTAAAATAGGACTGCATCAGGGGTCAGCTTTGAGCCCTTATTTATTTGCTTTGGTGATGGATGAGGTCACAAGGGACATACAAGGTGATATCCCTTGGTGTATGCTCTTTGCTGATGATGTGGTGCTAATTGACGACAGTAGGGCGGGGGTTAATAGGAAGTTAGAACTATGGAGGCACACGTTAGAATCGAAAGGGTTCAGACTTAGTAGGACTAAGACCGAGTACATGAGGTGCGATTTCAGCGCGACTACGCACGAGGAGGGAGACGTTAGCCTCGATGGGCAAGTGGTGGCCAAGAAGGATACTTTTAGGTATTTAGGGTCGATGCTACAAAAGGATGGAGACATTGATGAAGATGTTAGGCATAGAATTTCAGCTGGCTGGTTGAAATGGCGTCAAGCTTCTGGCGTTCTCTGTGGCAAAAGGGTGCCTTAGAAGCTGAAAGGTAAGTTCTATAGGACGGCGATTCGTCCGGTGATGTTATACGGTGCTGAGTGTTGGCCTACAAAACGGCGACATGTCCAGCAATTGAGTGTAGCAAAGATGCGTATGTTGCGTTGGTGTTGTGGGCACACAAGGAGGGATAGAGTCTAGAACGACGATATTCGGGATAGGGTTGGGGTGGCACCAATTGAGGAGAAATTGATTCAACATCGGTTGAGATGGTTTGGACATGTCCAACGGAGGCCTCCTGAGGCGCCGGTACGTAGTGGAGTTCTAAAGCGGGCCGATAATGTAAAGAGCGGTCGAGGTCGACCTAAACTAACTTGGGACGAGTCCGTTAAGAGAGATCTTAAGGAGTAAAATATCTCCAAGGATTTAGCTATGAACAGGAGCGCTTGGAGATTGGCAATCAACGTGCCTGAACCGTGACCTCTTTTTGTCTTTTTGTTTTTGTCTTGTGCCCTTTATGTCCCTGTCCGTTAAGAGAGATCTTAAGGAGTGGAATGTCTCCCTGTTTCTCGTATATTTTGGGTTTCATCACTAGCCTACCCCAACTTGCTTGGGACAAAAGGCTATGTTATTGTTAGCTATACTTTTAGAAGCCCTTCTCTTAGTAAACCTACATTTCGTTTGTTGGCGAGTCAAAGTTTTCAAAGTTTAACCAATATAGAAAGTAGCGTCAATATTTGCATCTTAGTATATTTCACTGTCAATCCAATAATACCTATTGCGCAGAGTAAATACGAGTACGTTTTTAAGTAGACTTGACCAAAACTAAAATGTTTGATTACTCGAAAAGAAAGCGCTAAGTACACTTATTCTGTCATGAAAGGAGATAGTACACGTTTGATACGAGTTTTTTTTATGAAACAGGTGAAGAAATTATAACAAAAGCCTGCGGAGCCGGTGGAGAGAACCAACCACATGCCAACCAATCTTGTCAAAAAAAAAAAAAACCACATGCCAACCAAGGTCTAACTGCCCGGACACCAGAGCAGTTGCCGTTTTCTCTGAACAAGCGGGTATGCTTGCAATTGCATTGCATGCCCGCTGCCCGCTTAAAAAATATATATAAAAGCTGATCCTAATAATTTTAAGGGTTAAGTTCACTTTACACCCTCCAACTTGCAGCAAAGTTCAGATTTCAACCTCGAACTTCAAAACCGGACAACTTTGGTCCTCCAACTCTCGAAAAAGTTCAACTTTCATCCTTCTGGGCGGTTTTTGTGTGTGAACAGTAACTTTTGATATTTTCAGGAGCGCTGAAATTTTATATTATTTTTTCGAGCATCTTAACGTCCTTAGATGAAAAAACTCAAAACTATAAAGTTGTAGATCTCATCGAGGTCTACAATTTACATATAAAAATTATCTTCATCCGACATCGTATTGAAGTGTTTTCTATTTTTTGAAATTTGAGTCTCATCACGTGAGAAAATATGGTGCTGAAATTTTATATTATTTTTTCGAGCATCTTACTGTCCTCAAATGAAAAAACTCAAAACTACAAGGTTGTAGATCTCATTGAGGTCTACAATTTATATATAAAAATTATCTTCATCCGACATCGTATTGAAGGGTTTCCTATTTTTTTTAAATTTGAGTCTCATCACGCGTGAAACAATTTTGTCGCGTGATGAGACTCAAATTTTAAAAAATAGAAAACCCTTCAATACGATGTCGGATGAAGATAATTTTTGTATATAAATTGTAGACCTCGATGAGATCTACAACTTTGTAGTTTTGAGTTTTTTCATTTGAGGACAGTAAGATGCTCGAAAAAATAATATAAAATTTCAGCACCATATTTTCTCACGTGATGAGACTCAAATTTCAAAAAATAGAAAACACTTCAATACGATGTCGGATGAAGATAATTTTTATATGTAAATTATAGACCTCGATGAGATCTACAACTTTGTAGTTTTGAGTTTTTTCATTTAAGGACGTTAAGATGCTCGAAAAGATAATATAAAATTTCGGCGCTTCCGAAAATATCAAAAGTTACTGTTCACACGCAAAAACCGCCCAGAAGGACGAAAGTTGAACTTTTTCGAGAGTTGGAGGACCAAAGTTGTCCGGTTTTGAAGTTCGAGGTTGAAATCTGAACTTTGCTGCAAGTTGGAGGGTGTAAAATGGACTTAACCCTAATTTTAATGTACACATGAGATTAAAACCAAAGAAGAATCGAGACGGGATACACGCAGACACTCGCAGACAGCTTTGATCCGAACAGCCGCCCTCTCTGGTCTCTGCCTTCTTGCCCCCGGATCGGCCGGCTACAAGACTACCCCTCCTCCCGCTTCGTCTCTCTGGTCCCTTCGTGCTTCGTCTCTCGCATCGCCACGACGCGCCACGGCATCAGATTCAGATCAGAATATAACCGCCGCCTTGCGACACCGCCCCTCTCCCTCTCTCTCTCTCTCTCTCTCTCTCTCTCTGCCCCGTGCCGCGCCGCGCGGCCTTCGACGCCGTGCCCGTGAGCCAACCAGGCGCCTCTCTCTCTCCCTCCCTACACCGGGGTCTCCACGCCGCCGCCGCCCCCACTGACGCCACCGCGCATCCGCTCCTCCCTGCCCCTCTCGGCGGCCGGCAGGGCGGGCGAGGTCGCAGTCACGAGGTACGCACACCACCACCGTTCCTCCCTCCTTCCTTCTTCTCTGACTCCGGGATCGTTAGGTGGGCCGGGATGAGTCGGACGGAGGCGACCGACCGGGAACGGCGCCTCCGATCTGATGCGCGCGGACAGACAATCGCTGTCGCCTCCGGGGAATTCGTTTCCGAATCAATCTTGCTTGCTGGGTGGGTAGACGGATGGATTCATGATGTTGCGGCCGTTGAACGGGGTGGCACGAATGCGACCGCCGGCCGGTGGGCTGGCCGCGACGGATCAAAAACGAATCTTTCGTTCCTCCGATCCGACACGAATGCGACCGCCGGCCGGCGGGCTGGCCGCGACGGATCAAAAACGAATCTTTCGTTCCTCCGATCCGACAACTACGACGTGCCGGTAACCGTAGTAGGCCGCCGTAGGCGCGCTTAATTTGGCCCCCACGGTCGCTTTCTTCCTACCCAATTATCAAAGCCAAAGCCAGCCATGGCATCGCCTTGTCCGTTTCCGCGCCGTGTTTATTCGCCGGGGACCGCGATTCCATTGCGCTCTGCTCTCTCTGTTCTCTAGGTACTGGTGGCCATCCTCGCTAGCCCCGCTCGTACGTGAGCGAGCGGCGTGGTTGA
The DNA here is from genome assembly GCA_038087645.1 of Saccharum hybrid cultivar R570. NCBI lineage: Eukaryota > Viridiplantae > Streptophyta > Magnoliopsida > Poales > Poaceae > Saccharum > Saccharum hybrid cultivar. Next base: position 3,529,039 of record JAQSUU010000410.1, on the reverse strand, counting down.
TGGGTTCCGTCGGTAGGGTCGGCTCGGCTGATTGGGTTCCGTCCTATCATCATCCTGTTCGGCGACCTGGGTAGTCCTAAAGCGTCGCGTCAAATGCCACGGCCTCCTGGTGACTGTGTGCCCGTGGAGGTGTCTCGGTGCCCCACCAGGCAATGACGCTCCTCTGATTCTCTCCACCCGTGGCCGTGGCGCCCGTCCGTCTACACGTACCACCTGGCCGCGCGGTTGATTCCAGACGGCAGTCCAGTAGTCCACTATCCTTTGTTTAGGCCGCGTTGAGTTGGGTTGCAAATCTTGGGCTGGTTGGAGAATCACCGTCGTCGCTCGACGATCTTGATTCGGTACCGCATCTTCTTTTTCCATACCGAGCTTGAGGAATCTACTTTCTTTGTTGTGCTTTCGGGATAACAGATGCTTGAGGAATCTACCTTTTTTTGTGTTCTTTCGGGATAACAGATATTCTCAGCCGTCTTGATCCTGCGCGTGCCTATCTAGTGATGGTATATGAATCAGTTTTTGAGGTTTTATTTACTTGGTTTGGTTTCATTGGTTTGCCTCTATTGGATAGTGTAATGTAGCTTTGTCGAGGGCATGAATCTGTGTCGATATTCTGTTTCTGTCCATTTTTTAAATGCACTTGCTTGAATCATCTATCCATTGTTTTCATGCACTAGCTTGAATCTTCTAGGTTGGTTTGTGCTGTGTGTGGACGACTAAATGTTTTGTGGGATTTACTAATCAGGGTGACTTGTCTGCACTTAGAGATGATGTCACTTGTGGGAAAGGGAAAGGGTCAAAGGGAGCCAAAGAAAAAGGAGGCAAGGGAAAGACAAATAATGTTATTTTGCTGTTATGCTATTTTCTCAATTCCCTTACTTGGAACTTGATATGATCAACATTTTTTTTTCGAAAACTGATATGGTCAACAATGATGTGCTACTACTGTATGTTTCAATGGACCACGAAGGGGTGATTGGTTTCCTGGTTCAGCATAGCCTTAGCTCGTTGAAGTTCTGGTATACAATCTGCATATTGTGTTATTGAGTACCCTTGTGCGAATCTTTCTTGGAGAGTTTCTTTTCCCTTGCATGCAATCGCCTTGGCCATACATGAATGCACGTTTTTCGATATTCAACTTTAGCTTGTTTTGAAATTTTTACTCACACGATGGCATTGCTACTCTTATAATTTTGCTGCTTCAGTGACACATAGATTGCTCGGCTCTTCATTTTCACACTAGCTGTAGCAGGAATTGAAATGCGTGTAACAAGATTTCTTATACTATATGGCATTTCAGCTGTGCATCTACCATCATCTTTGTAATTGTGTATTGATTGTTATCTTATTTTCAGATGGAAAGCCATAATCCATCACCTTCTCAGATTGCTGAAGTAAAAATGGACATCTCAGCATCAGCTTCTGGAGCAGCAGGGAACAAATTCTGCAAAGGTGCTGCCTGTGATTTCTCTGATTCCAGTAACTCCTCGAAAGATGCCAAGGAGAGATCTGCGTCCATGAGGAAGCTTATAATTGCAGTAATCCTTTGCATCATATTCATGACGGTGGAAGTGGTTGGGGGCATCAAAGCAAACAGTCTTGCCATCTTAACTGATGCAGCACATCTTCTTTCTGATGTGGCAGCATTTGCCATATCATTATTCTCTCTCTGGGCTGCTGGATGGGAAGCAACACCGCAGCAGTCTTATGGGTTCTTTCGGATTGAGATTCTTGGTGCCTTGGTCTCCATTCAGCTCATATGGCTACTTGCAGGCATACTCGTATACGAGGCTATTGTAAGGCTCATTAATGAGAGTGGAGAAGTGCAGGGCTCCCTCATGTTTGCTGTGTCAGCATTTGGATTGTTAGTCAACATTGTAATGGCTGTATTGCTAGGCCATGACCACGGGCACGGCCATGGACACAGCCATGGACATTCACATGACCATGGTCATGGTGATTCAGACGATGACCATTCCCACCATGAAGAACAAGAACAGGGCCATGTTCATCACCACGAGCACGGCCATGGAAGTTCTATTACTGTTACAACACATCACCACCACCACTCAGGCACTGGACAACATCACGATGTTGAGGAGCCACTGATTAAGCATGAGGCTGATTTTTTTTTTTTTTTTTTTTTTGCGACGAAAGAAGAATTATATTATATGATAGCTGGGTACATCAACACATTACAAGCACTCTGGATTACAAAATAGTACCCACGCTGTGAAAAGCACAACTCAAAACCTAACCTGTTAAATGTTTTGCAGTATGGAAGACCGCACAGGCAAACACTCGGCAAATGGCCTGAGAACAAATGCCCAACGAACAACGGCCAACATTCCTGTAGGCGGAATTGAGGAACTTCTTCTTTCTGGTGTCTTCCTTCTTCTTCTTTCTGCCACCGAAGAGTGAGGAAGACTGATCTGAAAATTATTCTCCCTAGTCCTTCATCGTGGCCAGATCTAACCACAACAAAACGGAGAAAAGACCGGAGAAAATTATTCCATGACGGCGACATCATCTCCGCCTTGATGCCGTCGTCCGGAAACCAAAGTCTCCATGTCGTCATGTCGATGAAGATGCTGACGCTGCTGTCGTCGCCCTCATCTTCAACGGAGCCGCCATGGAGAAGACGATTCCACCCTTCTCCTTCACCGTCAACAGAGATGAGGAGAAGGAGGAGATAAAACTCCAGTACCAAGTAATTTGGCATGGAGAGACGCTAACCCTAATGACTCGATTTACTGGGAAAAACTTATTAAAAACAATGGATCCCCACTCCCTTCAGCCCCCGGCGAGATGCCGGAGGAGAAGGGAGGGGGACCAGCGGTGGTGGACGACGGGGGCGGCGGCTGCGGCGGCGGCGGCGCTAGGGCTCTTCAGCGACCTGCGGGAGTCAGGCCTCTAGCATGAGGCTGATTGTGAGGGCACCCAATCTGCTGCCAAAGCTGCTAAGAAGCCTCGGCAGAATATAAATGTACACAGTGCTTATCTTCATGTGCTTGGGGACTCCATCCAGAGCATCGGGGTGATGATCGGTGGGGCTATCATCTGGTACAAGCCTGAGTGGAAGATCATTGATCTTATCTGCACCCTCATATTCTCGGTGATTGTGCTGTTCACCACAATCAGGATGTTGCGCAACATCCTTGAAGTCCTAATGGAGAGCACACCCCGCGAGATCGACGCCACCAGGCTGGAGAGGGGGCTTTGCGAGATGGAAGGCGTGGTTGCCGTCCATGAGCTGCATATCTGGGCCATCACAGTGGGGAAGGTGCTCCTGGCTTGCCATGTGACAATCGCCAGGGAAGCCGATGCTGATCAGATCCTTGACAAGGTAATCGGGTACATCAAGACGGAGTACAACATCAGCCATGTGACCATTCAGGTCGAGCGTGAATAGGGGTTTGTCTTTTGGCTGTCAGGGGGCATAAATGGCGTCACGTCTTCACTGGTTATCTTATTCATGTTGGTTAAAACTAGTTTTTTGCACCTGGGAAGTTCATCAGGGACTCGAGCTTTGATGCTGGGTAGTGTCATCTATTACTACTAGTCTGTTAGGCGGAGGAATTATTTGGGTTGTGGTAGGCGTCATTCAGTGCATAAACATGGATGAAATTTTCGGTCATGCTGTTGACAGCATTGTGGTTCATCGAACTGCATCTGTAGTTTAGCACGCTGTGTCATCACCTTTTGTGTAAGGTAACGTTTCTGTGGTATGGAAGATGTGAAGTTCGTGATTGGCCTATTACCGTTTGTTCTGAGCATGCTTGGTCGCTGCAATTGAATGGACTTTGTGGGAACCGAGACGTGAAGTTCTCTCGGTTGGCTCGACTGTATGCCTAGTGATGGGTGTCTCTTGCATCTTTTCTTCTTTTATCTGACAAGCAGATGGTCAATTGTTTTTTCCTTGGTGATGAAATTACTCTCTTACTCCCTCCATATTAAATTATAAGACGTTTTGATTTTTTAGATACATTGCTTTCATAGTGTATATCTTAGGTGCATAGTAAAAACTATGTATTTAAAAAAGCCAAAACATCTTATAATTTAGAATGAAAAGCAATGTATCTAGAAATAGTGTATATCTTAGGTGCATAGAAAAAAAAAACTATCAAGCCAAAACGTTTTATAATTTGGAATGAAGGGAGTACTAATTTCCGAAATCTGATGTCGGCAAATCAGCAAACTCTTGCAGCCCAAGCTGTTTACCCGTTTTGAACTTCAAACCAGAAGCGTTGCATACTTTAGTTTGTAAAATCTTCTCTTTATGTTTTGTTTGCATATTCTCTTTATATCTATAGTTAAAACCCAAGCCTCCTTCTGAATCAATTTTGTTTAGGGTACAGCGCCCAATGGAAATCTCAAAAATGGCAGACCTGAACCTGAATCTGGTTTCAGAACCTGACTAAACAGTCAAACACCCAAGGGTGTGTTCACTTCGCGAAAAGCAGGTGAAAAGTTACTGTAGTATCTTTCGTTGTTATTTGGCAAAATTTGTTCAATCATGGACTAACTAGGCTCAAAAGATTCATCCCGACATTTACAGACAAACTATACAATTAGTTATCTTTTTTACCTACATTTAATGCTCCATGCATGCGTCGAAAAATTTGATGTGATGAGTGGAAGAGGAAATATTTTGGGTTAGGATGGGAAGTGAACAAGGCCCAAATAGGATGAAGAACTGGAAGGGATTCAGGCTAATAAAATCATACGCTCGGATTTCACAAACACTTCGACACGCCTCATATCCCCAGCGCAAATCAAGGCTCAATCGCAGCATGTCTGTCACAGCTCACGCCTCACCGCACTATATTCATCGTAAGATGAGAATAACTTGGAGCAATGTTGAAGAACCAGGTATCCAATACCCGTGCAGCGTTGTAGGTTTTTAAGTGCTTCAAATGTTTTTGAGCTTGAGCTTGGCTCAGACGGACCATTTCATCATTATACAATACAGTTTTGGTTGCTTACATCAAAGTGGCAAGAACACGGAGACGATGCAGTGAAGTCTCAAGCAGAGCCTATCAAAAAAAAAAAGTCTCAAGCAGAGCTGTTTGCACATTGAAGCCAACCAGGTATCCAATCACTGCAGATCTTCAGAGTTTCAGATAACCGACAAAGGCTCAGAACGACAGAACAGCTAGCTATTAGGTAATTCACGTTGTCCAAAAAGGAAAGAGAAAGCATAATCTCACCAGGTAATCCGATGAACTGTAAAGAGTTGTCCCACCAAAAGAAAAAATAAAATCCATTCACAATCCTAGAGACTCACAGCACCGCAGAATCCCATGGACGCAATTTGCAACCACTACTTGTTCAACTAAAAATATTGCTACCATTACCACCAATGCAGACTTTCTACTAGAAACACCTTCTCATAGTGCCTCATCAGTAGAACTGCTTGGTGAATGTTTTCCCCTCAGTGTGAAACAGGGAAAAAACATGCAAAAGGATCGACAAGTTGATGGTAACCTAGTAAATGCCAGATTTACAATTTATATACTATTAAGTTTAGATAGAGATTAACCAATTACATATAGCTAAGGTATGTACAATTAGCTCTGCAAGTTTGTGTGTTCACTAAAATTGTTGGGTTCCTTCACTAGATGCGTCCTAGGTCATGCGGAAGAATTTGGACACAGAGCTTGTGTGGTTGTCAGGTCAAACCTGAACTGAAATGTTATTTCAAGAAACGTGAACTTGAACTACATGGTTCACTAAAAGGAAACCGAGCCAAATTCAGCATATCCTGAATACAAACACACGTGTCAGTCTGCAACGTGAACTGAAAAATAACTCAAAGTAAACAAAAATTTAAACATGAATAATTCATTATCGCCAAGAGTAATCTAAGATATGTTCCTGGCCCAGCGTGGGAAAATATGAAATTCCTGCTTACTGCCTTGTTACCGTTTCTTTTGAACTTCGCTTCTTGCTGCAACTGAACGTGGTGAGCCGTGAGCGTTGCATGCTCAATGGAAATCTCAAAAGTGATTCTGGAAGGAGCTACCGATGATGCATGCATACCACATAACTTCAGAACCTGACGGTGCAATAACAGGCAAGCATCAAGAGTTAAAGGGAATTCAGGCTAGTGAAATCGAGAACTCAGAATTCTTAAAACACTGCCAATGTTTACGGTCACAAATGACCCAACTGACCCACATCATCTTAAGCTATCCACTTCACATCACAGCTCACAAGCATAGCAGACATGGCAAGAGCTTGCATTATTATCCCCATTCTCATCCTCCTCTTGAGTTTGTTGTGCCATTCGGATGAAGACCAACTGACACAAGCTAAAGCACTCTCGCCTGGTGACGTGCTCATCTCTAAGGACGGAGCCTTTGTTCTCGGTTTCTTCTTCGCAGGCAACTCTAACAAGAGCTTATACATCGGCATCTGGTACAACAAAGTGCCAGAGCGCACGGTGGTGTGGGTCGCCAACCGTGACAACCCAGTCATCGCCTCTTCATCAGCGAAGCTCGCCATCAACAGCAAACCAGAGCTAGTGCTGTCGGACTCCCAAGGCCGCACCCACTGGATGACGACGACGACGATGAACAGAACCACAGCTGGAGGCACAGGAGCTTTTGCAGCGCTACTCAGCTCGGGTAACTTTGTCCTTCGTATGCCAACTGGTGAGACCATATGGCAAAGCTTTGATCACCCGACTGACACCTTGCTCCCATCCATGAGGTTATTGCTCAACCACAAAGCTCAAGTGCCAACTCGCCTCGTTTCTTGGAAGGGCCCTGCTGACCCATCCACGGGGATTTTCTCATATGGCGTCGATCCCAACTCGAACCTTCAGTCTTCACTTGGCACGGGAACTTGCCATACAGCCGCTCCAGTGTGATTAACAGTGCCTCAATGTCCACTGGCATGTCCCTCAGCAATGGTTCCTCCGCCATATATCAAGCCATTGTTGACACAAGGAACGACCTCTACTATACGTACACAATCTCCGAAGGAGCACCCTACATGCGCCTCTGGCTTGACTACACCGGCAAGATAAGGGCTCAGAGTTGGAACAGCAACACCCGACTGAAGCAGAAGTCCAGCATTCTTTAGTCCAAACTTCCAAGAGCATGCACAAGAAATTGGTAACCAACTTTGTTCACATCCAACTTTGGTTGAAAACTGCATCACCTTCAAGGGCACACAACAGCAGGGTCAGTTTCGGGAACGAGCACATATTTTTCAAGTGAGAAATAGCACAAATAAGACAAAAGTAAACATGGACCACGGTTCTCATGTCACTTTCGTTGTAAATTCGATCAAATTTGAAGACAGAAACTTGAATTCTACAAGAAGAATGAGTAACCACAATCATTTTTCAGGAGGCAGAAACACAGAAGCAAAAACATATACAGAAATGTATGATGCGAGTCATGGTCATGACTCATGAGCAAATTGTTAAAAATTATTAACAGAGATTTTGAGAATTCATGAATTTATTTGTCTCCCAACGACCATACAGGACAGATTCTCTCGGTAGTGCCATAACAGCAACAGATTGTGCATCAACAGTCCCAAGACCATGAGTTTGTTGCTTTGGTTTCTCTATCAGTACTTAAAATGAGCTTCCGAGTTTCTGACAACAAGACACAAATCTCAAAGTTGGCCTGGGAACCCGAATCAGGTACTACAAGCTTACCACCCACTGCATCATCCATCCATAGAGCATCCCTTCAGGACACGGTCATATATGCAGAACCAAAGAAACATGCCGAATTGCAGGTAATTCATGCTAAAAGGGAGGAGCAATCAGAATTCACAAACATGACCGCATCTACCAAAGGATGTATATTTATTATACAGTGGTTTCCACTGATTACAGCAATGCAAAAGTCAGTAAGGAGAAGTCCCAAATGGAGCAGCACACCACCAGTACATGACTATTGACAAGCATATGGCAAATGCTTAGTGACACCACTAAGACAGTCGATTCAACATGTTCACCAAACAGCATTTGAAAGATCCAATTCGAACTGTCCAACGGAAAGAAAACATAATATCACAACAAATTATTGTTAATCCTAACGAATTAGGGAGTTATTTTGAGAAGCTCTTGGAGATATTCAATATGCACCAAAATAGCACGCAAATTATAATTAATTTATGAAAAAGAAATTTGAACTGAAATGACCTTCACCACAATTAATTAGCAGACCCCGAAAGACACCATACCCACATGCATTCCACGTGTCCACACCCAACCATGGTATGAACATGATGTTCCATTGACCTGCAGTCACACAGTTCGTCTGGTCTGCCGTGCTTTCCTTGGTCAAAGTCCATGCAGTCATGACCGTGTTGCCTGATTTTTTATATTGGAGACTTTTTTCTCCAACATTTTCCCACCATTCGGTGTCACGAGAGCCACCTTCCAATGTTTACGGTCACAAACGACCCAACTGACCCACGTCATTTTAAGCTACCCACTTCACATCACAGCTCACAAGCATAGCAGACATGGCAAGAGCTTGCATTATTATCCCCATTCTCATCCTCCTCTTGAGTTTGTTGTGCCAATCGAATGAAGACCAACTAACACAAGCTAAAGCACTCTCGCCTGGTGACGTGCTCATCTCTAAGGATGGAGCCTTTGCTCTCGGCTTCTTCTTCGCAGGCAACTCTAACAAGAGCTTATACATCGGCATCTGGTACAACAAAGTGCCAGAGCGCACAGTGGTGTGGGTCGCCAACCGTGACAACCCAGTCATCGCCTCTTCGTCAGCGAATCTCGCCATCAACAGCAAACCAGAGCTGGTGCTGTCGGACTCCCAAGGCCGCACCCATTGGACGACGACGACGACGAACAGCACCACAGCTGGAGGCACAGGAGCTTTTGCAGTGCTACTCAGCTCGGGTAACTTTGTCCTTCGAACGCCAACCGGTGAGACAATATGGCAAAGCTTCGACCACCCAACTGACACCTTACTTCCAACCATGAAGTTATTGCTCAACCACAAGGCTCAAGTTCCAACTCGCATCTTTTCTTGGAAGGGCCCTGATGACCCATCCACTGGAAATTTCTCCCATGGAATTGATCCCAACTGGAACCTTCAGTTCTTCACTTGGCACGGGACCTTGCCATACAGCCGCTCAAATGTGCTTAACGATGCCTCTATGTCCAGTGGCATGTACCTCAGCAATGGTGCCTCCATCGTATACCAAGCCATTGTCGACACAGGGAACGAGCTCTACTATACGTACACAGTCTCTGAAGGATCACCCTACACACGTATCTGGCTTGACTACACCGGCAAGATGAGGACTCAGAGTTGGAACAGAAACACATCATCGTGGATGCTCATTTTTGAGCGCCCCCATTCTAGCTGTGATCTCTATGCTCTGTGTGGTCCATTCGGCTACTGCGACAGCACGGGCGATGTCCCAACATGCCGGTGCCCTGAAGGGTTCGAGCCCATCGACAGTGTCAACTATTCAAGAGGATGCCGGAGAAAGGAGGCACTGAGATGCGGGAAAGAAGACAGCTTCATCACCTTGCCAGCGATGAAGGTTCCTGATAAGTTCTTGTACTTGAGCAACAGAAGCTTCGACCAGTGCGCAGCCGAGTGCAGCAGAAACTGCTCGTGTGTAGCATACAACTACGGCAGCTTGAGCCAAAGTGGCGGTAATGGTGACGCATCGAGGTGTTTGGTTTGGACTGGGGACCTCATTGACATGGAGAAGGCCAGCTTTGCTGATAACTTGTACCTCCGGGTTGCTGGATCTCCTGGTACGCAACCTTCCAGTGTATATATTTCTTTCACCTGCAGCGACCTTTGTGGTCTTTTTAGCAAGAGTGAGAATGCTCCAAAAACTTTTTAGGCTTTAGTTCTTTTTTATATCTAAATCCTAACCCCCCCCCCCCCCCCCCCCCCCCCCCCCCCCCGCATTCTAAAGAAGGCATTAAAGGGTAGAACTTAACAATAGACCATACTTTATATTTAAGGCAAGAAGGCATCAAATAAACCGTATCAACATACCATCTCTCGGACTTTATGCTGGTGTTGATGGCATCAAATAGTAAAAAAAAGGATTAGAAACTGATTTACTTTAATCTTTGCAGCAGCCCTAAACTTCATAAGAGCACGCATAAAGCGACTTGAACTTTTGCGCAGATACTGGAATAGAACACTTTGTAGTGGCAAATTATACATAACTATTCCTATAAAGAAACCCATCAACAATGTGCAAGGGTAACTGTTTAGGGTGGTAAGTATGTCCTTGAGTGTTTGCAGATTGGTCTTTTTACTTGTATATAAGTTATTAGTCCTGGATCACTAGGCAAAGTCCTTTGCAAGTAAACTTATGATGCTTGATGATGTAAATTCTGATGGATGTACCTTCATGTACAGTACGGAAGAAGAGCAATTTAAACAAGATTTTACTCCCGATTATAGCTTTTGTGCTGCTACTCACATTCACAGCCCTTGTCTGGACATGTAAAAGAAGAGGTACAAAGAAAAAGACCCCTTATTTTCAGAAATTTATTGTTGTCGTGTAAATGTTCAGGGGAAAAATAAAGAATCCATTTACGTTTGTATTAGCAGGTAGACGACAAAAGAAGAAAGTTCAGAAGAGACTGATACTAGAGTACTTGAGGTCTCCGGATAACGGGGGACAAGAATATAGAGTTCCCATTTATTAGCTTTGAAGACATTGTTGCAGCGAGCCAGCGACAGACCATTTCTCAGACTCAAATATGCTTGGGAAGGGAGGTTTTGGCAAAGTTTACAAGGTACTAGCAAGCTTTCACTTGAGAATGGTTCTCCGAAAAGTTTCACTTGATAATCACATTGATAGAAAATTATGTTATTTATTGTTTTCTAATGATGGAATCAATGCAAGGGAGTGTTAGCTGGTACCAAGGAAGTAGCAGTCAAGAGACTTAGTAAGGGTTCTGTTCAAGGCATGGAGGAATTCAGAAATGAAGTGGTCTTGATTGCAAAACTGCAGCACAAGAATCTAGTTAAGCTTATTGGTTGCTGTATTCATGAAGATGAGAGGTTGTTGGTATACGAGTACTTGCCCAACAAAAGCTTGGATTACTTCCTCTTTGGTACATTCAATTGTCATATTTGTTAATAAAACCCGACAAATAAATATGCGTATGTGCCTTGTGATATGCCTTGTTTCATGTTATTCTCATCAGACCCGTCAAAAAAATCAAAGCTTCAGTGGCCGACAAGGTTCAAGATAATCCAGGGGGCTGCTAGAGGAATCATGTATCTCCATCAGGACTCGAGACTGACTATAATCCATAGAGATCTTAAAGCAAGCAACATTTTGTTAGATGAGGAGATGAGCCCTAAGATATCAGATTTTGGCATGGCTAGGATATTCTTTGGTGAGCAGCTCCAAGCAAATACTAACCGAGTTGTAGGGACATAGTAAGCAACTCTTTTAGAACCAATTCTTTAGATATAATTTATTTGCTCGCAGTTTTTAAGACTATACATACCTTTCATTAGAATAATTTACACAGTGGTTACATGGCTCCTGAATATGCGATGGAAGGTTCCTTTTCGGTCAAGTCTGACACCTACAGCTTTGGTGTTCTACTGCTGGAAATTGTAAGCGGATTAAAGATCAGCTCACCACATCTTCTCATGGATTTCCCCAACCTTATAGCATATGTAAGTATCGTGATATGCTAAGAATTCAGAACTAAATACCCAGCGAAAATACATATGTGGTCACTATGAAATTTTATGTGTCTATTCAGGCATGGAACTTGTGGAAAGATGGGAAATTAGAACATCTGGTGAACTCATTTGTTGTGGAGAGTAGTTGCCCCCTTGATGAAGTTTCACGATGCGTCCAAATAGGACTATTGTGTGTACAAGATGATCCAAGCTCCAGGCCCTTTATGGCAGCGGTTGTGTTCATGCTGGAAAACAGAACTACGCCACTTCCAACACCGTAGCAACCTTCATATTTTGCACAAAGGGGTTACGAGCCCAGAAAGGCTGGAGACCACAGGGAGGTATCCATGAATGATCTGAGCATGACAGCACTTGAGGGTCGTTAGATATTTAATCATATTTTACTCTTAATTTTCAGCGATTTGCAACAGTGTACCAACTCTTTTGTTAACTGTACATGAGGCCTGTGAATTTGTGTAATATCTGTGTAGCTTGCTTTCTGTACAGAGATTTGTTGAATCCGTGGATGATGTAGAATGATTTGGTGAAGTTAGCATTTGTGTTTTTGTTATAGATAGAATAGGCTCGAAATCTTTTGCAATTTAGGGGTCTTTCTTAACTCTTTCTTCTGAGCCCATGTTTCTTATGGCAGCAGAAAATCGATCATTTTCCATTCAGTAATGGGATGAGTCGCAGGAACAGCAGCAACAATTCTTTTATATTGTACTAGGAAATAGTACATGAAAAAACAATCAGACCCAAAATAGCTTAGCTTACCCGAGCAAGCTGTGAGAATGGAGCGCTGCCTCCCGCTGCGTCTTCCTTCCACGAAGACCTGGCAGTGCTTCCAACGGGCAACCTCTGTGCATTCACCCACGCCTCTTCCTGAGCCGACGACAGGCGGCTCCACGACAGCGCCTCAATGGAAGCTTGATGAACAACCATGTAAAAAGACATCAGCTTGGTGAACAACCATGTAAAAAAGGATCGACAAGGTGCTAGTAACCCAGAAAATGCCAGCTTTACAACTTATACAGTTCAAATGTTAACAAACCATTAACCATACATAGATAAGGTAAGTTATGTACAACTAACACAAGAACTTCATGTGCTCACTAATTATTGGGTTCCTTCACTAGGTCATGCAGAAGAAATTGGACACAAAGCTTGTGTTCCTGTAAGGTCGAACAAAGTCTTAAAGTGAACTTTTCTTTCAAGAAACATGAACTTGAACTACAGAGTTCATTCTCTCAGGAAGGAGAGCACAAAATACAAGTTCAGCATATCTTGTGAGTACAAATGCAAAGTATCTGTCTCTGACATGAACTGAACAATGATTCAAATTAGACAAAATATCAGCATGAATAAATCATTGTCACCAAGAGTTATGTAGTAAGATGTATTACTGGCATGGAATGGATATGAAATTCCTGTTTACTGCTGTATTATTACCCTCTGAACATGGTGAGGTGGTGCGGTTGTGCCCGTGCATGCTCAATGGAAACCTCAAAGCTTTGGTATAAGCACAAATGAATCTGGTAGGAGCTACTGAGGATGCGTGCATAGAGCATCTCGACGACGGAAGGCGGGGTCAGCGAGGATGCGGCGCCAGCGCTTGCAGGCGAGCGAGGCGCGGAGGAGGTTCGCGGTGTGGTCCGAAGGGAGGCGGAGGAGGATCTCGACGACGAGGTCGTCCACCAGCTCTGACAGAGGGGCCATTTACCGCCGGTGCGCGCGTGCCCTGCCCGGCGGAGGCGGCGAGGGTTTGGGCTTGGCATGTCCGCCGCCTGTGTGGAGCAGGGGAAGAGGAGGGCGGCGGCTTGGTTTCGTTTGAGCGTCTTCCTCTGCCAGGCAGGACCACCAAAATTATTTTCTTTTCTTTCTTTTTCTCAGGTCACCTTTTTTAAATGTAGAGCCTATCAAATTTGGAAGTCAGCAGTAACATGGAAGATACCATAATTCTGTTATTTGTAAACTCCACTTCTTACAGCAAAAAGGTGTTATTATATTGTATGACATTAACGTCATTGGATTAGGAACCTTGAGTTTTTGAACCCTGATGCATAGCTTCCTGCAGTCCTGCCAATGTCTGCAGTTTAACTTCTTCAAATCTTCTGTTCGCTTGGCTTATAAGCCGTACTTTTTCAGCCAACGAATAGTGTTTTTCTCTCACAACAAATCAGCGAACAGTACTTTCATCAATGACTTTCAGCCAAACGAACAGGGCTGGTCAGCTACTGTAAAAGTATAGATCGCTATCCTCACAAAACAGAAGGTATAGAGCCTGCTCGCTGCAACTTTTTCAGCTGCAACTCCATGATCATGCTCAAGAACTTGAACTGAATCCAAACTCCAGCTCTCTTCAGTTCATGCTTAAGAACTTGGAAAAAATATTGCGTCATGTCAAACCTGTAATTGACCATAGAGTTCATTTTCAGGAAGGACGACTAAGATTTTTTGGAAAGTAAAACAAGACAAAAAAGCAGTCTTGTAGTCATACTAATTCGATCGAATTTCAGGAAGCGCAAACTTAACGAGAACCACAATTGGCCACCTTGGGCAACCTATTTCAACTTTCAGGTCAGACTGGAACCCAGCCACACAGTCCATTCTACCAAACCACAGTTCAGTTTCAGGAAAGACAACATAATCTCTTGAATTAACATGACATTAGCGCAAGAGCCATCGGAACCTGACCACAGTTCATTCGCTTCATGGCCAGTCTTGTGTAATTAAACTGAATCACAACTCCAACATTTCTCTTCAGTTCCAACTTCCATGAGAACAAATATGAAAGTGGGATGACCCTGTTCAGATCGAACTAAAACTTAAAACTGCCTTAATCACAGGGTCAGTTTTTGGGAAAGAAAACAAATGGTCAATACATGTTCAGTTCCAAGGATGCCTCCATCACGAACTGAAGCAGAAGTCCAGCATTCTTTAGTCCAAACTTCCAAGAGCATGCACAAGAAATTGGTAACCAACTTTGTTCACATCCAACTTTGGTTGAAAACTGCATCACCTTCAAGGGCACACAACAGCAGGGTCAGTTTCGGGAACGAGCACATATTTTTCAAGTGAGAAATAGCACAAATAAGACAAAAGTAAACATGGACCACGGTTCTCATGTCACTTTCGTTGTAAATTCGATCAAATTTGAAGACAGAAACTTGAATTCTACAAGAAGAATGAGTAACCACAATCATTTTTCAGGAGGCAGAAACACAGAAGCAAAAACATATACAGAAATGTATGATGCGAGTCATGGTCATGACTCATGAGCAAATTGTTAAAAATTATTAACAGAGATTTTGAGAATTCATGAATTTATTTGTCTCCCAACGACCATACAGGACAGATTCTCTCGGTAGTGCCATAACAGCAACAGATTGTGCATCAACAGTCCCAAGACCATGAGTTTGTTGCTTTGGTTTCTCTATCAGTACTTAAAATGAGCTTCCGAGTTTCTGACAACAAGACACAAATCTCAAAGTTGGCCTGGGAACCCGAATCAGGTACTACAAGCTTACCACCCACTGCATCATCCATCCATAGAGCATCCCTTCAGGACACGGTCATATATGCAGAACCAAAGAAACATGCCGAATTGCAGGTAATTCATGCTAAAAGGGAGGAGCAATCAGAATTCACAAACATGACCGCATCTACCAAAGGATGTATATTTATTATACAGTGGTTTCCACTGATTACAGCAATGCAAAAGTCAGTAAGGAGAAGTCCCAAATGGAGCAGCACACCACCAGTACATGACTATTGACAAGCATATGGCAAATGCTTAGTGACACCACTAAGACAGTCGATTCAACATGTTCACCAAACAGCATTTGAAAGATCCAATTCGAACTGTCCAACGGAAAGAAAACATAATATCACAACAAATTATTGTTAATCCTAACGAATTAGGGAGTTATTTTGAGAAGCTCTTGGAGATATTCAATATGCACCAAAATAGCACGCAAATTATAATTAATTTATGAAAAAGAAATTTGAACTGAAATGACCTTCACCACAATTAATTAGCAGACCCCGAAAGACACCATACCCACATGCATTCCACGTGTCCACACCCAACCATGGTATGAACATGATGTTCCATTGACCTGCAGTCACACAGTTCGTCTGGTCTGCCGTGCTTTCCTTGGTCAAAGTCCATGCAGTCATGACCGTGTTGCCTGATTTTTTATATTGGAGACTTTTTTCTCCAACATTTTCCCACCATTCGGTGTCACGAGAGCCACCTTCCAATGTTTACGGTCACAAACGACCCAACTGACCCACGTCATTTTAAGCTACCCACTTCACATCACAGCTCACAAGCATAGCAGACATGGCAAGAGCTTGCATTATTATCCCCATTCTCATCCTCCTCTTGAGTTTGTTGTGCCAATCGAATGAAGACCAACTAACACAAGCTAAAGCACTCTCGCCTGGTGACGTGCTCATCTCTAAGGATGGAGCCTTTGCTCTCGGCTTCTTCTTCGCAGGCAACTCTAACAAGAGCTTATACATCGGCATCTGGTACAACAAAGTGCCAGAGCGCACAGTGGTGTGGGTCGCCAACCGTGACAACCCAGTCATCGCCTCTTCGTCAGCGAATCTCGCCATCAACAGCAAACCAGAGCTGGTGCTGTCGGACTCCCAAGGCCGCACCCATTGGACGACGACGACGACGAACAGCACCACAGCTGGAGGCACAGGAGCTTTTGCAGTGCTACTCAGCTCGGGTAACTTTGTCCTTCGAACGCCAACCGGTGAGACAATATGGCAAAGCTTCGACCACCCAACTGACACCTTACTTCCAACCATGAAGTTATTGCTCAACCACAAGGCTCAAGTTCCAACTCGCATCTTTTCTTGGAAGGGCCCTGATGACCCATCCACTGGAAAATTTCTCCCATGGAATTGATCCCAACTGGAACTTTCAGTTCTTCACTTGGCACGGGACCTTGCCATACAGCCGCTCAAATGTGCTTAACGATGCCTCTATGTCCAGTGGCATGTACCTCAGCAATGGTGCCTCCATCGTATACCAAGCCATTGTCGACACAGGGAACGAGCTCTACTGTACGTACACAGTCTCTGAAGGATCACCCTACACACGTATCTGGCTCGACTACACCGGCAAGATGAGGACTCAGAGTTGGAACAGCAACACATCATCGTGGATGCTCATTTTTGAGCGCCCCCATTCTAGCTGTGATCTCTATGCTCTGTGTGGTCCATTCGGCTACTGCGACAGCACGGGCGATGTCCCAACATGCCGGTGCCCTGAAGGGTTCGAGCCCATCGACAGTGTCAACTATTCAAGAGGATGCCGGAGAAAGGAGGCACTGAGATGCGGGAAAGAAGACAGCTTCATCACCTTGCCAGCGATGAAGGTTCCTGATAAGTTCTTGTACTTGAGCAACAGAAGCTTCGACCAGTGCGCAGCCGAGTGCAGCAGAAACTGCTCGTGTGTAGCATACAACTACGGCAGCTTGAGCCAAAGTGGCGGTAATGGTGACGCATCGAGGTGTTTGGTTTGGACTGGGGACCTCATTGACATGGAGAAGGCCAGCTTTGCTGATAACTTGTACATCCGGGTTGCTGGATCTCCTGGTATGCAACTTTCCAGTCTACCTCATGTTTCTTTCACCTGCAGCGACATTTGCGCCTCAGTTGTGTGAACACCACTAAGGTCTCTTGCAAGAGTGAAATGCTCCAAGAGCTTTTTAGGCTTTAGTTCTTTTTTATATCTAAATCCCCAACCCCCTTTCTAAAGAAGCCATTCAGACATCAAATGAACCATGCCAACATAGCTTCTCTCGTACTTTATGCTGGTGTTGATGGCATCAAATAGTAAAAGAAAAGGGTTAGAAGCTGCTAGATTTACTTTTAATCTTTGCAGCGCTAAACTCCATACGAGCATGCATAAAGCGACTTGAACATTTGCGCAGATACTGGACTATGACACTTTGCAGTGGCAAATTATACATAATTATTCCTATACAGAATAACAGAAACCCATCAGCAATGTGCAAGGGTAACTGTTTGGGTGTTCACAGATTGTTCTTTTACTTGTTTATAAGTTAGTCAAGGATCACTAGGCATGATTCTTTGGAAGCAAACTGACACTATTGCAAATGATGCTTGATGATGTAAATTCTGATGGATATATCTCCATGTACAGTACAGAAGAAGAGCAATTTAACGAAGATTTTACTCCCGATTATAGCTTTTGTGCTGCTACTCACATTCACAGCCCTTGCCTGGACATGTAAAAGAAGAGGTACATAGAAAAAGACCCCTTATTTTCAGAAATGTAGTTTAGTCGTGTAAATGTTCAGGAAGAAAAACAGAGAATCCACTGACGTTTCTATGAGCAGGTAGACGACAAAATAAGAAAGTTCAGAAGAGAGTGATGCTAGAATACTTGAGGTCTTTGGACGAAACGGGGGGCAAGAATATAGAGTTCCCATTTATTAGCTTTGAAGTCATTGTTGCAGCAACAGACCATTTCTCTGACTCCAATACGCTTGGCAAGGGAGGTTTTGGCAACGTTTACAAGGTACTAGCAAGCTTTCACTTGAGAATGGTTCTTCGAAAAGTTTTACCTGATAATCACATTGATAGAAAAATATGTTATTGATTGTTTTCTGATTAAGAATGATGGAATCATGCAAGGGAGTTTTGGCTGGTACTAAGGAAGTAGCAGTCAAGAGACTTAGTAAGGGTTCTGTTCAAGGAATGGAGGAGTTCAAAAATGAAGTGGTCTTGATTGCAAAACTGCAGCACAAGAACCTAGTTAAGCTTATTGGTTGCTGTATTCATGAAGATGAGAGGTTGTTGGTTTATGAGTACTTGCCCAACAAAAGCTTGGATTACTTCCTATTTGGTACATTCAATTGTCAATTTGTCATATTCATTGATAACCGGCAAATAAATATGTGTATCTGCCTTGTGATATGCCTTGTTTCATGTTATTCTTATCAGACTCATCAAAAAAATCAGTGCTTCAGTGGCCGATAAGGTTCAAGATAATCCAGGGGGTTGCTAGAGGAATCATGTATCTCCATCAGGACTCGAGACTGACTATAATCCATAGAGATCTGAAAGCAAGCAATATCTTGTTAGATAAGGAGATGAGCCCTAAGATATCAGATTTTGGCATGGCTAGGATATTCTTTGCTGAGCAGCCCCAAGCAAATACAAATCGAGTTGTAGGGACATAGTAAGTAACTCTTTCAGAAACAATTCTTTAGATAGAATTTATTTGCTTGCAGTTTTTAAGGCTATGCAAACCTTTTCATTGGAATAATTTACACAGCGGTTACATGGCTCCTGAATATGTGATGGAAGGTTCCTTTTCGGTCAAATCTGACACCTACAGCTTTGTGTTGTACTGCTGGAGACTGTAAGTGGATTAAAGATCAGCTCACCACATCTCATGGATTTCCCTAACCTTATAGCATATGTAAGTATTGTGATATGCTAAGAATTCAGAACTAAATACCCAGAGAAAATACATATGAGGTCACGATGAAACTGTATGTGTCTATTCAGGCATGGAACTTGTGGGAAGATGGGAAAATTAGAACATTTGGTGGACTCATTTGTTGTGGAGAGTAATTGCCCTCTTGATGAAGTTTCGCGATGTGTCCAAATAGGACTCTTGTGTGTACAAGACAGTCCAAGCTCCAGGCCCTTCATGGCAGAGGTTGTGTCCATGCTGGAAAACAGAACTACGCCACTTCCAACACCGAAGCAACCTTCATATTTTGCACAAAGGGGTTACGAGCCTGGAAAGGCTGGAGACCACAGGGAGGTCTCCATGAATGGAATGAGCTTGACAGCACTTGAGGCTCGTTAGATGTTTAACCATATTTTACTCTGAATTTTCAGCTATTTGCAAGAGTGTACCAACTCTTTTGATAACTGACTGTACATGAGACCTGTGAATCTGTGCATGTGGTTGTTATATCTGTGAGCTTGTTTTCTGTATGGTGTTTGTTGAATCCGTGGATGATGAAGAATGATTTGGTGAAGTTAGCATTTGTGTTTTTGTTACAGAATAGGCTTGCAATCTTTTGCAATTTTGGGGGTCTTTCTTAACTCTGAACCTTTCTTCCCAGCCCATGTATCTTATGGCAGCAGAAAATCTATCTTTTTTCCATTTAGTAATGGGATGCGTCACAGCCACAGGCACAGGCGCAGAGCAGGAACAAAATTTTTTTACATTGTACTTAGTAAATAATACATGAAAAAACAATCAGACTGAAAATAGCTTAGCTTACCCTAGCAAGCTGTGAGAGTGGAGCGCTGCGCCCCCCGCAGCGTCTTCCTTCCACGAAGACCTGGCAGCGCTTCCAACGGGCAGCCTCTGCGCATTAGCCCACGCCGCCTCCTCAGCCGACGACCGGCGGCCCCGCGACGGCGCCTCCGCGCCTCAATGGAAGCGGCAGCGGATGCTGTGTCGCCCGTCGCCCAGTTAGTTGGGCCTCTGATCTCCTCCCCTTTCGACGTACCTGCCTGGCCATGTGAATATGTGATTCTTCTGCAGCTTTGTCAGCAGCCAGCTTCCTGAAGAACCTGAAGATGACGCACGCACCGTAGCGGGAACGGCACGCCCAGGCGAAGTACCAAGAACGAAAAGCAGCCGTGTCAAGCGACCGAACCAGCTCATCACGGGTCCAGAGTGGGCGTGAGCCACAGGAAGACACAGTTGCGCCTGTGTGGCTCATGCACGGCATCTGCCGATGTATAAGAGAGGAGAGAGGCCTGGAAGAGGGTATCATGAGCATCATTGTAAACCAAACCTGAACTCGTCCTCCTTGCTATTGCGTATCGAACCTGCCTACCCCAAGTTCTTCCCAATTACCCCCAATCTCTCCTATTGCTTCCAATATTTCCCTTCTCTGAAGATCTCTGCTAACACTTGGTACTCAGAGCCTACCTTCTGGATCGCGATTTTTTTCTCTCCTCTGATTGATTCACAACAGGCCGTGGTTGGAGCACTCTCAGCGATGATCAGCTTTGCTGGCCGACACTAAGAGCCGTAATTCCCCGGTCCCGTGAGCACTCAGAGCAGAGCGCGATCTGGCTAGCCTACCACCGCCGCCGTCGCCGCCTCCTCCCAAGCCCCCGCTCCGCTTCCACTATACCCGCCGCACCAAACCAGTTAGCGCTATGACTCCCGATACGCAACTCCTTCTCGCCGAGATCCAGAAGCTCTCGGTCGAGCAGACTGCGATCCAGCAGCAGCTCTCTGAGCAGCGCGATTTCCTCGAGCGCCGCTTTGTCGAGGTCGACGACGCCATCGTCACGCGCTTCAAGGAGGCTGACGCGGTCATCGAGCAACGCATCATCGACTCCGAGCTTCGCCAGGATGTGCGTCTCCAAACCATCGAGAAGGCCAACGCATCGGAGTGGCGCCAGGAACATGAGGGCGTCGTCGACGACCTCCGCCTCCGCATCGGCCGCCTCGACAAGTACTGGAACCGGTCGGTCATCGCCAACACTGCGGCATTCATCGAACCGGGCATCTTCCCCGAGCCGCCGGTGACAGTGGAGCAGTACGCCGCACCAACCTCTGCGGGCTATATGGCTGCTCGGCCAACTGGGCACCGCGATGAACATCACCACCGGGAGGATGAGTATGGGGTGGTCACCACCTCTACTCATTCCCCGGTCACGGGTATGACCGATCCCCCTGATCCTTTTCCTAAATTCCATGTTACGGCGTCTGATCTCATTCAGGCTCATCATCGCCCACCTGATTTACCCCCAAATCCTACTGGCAAGCTTCCCAAGCTGAATTTTCCTTCCTTTGATGGCACTGATCTTCAGTTATGGATCACCTGTGCTGAGGATTATTTCCAGATGTATTATGTCGACCCTGCGGTGTGGATCCAATGTTCTCGCATGCAGTTCATAGGACCGGCAAAACGCTGGATCCAATCCGTCACACCCCAGCTCAAAAATATGCAGTGGCCCACTTTTCTGTCGTGCTCTGCATAACCGCTTTGATCGTGATCAGCATGAATTTCTGTTGCGCCAACTCAATCGTATCCGCCAAAACTCTTCTGTGCAGGATTTCGTTGATCGCTTTTCTGAGCTGGTTGACCAACTTACCGCCTATGATGCCACCACCAACAAACTGCACTACATCACTAGATTCATTGATGGCTTATATCTAGACATCCGTGCCGTATTACTTGTTCATCGTCCCGATACATTGGATACTGCGTATACCCTTGCATTGCTGCAGGAGGAGGCTGGCGACCCTCCGCGACGGCGGGAGTTCAGGAGGGGTGATCAGGGGTTCACCCCACGCTGGAACGCCAAGGACGTCGACAAGGCGACTCTGGCCACGGGTGCTGGTAACAAGCCAGGGTATGGCCCTAAACCAATAGATCGTAAACTTGCTGACTTAAAGGCCTATCGTCGCGCTCGTGGACTCTGTGATCACTGTGGTGAAAAGTGGAGCCGCAATCATAAGTGTGCTGACAAAGTGGGGCTCAATGTGCTTCAAGAGTTGTATGCTCTTTTCAACACCGACAACAGTACAGACAGCCCGCCTTCCGACGATGAAGAACAGTTATGCCTCTGTCTGGCTGCTGATGCTAATAGCAATGACCTGAATGTGAACATCAAGACGTTACAGTTTCAGGGTCGTTTTTATGATCAGTGCATTCTAATTTTGCTTGATTCAGGCAGCTCTTCTTCTTTTGTCAGTCAGAGTCTGATTGAGCGGTTGTCGCTTCCACAAACTCAGTGCAAACCTCTGTCAGTGCGTATTGCCAATGGTGACATCATGTCGTGCTCATCCTACATTCCTGATGCAGTATGGTCTATCGGGCAGTACCGGTTCAAGCACGGTCTGAAATTGCTTCCTCTTTCCACCTATGATATTATCCTTGGTATGGATTGGCTTCAACTCTTCAGTCCAATGAAGGTTGACTGGAAAAATCATTGGCTGACCATTCCCTACCATGGAGTTACAGTGCATCTGCACGGTATACCTTCTGCTGAGTCTTACAGTGATACTGATTTGCTGGTACAAGTGTTTGGTCTTTCAGCTGTTCAACCGGAGTGCACTACTGAAGTTCCGGCTGATATTCAGACATTGCTCTCTGCATTTCCATAGCTAACCACTCCACCCACAGAGCTTCCACCTCAGCGCACTTGTGACCATTCTATTCCACTGATAGAAGGGGCTCAACCAGTTAATGTCAGACCCTACCGCTATCCACCGGCTCTCAAAGATGAAATTGAGGCCCAAGTCGATGCAATGTTGACACAAGGCATCATCCAACACAGTACCTCACCATTCAATTCTCCAGTTCTTCTAGTGCGAAAAAAGGACAACACATGGTGTTTCTGTGTTGATTATAGATATCTCAACTCACTGACTGTGAAGACTGCCTTTCCTATTCCAGTCTTTGAGCAACTGATGGATGAGCTTGCTGGTGCACACTGGTTTTCTACATTGGATCTGTTATCAGGATATCATCAGATCCGTATGAGGCCAGGTGAAGAGTACAAAACCGCGTTTTCTACCCATGTTGGTCACTATGAGTTCCGTGTCGTTGCTTTCGGCCTATCTGGTGCCCCGGGGACGTTTCAGGGCGCAATGAACACTACTTTAAAGCCCCTCCTCCGTCGTTGTGCAATAGTTTTCTTTGATGATATTCTCGTGTACAGTGCCACAGGAGAGGATCATCTGGAACATCTTCGTCAGGTCTTCTCCCTGCTAGCCAAGGACCAGTGGCATATTAAACTGTCCAAATGTAAGTTTGCTCAAACCAAAATTTCCTATCTAGGGCATGTGATCAGTGCCGATGGGGTAGCTACAGACCCGGTGAAAGTCCCTAGTTTGGTTTTGGCTAATTGATGAAACCTAGGACTAACCTTTGTATCTAAGTGGATGATTTAGATAAAGGTGGTCATTGAATATGAGACATGACATTGACTCATATGACCAAGATGGTGAAGACCAAGATGAGGCTTGGCTCGATAGACCGGTTGTGAAGGTGAAGGGCAAGTCGAGGCTTCGAAGCGAAGGACCATGCGATGGTGAAGCTTGAGCAAGACTTAGCGCCGATGGACCAATGCAACGGTGAAGAGCAAGTGAAGTCAAGGTCGATGGATCGAGACGGTCATGTGATGATATGAAGTGGATCATATCATTTGGAGAAACAAAATGGGCTCAAGGCAAAGGTATAACCATATGGCCATTTTGTTTTACACTCAAGACACCATAGAGGGTGTGAGTGGTTTAGGATCGATAGCCGAACTATTAAGAGGGGAAGTCTTATCGGTTATTCGATGCACGGGTGCCACTAGGTGAATTCATGAAGTGCATTGCATGTAGGGCCTAGTGAGCTAATTGGAAAACCTTTGAAAATGATTGAGAAAATGCTAACACACAAGCACATGGAGATGTACACTTGATGGTGTTGGCACATTTGCAAAGGTGGCGTTGGTCACGCTGTGGTTTGCGGGTAGAGAGGGGTTTGGGTTCCTCTCTCCCTCCCGCCGAGCGTGTGAGCGCGGGATTCAGGCGATTTCGGGGAAATGAAATGCCTATTTTCCACTACGCCGAAAGTCGGAAAAGAAACGGAGGCGAACGGGGTCACAGAGGTGACCGGACGCTGCACCGGACGCGATCTCGGTATGACCGGACGCGTCCGGTCAGTACAGCGCGGTATCGGGCGCGCGGGCTAGGGTTTGCAACCGGCGCGTCCGGTCACTCGCGGGACCGGCGCGTCCGGTCAAGTGCCCAGAAGGAACTCGCGGTTCGCAAGGACGATCGGACGCGGGGCGCGTCCGGTCACACGCGATCGGACGCGTCCGGCCGTCGATGGAGCTTACTGGACTCCGACCGGACGCTGGCACTGTCGCGTCCGGTCGTTACGAGGGGCGCGTCCGGTCGTTACTTCGTGGGTGCGCGATGCTGTGCGATCGGTGCGTCCAGTCATTCGAAGCAGCGCGTCCGGTCGTTTGACAGGCGCGTCCGGTCGTTGCCTAGGGCGCGTCCGGTCGTTGGTTTGACCGTTGAGGGTCAGTGACCGTTGGAGGATCAGACGCGGTTGAGCGCGTCCGGTCGTTTTGAGAGGCGCGTCCGGTCATGGGGTTTGACCGTTGGCGCAGTGACCGTTGGAGGATCTAACGGTCGGTTTTGAAATTTGGAGGACACGTGGACGTCGCAGGACGACCGGACGCGGTTGAGCGCGTCCGGTCAGTTTCGACCGGCGCGTCCGGCCGTCCCGAAAAAACGGTCAGTGGAGTTGCAACGGCTCTATTTGTTTGGGGTGCTTATAGATACTCGTTGGCCGGCCCTTGGGGAGGTAGCTTGGCATTTCTAACACTCTTGTGCATCCTTTGAGCTAGAGCTACTCCTCCCACTCATCTCTCTTGCTTGATTGCAAATCAAAAGTGAGATTGAGTGATCCCAAAGTGCATTGCATAGCTTGAGGGCATCTAGTGGCACTTGTGGGTGGTTTAGCCGGTGGATTTCTTGTTACTCTTGGAGAGTACCGCTCCTAGCCGGCTTGGAGATTGTTGGAGGCGTTGGCAAGAGAAGGTGATTGTTCTTGGCCACCTCCGGTTGTTTGTGAGAGGTTCTTGTGCTTTCCTCGGCGGGACGCCAAAAGCAACTCTATTACATTGCGCGTGTCATTGAGTTACCTCACTTGAGAGTGGTGTCTTGCGGTGCCTTGCGGGGCGTGCCTTGAGGGGCAAGTGACTTGAGGGTCGTACCGAGGAACCATCTAAGTGTTGGTCGACACAACCGGTGACGTAGCTTGTCGGTGCACAAGTGAACACCGGGTGAACAAAAATATTATGTCTCTTGTCTCCCGGTGATTGGTCTCCATATTGTGTTGTTGACAATATTGATTGATTGTATATCATCTTGGTGATTGGCAACATCTTCACTCCACCGTTGGTATAAGATACACAATCCTATCTCTTGCATTTACTTTTACTAGATTATCTTGTGTAGCTCTAGTGGTAGCCTTTGCTAGTGTTGTTAGCTTGCTCACTAGTGTAAGTTTAGTGACATAGCTCTTGTGTGAACTAGAGATCATAATCTACTAGACTTGTGGATAGGAGGCTTGCATCACAACCCTTGGCTAAGCAAAACTCGCTTTACGCCGTTTGTTATTCTAACAAGTTTGCTTAGTGGCTTGTGTAGAATTTTTAATAGGCTATTCACCCCCCCTCTAGCCATCTAGGACCTTACACCCGGCCAAGGTGGCAGACATAATGTCCTGGCCACAACCCACCACTGTCAAAGATCTCAGGAGCTTTATGGGTCTCTCAGGCTTCTATCGCCGCTTTGTGCGTCATTATGCAATCATATCCAAGCCACTGACAGCATTGCTCAAAAAGCACGGCTTGTTTGTATGGACATCAGAACACACTACTGCATTCAATACTTTGAAGGAATGCCTTAGTTCTGCTCCTATTCTTGCATTGCCGGATTTCAGTCAGCAATTCTATATCGAGACTGATGCATCCAATTCCGGCGTTGGTGCCGTGCTCTTACAAGGGGGTCATCCACTTGCCTTCCTGAGCCGTGCCTTGGGGCCCAAAAATCGAGGACTCTCAGCTTACGAGAAAGAGTACATGGCCATCCTTATAGCAGTGGAACACTGGCGCTCGTACCTTCAACTAGGCGAGTTCCTAATTTTCACTGACCAAAAGAGCCTTGTCCATTTGAACGAACAGCGGTTGCACACAGCTTGGCAGCAAAAAAGTTTTCACCAAACTCCTTGGTTTACAGTATCGTATTGTGTACAAGCCAGGCGCAGATAACAGAGTGGCCGACGCTTTGTCTCGCCGCGCTGGCTCTGCAAAACTTTGGGCTATTTCGGCACCAGTCCCTACTTGGTTGGATGATGTGTTGGCTTCATACACTAGGGACAGTAAAGCTCAGGACCTGATTCAGCGGTTGAGTATCTCTCCTACAGCTGAGCCCAATTATGAGCTGCGAAATGGCTTGCTACATCACAAGCGTCGTTTATGGATTGGGGATGACAAGGCGCTGCAGAGCCGCATCATGCACCAGTTCCATTCTTCTGCTGTTGGGGACATTCTGGCTTTCCGGCTACTTACCACCGAATCAACACAGCAGTTCTCTTGGCATGGTCTCAAGTCTTGCGTTCATCAGTTTGTCTCCTCCTGCCCAACCTGTCAGCAGGCCAAGCCTGACAGGGCTCGCTACCCGGGACTGCTGCAACCTTTGCCTGTTCCCTCTATGGCATGGCAAAGCATATCCATGGATTTCGTTGAGGGCTTGCCTCCATCGGGTGGTAAGAATTGCATCATGGTTGTGGTCGATCGGTTTTCCAAATATGCTCATTTTCTGCCACTAGCACATCCATTTACAGCTCTGTCAGTCGCCAAGATGTTTCTTCAGCAAGTTTACCGTCTTCATGGTCTTCCGGATTCCATTATCTCTGACAGGGATCGAGTGTTCACCAGTCAATTGTGGCAGGAACTCTTTCGTCTGGCCCATGTCTCGCTGAAAATGTCAACGGCCTACCATCCCCAAACGGATGGCCAAACTGAGCGGGTAAATCAATGTTTGGAGACTTTCTTGAGATGTTTTGCCAATGCCTGTCCAACTAAATGGCTCGACTGGGTCTACCTTGCTGAGTACTGGTATAATACAACTTGGCATTCTTCCTTGGGCTATTCACCGTTCTATGTGCTCTATGGACAGCATCCGCGTCAGTTTGGCATCACCGATGACTCTGCGGTTGCCTCAGTTCCCTTGTCGGATTGGATACAGGAGAAGTCCCTGATCACCACGCTGATACAACAGCACCTTACCAGAGCTCAGTCCAGGATGAAACAGCAAGCTGACAAATTCCGCTCTGAACGTCAATTCGCTGTCGGAGATTGGGTGTATCTGAAACTCCAACCGTATGTCCAGGCATCCCTGGCACCCCGCTCTAATCAGAAACTAGCGTTCAAATTCTTTGGTCCGTTTCAGGTGCTCGACAAAATTGGGGCAGTCGCCTACAAGCTAGCGCTGCCGGCTTCCACAAATATTCATCCAGTTTTTCATGTGTCCCAGCTTAAGGAAGCAGTACCATCTTCTCATGCTATTTGCTCTCTTCCTCAGTCGCTTGAAGGTCACCACTATCCAGTAAGGGTTCTTCAGCGCAGGGTAAGCTCTTCAGACAACACTGTCATTCCTCAAGTGTTGATTCAGTGGTCTGGTATGCCACGCTCTCTTGCGACTTGGGAAGACCTCGAAGCACTGAAGCAAAGGTTTCCCCGTGCGCCTGCTTGGGGGCAAGCAGCTTCTGAAGGGGGGGGAGGATGTTAGCAGCCAGCTTCCTGAAGAACCTGAAGATGACGCACGCACCGTAGCGGGAACGGCACGCCCAGGCGAAGTACCAAGAAGGAAAAGCAGCCGCGTCAAGCGACCGAACCAGCTCATCACGGTCCAGAGAGGGCGTGAGCCATAGGAAGACACAGTTGCGCCTGTGTGGCTCACGCACGGCATCTGCCGATGTATAAGAGAGGAGAGAGGCCTGGAAGAGGGTATCATGAGCATCATTGTAAACCAAACCTGAACTCGTCCTCCTTGCTATTGCGTATCGAACCTGCCTACCCCAAGTTCTTCCCAATTACCCCCAATCTCTCCTATTGCTTCCAATATTTCCCTTCTCTGAAGATCTCTGCTAACAAGCTTCCATTTTCTTTTTCTTCAATTTATTACTAATAATCTATTTTTCTTCAATATATTCTCAAGGACTTTTACTGGATCCGAACTCCAACTCTCTTCAGTTCATCTTTTGCTTTGAAATCATGCTCAAGAACTTGAGAAAATATTGCGTCAGGTCAAAACTAGAATTGACCAGAGAGTTCATTTTCAGGAAAGAACATATTCGTCGTATCTTCAGTCCAAAGTACCTGTCACCTGATGAATAACTTAAACTAGTAGGCAAAAAAGCAGTCCTCTAGTCACGCTCAACACTGTTTCGGTCGAATTTCAAGAAACACTTAGAGAACCACAATTGGCCACCTTGTGCAACCTATTTTAAAATTTTCAAGTCAGACTGGAACCCAACCAGGCAACCACACAGTCCATTCTTCAAGAACATGACCACAGTTCGTTTTCAAGAAAGACAACATATAATCTCTTGAATTAACATGACATCAGTGCAAGGGCCATTGGATCCCTCTGACGTTCTTCTACAGTTCATTCGCTTCGTGAGCAGTGTTGTGTACATAAACTGAATCATAACCCCCCATTTCTTTTCAGTTCCAACTTCCATGGGAACAAATATGAAATTGGGACAACCTTGTTCAGATCCAACTAAACTTAAAACTGCCTTAATTACAGGGTTGGTTTTGTGAAAGAAAACAAATGATCAATGGGATCAGTTCCATGGCTGTTCATGCCTTAATCACGAACTGAAGCAAAAGTCCAGCATTCTTCAGTCCGAACTTCCCAGAGCATGCACAGGAAATTGGTAACAAACTTTGTTCACATCCCACTTTGGTTGAAAATTGCATCACCTTCAAGGAGTATGAACACAACAGCAGATCAGTTTCACAACAGCAGATCAGTTTCAGGAACAAGACATATTTTCAAGTGAGAAATAGCACAAATAAGACAAAAGTAAACATCAAGCATGTTTCTCATGTCACTTTCATTGTAAATTCGATCAAATTTGAAGACACAAACTTGAATTCTACAAGAAGAAAGAGTGAATGACCAACCACAATCATTTTTCAGGAGGCAGAAACAAAAGCAAAAACATAATTAAAAAAATGTAATTGATGCGAGCCATGGTCATGAGCAAATTGATCAAATTTGTTAACAGAGTTTTGAGAGATTCTCGATAGTGCCATAATGGCAAGAGATTGTGCATTGACAGTCCCCAGAGCATGAATTTGTTGCTTTGGTCTCTCAATCACTACTTCCCTCAATAGCATGAGTTGGCGACAAGACGCAAATCTCAAAGTTGGACTGCAAACCCGAATCCGGTACTACAAGCTACCAGTGTACTGCATCATCCATACATACAGCATCCCTTTCAGGACCTGACCATATATGCAAAACCAAAGAGGCATGCTAACAAAAAAAGGAGCAACAAGAATTCACAGATATGGCTGTGTCTACCATAGCATCTATATTTACTATACAGTGATTTTGACTGATTACAGCAACGCAAAAGTCAGTAAGGAGAAGGCCCAAATGGAGCAGCACACCACGAATGCAGTACATGACAAGCATATATCTTCTGGTCACAGGCAAATGCTTGTGACACCACTAAGACAAAGTCAATTCAACACGTTCACCAAACAGCTTTGCAAGGTCTAATTCAAACTGTCCAGCGTTAAGAAAACATAATATCAAAACAAAGTCTTGTTAATCCTAAAGATTTTGTCCAAACCCCCACCACAAAACCAAGTCATTGATCCTAGAGAGTGAGAGAGTTGTCCACGACAGAACCCAAAGCATGCCATCTGCTGATCAGCAAACACCAGAACATACCTCACGCATAATTCAGAAGCCCTTGCACCAGCAACTAGAGTTTATCATGCATTTGGAACACCTTCCCTTGGTTCCTCGCCTGTATAAGCCTCATCAATCACTGCAGAAATGCCAAAACAAATGAAATAGCATCAGATCAGGGGGACCAACCACGAGGGTCAACAAAGTGCCGTTAATGGAAGGAAAAAAAACACCGATAGCAACCTATACCAACACAGAGCATTACAGGTTCATTCAGATGGGTAGACGGGCATGCTGTTCTTCAAAGGAAAACTTCTTTTAGGAAAACATACAATTGTTAATATTTAAAATTGTTGCTAATAAGTAACGGTTTTGTATTTACAGCTTAAACACTAACAATACATGTAGATTAGAAATTTACAATAAGCACAGCGTACGTGTGTTCATAGGGGTGAGTGTGCGTGCGTGTTGAGCATCTACGTCCGTACTTGTGTAATTCAACAAAAAAAAACAAAGGCAATAAGCTTATATACCCGGAATGCAGAAGCTCGTGTAGGGAAAGACATAACTATAACCCTCAAACACCTTTGTTATCTTCCCCGAATCGAGGTGGACCATGTAGACATCACCACGGTGATGAGCATATTTGTAGACAATCATAAATATGATATCTGCACCCTCCACGGAGCCAGTCACATTAAACCGTGGCGTCAGCGTGTCTTTAGGGAGCAGCATCTCAAGGTTGAAGGCCCTGGCCTGTACCCATTGCTCAAATCCATCGGGAACTTTCTCCGCTGACCACAGGCATAGGCTGAGAGGATCTTCCAACAAAGTGGTGAAATGAAATTCACCAACCGCCGTGGCCATGAGGGATGCTGACTGAGGACGGTAGATCGCCGAAAGGCGATGGGTGGTTACTTGGTATTCAAAAGCGTGGAAGTTCCCACTGCCCCTGAAGTAGAAGGTGTCTCCGACGAGAACGCTCGGAGATGGCATGTTGTCGACGGAGTACAGATTGTGGCCTGGAGTAGAGGTCAGGTAGCTCCAATCATCCGTCTCAGAGGAGTACACGAGCGCGCATGTGCGAGTCGAGGTGCTGAAGAGGAAAACCACGCGGAAGGGGCCCCTGTGGCAGCCGCGGTGATCGCAGCCTTCAGCAGTGGCAGCGCAGAGTACCGCCGCGTTGAAATGGGAGCGGTCCGTGGAGCGGCCAGTGGGTGGGGCCGTGGGGCGGGGAGAGGGCTGGGGCAGGCGGCGGCGCTCGTCCGTCAAAGGGTTCCAGACGATGAAGTCCAAAGCCACCGGGAAGCTCCCGCCTGGGGCTGGGGTGGCGAAGAGGGCGCGGCCGTGGCGGCAGTCGAGGGCGAGCCAGCCCGGGAGGTCGCGGGCGGCGGGGCGGCGGAAGGTGGGGTCGATAAACTCGAGGCGGGAGCTGTAGGGTATGGCGTTGCTCAAGATGCGGAGGAAGCCGCCGACGTGGGGCGTCGGGTGTAGCTCCCGGTGACGGCAGCGGAAGTCGGGGTCGGCGAGCATGCGGCGCCAGCACTTGCATACGACGGCGGCGCGGAGGAGGCACGCGGGGTCGTCGGGTGTGACGCGGAGGAGGATCTCGCGGACGAGTTCGTCCGGCAGCTGAGCCATGGCCCCTACCTGTGCTCTGCTCGGGGAGATGGCTAGGGTTTGCGATTGAGAGTGGATTGGGAGATTGGGAGGGGAAAGTGAGGAATGAAGAGTTGAGGACGGTGGTTCGAGTGGGGCCACCTGGATGGCTACCACTACCGTCCTTTTTAACTTTTTGGCTCTTCTTTCGAAAGATTTTCTCAAATACTCTCCTCACGAAAAGATTTTAGAAAATAGACCCTGGCTTGGCGCCATCCACGCTGGCGCCAAGGTAACACATCTTGGCGCCGTTAATGTTGGCGCCAAGCTCCCATGCCACTTGGCCGACGACGCCGAGCTGGCGCTGACGTGGCAGCACCTTGGCGCCGACACCATTGGCGCCAAGCTTGGCGCCATCGTCATTGGCGTCAAGCCTGGCGCCACGGATCTTGGCGTCGAGCTGTTGAAATTTCTTCAGTCTGGAATTTTACCATGAGATAGACATATGAAAATTTGTAAAGTCTATAAATTTACCATGAGATGGGACATGTTGGAATTGGTTAAGTCTGAAATTTTACCATGACATTGACAAATTTGATGCTATCGCATGGTAGTTCGTATTCTAACATATCCAGGCCGCAGCAAAAATCCTGACTACATAATTTTACCGTGAGATGGACATACAAAGCTCTAAATTACCATGACTTAGACCCTAATTTTTATATGAGATGAACATATGAAATTTTGGCAAAGTCTCGATATTTACTATATGATGGCCAACCTAGAAATTGGCTGAGTCTTAAATTTTACTATGACTTGACTATGCTAGAATTTGGCTAAGTCTGGATTTTTGTTATGATGTGGACATTGACAAATTTAACATTTTACCATGACTTGGATATTGAAAAGGGGCTTCATATTTTGGACTAGGATATTTAAAATTTTACCATGACTTGGACCATAATTTTACTATAAGATGGAATTTTAAGTCATGATAAAAAGGGCTTCATGTTAAGTCATGGAATTAGGGCTTCATGTTAATTTTACTATAAAATTTTACCATGACTTGGACCCAAATTCAAAACATGAATAATTTGAAATTTGGCTAAATCTTCAATTTGGATATTTAAAATTTTACCATGACTTGGATCCTAATTCCATGACTTAACATGAAGCATTTTTTCAATATCCAAGTCATGATAAAATTTTAAATTTGTCAATGTCCAAATCACAGTAAAAATCCAGACTTAGTTATATTTTCATCCCATCTTATAGTAAATTTAAAGACTTAGACAAATAAATCTAGATTTTTGCTACGGCTTGGATATGTTAGAATACCGACTACCATGTGGTAGACATATAGAAAAAATGACTTTTTTAACATGACTTGGACATTTACAAATTTAAAATTTTACAATGACTTGTATATTGAGAAATATGACTAACTCTAGAGTTTTTACAGTGACTTTTTGTTTGATCACTTAGAACAACCTGAAAATACCTAGGATAAAAAATGATATACATGGTGATTTGATCTGTGGAGCCAGGCTTGGCGCCAAGCTTGGCGCCAATGGTGACGGCGCTAAGGTGCTGCCACGTCAGCGCCACGTCAGCGCCAGCTCGGCGTCGTCGGCCAAGTGGCATGGGGGCTTGGCGCCAACATTAACGGCGTCAAGCTGTGTTATCTTGGCGCCAGCGTGGATGGCGCCAAGCTCAGGGTCTATTTTCTGAAATCTTTTCGTCATGAGAGTATTTGAGAAAATCTTTCAAAAAAATGACTAAAAAGTAAAAAAAGACGGGCTACAACTACCAGGTTCTTCTCTGCTAAGTCCCCCCCCCCAAGTTTCAAACAAAAGTGGGGCCTCCCACAAACCTTTCTTTGTTTATTTTTCTTTTTCCCTTGCTACAATTATAAGCAGACACATGATCAAACACGACAGTAAATTGATTTAGCTCCTTAACTTGTTGTACCTTGAGATAGCAAATTGTCATATCTGTTGACTTTGTGCATTGGAGGATTCTTCGATTTGTAGGTACTGATTTTTTTTGTGAAACTGAGTTTGTACTCCCTTGATGGCAGGGGCGGATCTACAGGGGGGCTGGAGGGGGCTCCAGCCCCCCTACAGCTAGTGCAACAATGGAGGTATGGGGAGGGTGAGGAAGAAGAAGAGGTGGAGGAAAGAAGAAAAATGGAGAGAGAGAAGAGAAAGAAGAAGAGATCAGCCCCCCTTCAATCGTGTTCTGCATCCGCCACTGCTTAATGGTACTGTACTAGTTAAGGGGTGTTTGGTTCAGCTAGGAGCTCCTAAATCTAGTCTTATTTAGTCATATTTAGTCTCTTTTATCCAAACACTATGACTAAATAGGACTAAAAAGGCTTTAGTCCTCTCTAGCAACTCTAGAGTGACTAAATGGAAGTAAACTAGGAGGGACTAAATTTAGCAGCTGCAATCCACCTTAGTTTAACCTTCTTGACTTGTCTTAACCACGGAAAGATACTTGATGAGGTCTTATTCGTGATCATTGGTTTATACTGAATCTTTATTCAAACATGGGTTTATACTTTTACCTTTTTGTTTTATTAGTGCTCTGAAGAACTCTGAGATTCAGACATGCAATAATGTAAATGGTAAATGGTAGTTGACTAGTTTGTGCTAATTAGCACTGGTTAGTGGTTGACTAACCAGAGGCTTCGATTAGCAATGGCCAGTCCTATTTTAGACTTGTACAAACAGTAGTATAAAAAGGATGAACTTGTTATGCTTAATTAAGTCAACAATTGTCGTTAGTTATATAACTTGTGTTTGTTGATCGGCCTAAGCTTGATAATCCATAATTGTAACTCTTGCTTGTGAAACCTTTCTAGTTCATAACATGTACTTGATAACCCATACTATGTTGGTGTGGATGTTAACCTGTCCTAATCTTTATCCATTGAAAATGAGTTACCCGAAGTGATATATGACTTGTTTGATCTATAAAATGGCATTGTTTCAGGCAAAATTGATAACTGGACATAGGTTTGTAGGCTTATGTTGCTTTGAGCTGCTTACTGGTAGCATGGGTTGATAAGCAATCCTCTTTCTCGCATGTAACGCCCCGATTCGGGATGACGGCTAAGACCCACTCTACACGTTGGATGAGTCACACCTGCTAATTAACTCTCTTGCGCTTTCGTCCTCGCTTCGCGCAAAAAGATCGATCCGGAGTTACTAGCCTCCCGGAGCCCGGGCTTTTAAGCTGGTTCGTCTCTCACTGATCTACCGAGGTGTACTGAATCCGGTTGCTACAGTGATTCACGAAGCTACAGTGTCCTTGAGCTACAGTAACTCGAATTTGGCACGGCCCAAGTCTGGCCCATCGGGCTGGGTCTCACATCGCAGTAGCACATTACTACTCTGTTTTGACCATTTTGATAGCCTGAATGAAGGATAAATTCTTTGTGATTATATACGTATGATGATGTGTGTCCTTTCCTACAGGAGCTGACATAGCAAAAGGAAAATATGGCCGAGCTGGATGTGTGCACTGCATGCGTCCGTGTTACGAGTGTTTAACTTGGTTTATGTTAAAGGGAGCCTGACTAAGAAATTATCTTATTAGTCTCCAACACCATACTGCCGTGAAAAGATGTGATGAGCTTTGTCCATGTGCAGATTATTACCTTGTTTTATCAATTAATCAAGTTGCTTGTGGATAAATGAATTCAGTTGTAAAGTTGCAGGTTAAGTTCACAACCCATCTTTACATTGGGCATGGATAAGCACGGGGATGCCCCTTCTTTGTCCAATCGCGTCACTACTTAAAGGCAAAAGCTTCAAAGCTGGCCTACCAAAAAAAAAAGAATCTGCAACATCTGTGCATGCAGCATTCTTTCAGAGCAAAAACAGAGGGCCGGTTCAGTTCCAAAAAGTTTGGCAAAATGATACTGTAGCGATTTTCGTTGTTATTTGACAATTAGTGTCCAATCAAGATCTAATTAGGTTTAAAAGATTTGTCTCGTCCATTTCGTCTAAACTGTGTAATTAGTTTTATTTTTTATCTATATTTAATGCTTCATGCATGTGTCCAAAGATTCGATGTGACGGAAAATCTTGAAAAATTCTGCAAAATTTTTTAGAACTGAACGGTACCAGAGTTAAGAGGGAATTCAGGACAATATTAAGGCGTACCCAAAATGACCACCCATGACCACAGGTTTCAAACCATACATTAGTTCTATCTCTGAAGCAAACGATACTGTGATATCTGTAAATTTCTATGTCAGGGATTATAGTGTCACCTTGTTATTTTATAACACAGAAAAGCTATTACTTGCACAGTTGATATGCACGATCTCATGAAGAACAAAACAAGCAGAGTTAAGAGGGAATTCAAGACAATAATAAGGCGTACCCAAAATGCCCACCTATGGCCACAGGTTTCAAACCTTACATTAGTTCTATCGCTGAAGCAAATGAGACTCTTATATCTGTAAATTTCTATGACAGGGATGTTATAGTCTCACCTTTGTAATTTTATAACACAGAAAAACTATTACTTGCACAGTTGATATGCACGATCCGCATGAAGAAGATGGATATGGTCTTGCACTGGTATTATGTAAGTATGTAACCAAGAGAGCATTGCATAAGTTATAGAGTTAACAAGCTGGTGGTGGCATACATCATGTTCCAAATCGTGTACGTCAAGCGTGGATTAAAGATAAGCATAAATAGAAGTACTAAACCATAATTTTTGAGTTGGGATCCAGAGAATTCAACCAGGTAACCATAACAGATCTAGATGGGTTTCTCTACTACTTAAACGACCCAACTCCTAGTATTATTCTAGTAATAGGACACTTCGAAGCAAATTCGAAGCTGATCACTGAGTTACCATTAGCGATAACAATCTTCCCATAGAACAATCTAAAAAAGGCATCGTCCAAGAAACTTAAAACCATGCCATGAATCATGACATGATCAGATAATTACAGCACCTGCTCAGTAACGCTTAGCATGAGTATATGAGATACTCATGTGAATGTGGAACGAGTTTTGCTGCCTCCCTCATGGTTGCTGCACGTGAGTGTCTGAATTCTTTGAGATGGGGCCTAGGCAGTAGCAGAGAAGAGTTGCTGCAATAAGCTTTAGAGAGTCCAACCTCATGTTTTTTTTTCATGTTCCTTTCATAGCACGAAACACTGGTTGCTCTTGTTAAGTGGAAGCTAAGACTGCATAAACAATTCATCTACTGGTGCCATAGTTAGTTAGTTACAATAACAAGCCTGCCAGATTAGTTCTTCACTGAATTTAAAATTGTTGTCTCCATGATACTTATTAAAAAAAAGTATCTCGAGGATAATTTAAAATTGATAGAAAATTTCTACATGTTGGAATTGTTAGATAGGTTGGTGTTTTTAAACTACTAAATAGACTATAAGATGCACCTAATTTTAATTTATAACCTTGACATAGATGAAGGATAAAGTATAGTCGTTTCATTTTACCCATGGACATTTTACTAACATGTTGTATATTTAGGAACTAAACAATTGGAAAGACATACAAGATGAAACAATTGGAAAGACATACAAGATGACTGATCAGACCTTATTTTTCACCTATGTCGGGGTTATAAAGAAGTTGGTTAGATCATATAACTTATTTTGTAGTAGCAAAAACACTAATAAACCGGACATAAAAATTCTAATATGTAGAAGTTTCAAGTCGCTCAACTCATACTTTTTTTACTAAGTTCAAAATTGAATAGTTTAAATTTTATAACAATTAATGTAGTTATTATAGAGGCAAATGTATAAGCCTTAATAAAGTCTAGAAACACTTGGAGGTCATCAAATTGAATTTGAGTAAAGAGAGAGAGCATATTTAATTATTTTTTCCAAGAACTACGAGTGCTCTAGTCAAGCAATAACACATGTCCTACTTTGAAATAAGATCTTTTAAATTATATGTCACTTGGCTTTGTGTGTATTACTAAAAATAGAACATTTACACTAAGTATATCACGCATGTCGAGTTTCATAGAAGTCCAAATTTATCTAGTAAGTTACTATAGGGGAGATGCCTGTTTTGATAAGATAGGGCCCAAAGGTAGCTTAAATTAGCTATGGTTGGTTAGCTAATTGGCTAACAGCTAATTAAAAAGACTTATTAAAAAATTCGCTAATGCTCCACGACCGGCGTTCGTTCCACATCGGTCAGTTCGGATGCGGCTAGCTGGGCTGCGGACCAGGTGAAAGGTCCTTGTTTGGTTTTGGTAATTGAGTGACAACTTAGGTGGACTAATATGTGGTTATGTGAGATACGCAGTAGATTAGTCCACATGTGATGATGTCATGAAGGAGCCTATTGCTCATGAGACATGACATGGAGTCATGTGACCAAGGTGGAGAAGATCAAGATGAGGCTTGGCTTGATAGACCGGTTGCTAGGGTGAAGGACAAGTTGTGTGATGGCTTGGCGCCGAAGGATCGAGACAACGGTGAAGAGCAAGTGAGGTCAAGA
Source organism: Saccharum hybrid cultivar R570 (assembly GCA_038087645.1). Classification (NCBI taxonomy): domain Eukaryota; kingdom Viridiplantae; phylum Streptophyta; class Magnoliopsida; order Poales; family Poaceae; genus Saccharum; species Saccharum hybrid cultivar. Next base: position 3,490,775 of record JAQSUU010000410.1, on the reverse strand, counting down.
TCGATAAACCAATACGGTCACGGGATGATATGAAGTGGATCATATTATTTGATGATTGGTTGGTGTATGTGTTGCATCAACATCAATGGAATGGAATGGAATGCGCAAGACAGAGGTATAACCTATAGGGCTTTTCCATTTCACCGGTCATAGGTTTGTAGAGAAGATAATGACCAGGTTTAGGATAGATGGTCATACTATTAAGATGGGCAAACTTGTTTGCATATCGATCATCTAGTGTCACTTGAGCGATCTAACTTTGCATACGTGTTAGGATCGAGTGGCGAGGCAAGTTGAGTGCCTAATTCCTTCGAAGAAAATGTGTTGTGAAAATGCTAACACACTTGCACATGTTATTGATCACATGGTGGTGTTGGCATATTTACGAAGACGACGGAGTTTGAGCGGTAGATAGGGTTTAAGTCTCTCTCTCCCTCCCGTCGAGCTTGCGAGGCGAGATTCAGGCGTTTTCAAGGAGTTGAAACGACTTTTTTCCACTACGTCGGAAGTCGGAAAAGAAACGGAGGCGAATGGAGGTCACCGTGGTGACCGAACGCTGAACCGAACGCGGTCACGGTTTGATCGGACGCGTCCGGTCAGTTTAACGCTGCAGTCAGGCGCGCGGGTGTTAGGGTTTGCAACCGGCGTGTCCGGTCCCTCGTGGAACCGGAGCGTCCGGTCGGACACCCAGAGGAGTAGAGCATGGCAAAGAGCTGATCGGACACGCGACGCGTCCGATCGCGATGGGAGCTCTCTGGACCGCAACCGGATGCTGGCACTGTCGCATCCGGTCGTTGCGTGGAGCGCGTCTGGTCCGTGCGTCGCGTGCGCAGGCGCTGTGCGATCGGCGCGTCCGGTCGATTGAGCGGCGCGTCCGGTCGATTGCGTTTGACCGTTGGCGCGCAGTGATCGTTGGAGGATCGAGCGATCGCGGTTGATTTCGGGAGGACACGTGGACGACGCAGGGCGATTGGACACGGTGCAGCGCGTCCGGTCGTTGCGTGTTGTGCCCAGTGAAGGGGTACAATGGCTCTTTTCGTGGAGGGGCTTATAAATAGCCCATTGGCTGGCCTTGACCGGTAGCTGAGCACACTTTGGCCTTGGTGGCTTATGTGGTAGTGCTTGAAAGCCCTTTAACTCACTCATGCTTAATTGTGTTCATCGGATCGAGTGAGAGAGCGATTCTAGTGTGTTGCATCGTGAGGATTGCATTGAGTGTCACTAGGTGATAGTGTTGCAAGCCGGTGGTGGTTGTTACTCTTGAGGTTGCCACCTCCTAGACGGCTTGGTGGATTGTGACTCCGTCAAAGCTCGCAAGAAGATTGTGCGAGGCTCCGGAGAAGCTTTGTGAGGGGGATTGTGCTCACCCCGCGGGGATCGCGAAGAGCAACTCTAGTTGAGCATGTCATTGAGCTACCACACTTGATGGTGGGTTCTTGCGGTGCCCTTTGAGAGGCTCAGTGTGTGACCGATTAGCTGCCGAACCACGAAGTGTTGGTCGACACAACGGGGACGTAGCTTGGTGGCAACCAAGTGAACCTCGGGAGAAAAATCACCGTGTCAACATTGTTCTTCATCTTCTCGGTGGTTTACCCTCGTGCAACACAAGCTTGTATTTACTTTTATATATACTTGTGCCTGTGTAGTTGCTCTCGTAACTAGTTTGCTTGTGTAGCTTGCTAGTTGTCTTTTTGCTTGTGTAGCTAGAAGCTTCCCCTTGCATGGCTAATTTGGTTTGTGTAACCTTGTTAGTCACATTGCTTAGTTTGTGTAGTTAAGTGATTTGCGCTCTCTAATTTGGCATTGGTTGCCTTGTTATTGAGCTTTGCTAGTGAGCTCAAGGGCTTTGTGCTTTTGCTTCACTAGTTGTGTAGGAGTTCCCTCGATTGGCAAAGTACTAGTGCATAAGTTTATGTGACCTTACTCTAGAATTGATTAGGTGAGCTCTTACTAAGCTTAGCACCTTAGTTGCTTAATTAGGATCTTTGCAAGGTGCTAGAGAACTTAGATAGAGGGGTGCAGTCTTGGCTAGACCGATAAGTTTAATTCCGCATTTGTTTCGGTTAGCCAACGCGTTTAAGTTTTAGAAAGGACTATTCACCTCTCCCTCTAGTCTGCCATCTTGACCCTACACCAGGCCACATGCATGCTTCCCTTGTATTAAAAAAGGCATGTTTTCCTCATCGGCATACACGGTTTCTCCAAAAAATAAGAAAAAAGAAAAGAGAGCAACATCTTATCTTCCTCATTCGCATAGGCTCGACTGCACTGCCCATTCTTTAGTTCGCGTACGCATGAGCTCTGCTAGCGCCTATATCCGCATGAGCGCCGCCGCCGTCCGCATACGCATGAGCGTCGAACGTCGCCGCTAGCCATGTACGCACGAGCTCCACCGTCCACGCTGCGCCGCCTGCCCATGGTGAGGAAGACCACTACCGTCTCCACCACGAGGGTCAGACGCCTGGTCATCGGCCAGGAAGACCTCTGCCTCCGCCTGCCCAGGTCGTTGCGACCGGTTGTGGAGCTCGCCCGTGTGTAGCACACGACAGTCCGAGTGGAGCCCGCCAACGCACACCTCGCCCCTGCCTACCTAGTTCATCGTGGTCGGGGCAGAACTCGCTCATATGCAGCCTATGATGCCCGGGATAGAACTCCACACATCGATGAGGATCCATTCTCCCAAGCAGCAAGGAGATATTACGCTAAAACTGCATGTTGCAAGCGTCTATTTTAAGTGTTTCAAATGTTTTAAAAGTATGTAACAAGTTTTTTATATCGATGTTGCAAAAGTGATCGTGATGTTGCACATGTTGTAATAGTGTTTTCAAGCGTATGTCCCAAATATTTTATCTGTTTCAGACGTATGTTGCAAATGTTTTATCTGGATGTTGCAAAAGTAAATCTGGATGTTGCATATGCATGCATGTTGCAAGCGTATGTTTCAAATGTTTCATACATATGTTGCAAGTATTTTATCTGAATGTTGCATATGTTTTGCAATGGCTACAAACGTGTTTTCTTGGTGTTTCAAACGTATGTTGCAAGTTGGTCAAAAAACGTATGTTGTAAGTGTTTCAATTATTTTGACGTATATTGCGAGTATTTTCATCTAGATATTACAAAAATAGATTTTGGTGTTGCACATGTTGCAGTGGGACCCAACTGCAATAGGCACCTGATGCAGCTGTTGTGCCCACCTGTATGCGCGTGGGTGTGAAGGGGGTGCCACAATGCGAGTGCGGGACACGAAGCGTGCGCGGTCCACGGTGCAGGTGCGGGACACGGAGCGGCGTGGGCTCCCACGTGAAGCAAGCACAACAGGCGCGGTGTCCGGACGCTAGCCCCGTCTAAACTTCCGGGCGCTAGAAGTTCTGTAAAAAATATATTCCATGTATTAGCCCCCTTGTTTAGATGCCCTAGTGCTAATTTGAGCTGACTTCTAGCTAGCCATTAGCTCTAGTATGAAAAGGCCCTTAGGTGACATATAAGGGTTGTGTTTAGTTCTCAAATTTGGAGTACCAAAATTTACTTTAGCGACACTGTAACATTTTGTTTGTATTTGGTAATAATTGTCCAACCGTTGACTAATTAGGCTCAAAACGTTCGTCTCGCAAAGTACAACAAACTGTGCAATTAGTTTTTGATTTTATCCACATTTAGTACTACATGCATGTATCACAAGTTTAATGTGACGGAATTTTTTTTTGCATAGTACACTTTTCAATGGAACTAAACACAGCCAAGTATTGTCGCGCTAGTCAACGCCCCTCGGCACAGCAGCACACTAGCATGCTAGACTTAGGTTGTGTTTAGTTCCCGTAGAATGCAAAATATAAAATGTCAACTACTTTGGAATGATAAAATGCAAAATGCTAAAATTTTCATGGGTGTGTTTAGTTTCATTCAAAATACCAAATTTTTCATGGGATGGGTGAGGGCTTTTTGGCTTTTTTTTTTGCCTCATGAGACCAAAATCCAAAATGGAGAATTGATACTTTTTTGCAAAAATTTTTGCATGGTGTTTAGTTTCAATCTGCAAAATGATGGACCAAAACCCTAATTTTTTTTAGATGAAATAGGGAACTAAACACACCCTTACTGGGTGTTTGGTTCCCATAGTCGTTGTCCCATCAGATGTTTGACACATGCATGAAGTATTAAGGCCCCGTTTGGTTTGGGTGTTAAAGTTTAACAAACACTGTAGCACTTTCATTTTATTTGACAAAAAGTTTCTAATCTTGGACTAATTAGGCTTAATAGATTCGTCTCGTAAATTACTCCTAATCTGTGCCGACATGCATGTAATTAGTCTACATTTAGTACTCCATGCATTTGAGAGAACATTGATGTGATGTGAGTTAAATTTTAACTCCTCCAAACCAAACAGGGCCTAAATATAGACTAATTACAAAACTAAATTTACAGATTGAGACTATTTTACAAGATGAATTTTTTAAGCCTAATTAGCCCCTAATTTGACAATATTGTGCTACAGTAAATATGTGCTAATGATAGATTAATTAGGCTTAATACATTCATCTCACGGATTATTGACGGATTCTGTAATTTATTTTTTTAGTATCCGAACACTTCATGTGACACCTTCATGTGACACCTCTTAAAATTTAGTCACAAGATCTAAACACCCCTTTAGCTTGCCACATGTGACACTCTCATGTGACATCTTTTAAAATTTAATCACGAGATCTAAACACCCATTTAGGCCATGTTTAGTTTGTGAATTTTTTTTTGAAAAATCACTGTAATACTTTTCGTTTGTATTTAACAAACTTTGTCCAATCATGGATTAACTAGGATCAAAAGATTCGTCTCGACATTTACAGACAAACTGTGTAATTAGTTATTTTTTTAGCTACATTTAATGCTCCATACATGTACCGAAATATGCGATTGTGACCGGAAATCTTGAAAACGTTTTGCATTTTGCAGTGAACTAAACGTGGCCTTAGCTTGCCAATCCCGGTGACGCAGACAAAAAAAAACTAGTTTAAAAAATATATTTTATAGAGAATCATGTTTATAAAATACCATTTTAAAAAAGCTATTAAAATAAAAATCCCGCGTAGGCGAACGACCTCCGGGGCTCTCCGACTCCGGTCCTCTGCTACCGCTACATGGTCGAACACCGAACAGCAGAAGCAGTCGCACTTGCATAAAAAAAATAATGATAAAAAATAAAATAAAATAAAATAAAAATGTCGCGCTGGCTCTTCCGACTTTCCCCTCCGAATCCCCAAATCCCGAACCCTCGCCTCGCTTTCTTCGATCCACCGAGCGATGACAACCATGCTGCCGCCGCCGCCCGAACTGGCGGACGACCTCCTCCGCGAGGTATTCCTCCGCCTCCGGCCGGACGACCCCGCGTGCCTCCTCCACGCCTCCCTCGCCTGCAAGCGCTGGCACCGCATCCTCACCGATCCCGCCTTCCGCCGCCGCCACCGGGAGCTCCACCGGATGCCATCACTCGTGGGATTCCTGCGCATCGCGGAGGGAGACCCGCCGTACGCGTCCTGCTTCGTCCCTAACAACCCCGCCTCCGATTGCCCCGCCGCCCGTGACCTCCCGGGGCGGCTCGTGCTCGACTGCCGCCACGGCCGCGTCCTCTTCGTCGCGCCGAGCCCAAGCCTCGGCACCCAGCTAAACTATGACCTCGTCGTGTGGGACCCCTTGACGAACGAGGAGCGCTGCCTGCCCCGGCTCTCGCCCTCACCCACGGTCATATGCGGCCGCCACTTCAACGCCGCGGTGCTCTGCTCCGCCTCTGCGGAAGGCTGCGACCACAGCAAATGCCACGGTGGCCCCTTCCGCGTGGCCTTCGTCTGGAGTCGCACCTGTGGCGATTTACATTCATTTCTCACGTCTGCTCGTGTGTACTCCTCGGAGACGGGCAATTGGAGCGAGCCCATCTCTGTTCTGCATCCTAATGTGTTCGTCCTTGACAGGATGCCATGCCCCAGCACCCTTGTGGGAGACACTCTCTACTTCCGCTTTGGCTTTATGCATGCTTTGGAGTACCAGCTTGGCGTACAGTGCTTATCTATCATCCTTGGACCTCCACAGTTGGTATTCCAAAGTTGCGCTATTTCCCTCATGTCCATGGAGGACGGTGGGCTAGGATGCATGGACGTGGAGGAGGATGAATCAAGCCTCCGTCTACGACTGTGGTCAAGGGATGCAGCTTCACGCTGTGATGACGATGCAGGATGGACAAGGGGCAGGGCCATAGAGCTTGAGAAACTGCTACCTGATGGTGCCCTCCCATCTCCACGGTTGGCATATGATCTGCGTTCCAGGGTTCCGAGTATACACTTGCTTGGCTTTGTGGAGGGCACCGATGTCATCTTTGTGGGTACTCAGGCTCTTAACCACCCTCATGCTGTCTATATGGTCCAATTCAACTCAGGGAGGGCCAGGAAGGTGTTTGACCAATACACTTTAGTCATTCCCTATACAAGCTTCTTCATTCCAGGTATAATATATGCAGCTAAATACCTACTTATATCTATGTGTGCTACTGCTTGTTAACTTTACATCCTTTATTAGTTATATATGATCTGTTATTAATGTCTTCTAGGCTGCAATTAATACTCCCTCCATTCCAAATTATAAGGCATTCCAAGAATTTTGGAGAGTCAAAGGATCTTAAGTTTGACCAAAATTATAGAGAAAATTACAAAAATTTATAACATCAAATGAGTATACTATGAAAATATAATTAATGAAGAATCTAATGATACTTAATTGGTGTCATAAATATTATTATCTTATTATATAAATTTGGTCAAACTTGAGATCCTTTGACTCTCCAAAATTCTTGGAATGCCTTATAATTTGGGATGAAGAGAGTAGTATGTTAGCTAGCAACAAGCCTGCATATATGAATATAATATCAGCGCTCAAGAAAAATAGTTGATGCCACTGTGGTTGCTTTTGGATTAGGAAACCTTTGTAACTCTTTCTGTTAGTTGCAGCTTCATTGTACAATGTTGTTTCTACTGAGGTTTATTGGCAATGCATTCATCACCCTACTGATTTTGTTCTCAATTCTTTTTTGCATTTTTGCAGTAACTGGCAGGTCTTCTACAACCGAGGGGTCAGGAGATGACGATTCACGTGCATGACAATCTCAAGCTGCTAGTGCATGGGCTTCTTAATCAACCAGGAAGCATATCATGATGTTTGCAAGTTGTGTTTCTGAGCTTATGCATGGGGATGAGTTTTTAGGTCATGCCAGTTCATTTTGTCTTGGGACTTCCTGATTGGTGGGGGCTGGGAACTATTTTAGTTTCGTAGGATTTTTACGGTGCGATTGTGTCTCTTTTCTTGACTTTTGGACAATGTGAATTCTGCTGTGCTGCAGCAGTGACTTCAGGGCTGCATCGGCTACCTGAAGATGTGAGCAAGTACTGGAAATCAGAGTTTTGCATACCTCATTTGTGCAGCTGCTGTGTTAGACACTTAAGTGCGCGACTTCTGATTTCTTCTTAACTTGTTGTAAGCCTGTTAGCAGTCAAATATACAGGCAGTAGAGGTGTATCTACCTGAGTTGGCTGCCCTAAATGTCAGTTGTGCATCTGAACTTTGTTAGTGCTGTGGTTTTCCAAGAAGAACGCTGCAACTGTGAGTGCATTCTATGTTGCTATAAGGTGAGATTATAATGCCTGTTGTGGACATGTTCGCACATGACCTATTGTTTGCTCCATTGGTAACATCACTAGCAAATTCAAGACATGTGGTTGTGTTTGCATATTCTGATTGGTCCTTTTCATCAACCTGTACTCCTTGCGGTTCTATTGCTTTTTTCTTCTATTTTTGGTTTGGATTCACATTCATTGTCAGATCCGAAGGAATGTTGCGTGCATGGATGATGTCGATTAAGGTTTTCCAGCTTTCAGATTTGTGACCTGTTGGAATCTCGTGCCGCTGGTGTGGAACCAACAAATTTATGATCCGTGAATGGTTGATAATCAACCTCTTTCACCATCTTAAAACAATTTTATATGGTCGTTGGGCCAAATAAATAGTTATATATATATATTCATAGTTCTTCGATGCGTACGTTATCAATTTCATCGTGACATGAGCCATGGGATCTGTTTTCTGTCATATTTTGTAATATCGTTCAGCTCAGGTTAGACGGCCACTTTGAGGTGAGCATATGCTTTGCACTTTGCTGAAAGTCTGACTCCAGTTCAAGTAGAACATTCTTGAGGACATATTTGTGCAATTGTGCTTCTGTTCGACGTGAGCAATGCTGTCCATGCCCTTGGAGTGTTGGAACTGACGAATGTCGGGGTTGTAATTCAGTTTACCTGCAAAGATTTTTATTATTTTTAAAAGGAGGTGCAAAGGTTGCACGCAGGCCTAGTGGAGGAACTGGAGAACATGTTGAACGCAGATGGAACTCAAATCCGTAGCTACAACTGAAAGGGTGGCGCGGCTTTTGCCAAGAAAAACATCTGAAGTAGTTTCAGCATGTGTTACTTTTCAAATACTCCCTCCGTACAACTGAAAAGTTGGCGCGGCTTTTGCCAAGAAAAAAACATCTGAAGTAGTTTCAGCATGTGTTACTTTCAAATACTCTCTTCATCCAAAATTATTAGTCATTCCGACTTTGTTGAAGAGTCAAAATATTTAGTGTTTGATCAAAATCATAGAGAAAATCACAAAGGTTTATGACATTAAATAGGTATACAATAAAAATATAATTAATGAAGAATCTAACACTACTTATTTGGTATCATAAATGTTATTATTTTATTATATAAATTTGGTTAAATTTGACATGGTTTGACTCTTCTGGAAAGTTGGAGTGACTTATAATTTGGGATGAAGGGAATATTTAATTAATAAATATTCACATGGCATGGATTGATGGTGTCTTATTTCTTTTCTTTATCTAATTGCATGGCTAATCATACAAGTTTTGGCTACGTTGATGATTGATGCAAGAGTTGATTGCAAGGATTTATGTGTGGATATATTGTACCTATATCTTTGGTTACGTAGTTGGATCGCAAAAAAAAATGTAATGGATTTATGCCTGACAAGATGCTTAGACATATGCTATTTATTCTCTTATATTAACTTATTCTGTTTGTGTAACCGAATAAGCTACAGAATATTCTGACTAATAGCGTTCTGTATAATGGTAGCAATTTTCTAAGCTACAATAGCACTTTTGAAACCTTTGGTCTTTCCTGATTTTTTTGAATGTATTTTTATTGGCCAGGATTTGCATAGTGTTCTCCAAACGGTGCCCAATGTTTTTCTTACTGATGGGGCTACTATTACCTAGTGGGAAAAAAGACGGCATGTGCATGGAAGAAATACCACGTGCTTTTTTCACCCCTCTATCCAAAAGAGGCCCTTAGCGTTTAGGACAACACTAATACACTATTAAATTTATCTTTACCACTAAAAGCACAATACGGAATCATCAACAATGCTCCCCTCCATTGCCCCGCCCTATGAACAAGATTTTTGCGCCCCGTTAATCTGTTTGATGGCCCTAGCCGCCGACCCATGAGGCCATAGCAAAATCTCTACTAGCAGGAGGATCCTTGGCCCCCAAGTCCCAACGCATTTGCGGGCAGAATGACTTATTGAATAGCCTGACTCCACCATATTTTATAATATTTTCACCCATTGCAGTTAAAAAACAGCTGCTTTTTTTATGTGGAAGTAGGAATACCCAAGTTTGGAATCCTAGCTCCGACATTGGCCCTTGGTCCACTGGCAGCCAATCTCGTTGCCTCCACGCTATTTTTACCATCTTGCTCGACATTTGTCCTGTAAGAGGTGGTGGTTGTGTGCGTCCTACGCGAAAAGCCTACACAGACAGTAAGAGTAATTAGGCGTCACTCATTCCTCACCTCAATTTGTCTTCTATCTAGCTGTCGTTGCCTTTGTGGTTCGTAGTCCTGTTGTGTTCTTCTATGGATGGCACCTGGATTGAGTCGGAGCATCGATAAGACATGGAGAATTCACGTGACGTGCTATTGGTAGCAGATTTATCGGGCCGATTCATATGCCACGGCTAAAAGGATTAGATTTGAAAATATATTTTAAGGAATGGTATGTATAAAATATTATTCCAAAATAAAAAATAACAATCTCACAGAGGCGAACAACGAACCACCTCCGGTCCTCCGCTGCCACCTACTCATACATAGTCGAACCGAACCAGGTAGCAGCAGCAGTAGCGCCGCCCACTTCACAGGATCACAGTTCACAGTCGCGCTCGTCCGTGCTCCATTTTCCTCTCCCAATCCCTACTCCCATTGCATTTTGTTAGTAGCCCAAACAATGCGCTTCGCAAAACTAGCATCCGAAACATTGATTTCGTAAAAATAGCAGCCCAAACAATTGCTTCTTGTTTTCTTTACCATTTTTTCTTTTTTATTCTTTTTCTTTATTTCTCCTAAAATCTGGACGAATCTGCCCTTTTGCTAATTTCACGTAACTAGCCACGCCGCCGCCGATTCTCATTCTTATCGTCTTCCTTCTGCACGTGAGCCCTAGCTCGCTCTCCATGGACGACGTGCCGCCACCGCCCGATGTGGCCCTGCCGCGCGACGTGCCTCCGCGGCCCGACGTGCCGCCTCCGCATGATGCCGCGGCACACCCCATCGCAAAGGGGGACGCGATCGCTATGATAAGAGCACTGCTGCCCGTTGTCGTGACTCCGGCCTTGCCGCACGATGCACCGAGGCCGACCCCAATCCATGTGTAAGGTCCTAAATTGCTAGAGGGGGTGAATAGCCTTTTCAAAAAAACTACAAACTTTACTCAGCAATAAAGTTAGTACAAAAAATGGCGAAGCTAATTCTAGCACTAGCTCAACTACACTATGCAAGCCACATAAATAATTCTAGTAGATGTGAAGGCTATAATATCTAATCCACACCAACAAAACTAAGTCACTACTTACTCTACTCCTAGGTGAAAGAGAAACACTACACAAACTAGGAGCTAGAAACTACAAAAGAAAACAAGCTAAGCAACTAGCAAGATAGACAAGTAAGTAAATGAGTGAGCATGTATTATTATACCGACGTTGATGAGTAGAGATATTTCTAATGAGTCAATCAATCAATGTAATCACATTCATAAGATGAAATCATCGGCAAAGAGATAACATAAAAAATTTTACCGAGGTTCACTTGCTTCCCGGCAAGCTAGTCCTCGTTGTGGTGACGCACCCACTTAATGGATCGTGAGCTAATTGACTATCAAGAGTCAAACCCTCAGCGGATGCCACACATCTACTCACAAGATGGGGATCCTTCAAGCCATGAGCTCCAATAGAGTAGCCAATTCGCGAACTTCCGTGGGAATGGCTTAAGAACCCCTCACAATCACTTGGTGAGGCTCGAAACAATCTTCAACCACGAGCTCAACACCACCGCTGCTCCAAGCCGTCTAGGATGTCGGGAAACACCCAAAAGTAACCAGAAATCCGCAGTCAACTCAAGGATCAAGTGTCACTAGATGCAAATCACTAAGTAATGCACTTGAATCTCACTAGTATGCAACCAAGTAAGGAGATGAGTGGAGGAGAAGTTCTCTAGCTCAAAGTATGTCTCAAGTGTTCAAAGAGTCAAGAGAGAAGTCCCAAACCTGGCCAAGCATTTATTTATAAGCATCCCCAAAGAATAGAGCCGTTGGACTCGAGATGTCGTCCTGCGCGCGTTGACCGGACGCGCTACACTGCGTCCAGTTACTCACAACCGTCCACGTGTCGCCCTATGTTCAACGTCGTCTGCGTGATCCCAACGGTCACTAGCACGCCAACAGTCAAGAGATCAACCGGACGTGCCACCTGCACAGACCGGACGCGTAGGTCATGCACAGCGCCTGCGCCCGCGAAGCACCAACCGGACGCGCTGCAGAATTGATCGGACGCGTTATACCCCGCGTCCGGTTTGAGTCCAGTAAAGGTCCACTCGTGACCGGACGCGTTCGATCGATCATGACCGGACGCACCATCACGTCCAATCGGCCACGCAATTTGCAGAACCAAATTTGAGCTTTTACCCTGCCGTACACAGGTACGTGATGAACAACTGTACTCCCAATTCCGACCCCAATCCAGCTAACGCCCAGGCCTGCAGCAGCGACCAGCACTGCCCAGAAGACGTGGATCTCACATCAATTAGCATAGGGGCAGATTCGTCTAGATTTTAGGAGAAATAAAGAGAAAGAAGGAAAACAAAAGGAAAATGGTAAAAGAAACAAGAAGCAATTATTTAGGCTGCTATTTCTAAGAAATCAATGTTTTAGATGTTAGTTTTGCGAACATATTGTTTGGACTGCTAAAAAATGCAATTTCCTTCTAGATGCCCAAATCTCAAAGACTCAAACCCTCGCCTCGCGCTCTTCCATCGACCGAGCGACCCCAACCATGCCACCGCCGCCGCCCGAGCTGTCGGACGACCTCCTCGGCGAGGCATTCCTCCGCCTCCCGCCGGACGATCCCGCTTGCCTCCTCTGCGCCTCCCTCACCTGCAAGCGCTGGCGCCGCATTCTCGCTGACCCCACCTTCCGCCGCCGCCACCGGGAGCTCCACCGTACGCCATCAGTCGTGGGGTTCCTTCGCAACGCGGAGGGAGTCGCGCCGTACGCGTCCCGCTTCGTCCCCAACAACCCTGCCTCCGGCCGCCCCGCCGCCCGTGACCTCCCGGGGCGGGTCGTGCTCGATTGCCGCCACGGTCGCGTCCTCTTCCTCGCGCCGAGCCCAAGCCTCTGCATCCAGCTAAACTATGACCTCATCGTCTGGGACCCCTTGATGAACGAGCAGCGCTGCCTGCCCCGGCCCTCGCCCCCACCCAACGACGTATCATGCAACGCCGCTATGCTCTGCGCCGTCGCGGAAGGCTACGACTGTGACCACCGCAAATGCCACCGAGGGCCCTTCCGTGTGGCCTTTATCTGGAGTCATGGCCTTGTCATGTATGCTCGTGTGTACTCCTCGGAGACGGACAATTGGAGTGAGGTGATCTCTGTTATGGCAACTTATGTATGCAATGGTTATCCTTTTGTAACAACTTATATATTATAGGTGAGACAACTAATATGCAGGATTTAGGAAAACATTCGAACTAAAAGAGTGACTAAAATTTGAAACTAAAATAAATACTAAAAAACCTGAAATCTGAAACTAAAAAAAAACAAGACTAAAAAATCTGAAATCTGAAACTCAAAAACAAGACTGGCAAATGAAACTAAAAACTGAAAAAGGACTGAAAAACATTTAAAAAATGATTGAACACTAAAACTAAAAAATTGAAAAAAAAAACTTGACTGAAAACTGAAACTCATGGGCTAATTCTTTTGTGTCAACTTATGTGTGCAATGGCTAACCTTTTGTAACAACTTAAACATTGTTGGTGAGGAAACTAATATGCAGGATTTAGAAAGACATTCGAACCTAAAAGGTAGCTAAAATATGAAACTAAAACAATAAAAAAGACTAAAAAATAAAACGAAAAAACTGAAAAAGATATAAATTGAAATTACAAACTGAAATTACTAATTGAAATTGCTAAAATGAAATTAAAAACTAAAATTACAAAATGAAATTGAAAACTAAAATTAGAAAAAGAAAGGAAAAACTTTAACATAGAACTGAAACTAAAATTGACAACCAAAAAATTGAATTGAAATTGACAATTTTAGTTCCTGAAAACTAAAGTAGACACTACAAGCTGCATTACCCTGTGTGTGGCAAGTTTAATTACGCCCTTGTTTAGTTCCCAATTTGGCCACTCAAATTGCACTATGCAAAAAGGAGATTCCCCATCACATCAAAATGTCGGCAAATGCATGGAGTACTAAATGTAGATAAAATCAAAAACTAATTGCACAGTTTTGTTGTACTTTGCGAGACGAACATTTTGAGTCTAATTAATCATTTTTGGACAATTTTTTGCACTAAAAAACAAAAGCTGCTACAGTGTTCCGGCAGGAACATTGTAGCAGCCAGAGCCGATTCGGGTGGCCGAATCCTGGATCTAAACACGGCCTACGAAGAATGTAGCAAGTTATATATGGAGCAAGTGGCAAAATCTATTGACCACGAACACGACCCCTTAGACACTCCTTTCATAATCAGCACTGCAGTTGGAGGAAAGCCCAACACAGCAAACACTATGTTTGAAGCTAATAAACACTACAAGCTGCATGACCTTGTGTGTAGCAAGTTTAATTACGAAGAATGTAGCAAGTTATATATGGAGCAAGTGGCAAAATCTATTGACCACAAACACGACCCCCTGGACACTCCTTTCATAATCAGCACTGCAGCTGTAGGAAAACTCAACACAACAAACACTACGTTTGAAGCTAATAATACTGCCTGAGGAAGAAAATTCATCCCTGATGCTTTCAGAGGCCGAGAAAACAAACACATTGGGACCACTATCAGAGCAGCAAGCTGAGCAGTGGCGAAATTTATGATTGACATGAGCCCCAACCCGATGGAGATGGAAGTGATCATGGTAGCTTTCAGAAGTTTCCATTCAACACTAGCTGAGTATAGTGAGCCAAACAAGACAGACAGGGCGATCAGTATGACGATGGAGAGAAACAAGTACTGCCCATAGTTGGATAACAAGCAATACTTTTGCAGCTTGAAGCCATTTACATGATCCACCCTTGCTTTGTGGGATATCGGCAATGTCATTTGCTTTACCGTGTTCGTTCAACTTATCTACTGGTTTTTCCAAGCTTGTACTGCCATCAGCAAGGGCACCAGCAACTATTGGGAGAGGTGCCAACAGCAATGCAAACGGAATCATATACACGCCAACTGAAATGAACTTGCTTGGAGCAACAAGGAAGTACAGGAAAAAGGATATGGAACTTCTCAAGCAGATTGTTCACAGAACGCACCACTCCTTCAATTAGCCTGAACCAAAAGCATTCCCAAACATGTCAAACACATTCGACTGAGGAATCTTTTGCAGGAAAATGAAAGCAAAGCTGTCAAACACCCTAGCATTATCATCCAGTGGCAACATAAGAGATTCTGTTCCTGCGCTTAGTTCAGTGAAATACATATAGTTTCCACTTGATTGTTACAGTCATATCGCAAATTCTGAAACTGAAACTGAACTGGAAAGGAATCTCAAAATCAAATTGAAAACTAAAATTACAAACTGAGATTGCTAAAATGAAATTACAAACTGAAATTAAAAAAATAAAAATGCAAACTGAAATTAAAAACTGAAAATACGAAACTGAAATTAAATACTAATACTAAAATGGAATTCCTAGGAGAGTTACCTCTCACATCCCAAGCAAACACACGATTTCCTCGTCATCTTGTCTTGCAAAATCTCCCCTTTGTACAGATTTATTAACCTTTCCTCACTCAAAATGCTACACCCAATCCTCAAAAACGGAAAAGAAAGAGAGAAAGCATAAAGATTTGGAGAACTAACCGCTAGTCCTGCATATAGACTGCTGTGCTGCGCTAGAAACCAACCACTTCCTCACTAGTACTAGAAAAGGACAGAGAGAGAAGGGAGCAAGAAGAGCACCATACGTGCGTGTGCATGTGTATGTATAAGCAACAGGAACCTGGCGGCAGCGATGGGGGTGGCGGCCGCCAGCCTAGCACAAGGTCGGCCAGGATGCGGGAGAAGCCGAGGCGAAAGCGGACGACGCCGTGGGAGTAGGGCGCGCAGTCGCGGCAGACGTCCTCCATGGCCTCGACCGAAGAGGCTGAGAAAAACAAACAAAATCCAGGGAGGGAGGAGGTTGCAGAGAAGGGAGGAGCAGAGGATGGAAGAACGAGGAGCTTACTTGCGGGAGCAGGGGAGAGAGGACCAGGAAGGACAACGGATGGCGGGAGCACAGCAGCAGCCCGGCGCGGAGGGGACCGGCCGGCGGGAGCAGAGCAGCAGCACGTGCACGGCGCGTGCGGGAGCAGGGGAGAGAGCACCGGGAAGGACAGCAGACGGCGGGAGCAGAGCAGCAGCCCGACGCGGAGGGAAGCTACCGGCGGGAGCAGAGCAGAAGCACGTGCCCGGCGCGGAGAGGAGCCAACGGCGGAAGCAACAGACCGGCGCGGAGGTTTGCTAGGCCGGCCCATCGTGGCCTGGTGTCGCGCACTGAAGTCGTTGCGCGACCGGTCGCGTAAAAGACTTTGCGTACTCTTTCTTCCCCATATCTCGACTTGTGCTCCTGCCAGCGAGCCGCTCCCCTCCGCCTCCGACGGCCTTTGGGCCCGTAGATGTGTGAGGGAACCGTGGATCTTCGACCGGCGGTGTAGTTTAGGTACTCGGTTTAGGGTTAGGTCTCCCGACGGCGGTCACGAGGTGGAGACGGCGCCGCCATGGTGGAATAAGGTACTCCTAGCCCTCTTACACCTTGTCGACACTTCCTTTGGTGCTAGCGGCGGGCCTGTAGGTGGGGGCTCACTGGATCTAGAGACCGAGTTGGAGCTTCAGATTTTGTCGCCTCTTGTTTAGGAGTCTTGTCGGTGGTTGCTCGTCGTCTCGATAGAGTGTCGGGAACGCTGGCCTTTTGTTTCATGAACGCGGTGGTTGCTGTGGTTTTGCTCGTTGTTCGGTGGCTGGATCCTGCTCGTCATCCCCGCGGCGGTAGTTGTCGTCGGCGACGAGCTTCGATCCAAGATCCAAGGAGCTCGGGGCATGTCCCCGCCCGATGGGCGTCCAACGATTTTTTTCATCTAGCCCTACGAGACGAGTGTCTTATGCGGCTTCCTTCAAAGTCTCTGCGCGATGGAGCTCTCTCAGATCTCGACGTGGGCAGCGACGGCCGAAGCTGGCGATCCCTGGCATTGGGTATTTCTGGAATCTTCGGCCGGGAAAGGGTCCAGGGACCAGTTTGTAATTTTTGTTTTTCTTGGGGCCCTTTTCTGCAATGTTGGGTGGGACAACTGTCCTCTGTATCCATACATGGTGTACTTGTATTTGTATGTGTCTGTGTATGTTTCCTTAAGGGCCTGTTTAGTTGCAATTTTTTTTGCAAAATGACACTATAGCAAAATTCGTTGTTATTTGGCAATTAGTGTCCAATCATGGTCTAATTAAGCTTAAAAGATTTAAAAGATTCGTCTCGTCTATTTTGTCTAAACTGTGTAATTAGTTTTATTTTTTATCTATATTTAATGCTTCATGCATGTGTCTAAATATTCAATGTGACGGAGAATCTGAAAAATTTTGCAAAATTTTTTAGGAACTAAACAGGGCCTAACTATAATACAAGTATGTTCTGTCAAAAAAAAATCCGCTACTAAAAACTGTGTCATGTATCAAAAGGCCAACCCAAACATTCCCCTGACTCCTGACTCCTGAGGCCTAATGGTCGAACCCATGTAGCAGCAGCTAGCGCCCGCGCCCAGGCCCAGCCCAATTCGCAGTTCACACAGCCGCGCTTCGTCTTCCCCTCCCAAATAAATCACCGGACCCCCCAAATTCCCGAACCCTCGCCCCACTTTCTTCGATCCCCAAATCAGCAGATCAACCATGCCGCCGCCGCCGCCGCCGCGCGAGCTCTCGGACGACCTCCTCGGCGAGGCATTCCTTCGCCTCCCGCCAGACGATCCCGCGTGCCTCCTCCGCGCCTCCCTCGCCTGCAAGCGCTGGCGCCGCGTCCTCGCCGACCCCGCCTTCCGCCGCCGCCACCGGGAGCTCCACCGGACGCCATCAGTCGTGGGGTTCCTCCCCATCTCCGGAGACGTCGCGAGAGATGTGCCCTACGCGTCCCGCTTCGTTCCCAACAACCCCGCCTCCGGCCGCCCCGCCGCCCGTGACCTCCCGGGGCGGCTCGTGCTCGACTGCCGCCACGGCCGCGTTCTCCTCAGCGCGCCGAGCCCACTCCTCGGCCCCAAACTAAACTATGACCTCATCGTCTGGGACCCGTTGAGGAACGAGCAGCGCTGCCTGCCCCGGCTCTCGCCCCCACTCACGGACATGTCCGACCGCTACTTCAACGCCGCGGTGCTCTGCTCCGCCGCTGTGGAAGGCTGTGACCACAGCATATGCCACGGTGGCCCCTTCCGCGTGGCCTTCATCTGGTGTCACGGCGGAATATTGTATGCTCGTGTGTACTCCTCGGTGACGGACAATTGGAGTGAGGCGATCTCTGTTCAGAAGCCCCAGTCCCGTCTCCGGCCCCGGTGTTTTGGCATATGCCGCAACACCCTTGTGGGAGACACTCTCTACTTCCACTACAGCTCGGAGTATGCCTTGGAGTACCAGCTTGATGCACAGCGCTTATCGATCATCGAAAGGCCTCCACGGCCGGTGTCCCAAATTTGTTCCTTTTTCGTGATGCCCATGGGGGACGGTGGGCTGGGATGCATGGACGTCGAGGAGGACGAATCAAGCCTCCGTCTACAACTATGGTCAAGGGAAGCAGCTTCAGACAGTGACGAAGTTGCACGATGGACAAGGGGCAGGGCCATAGATCTTGAGGAACTGCTACCTAATGGTGCACTACCATCTCCACGGTGGGCCTCTGTTCCCCATTCCAGGAGTGTATCTTTGGTCGGATTTGTTGAGGGCACCGATGTCATCTTTGTGGGCACACGGCCGCGGCCTTACCACTCTGATGCTGTCTATATGGTCCAACTCAATTCTGGGAGGTCCAGCAAGGTGTTTCACTTCTACACTTCCGTCGTTCCGTATACAACCTACTGCGTTCCAGGTATAATATATGCAGCTAAATACCTACTTATATCTATGTGTGCTACTGCTTTGTTAACTTTACATCCTTTAGTTATATATGATCTGTTATTAATGACTTCTAGACTGCAACTAATAGTATATCAGCTAGCAACAAGCCTGCATTGATGAAGACAATATCAGTGCTCAAGAATGATTTGTTATTAATGTCTTCTAGACTGCAAGTAATAGTATGTGAGTTTAGCAACAAGCCTGCATATATGAAGATAATATGAGCGCTCAAAAATGATTTGTTATTAATGTCTTCTAGACTGCAAGTAATTGGATGTCAGTTAGCAACAAGCCTGCATATATATGTAGATAATATCAGTGCTCAAGAAACTTTGTTGATGCCACTGTGGTTGCTTTTGGGTTAGTAAACGTTTGTAAAGGTGTCATTTGTCTCTTTTCATAGCAGATTCGTCGTACGATTTTGTTTCTACTTAGGTTTATGGGCTGGTGCAGTTGGTGAGTGCTAGCTCGCCAAGTCACCAGGTCCTGGGTTCGAAGCCGTCTCTCTGCAGAATTTCTGCGGGGGTAAGACTTTGCTTCGGTTATTCCCTTCCCCAGACCCCACTCGTGTGGGAGCCTCTGGCACTGGGTCTGCCCTTTTTTAGGTTTATGGGCATTGCATTCATCAACCTGCTGATTTTTTTTCTCAATTATTTTTTACATCTCTGCAGTAATTGATGCCTCTTCTACAACTGAGGGGCCAGGAGATAATGCTTCTGGTGCATGACAATCTCAATCTGCTTGTGCATGGGATTCTCAATCAACCAGTAAGCGTGCCGTGATGTTTGCAAGTTGTATTTCTGAGTTTATGCAGTGGGATGAGCTTTCGGGACATGTCAGTTCATTTTTCTGTGAGGCAACTGTTTGGGACTTACTGATTTTCTGGTGTCCAATTATTTAAATTCATAGCATTTCGCTAGGTTAAACCAAACATAATACCAACCACCCTAGGTCATCCATGTCACCATCTGTTGAAATATTGCTTCTCTTTTTAATTTCCAAAGATATATCAAATATCATTGTTACTCTTGCTTTGTCATAGGTACCTAACCAATTTGATATGATCTAAAAGTTTGAAGTGATTATTAACAATGTTCTCAAGCCCCAGATTTGTTACATGATTATCATATTTAATTATGCTTTTGTTCTAAGCAGTTTCTATTTATTTACCTAAATCTTCAGACTCTTACTATCTTTACTACCTCTGATATGATAGTTTGGTTAACATTTGATATATAATACTTCAGTTGAATCAAAACTATGGAAGCTATATATAATTTTGTCGAGTGCTGGATCAGAATTTTGCAGAACAAATAGGCCACTCAAATCCATCTACTGAGTGCAGATCCATTACTAACTTTATGTCCTGTAAAACATGCATTGTGGTGTTCTTAAATTCTACAATTTACAGATAATGCAAAATTAGCTCCAGTAGAAATATTTGAATCAAGTTAGCCTCAGGCAATATTGTGAGACAGACTTGTGTCTGTTGAGGAATTATGAGTGCAGCATACTGCTTTCTTGATCACTTCCTTGCGTGATCCTCATAGCTGTATATTCTTTTTCCCCTTAATGCTAAAACTAACTACAGACCTCACATTCCACATGATATATGTTCCCTCAGTGGTATTGCTTGAAAACTATTAAATGAACTAAACTAGACCCACGAGTCGAACCCAGCCAGTGGAGGTGCTACTGAAACATCACAACAATTAGGCTATGATCTTGTTTTCTCATCTGTCAGTAAACCACCATCGATTGTTTTGGTGGTGTTGTCATATTTAAGATCAATAGAATGTGACATATGTCTGCATATAACTACAAAGTAAAATTGAATAAGATAAACTCCATTTATATATCTACTTCCTTAGCTCTTAATTTTAATTGACAGTTGTTATATGTTTGTAGCATTACTTCTACATATTTGGGTTCTCAGTTCGATGGGTCAAGTGCATCCCCCGTGGGCAGCAGCAGCTCGATGTCCATGGCTGGCACATGAGGGAAACAAGGCTCTCAAATAATTATCAGTCACATTTTGCTATTTCTGCCACCACCATTTGATACTATAGATTCTCTCCAACAAAGACAACATTTCTCCTTACTACACTATCAACTTGTCAACTCACTAAATAAATTGAAACAAGTCAGCAATGTAGATTCTGTTCTATGTTAAGATAAAGTCATGCACTCTAAAAACCCTGCATAGTTTCACATCACTTCTGATGCAGGGAAATCACTCACGTGACAAACAAATACTATACAAACAAAAGAAACTTACATAAACACAATGGATCTTACCATGGCCTAAACTATCACCAGGTTTATAAGATAAGATGCGGTGTCCATTGCCCATATTTAGCAACTGTATCAATAATCGTGCGAAACCGGATGGGGTCTCTATTACTCACGCTGTCACGGATCACGTGCTGGCCAAAACAGGCTGTCGCATTAGCGGAGCCAGAAGCTTTTAGGAGCCCGGGAAATTCTTGTTATGCAAAAATATTTAGCTAGAAAATTACAGGATTCTACTTTGATATAAAGATATTTTCCTTTTGAACGTCGGCGACGAGCCTGGACAGCTGCCCGGGGTGGTCAGGCGGTGGCTCCGCAACTGGGCTGTCGCGCAGCAACACTGCACATAGTTTCTAGTAGTATGCGAGTTTAGCAACAAGCGTGCATATATGAAGATAATTATTTGTTATTAATGTCTTCTAGCCTGTTAAGTAATTGTATGTCAGTTAGCAACAAGCCTGCGTATATGAAGATAATATCAGCACTCAAGAAACTTTGTTGATGCCACTGTGGTTGCTTTTGGATTATTAAACGTTTGTAAAGTTGTCATGTTTCTCTTTTAGTAGCAGATTAGTCGTACGATTTTCTACTTAGGTTTATGGGCAATGCATTCATCAACCTGCTGATTTTGTTCTCAATTATTTTTTACATCTCTGCAGTAAATGATGCCTCTTCTAGAACTGAGGGGCCAGGAGATACTTCAGATGCATGACAATCTCAAGCTGCTTGTGCATGGGCTTCTGAATCAACCAGGAAGCGTTTTGTGATGTTTGCAAGTTGCGTTTCTGAGTTTATGCAGTGGGATGAACTTTTAGGACATGTCAGTTCATTTTGCTATGAGACAACTGTTTGGGACTTACTGATTTTTCTGGTGATGGAACTATTTAAATTCATAGCATTTTGCGTTGGCATTGTCTTTTTTCTTGCCTTTTGGATATTGTGAATTAGTTGTGTTGCAGCAGATTTCAGGGCTGCATCAGTTATCTGAATTCGTGAGCAGGTACTGGAAATCTGAGTTTTGCATACTTCACTTGTGCAGCTGCTATGTTGGACACTTTAAGTGCACGACTTCTGATTTATTCCCACCTTGCTGTAGTAAGCAGTCAAAACAACCTGATGGATAATATACAGGCAGTACAGGTGTATCTACCTGAGTTGGTTGCCCTAGACGTCAGCTGTGCATCTGTAGTTTGTAAGTCCCTTGCATGGTTGATCCCAATAAGAAAAATAGTGCAAATGAGAGTGCATTCAATGTTGCTTGAAGGTGGGATTATAATGCATGTTTTGAATCAATTATCGTTTGCTCCATTGGTAACATTACTAGTAGGTTTTATACAAGTGACTGTGTTTGTATATTGTGGCATAGATGATGTAGATTAAGGTTTTCCATCTCAGTTCTGTTTCGTGTTGGAATCTCATGCCGCCTTTGTAGAGAATCCAAACCAACAAATTAATGATCTGTGAAATGTTAATAATCAATCTCTTGCACCATCTCAAATCAGTTGTATATGGCTGTTGAGTCACATAAATAGTTAATATAATAGGTCAATACATACATGATCAATTTCATTGTGACTTTGAGCCATGGAATCCGCTTATATCCCTACATTTGGTTTTGTGTCATGTGTTTATATTATTGTTCATGCTCAGGTTGGATAGAGCCACTTTGAGCTGAGCACTAGAGCATATGCGTGCTCTTCTTCGGTGAAAATCGACTTCTAGTTGAACTTTCATGAGAGCGTATTTATGCTTGTGTTCGATCTGAACAACGACGCTGTTCATGCCCTTGGGAAGTTGGAAGTGACGAATGCCCCCGGAGTTGCGATTCAGTTTACCGGCAAGGACGAAGTGCATCAAGTGATTGCCAATGGAAAGTACCATTTCATCACGCTTGCGAAGAAGCTGGGGAGGGAATCAGATCCTCTAAACATACATGCTTGTATGACAGCGAGGCGTCGAAACAGCAGCGCCGTTCCCTGGCCATGGAACGACGGCGGCGTGCGAGAGACGAGCGTCCACCGAGCCACGGCGCAATTGCACAAGGCCCACTTGTTTGTTGTGCCCTACTGTATACGAGAGGGAAAAGAGCGCGAGGACAGGGGAAAAAAGGCGCGATGGGAGCTTCTCTGCTTCAATCTTGTGTGCACCATTTGGTTCTGTTATATTTCTGCTGCTTCTCTGAAATTGATTGAAATAACTTGGTCTTGTTTTCTCTTTTCTCCTGGAAGAATCCGATGCCTGAAAAATCTAATTAGAGCCGTCCTATTTCTTGGGCGATGATGATGAAGTTTTTTAGATGAATTTGACTATGCATTTTCTAACACAAAAATGGGCCCCCACCGCCAATGACAATCCTATTTCACTTAACCCATGTGTGCCCCAATACCAACAACTGAACCTGCTCAATATCAGCAGCAACAGACGATAAGATGTACTCCCTCTATCCTAAAATTAAACTCATTGTAGGAATAGACACGAGTACCAAGACTAGAGTAAAAGTACCAACCAATCCCTACTTCTAGTACAGTGGACACAAGATTTCTATCTCTTGCGCTCCGCTTTCCCATGCAGGGTGGAGCTGGCTGCAGGCTATGGTAGAGAGTGCTGTTGCTCGTAGGCATAGTAGTTGCACCCTAAAACGATATTTTTATTGACACAATTTGAATGCTAAGACATCATTTTTATTAGGACAGAGAGAGTAGACGCATGGATATAACCTAGTACTTACTCGGTAACCGAGAGAGAGAAGCATTGAACAGACAAGACAATAGTGTGTATGCGGTTCTTGTGCTCTTGGTGTATGGTTCGGGCGCAAACTATTGACGTGCTATTTTCTCTCTCGTTATTTGTCTCCCTGCTTAAGTTTTTGCTCAAGCTCAAACTTTGCACACACATGGATGATTCCATTTTTTTGTTTCCGCATCTAGGTAGTAGCACTCTATCGGTGGCTACATGCTACAGCACTCCACCATCGTCCCCTGCGCGTTCGCAGCGTCTCATGCTGTTCGTCCCGTTCGCCTCCCCGCCCGGTTTCGAGCGTCGGCTTTGGGCGCGCGTGTGTGGAACAGTAAAAACCTGTTTCGAGCGTCGGCTATGGGCACGGGGGATCGTCGGCTAGTATGGGACACGGAACAGAGGTTGGTTGGTTTGTGTGTGAAACGGGACGGCTAGACGGGAGACCGATCCGGACGAGCAGCAGCAGCAGAGCAGCCTGGCACCCGTACTGCGAGTCTGGCATTGGCAGAGGCCCAGAGAGAGGAGCCCAGACCTGTCCTGTCCAGGAGGCAGGGCAGGGACAAGGCGCCCAGGCCCAGCCATGCAGACGCAGAAGGCAGAAGCTGACTGCTGACCTGACCTCGCGTGTCTGACCCTCCCCCCACCCCGACCCCCACACGCGGGTGTTTAGGTGAAAACTTTTCACCCCATCACATTAAACGTTTAGACATATGCATAAAACATTAAATATAGATAAAAAAACTAATTACATAATTTACATGGATTTTGCAAGACAAATCTTTTAAACCTAATTAGTTTATGATTAGTCATAGTTGCTACAGTACACACATGTGCTAATGACGGATTAATTAGGCTTAATAAATTTGTCTCGCAGTTTTCAGGGAGTTATGAAATTAGTTTTTTTATTAGTATTCGAACACCCCTTCCGACGTCCCACGAAACATCCGATGTGATACCCAAAAACTTTTCGTCCACCGAACTAAACAAGGCCTTAGTTGGTGGGGTGAAAAATTTTAGGATGTCACATTGGATGTTTCAAGAATATATTCTCATGATATGCTCATTTTATTGTAGATACTTATTTTTCTCTCACAACAAATCAGTATAAACTAAATTTTAGCAAAACGAACAGGGAAAAGATAGTTTGACTTGCATTTAGGAATTGATTTAGGCCGTGTTTAGTTGGCCTGATTTGGGATGGCCCAAATCTGCATAGTGCCAGATTCTGCACTGTAGCATTTCGTTTGTATTTGTGATTTTTTGTCTAAACATTGACTAATTAGGCTCAAAAGATTCGTCTCGCAAAGTACAACTAAACTGTGCAATTAGTTTTTGATTTCATCTACATTTAGTACTCCATGCATGTGCCGGCATTTTGATGTGATGGAGAATCTTCTTTTTGCATAGTGAAATTTAGGGGGAAATTTGGGATGCCTTATTTAGAAACGGATGAAGTATTAAAATAGAGGGGGTATTATTTTAAATAAAAGAATAAAAATCTCACGGAGGGGAACCACCTCCGGTACTCCGCTACCGCTACATGGTCGAACCGAACCAGGTAGCGACAACAGTAGCGCTCCTTCACAGAATCACACAGTTCACAGGCGCGCTCACTCTTCCCTGTTCCGTGATTCCCCATAATCGCTCTTCCGTCTTCCCCTCCCAGTCCCCAGATCCCCAAATCTCAAACCCTCGCCTCGCTTCCTTCGATCGACCGAGCGACCCCAGCCATGCCGCCGCCGCCGCCCGAGCTGTCGGACGACCTCCTCGGCGAGGCCTTCCTCCGCCTCCCACCGGACGACCCCGCGTGCCTCCTCCGCGCCTCCCTCGCCTGCAAGCGCTGGCGCCGCATCCTCGCCGACCCCGCCTTCCGCCGCCGCCACCGGGAGGTCCACCGGATGCCATCAGTCGTGGGGTTCCTCCGCATCTCCGGAAACTACGCGTCCCGCTTCGTCCCCAACAACCCCGCCTCCGGCCGCCCCACCGCCCGCGACCTCCCGGGGCGGGTCGTGCTCGATTGCCGCCACGGCCGCGTCCTCTTCCGCGCGCCGAGCCCACTCCTCGGCAGGAAACTAAACTATGACCTCATCGTCTGGGACCCGTTGACGAACGAGCAGCGCTGCCTGCCCCGGCTCTCGCCCCCACTCACGGACGTATCGGGCGGCCACTTCAACGCCGCGGTGCTCTGCTCCGCCGCTGTGGAAGGCTGCGACCACAGCATATGCCACGGTGGCCCCTTCCGCGTGGCCTTCATCTGGAGTCACGGCCGACAATTGTATGTTCGTGTGTACTCCTCGGTGACGGACAATTGGAGTGAGGCGATCTCTGTTCAGAAGCCCCAGTCCCGTCTCCGGCCCCGGTGTTTTGGCATATGCCGCAACACCCTTGTGGGAGACACTCTCTACTTCCACTACAGCTCGGAGTATGCCTTGGAGTACCAGCTTGGTGCACAGCGCTTATCGATCATCGAAGGGCCTCCACGGCCGGTGTCCCAAATTTGTTCCTTTTTCGTGATGCCCATGGGGGACGGTGGGCTGGGATGCATGGACGTCGAGGAGGACGAATCAAGCCTCCTTCTACAACTATGGTCAAGGGAAGCAGCTTCAGGCAGTGACGAAGTTGCACGATGGACAAGGGGCAGGGCCATAGATCTTGAGGAACTGCTACCTAATGGTGCCCTACCATCTCCACGGTGGGCATCTGTTCCCCATTCAAGGTTTCGGAGTGTATATTTGGTCGGATTTGCGGAGAGCACCGATGTCATCTTTGTCGGCACACGGGCGCATGCGCGTAACCACCCTGGTGGTATCTATATGGTCCAACTCAATTCAGGGAGGGCTAGGAAGGTTTCGGCGTTTGACACTGCACCCATTCCTTTTTATAATGAGATGGTCGTTCCTTATACAAGCTTCTGCATTCCAGGTAAGATATATGTAGCTAAGCACCTACTTATATCTATGTGTGCTGCTGCTCTGTTAACTTTACATCCTTTATTATATGTATGATTTGCTATTAATGTCTTCTACACTGCAAGTAATAGTATCTCAGTTAGCAACAAGCCTGCATATATGAAAGTACTATCAGTGCTCAAGAATGATTTGTCATTAATGTCTTCTACACTGCAAGTAATAGTATCTCAGTTAGCAACAAGCCTGCATATATGAAGATAATGTAGATCAGTGCTCAAGAATGATTTGTTATTAATGTCTTCTAGACTGCAAGTAGTAGTATGTCAGTTAGCAACGAGCTTGCATATATGAAGATAATATCAGCGCTCAAGAAACATTGTTGATGCCACTGTGGTTGCTTTTGGATTAGTAGACGTTTGTAAAGTTGTCATTTTCTCTTTTAGTAGCAGATTCGTCGTGTAATGCTGTTTCTACTTAGGTTTATGGTCAATGCATTCGTCAACATGCTGATTTTGTTCTCAATTATTTTTTACATCTCTGCAGTAACTGATGCCTCTTCTACAACTGAGGGGCCACGAGATAATGCTTCAGGTGCATGACAATCTCAATCTGCTTGTGCATGGGCTTCTGAATCAACCAGTAAGCGATTCGTGATGTTTGCAAGTTGTGTTTCTGAGTTTAGGCTATGATCTTGTTTTCTCATCTGTCAGTAAACTACCAGCGATTGTTTTGGTGGTGGTGTCATATTTAAGATCAATAGAATGTGACATATGTCTGCATATAACTACAAAGTAAAAATGAATATGATAAACTCCATTTATATGTCTACTTCCTTAGCTCTTAATTTTAGTTGACAGTTGTTATGTGTTTGTAGCATTACTTCTACATATTTGGTTCTCAGTTCGATGGGTCGAGTGCATCCCCCTTGGGCAGCTGCAGCTCGATGTCCATGGCTGGCACATGAGGGAAACAAGGCTCTCAAATCATTATCAGCCACATTTACTGTTTCTGCCACCACCATTTGATATTAACTGAAACTCTAGATTCTCTCCAACAAAGACAACATTTCTCCTTACAACACTATCAACTTGTCAACTCACTAAATAAATGGAAACAAGTCAGCAATGTGGATTCTGTTCATGTTAAAATAAAGTCATGCGCTCTAAAAACCCTGCATAGTTTCACATCACATGCAGGGAATCACTCACGTGACAAACAAAAGAAACTTATATAAACATCACAGATCTTACCATGGCCTAAACTATCACCAGGTTTATAAGATAAGGTGTCCATTGCCCATATTTGACAATTGTATCAATAATCATGCGAAACCGGATGGGGTCTCTATTACTCACGCTGTCACGCATCACGGGCTGGCCAAAACAGGCTGTCACGCTGCAACACTGCGCATAGTTTCTAGTAGTATGTGAGTTTAGCAACAAGCCTGCATATATGAAGATTTGTTATTAATGTCTTCTAGACTGCAAGTAATTGTATGTCAGTTAGCAACAAACCTGTGTATATGAAGATAATATCAGCGCTCAAGAAACTTCGTTGATGCCACTGTGGTTGCTTTTTGGATTAATAAACTCACATACTTTTAGCTCAGGCTCTGCTTGTGTATGATTCGGGGAGAGAGAGAGAGAGAGAGAGAGAGAGAGAGAGAGAGAGAGAGGCGTTGAATAGACAATAGTGCGTCTGCTTGTGTATGATTCGGGGGCGCAAACTATAGATGTGCTATTTTCTCTCTCGTTATTTTTCCCCTGGTAAGTTTTAGCTCAGGCTCAAACTTTGCACGCACGTGGATGATTCCATTTTTTCCCGCTTATTATTTCCGCAT
This sequence comes from Saccharum hybrid cultivar R570, assembly GCA_038087645.1. Taxonomy (NCBI): domain Eukaryota; kingdom Viridiplantae; phylum Streptophyta; class Magnoliopsida; order Poales; family Poaceae; genus Saccharum; species Saccharum hybrid cultivar. The sequence goes on along the minus strand of JAQSUU010000410.1, from coordinate 3,462,267 downwards.
CCTCGTCCCCTGCGCGTCCGCGGGCGTTTCATGCAGGGGCGGGCCCACTGATTCAACGGTATTCAATTGAATATAAATATAGTCAGATATATGTTATATGCATTGGAAAAAAAGAGGAAAAATTGATTTTAAAACGAGTAGTTTATAAAGAATATGGCCCCAAAAACTAACTCTTCTTGTTTCCCTCCCCCACCCGACGGCCCATGGCCCACGAAGGTCCAACGCGGCCATAGAGATCATGTCCACCCAGCCTTTCTCCTTTGTCTGCTGTCCCCCTTCCTTCCTCGTGTTCGCACTCCTCCTTTTGAGAAAATTATCTATGAGGCCCCAAAAAGAGTTCGACTTTCTTTCATAGTCCTTTTTTATTTGTACTTACTTATGGGGTCCGAAAACTAAAATTAGTTATATATATATAGCCTTTCTGTTAGTTTAGACTAAACAGATAATGGTGTTAAGAGAGGAGTAAAATGACAATTTTACCCTTGACAAAAAATGATTAAAATGTAGACTTCATTTTGTCTGTTTTAGATTTAGAACAATATTGTGCATGGTTTAAATTTTTCATAAATGCAGAAAACTAAAAATATATTATGTTTGAACATACTATATATTTTCACAATAATATTTGTGATTTTAAAATATAATATATTTTTTAACATATTTTTAATTTTATACAATTACGGAAACTTTAAACCATGGGCAATATTGCTCCAAATCTAAAACAAATTAAACTCATCACTATAATTTTTTTGCCAGAGATAAAATAACCATTTTACCCCTCAGTTAACACCATTAAGTGCCTAAGTTAACCGAAAGCCCATATGGGCAACTGAATTTAGTTTCCTAGCCTCATAGGTAAGTCCAAATAAAAAAAGACCATTTCCTCTAAAAAAATAAAAAAAGGCCATGAAAGCAAGCCAGACTTTTTTTCAGCTCATAGGTAATTTTCTCTCTCCTTTTCCCTGACATGGCGACGGTGCAACGCCGGACCCAAACCCTAGCGCTTAGCGGTTCGAGCTTCGAGGTGACATTAGTGGTCCATGGGCGAGGCAACGTGCGGCTGTGGCCCTCACATGCACCTTGTGCCGAAGGCCATGATGTACAGGACCAGAAGTCTTTACATCGGCACAAGCACGACCCATGGCATGCTGGCATACCTTCGTATCATTCCGTCACAAGCACAATCCTCAAACTATCATTGCTTATTTTGTTGTCTACTTAAAAGAAAATTATATCATTTTCATTAAATGTTGTAATGATTTTCATAATCCATTCAAGAATTAGGTAAGAGTCATTACTAAGAGATTGCGTCATGGCATTGTAGGTGCGATTACACGCCACATTCGTGATGCGCGGTTCCAAGCAGAGCCCAAAATACCGGTCATGCCGTGCGCAATATGCTAAGATCGATCGTAGGCATAGTACAACCCTGTGGTAGTGCCGTGCTCGCACAGCCCAAAATTTTTGTGTGTTTGCCATGCTCCGTGCGTGCCCAAAAGGTTGTGCCACGACCCTCACTCGTACGGCACGGTCAAAGTTACAGCTCTGTGTCCAGCACACGGAGCCAACAACATCCTGCACGCACCTCAGAATGGATCATGGTATGGGCTTGTTGCCATTTTTCTAAGATGAAAATAATGCAGTCACTATGCCAGAAAACCTTACCAGTGACGCGTCTATAGGCTTATTAGTGACGCATAAAAGACGCGTCACTGTTTTCACGTCTGTGATAAAGGCAAATCATTGACGCGTAAAAACACGTCACTGATAACCCTCTATCAGCGACGCGTGTATCCAAGACGCGTCACTGAGAACCCTCTATCAGCGACGCGTCTAGCCAATACGCGTCACTGAGAACCCTCTATCAGCGACGCGTCTAGCCAATACGCGTTACTGATAACCCTCTATCAGCGACGCGTCCAGCCAATACGCGTCACTGATAAAATTTCAGAAAAACAAAAAAATAATAATGATCCTATATACATCTACAATGATCCTATACACACACACCAGACATGTTCTACCATCTCAACAATCAATTCTTTACAAGCTTTTTAGATACAAGTTATACTACAAAATGTGTTCAGTAACAGAATAACTACCCCACAGAACATTCTAATCATCCAACGAGTCAATTCTAATCACACTAGCTACTTAATTACATGTCCTTTGTTTCGAATCCCCAAATGATGAACCAAAACACAAATTGTATGACACCTTTGTTGATTCTGCAGGAACAGGGACAGATCTGTCACTGTCAACGTACTGGTATTTCCCCCTAAAACAAGAAGAAACAGGTCTCAGACATTATAAACTGGGATTCATTGATCAGCGCACTAGAAATAAAAAAAATAAAAACCCAAAACACAACTATAAGAACTAACCTGAGCATATAACTGGGATTCATTGAGCTTGACAACCAAACTAGCATAAGACATTGGATTCACATGTTGGTCAACTTGTGCACTAACCTGCTACAGGACCAGATCGAGTTAAGAATATATCTAGAAAAATGTAATAGATAAGCAACTAGAAAATATTTGGGACATATATCACTTGGCTCAAACCTAAGAGGTTCTGACTTACGCCTTGCTGTACAGGTGTACATGAATAGCTAATTCATTTTGTATTACAGCATGTGGCCTGGCCTATTCATACTACTCAGATTTTTTTCCATGGAAACTCATATTCAGTTGGACAGGGCCTGTATGAGGAAATGGCTAAGCTAATTGGTTTAGTTTGTTATGTCTGGCAAAATTCAGAAAGAAATCAAAGCAAACCATAAAGGAGTTTCTTACTGGAATTCAGATATTTACTTTGAAAAATCACCAGCCAATTCTTCAGGCAGTTTTCCTGACCACAAAATTGGAGCATGATTTAATAATAGTGGAATGAAGAACTCCATAATATTAATGAATCCCAATTCTAAAAGTTTTTGCTAGATTCTGATACATGGGAAAAAACTCACATGTGCATGAAACATTACCAAAACATTACCACTGAAACGGTTAGTAAAGTGATATGACAGTCAAATTGATCAGTTGGGCTGAAGGCAAGGAGTACCAAAAAGGCAACTGTGTTACCTGTTCCTGTCTTTGCTTGTGCAAGATCATCCTTTCCTGCAGGGGAGAAAACACTCAAATGTTACTCTAGGGGTCTGAAGAAATCATTGTTGGTGATTTTGCCGTAGTGTTTTGGCATATATGTTGACCTTGGATAATTATTGGCAGAGTAGCTTCGTGCACCTGGGTCATCCTTTCATCTCCAGCATCTTTGGTGGCTTTGAGTGACAGTGGAGAAATAGCACATTGATGAAACCTGCGACATGCATAGCAGGTACCTATTAAAGTGATAGGATAATGGATCGTATAGTTCAGACGTACATTAACCCTATCGAAAAAAAATATGTACACTAACGATGCAGGCAGCAATGTGATAAACTGGAAATCAAATCCAAAATAAGCTCCCAGTTGCAGATGCTACAGAATTACAGATAACTCTTAATGCTGAAGAAGGTTACTAAAAATTGTGATTTGGGGCTGTGTCTGCCCTCACCGACGACTTAAGTCCTGTTTGGGACGGTCGATTTGCACGGAATCGATTCCATCTAGGGAGGCAACACCAAATTATCCACAGCACCGTAGGTCCTGTTTGAGATGGCTAGATGGAATCGAATGAGATCCATGTAGAGGGGAAAGACAGAAGGTTGGACTCACCATTCGTGGCCACACCAACGGATTGGATGCATTCGAGGTCGCGTTCACCAATCGGTGGTCCCGTTGCGCTCCCCTAACGTTGTGGAAGTTGGGGCGGAGGACGTGCCGGGGGCACCCGTGCGGGCGGCCGGGGGTGAAAGGTCTTGATTGCTAGAGAGGGAGTGAATAGCGTAATAAAATTTTCTACAAAAAGTGCTAGACAAGTTGATTAGTAACAACAAATGACGACATGCGAGTTTTGCCTAGCCTATGGGGTGTTGCAAGCCACCTATCCAAATGACAGTTCTAATATATTTCACTCAACCGCATAAGTCAAACCGCAAGAGTAACAACTAAACAAGCTAGCAAGAGCAAACAACCAATACTTGAAATATAATGCAACTTAGAGATATGAGAGATTTCTGTAACAGAACCGCCCAATTATACAAAATTAAGTAGGAAAATCATCCAACGGAAGGACAATTCAACAAACTTAAGCCCGTATAACCCGGTAGTCCGTGAAATCTCGACGGATTTCAAACCATTTCTCATAACAGCCAAGATCGTACTAAGTTTAACGGTTACCATCATAAGTTACATAAAAGTTCGCGGCATAAAATACATCGGAGTTTAAACATAGTTATTACAAACCAGGTTTGACTAAAAGTAGCGGAAGCGGTAGTTCAAATCACGCACACACACAACATTTTGGAATAAAGTGCCAGCTTGTGATCATCTCCAGCAAAAGCATCAGACGAGAAGTAACGAATGACCATTGCCCATGGTCCTATGCTTCGCCCATTGCAGGATAGAGACAGTTGATACAATAGTCGTAGTACATCTGTCCATCTACAACAAGTGGGAACAAAGCCCTGAGTACGAGAAGGTACTCAGCTAGACTTACCCGTCATAAACCAGAAATAAGAGACACCAAGGAATCATGATAGGCTTTCTGGTGGGATAGCTGACTCATTTGCAAGAAAAGCATTTTTAACTTAGCAACTCCTTTCCAAAAGCATGCAGTAATTAATTCTTTATTACCCTGCCAACTATGTTTGCAATGGTGCTAGAGTAACATGTAATTAAGCAAGTAAGGATTACCATTGATCATTAACAGTAGTTATCATGTCATCTTTCACATAACTATCCAAGTGATTCATCAATATTACTACGATGAAGTAGCTCAAGTCAAGTGTTCACTATCCAGTGAACGATGGCGATTCGAATCGATTATTAACCAGCTGGTAAGTTATTCCTCACACAAACCTCACTCACCCGCTAAAGTGAGGTGTTGGTCACCGAGTCAACCATTCAGGTAAAGTCGCGAGCTTGCCAGGAACCACTTGTACCCGGGGGCCGCCCGACTGCTCTTTGGCCTTATCATCGCGCCCCCGTATCCTGCCACTACTGCTCCGGTACAGTGCGTTGCGGGCAATTCACTCGGCCCGAATAATCTCCCAGTTTCGCGGTCGGAAGGTACTTTATCCGGCAAGCTAAATGTGAGGCATGCGTTCAACATGACCCGAGGGACAACAACGGACGGTCCTTAACCGACACAGACGGAAAACACTACAGTCCGAAACCCTGCAAGCTTCCGCCCGGTCTCAAATTCATATCACACTTAGTTATACCATGACTTCATAGTCAACCAAACAGATCCAGGTAACCACCTATAGCTCGCAGGTGACAGGAAATCACCCGACTTCTACCGGTCTAAGCCAGCTAAGCATTGACTCGACTGCGGATACCAGGGTAACAAGGATATGGTATAACAAAGGTAAGCAAGGTATAATGCAGCAACGTTTGCAAATAACTCCTAAACGTAATGCATCAAATTAAGTAAAGTTAATAATAAATTATTTGCAAACCGGAAGAGAAATGCTCTGGGGCTTGCCTCTCTCGAAGGAGCTCGGACGGTGATCGGGGCACTCCGGGAGATCTTCACCGACCTCTTCTTCGGCTTCTGTCACCTCCTGCTGCTGCACCTCGATCTGCTCCTCTGGCTCCTCGGGTAAGACGACTGGGTTCTCGGTTTGCGATCCTGTATGATGCAATGCGCGTAAGTGATTATGCAAGTGTGCATCGACGGAGATGAATGCAATGAATATGTTGAAATGCAAGGTAGTCAACATCATCCAAGAAACTATACACTACAAGCACATGTCATCTACTGCATTCTCTTCTACTACTATTATGTTAAGTTAACCTATCTTATGAAATGCTTCAAAGATACACCAAAGCTTTACTAATTTCTTAATCACACTTAAAGCAACACTTGCCTAAACCCTAAGTAATAATAGGTTTGAATAGCAACATATATTTCTGATGCTCCTAAAAATCTAAGAAAATTACAGTAGCATAATACTACTCTAAACAGACTACCATAAAAATTTCATGGCATTTGGATAAGTAAACTATCCTATACAAAAATGACAAGCTATAGCATAAAAATGAGCATGAAATTACTTTGTACTATGAAAAGTGTCAAACAACAGAATTAATATTTTTCTAGGTTCTTCATAGCATACTATGACTGTACAAAAATTATCACATGCATGTTTTATACAAAGTTTGATCTCTAGCAAAAATAACAAAAATCAGCCATTAAAGGTACTTGAACTACTTCTCCAAAGTTTTCCATAGCACATGCATGAAACATATTTTTCCTAGTAAGTACATGATATATGAAGATTAAAAAACTTAAAATCATATTTTTCTGATACATATAGGATTTACTAGCTATTTTACAAGATATCAGCAATATTAAGAATTAATTAAAGCTCTATAGAAAAGTATTCCAAAAATGACATGTAATATTTTTAGATTGTAGATCTGGTTCCAATGAATCTAGATAAATTTATTTCACAATTTTTGGAGCTGAAATGACTACTAAGATATTTTCCAAAGCATTTTCATCAAGAATAATAAAAGAAAACAGAAAACGGTTTTTATTATTGAAACTGGGCCGGCCCGTGGAATCAAACCGGCCCATGGCCGTTCTTGGCCCGGCTTTGCGCGCGCGGGGGAACGACCGAGCTGGCCTGCTCGGGGCGCGGCCCACAGGCGCAGCCCAGTCCACCGAAAGGGGAGAACGGAGGGCAGAGCGAGGTCGCCGGCTTCCGTGGCCTCGACGTCGCGGCGGTGGCCGAGGGCCAACGGCCGGCTCCGGCCAAACCGCGACCAGCTAAGGTGCGCAAAACGCTCGTAAGAGAGTGGCGAACGCGTGAAGGAGACGCGGGAGGGCAGAGATAGGGCGAGCGAGGCGGTGGCGGAGCACGGGCTCGACGGCACCGTCGCGGTGGCGCGGCGAGGTGAGGGAAAAATTGAGCCCTACCGGGGCAAACGAGGAGAAGGCGACACTCGTTCGGAGGAGGGAAGGATGGGGCGGAGCCTCGTGCACGGGCAATTGGACGGAGGTGGTCCACCGGTGCCGGAACAGGGCGATGACGGTGGCGGAGCTCGGTGGCGAGCGGTGTTCCGCTGTGGTTTTCACCGGAGGGAGGAAGAAAGGGAGCAGGCGAGGCGGAAATGGAAGGGAGACCAGGTGCCCGGTCATTTTTGAAGTGGAGCGCGGGCACGGGGTCCACAGCGGCCACGCGGTGGCGTCGCCGGCATGCGGCCGCCACGCGACGGGCGTTTGCTGCCGGGGCGCCAGCGTGCGCGCGCGCGGGCGGGAAGAAGGGAGAGGGGGCTGGCTGGGCCGGGCCGTGGCGGAGGCGGACGCGGGCGCGCGCGCGGGAGTGGCGCGGGCCGATTCGACCAGCGGGCCGAATCCGAGGCGGCGGCCTGCTAAGCTGGTTTTGATTTTTTTTTTCAAATTTTTCATTTCAAATCAAATTCAAACACAGATTTCAAACCCTATTTTGAACAAGAAGAAGACATTTTCTGGAATTGACCCAAAAATAAAAGTTGCTTAGAATTTAATTCTCTATAACTTTGATTAAGGGGCCAACTAAAAATTCCCAATAGATTTTGAATTGAAGAATAAAAGCTAAAATAGGGAGTATTTTTAAATATTTTAATTAATATTTTTGAACAAGTTTTTTTTTTGACAAAACTTTGAGTCATCTAGTTGCTTCCAAAAATTGAACTATAGTTCTAAGTGATATAAGATTTGTACTTGCAAAATTTTGATGGAATGTGATTAGCACATTAATATATTACATCTCAAATACCACTTTCTAAGCTTTTATTTCACTCAAATTATAATATTAACATGTATGATTATGATGATATGAAATGCCATGCATATGATTGCCATGCAAATGCTTGCGTAACACCGGAGTGTTACAGCCCTCCCCCCTTATAAAAAATCTCGTCCCGAGATTTGGGTTACGAACCATTTATTATAAAAATCTTCGTATGCTTTTTGTAAGTATTCACCTGTTTCCCACGATGCATCTCCCTCATCATGATGACTCCATTGTATCTTATATGTTTTCACCACACTGTTCCGAGTAGCCCTTTCTTTGGAATCCAAAACTCGAATTGGCTGCTCACGATACACCAGATCTGACTTAAGTTTTATGCTTCGGGGTTCAATTATTTCCTCTGGAACGCGCAAACATTTCTTGAGATGTGATATTGTGAAAAACTGGGAATATAGCACCCATTGATTCTGGTAATTCCAATTTGTAAGCCACTGGACTCTTTCTTTCTAAGATTTTGTAGGGTCCTACAAATCTGGCGGCAAGCTTTCTGCGTAATCCAAACCGCTTCTTCTTCATTGGCGTGACTTTCAGATAAACATAGTCTCCAACTTCAAACACAAGTGGTCTCCTTCTTTTATCCGCATAACTTTTCTGACGTGACTGAGCAGCTCTCATATTTTGCTGAATGATATGAACTTTCTTTTCGGCTTCTTCCACGAAGTCAATACCATAATACCTTCTTTCCCCTGGCTTAATCCAGTTTAAAGGTGTTCTACACTTTCGTCCATACAAAGCCTCAAAAGGTGCCATTTTGATACTTTCTTGATAGCTATTATTATATGCGAATTCTGCTGGAGGTAACCACGACTCCCATGAACCTCTGGAAGACAACACACAAGCTCTCAACATATCTTCTAAAACAGCATTAACTCTTTCAGTCTGACCATCTGTTTGAGGATGATAGGCAGTGCTACGAATCAGACTAGTCCCCAAACCTTTGTGCAAATGCTCCCAAAAGTGAGCAGTGAACTGTGACCCTCTGTCAGACACTATAGTCTTTGGTATGCCATGCAATCTCACAATCTCCGCAATATACTTCTCGGCATATTGAGGTGGTCTATAAACTGTCTTGACAGGCAAAAAGTGAGCGGTCTTGGTAAGACGATCCACGATTACCCAAATCGAATCATGGCCTTTCTGAGTAGTAGGCAAACCTGTGATGAAATCCATACTTATATCATCCCACTTCCAACTAGGTACTGACAAAGGTTGCAACAATCCGGCAGGTTTCATGTGAATAGCTTTTACTCGACAACATGTGTCACATCGGGCCACATAGGCTGCAATTTCCTTCTTCATCTTTGTCCACCAAAAACGAGGTCTTAGTTCTTGATACATTTTACTACTGCCAGGATGAATGGATAACTTAGAGTGATGAGCTTCATCCATAATTTTATTCTTAAGCTCTCTATCCTTTGGAACAACAAGACGGTTGTCGAACCACAACACGTCCTGCTCGTCCACTCTGAAGTGTTTTGAAGGTTCTTCTTTAATTTTCCTTTTGATGTGGAATATCCCTTTGTCTACTTTCTGACCTTCTATTATCTTACTCTCCAAGGTGCAACTGATCTGAATACTATGTAACACGACAGGGTGCATTAGATTAAAACCATCTTCGAGTAAGGGTTGCATATTCAGACAATGCGACTTTCTACTCAAAGCATCAGCTACCACATTGGCTTTCCCAGGGTGATACTGTACATTCAAGTTGTAATCTTTAATTAGTTCTAACCATCTTCGCTGTCTCATGTTCAATTCTGGTTGTGTGAAAATGTACTTGAGACTCTTGTGATCGGTGAAAACATTGCACACATTACCAAGTAAATAGTGTCTCCAAATCTTTAAGGCATGCACCACGACGGCAAGCTCAAGATCATGTGTCAGATAATTGATTTCATGTTTTCTCAACTGACGGGAGGCATAAGCAATGACTCTTCCTTCTTGCATTAGAACACAGCCTAATCCTGTTTTTGAGGCGTCACAGAACACATCAAAAGGTTTCTCGATGTCTGGCTGTGCAAGAACTGGAGTAGTGGTCAACAGTTTCCGCAAGGTGTGGAAAGCTGTCTCACACTCCTCTGTCCACATGAACTTATGATCTTTCTGTAATAGACTTGTCATTGGCTTAGCAATCTTCGAGAAGTCTAGGATAAAACGACGACAGTAACCAGCTAACCCTAGGAAACTCCTGACTTCTGGCACTGTGGTTGGAGTTTTCCAATCCATAACCTCTTGCACTTTGCTCGGATCTACCGAAACTCCATTCTCCGATAGAATATGACCAAGGAAAGGAACTTTCTTCAACCAAAATTCACATTTGCTGAACTTAGCATACAACTTATGATCTCTTAATCTGGTCAAGACAATTCTCAGATGTTCTTCATGATCTTTCTCATTCTCATAGTATACTAGAATGTCATCAATGAAGACAACTACAAACTTGTCCAACTCTGGCATGAAAACCGTATTCATCAGATACATAAAGTATGCAGGAGCATTTGTTAAGCCAAAGGACATAACAAGATACTCGTACAACCCGTATCTGGTAGAAAAGGCGGTTTTCGGGACATCTTGTGGCCTGATCTTTATCTGATGATACCCTGATCTTAGGTCTATCTGGGAGAACACTCTAGCTTTAGCCAACTGATCAAACAAAACATCGATATGAGGCAAAGGATATTTATTCTTGATAGTTACAGCATTAAGAGATCGATAATCCACACATATTCTTAGAGTACCCTCTTTCTTTTTCTTCACGAACAAGGCAGGACATCCCCATTCAGACTTACTTGGTCGGATAAACCCCTTCTTTAGCAATTCTTCCAGTTGCTTTTTCAACTCAGCTAACTCATCCGGAGGCATCCGATAGGGTCTCCTCGAAATAGGAGCTGTTCCGGGGATCAACTCGATTCCAAACTTAACATCTCTATCTGGAGGAAGGCCAGGTAACTCTTCTGGAAACACATCCAGGAACTCACACACTACCGGGATCTGGTGGATAGGAACAACTTCCATGGCACAGGTCACACTCACAAGGTCTGTTCTTTTGGGCAATGGTACCTGAAAAGTACCCTCTGCCTGCGGATCCTTAAGGGTAAGCAATCGACTGCTTGTATCTATGACTGCTCCCCAGTCTTTCATCCAGTTCATTCCTATTATTACATCCAAAACTAGTCCCGGCATAACTATTAGGTTCACTTGAAACTTCCGACTATCTAACTCAAGGGTTGCCCCTCTAACCATCTTATTGGTTAGCACATCAGCCCCTGCTGAACTTATGCGATAACCATAATTCAATTCTGTGCATAGTTGTTCATACTTCCGTGCAAATGCTTGACTCATAAAAGAATGCGAGGATCCAGAATCAAATAGAACAACTGTAGGGTGATGGTTAACAAGAAACTTACCGGCAGTTATAGGTTCTCCTTCAGGAATCTCATCAACGGTGGTATGGTGTACACGGGCAGTGTAAGTCTGTTGCTTCTTTCTAGGCGGATAAGGGCAGAACTTTGAAAAGTGGCCTGGCTGACCACAATTATAGCAGGGCCCCTTCACTGTACCAGCAGATCCTATTGCTCCCTTGGAGTTGCTTTGTTCTGCAGCTGCGGTGATCTTTGCTGGCGGCACGACCATCTTGTACGGCTTCTGTGGTCCCTTGTAGTTCTGAGTTTTATGCTGTGGAGGCCTGAACCTTGCACCAGGTGCGGACGGACGATAAGAAAGACGATTTGCAGTGACAACTCTGGACTGTGATGGTCCTGACTCAAACACCCTCTTGCGATTCTTGGATGCAGTGTAGGCGTTGTTGTTCTTTTCTTGTTTCAAACAATCACTGACAAAGTCATTGAACCTGGCGCGGGTATTGGTACCCACATGCTTCATCATCTTCGAACTTAACCCTCTCTTGAAACTAGCAATTCTCTTTGCATCTGTGTCGACCATGTCTGGAGCATAGCGGCACAAGTTGTTAAATGCATGCAAATACTGTGTTACAGTCTTGGTACCCTGATTTATGGCCAAGAACTCTCCGAGCTTCATCTCAACCAACCCTGGGGGAATATAAGCTCCCTTAAACGCTTCAGTGAATTCTCTCCAAGTAATCTAGGCATTGGGAGAAAAAGTGGTGCGGTGATGCTTCCACCACATCCCTGCCGGTCCCTGTAACTGATGTGCAGCATATTCTGTTTTTAGGACTTCTGTCAGTCTCAACACACGGAACTTATCTTCCATAGTGTTGATCCATTCTTCAGCGTCGAGTGGCTCAGCTGCTTCCTTAAAAATAGGTGGCCTAGTATCCATGAAATCCTTGAAATTGCTGTACTGGTTCACTCCATGCCACCATCTTGATTATTTCCTCTCTGAACATTTCCAGCAATGGTACGCAGAAAATCTTTCATATTCTTTTGTGACTGCTCGGCGTTGCGCTGGCTTCCAAGGAACTGTGCGAAGAACACTTCTGCAGTGAGCGGTGAAGGAGGGAGCAATTGTGGCTCTGGCTGTGGCTCCTGGTGGTTGACATTGTTTGCACCACCCCCACCAACCCCTGCACCGTTGCCACCAGTTTCAGCGGTCTCATACGTGGCACAGCGAGTGTTTGCCATCTGCATATTTCAGCAACAAGTAATAATTGAGCGAAGTGGTAGTAATTGTATCCGAATAAACAATCATGCCATACTGAATTTATTGGAGAGAACAAGTCATGCAATAAGACAGAGGCACAATAATCACATTCCAATTAAAACAACATTACTAATTAAATTACTTCGAATGCAACATCGCGTTCCATACAACCACGTTGCCAGCATACATACACTGGACTTTCATGCGTTCAAGCATCACATACACAACCAAGATCCAAAAGATCGCCAGTCTTAAGATCGAACAGGATACAACACGATACATGGGAACCAAAAGAAGGCCATCGCGATAAAGCCTATCACTAACGCAAGGCAACTAGCCTACTCCTTGGGGCCGTCGTCGAGGTCGGAGGCGTCACCATTGCTACCATCAGTAGCGGCGTCGTCGTCGACGTCCATCTGGGCGGCGTCCGGAGGAGCATACGGGCCTATCCCGTTGTAGAGGGCATGGAACTCTTCATGCAAGTTGGCGTTATACCCTTCTAGCTCCTCGATCCTTTGCCTTAGAAGGTCCCTCTTGTTCCAGGCTTCATTCCTTTCCTGCACTAGCTGTCCCATCATGTAGTCTGCATTTCTGTTGGCCTGAGTCAACGTCTGCACCCGCTGCATAGCACTCTCACTTCTCTCGAGAGCCCGATCTCGATGCAAGCTCATGTCGACCAACTGCTCCTGCAAGCTAGCTATAACACGTGCTTGCTTCTTCTTCTGCTTCCTTGCTTCAAGCCGATCATCACCTCTTAGACCAGTCAAGGTCCAATAGGTATTCTCAAGACCCTGGTATGCTCTGATGGTTGCATACATGGCACTCATCGTGTGGTTGTCGCTAGCCTGTCCTTCACTTGGGCCTCTAACCAAGGCACTTCCTTGCGGTTGCACCCAAATGGCATCACGAGGATCATCTCTCGGGAAAGTACCTGCCAAAGCTGCTACCAACTCATTAGGAAACCTACTCATTATGTCTCGGATGATGTGAAAGGCTGCACCCTCTGCACCCTCAACTGGAGTGTGTCCTTCAAACTCCAAATGCCAACCATCCCATTCTGGCACATCACCAAGGGCAGGGACGGTGATCTCCACTATTGCAAGTCCATCCTCAGCTAGCTGGTTCTTATTCCAAGAGTACACCGGCTCTTGACCCTCTGGGTATCCCACATCATGGAGCACTCTCCAAAGCAAGGTGTGCATGCCAAACTCACTTAGAAAAGTGTCCGTGCTGCGGCGTTCCCGCGGGGCCATCTGGTGACGGGGTGCTCTTCCACCAGTGGACTTACGGGCAGTCTTCTTCGTGCGGGCCATCTGTAGCACAAGTTTTAAATTACCCGGTGAGTCATATTTTAAGTTGATGTCACTTTTATCAAACTGGGATAATCCTTTTATAAGGGGAGGAATGCAGGTTATGAATAAAATGCTCAGGCAGTATGATGCATGCGCGAGTCTTACGTTCTCACAAACTTAGAAAATAAAGACATCTAACGATGAATTCGGTGGCATACAAACGATCTCTCATATACGTTACTAATTCGATCTACACGATAAACGCTATTATGTACCTGCAGAAAATTCATTTCAGCCCATTCCCCATGAATGCATGAAAGCAGTAAATCTACCTACGCGTTCTACACGAATCCCCAGATGCGTGTACAATGGTAGTAACTACCCACACACATCGTCCTATTGACGGCATCGCCTCAATGGACGGAACACCCACACATGCGATACTTTCATAAAAACATGTGTACAACATGTAATTATTCTAGTATCATATAAAACACTCTCCCTAGATCAGCGGTGTATCCGATCATGCTCTCACAGCTCACACTTACCAAAGCGTAGAGGTAACTGATCCATACATTACCACTTAATTAAGTGGCACTTATACAATAGCACGCCGTATGAGCAACGAAAGAGAAATATGGTGCAAGAACCCCAAGTTAGTACTTAAATAGCCACCTAGAGTCCTTAACTGGGCATACAGGATATGACCACTGGCACACATTTAGTTTTAAAATCACACTTTTTAAATAAAATTTGGTTTTAAATACACTTATGAACAGTAATCACGCTAAACCATGCTCCGATGCCAGCTGTAACAGAACCGCCCAATTATACGAAATTAAGTAGGAAAATCATCCAACGGAAGGACAATTCAACAAACTTAAGCCCGTATAACCCGGTAGTCCGTGAAATCTCGACGGATTTCAAATCATTTCTCATAACAGCCAAGATCGTACTAAGTTTAACGGTTACCATCATAAGTTACATAAAAGTTCGCGGCATAAAATACATCGGAGTTTAAACATAGTTATTACAAACCAGGTTTGACTAAAAGTAGCAGAAGCGGTAGTTCAAATCACGCACACACACAACATTTTGGAATAAAGTGCCAGCTTGTGATCATCTCCAGCAAAAGCATCAGACGAGAAGTAACGAATGACCATTGCCCATGGTCCTATGCTTCGCCCATTGCAGGATAGAGACAGTTGATACAATAGTCGTAGTACATCTGTCCATCTGCAACAAGTGGGAACAAAGCTCTGAGTACGAGAAGGTACTCAGCTAGACTTACCCGTCATAAACCAGAAATAAGAGACACCAAGGAATCATGATAGGCTTTCTGGTGGGATAGCTGACTCATTTGCAAGAAAAGCATTTTTAACTTAGCAACTCCTTTCCAAAAGCATGCAGTAATTAATTCTTTATTACCCTGCCAACTATGTTTGCAATGGTGCTAGAGTAACATGTAATTAAGCAAGTAAGGATTACCATTGATCATTAACAGTAGTTATCATGTCATCTTTCACATAACTATCCAAGCGATTCATCAATATTACTACGATGAAGTAGCTCAAATCAAGTGTTCACTATCCAGTGAACGATGGCAATTCGAATCGATTATTAACCAGCTGGTAAGTTATTCCTCACACAAACCTCACTCACCCGCTAAAGTGAGGTGTTGGTCACCGAGTCAACCATTCAGGTAAAGTCGCGAGCTTGCCAGGAACCACTTGTACCTGGGGGCCGCCCGACTGCTCTTTGGCCTTATCGTCGCGCCCCCGTATCCTGCCACTACTGCTCCGGTACAGTGCGTTGCGGGCAATTCACTCGGCCCGAATAATCTCCTAGTTTCACGGTCGGAAGGTACTTTATCCGGTCAGCTAAATGTGAGGCATGCGTTCAACATGACCCGAGGGACAACAACGGACGGTCCTTAACCGACACAGACGGAAAACACTACAGTCCGAACACCCTGCAAGCTTCCGCCCGGTCTCAAATTCATATCACACTTAGTTATACCATGACTTCATAGTCAACCAAACAGATCCAGGTAACCACCTATAGCTCGCAGGTGACAGGAAATCACCCGACTTCTACCGGTCTAAGCCAGCTAAGCATTGACTCGACTGCGGATACCAGGGTAACAAGGATATGGTATAACAAAGGTAAGCAAGGTATAATGCAGCAACGTTTGCAAACAACTCCTAAACGTAATGCATCAAATTAAGTAAAGTTAATAATAAATTATTTGCAAACTGGGAGAGAAATGCTCTGGGGCTTGCCTCTCTCGAAGGAGCTCGGACGGTGATCGGGGCTCTCCGGGAGATCTTCACCGACCTCTTCTTCGGCTTCTGTCACCTCCTGCTGCTGCACCTCGATCTGCTCCTCTGGCTCCTCGGGTAAGACGACTGGGTTCTCGATTTGCGATCCTGTATGATGCAATGCGCGTAAGTGATTATGCAAGTGTGCATCGAAGGAGATGAATGCAATGAATATGTTGAAATGCAAGGTAGTCAACATCATCCAAGAAACTATACACTACAAGCACATGTCATCTACTGCATTCTCTTCTACTACTATTATGTTAAGTTAACCTATCTTATGAAATACTTCAAAGATACACCAAAGCTTTACTAATTTCTTAATCACACTTAAAGCAACACTTGCTTAAACCCTAAGTAATAATAGGTTTGAATAGCAACATATATTTCTGATGCTCCTAAAAATCTAAGAAAATTACAGTAGCATAATACTACTCTAAACAGACTACCATAAAAATTTCATGGCATTTGGATAAGTAAACTATCCTATACAAAAATGACAAGCTATAGCATAAAAATGAGAATGAAATTACTTTGTACTATGAAAAGTGTCAAACAACAGAATTAATATTTTTTCTAGGTTCTTCATAGCATACTATGACTGTACAAAAATTATTACATGCATATTTTATATAAAGTTTGCTCTCTAGCAAAAATAACAAAAATCAGCCATTAAAGGTACTTGAACTACTTCTCCAAAGTTTTCCATAGCACATGCATGAAACATATTTTTCCTAGTAAGTACATGATATATGAAGATTAACAAACTTAAAATCATATTTTTCTGATACATATAGGATTTACTAGCTATTTTACAAGATATCAGCAATATTAAGAATTAATTAAAGCTCTACAGAAAAGTATTCCAAAAATGACATGCAATATTTTTAAATTGTAGATCTGGTTCCAATGAATCTAGATAAATTTATTTCACAATTTTTGGAGCTGAAATGACTGCTAAGATATTTTCCAAAGCATTTTCATCAAGAATAAAAAAAGAAAACAGAAAACAGTTTTTATTATTGAAACTGGGCCGGCCCGTGGAATCAAACCGGCCCATGGCCGTTCTTGGCCTGGCTTTGCGCGCGCGGGGGAACGGGCGAGCCGGCCTGCTCGGGGCGCGGCCCACAGGCGCAGCCTAGTCCACCGAAAGGGGAGAACGGAGGGCAGAGCGAGGTCACCGGCTTCCGTGGCCTCGACGTCGCGGCGGTGGCCGAGGGCCAACGGCCGGCTCCGGCCAAACCGCGACCAGCTAAGGTGCGCAAAACGCTCGCAAGAGAGTGGCGAACGCGTGAAGGAGACGCGGGAGGGCAGAGATAGGGCGAGCGAGGCGGTGGCGGAGCACGGGCTCGACGGCACCGTCGCGGTGGTGCGGCGAGGCGAGGGAAAAATTGAGCCCTACCGGGGCAAACGAGGAGAAGGCGACACTCGTTCGGAGGAGAGGAGGATGGGGCGGAGCCTCGTGCACGGGCAATTGGACGAAGGTGGTCCACCGGTGCCGGAACAGGGCGACGACGGTGGCGGAGCTCGGTGGCGAGCGGTGTTCCGCTGCGGTTTTTACCGGAGGGAGGAAGAAAGGGAGCAGGCGAGGCGGAAATGGAAGGGAGACCAGGTGCCCAGTCATTTTTGAAGTGGAGCGCGGGCGCAGGGTCCACAGCGGCCACGCGGTGGCGTCGCCGGCATGCGGCCGCCACGCGGCGGGCGTTTGCTGCCGGGGCGCCAGCGTGCGCGCGCACGGGCGGGAAGAAGGGAGAGGGGGCTGGCTGGGCCGGGCCACGGCGGAGGCGGACGCGGGCGCGCGCGCGGGAGTGGCGCGGGCCGATTCGACCAGCGGGCCGAATCCGAGGCGGCGGCCTGCTAAGCTGGTTTTGATTTTTTTTTTTCAAATTTTTCATTTCAAATCAAATTCAAACACAGATTTCAAACCCCATTTTGAACAAGAAGAAGACATTTTCTAGAATTGACCCAAAAATAAAAGTTGCTTAGAATTTAATTCTCTACAACTTTGATTAAGGGGCCAACTAAAAATTCCCAATAGATTTTGAATTGAAGAATAAAAGCTAAAATAGGGAGTATTTTTGAATATTTTAATTAATATTTTTGAACAAGTTTTTTTTTTGACAAAACTTTGAGTCATCTAGTTGCTTCCAAAAATTGAACTATAGTTCTAAGTGATATAAGATTTGTAGTTGCAAAATTTTGATGGAATGTGATTAGCACATTAATATATTACATCTCAAATACCACTTTCTAAGCTTTTATTTCACTCAAATTATAATATTAACATGTATGATTATGATGATATGAAATGCCATGCATATGATTGCCATGCAAATGCTTGCGTAATACCGGAGTGTTACAATTTCACCGAGGGGCGATGGAATGAGCCAACCAATCAATATCCAAAAGATAATATTCAAGATAATCAATCCACCGAGACAAATCAACCACAATCAATGTGAAAGGATCAAGATGCCCAAGAGGGGGGGTGAATTGGGCTTTTCTAAAAATTAATTGCAAGAATTAAATCCTACAAGCCAAACTTCACCCCTAGCGCCTACTAGTGTTCCCTGTGATTCTACCGGTAAAAGTTTTGCACCCTAAGTTCTAATCCTAGACTAGCATGGCAATTCTAGGAAAGTAAGCCAGCAATGAAAGTAATACACGAAAGTAAATGCTTGAAAGTAAGGGTTAGGAACACGACGATATTTTGCCGAGGTATCGGAGAGTCGCCACTCCCCACTAGTCCTCATTGGAGCACCCGCGCAAGGGTGTAGCTCCCCCTTGATCCGCGCAAGGATAAAGTGCTCTATACGGGTTGATTCTTCGACACTCTGTCGCGGCGAATCACCCAAAACCGCTCACAACATGAGTTGGGTCACCCACAAGCTCGTCGGATGATTACCAAACTTCCAATCACCACCAAACCGTCTAGGTGATGGCGATCACCAAGAGTAACAAGCTAGAACTCTCACTTGACCACAACAAGCCTAATGTGAAGATGGATGCACACTTGCTACACTCTTGTCACTAGTGAGGAATCTCAAACTTTGATTCTCAAATCACTATCCTCACTAGGGCTCTTGCACTCCCTTGCACTCCAAAGGTGTTTCTCAGCTGAACAAATGAGCAAGAGTACTCTAAAAGAGGTGGAGGGGATGTATTTATACACCCCTCAGACAAATCCAACCGTTACCTGCCAAATCAGCAAAACTCATACTGACCGGACGTGCTGGTCGACATGACCGGACGCGCCTGTCGAGTGTAACGGTTGAAAACCGAAAGTCAGCGCTGAGTGACCGGACGCGCCAGTCAGGGATGACCGGACGCGTCTGATCATGCAAGAACCTAACTGAACTTTGACCTGACACTCGACCGCGTCCGATCATAGATGACCGGACACGTCAGGTCAGCTTGGGACCTTACTGGAACGTGACCGGACGCGTCCGATCACTTCACAGTCGCGTCCGATTACACCTTTACCCTCTGAAACACGTGTCAGACTGACCACCGCGTCCGGTCCTCTCAAGGACCACGTCCAGTCAATCAGTTAACGACGCAGTGACTTGTTAGTACTGACCGGACGCGTCCGGTCATGATAAAGACCACGTCCGGTCAAGGGTAAACTGTTCAAACGACTTCTAAACGCGACGCAACTTGAACCAAGTTGCTTCCAACTGAACTTTGAGCTTTTCTAGAGCTACCTAGTGCTAAGTTTGACAAGTGTGCACCACACCTAAACAAAAAGACTCACCTAGGTCAAGCTACTCGCTCATGCCCCCCTTTATAGTACGGTCAAAGGAAGAAACAAAGATCCTAACGACTATTCCGGATGTAACTCAACACCTTGACATCCGGAACTAACCGTCCTTAATCTTGTCGTTGATCCTTTGAAAACCGAAACGATTTCCATCAAGGGACATGAATACCATAGTGCCCAAAGCAGTTATCAACTCCATGACCTAACTTACCACTGTTTCTGCAAAACACACGTTAGTCATGGTAATAATACGTTGTCATCAATTGCCGAAACCAACACCGGGGCCTAGATGCTTTCACAATGAAGTGGAGACATGATGATTTATCCCGAGGTTCACGTGCTTGCCGGCACGCTAGTCCCCGTTGTGTCCCCCTACATCACGTGGTTCGGTGGCTAATCGGTATCACACACCGAGCTTATCAAAAGGCGCCACAAGAACCTACCAAATGGAGAGAAGTTCCGACACGAGCAATCCACTAGAGTTGGAATTCGACGCTCCGCCGAGGAACCACAACAACCCCTCATAACAAGCTCACCGGAGCCGGCCACGAACAATCACCAACATGTGCCAGACCTCCACCACTGCTCTAAGCCATCTAGGTGGTGGCAACCACCAAGAGAAACAAGAATCCCGCAGCAAATGAACACCCAAGTGCCAACTAGATGCAAACTCACAAGCAAATGCACTTGAGATCACTCAATCTCGCTTTGATTAGGCAAACAAGCAAGGAAGATGAGTGGGATGGGATGTACTCAGCTCAAAGGAGTGCTAGAATGATCAACAAGCCAAGAGAGACCCTAAAGAGTCGGCCAACAAGTATTTATAGATGTCCCCAACAAGAACTAGCCGTTAGGCACTCGATTCTGCTGCAGTCGCGCTGACCAGACGCGCTGGTCAAACTGATCGGACGCGCATGTGCGCACACCACCCACGCACAAAGCACGACCAGACGCGCAGGTCCCGTGATCGACCGGACGCGTTGGTCGAGCCGAGCAGCGCTCCAGTGAGTCAGTGACCGGACGCGCACGCTAGACGAACTGGACGCCACAGTGACAGCGTCCAGTCATTTCCAGTAAGCCTCCACGCGTGACTGGACGCGTCCGGTTGAACGTGACCGGACGCGCCACCGCATCCGATCAGAAGATCGAGACACACGCAAACACTGAGCACTGACCGGACACGTCCGGTCAAACAGAGATCGCGTCCGGTCCAGCGTCCGGTCATCTCTATGACCTCCGTTCGCCTCCGTTTCTTCGCGTCCGGCGCAGTGGAAAATAGGCGTTTTATTTCCCGAAAAGCGCTGAAACTCCACCGCCTTCGCAAATGTGCTAACATCACAAGTGTACAACACTATGTGCATGTGTGTTAGCATTTTCACAATCATTTTTGAGGTGTTAAGTTAGCTCTCCACTAGATCTAAATGCATATACAAATGAATCTTCATCTAGTGGCACTTAAGTGATCAATAGCCCCTGAAATTCCCCTCTTTATAGTACGACTATCGATCCTAAGCCATCCACACCATCTATGGTGTCTTGGATGTAAAATAAAAATCCCTATATGATACCTTTGCCTTGAGCATCACTTGTTGCACCTTGTTCCAACTCCACATCATGGTAAGCACTTCATCATCACATTACTTGATCACCATGCTTCACCATATCTCGTGCCCATCCATCATTGCTACACACATTCTTATGCATATGATTAGCACTTAGGCATTGTCACTAATTACCAACACCAAACATAGGACTTTTAGGGGGGCCCACTCGCGTGGCGCCGTGGTCGGGTGCGCCCACCACCCCGACCACGCAGCGTGGGGATCCGGCCATGCTAGGGCCCCTGGGCGCGCCGGCAGGATGGATGCGGGTGTTAGTGAGGAAGACGAAGACACGGCTGGGCCTCCCGAGCGTGGGGGGTCATCCGTAGGCGCAACAAGGGCAGAGTAGTGGAGCTAGAGCGGGCGCAGCGTAGGCACAGGCGATGGGGAAGGGCGGCGCTATGGGAGGAGGAGGCGGAGCGGCGGCGCGGCGGAAGGAACGAGGCACGGGGAGCTAGAAGACTGTGGAAGGTGTGGGTTGATGGGGATGGGGATTTTTTTGGTCCCTGTGTATGTATACGATGGGAGAGGGATAAGGCTGATGTGGGTTGGCCAGGCTGGGCTGGTGTGCCTCGGTGGTTCCAGAAGTCGTCGTACGTGGACGGAGTTTTGTAACGGGCATATACTGTTCATAGCGGATATATATTGTTCATGTCGGGTGTATGAATAGTGTTCGAGAACCATAATGTTGTTAACAGGTTATATAAACAGTGGTTTTCATGAACCGATACTGGTGTTAACGGTATAAACAGTGTTTTGCAAGGAATAGTAAACTGTGAGAGTGTGTACAGCGAAAAAGATGACATGGCCTCAGCGGTGATCGTTTTGGTATACAGCTATAAAAGGTAAAGGATAGATATTCACACGTACACATCACACATGTTCCAATATTCAATAATTGAAAATAGGGTTAGGGTGGTGCTTTTTTGAGCAAATAGGGTTACGGTGGTGCTTGGACCTTATGTGGAGGGCCTTAGATGGGCCTGCTTCACTGTGTGTGCACTGTGCACACGTATCTACGAAGGAAAAATTCTCAAAAAAAAATCTATGAAGGAAACATTGCCATGCACCCGTGGTAGTGATATCAGTGACGCGTATAGACAACACGCGTCGTATTTTTATCCGTGACGCGTTTTGTTGAAAAGAGTCACTGATATGTCTTTGTATCAGTGACGCGTCTAGACAACACGTGTCACTTTTCTTACCAGTGACGCGTTTTGTTGAGAAGAGTCACTGATATGTCTTCCTATCAGTGACACGTCATAAGAACACGCGTTACTTTTCTTATCAGTGACGCGTCTGGATAATACGCGTCACAGGTGTTATCAGTGACGCATTTTCTTATGAAGAGTCACTGATATCTTGTAATTAGTGACGCATCTTGTTCCTGGGGCATGGGTAACAACTAATCAGTGACGCGTCTGGTTTACCCGCGTCACTAATATAGTAATTAGTGACGCGTTTCGTTTCTGAGTCACTAACCGAGACGTCACTGATAAGCTTTTCTGGCATAGTGAGTGAATTTTACCTCAGAATGGATCATGGTAGCTGCTGCGTATTGGGCTGGGGCGGTCAACTGGCCGGCCGGCGCGGGACGGCGTGCACAAGCGGCCGCGGCAGCACGGGGTTGCCGGAGCGAGGCTGCTGCCTGCATTTACTGGCGGCCACCGGCTGGAGTGGACACCGGTGCTGCAAGCTGCATGTTGCCATGGGAGGAGTACCACAGATCGGTAGCCAAAATTATTTTTGACACTCTTTTATATTTTTTTAGAAAAGGAGGTTTCCCCTGCTTTTATATTTCAAAAAGCAACCAAAGCGTTTAGGTTCTGCGTATCGGCGCACCCGCCTTACAAGGCCAAGCCTAATGGCAATAGTTGAGATAACCAAAAGAGTTCCTAACAGCTAAAGGCTCCTGGCCAGGGATATCATTTCCTCATACAAATTTGAAATTGCATCACTGGAGGCCGTAAGCTGAACATCTGATGGTTCCGACCTTGATGACGAATTCTCCAGGCTGTGCCACATCAGTTGAGGCAGAGATGATGCTTTTAGCTCCAGCTAGACGACCATCCTCACTATACATTCCCCCATCTCTTGTTGCATCATTGGCATCCATCTTCTTAACATCTTGGCGATCTTGAACATCATATCCTTGATTCCCATCCATTTGCGACCCTGAAAACACAATTCATTCTGAAATTTCTAGATTGACCATAAGATAGCAGAAGAAACAACATTTGTAACTTTATGCCTCTTATTAGCTAACCAAAAATGAGCAACCGATTCAAAGTCTTGACCCAACCTCAAGTTTAGCAACTCAGATATGCACTCCCAAATAATTTTAGCAATGCAATAGTCAAAAAACAAGTGATTGATTGATTCCTTCTCAGCACATAGGAGACAAGTGGGATCACTTACCCCTCTTCTCTTAGCTAGATTATCCCTTGTTAACAATTTGTTCTTAGACAAAAGCCAAAGAAAAAATTGCACTCTTGGTGGAATATTCAATTTCCAAACCGAGCTAACAAAAACCGGGGTAATTCCCCTAAAGTTCACCACAGCATACAAAGATTGAACTGTATACTTTCCTGAAGAGTTATAAGTCCATATGATTGTATCTTCATCTTCAGACAAAACAATGCTATCCACCAAACCAACTAATTCCCACCACAAGTTCATAACCTATTCCGAAACCGTCCTCCTGAAGGTAAGCTTCAGATTCACACCATCCCACACATCCTTCACAGTACTGCCTTATTGTTCATTAATGACATACAAGGGCCAATACATGATATCTAAACTAGTATTACCCAACCATTGATCCTCCCAAAATCTAACCTTTTCACCATTTCCTATTTTCCAGTGAATACCCATCCTAGCAGCCTGCATTGCCCAAATAACTCCTTTCCAAAAAGGAGAAGTCCCAACTGTAGGACAGCATAGAACATTTGGTTGTTCAGGTTTATACTTGTAATCAACAAAATGGGTCCAAATTGCATTTTTATTAAGCTGGTATCTAAAGATCCAAGCACTTAAGAGGGCAAGATTCATACTTCTCAAATTTGGGATTCCCAACCCCCCAAACTCTTTTTTTCTGTGCCACTAAGGGACAATTCGCAAGATGATACCGATGTTTTTCTTCAGTGTTATCCCAAAGAAAATGCCCCATATGAGTATTTATCATATCAATTGCCCACCGAGGAAATTTAACAATGGATAGCAAGTATATAGGAATGCTTGCCAAGCAAGCTCTAAGTAGGGTAACCCTACCAGCATACGACAAAAGTCTCCCTCTCCACCCGACTATCCTTTTTATTATTTTATCAATTATTGGTTGTAAGTCCAACCTTCTCAGCTTGGAGTAGTGAAGTGGTACACCTAAATACTTAATCGGGAACTCACTTTTCTTGCAACAAAACAACTTAGCAAAATCATTAGTCTCATCTTCACCCATCCCAATCGTAAGCAGATCGCTCTTGTCATAATTAATTTTCATACCAGACATCTGTTCAAAACATACCAAAAGCCACTTTAAAGTGCTAGTTTTCTCTATATTATTCTCTAGAAAGAGCATGGTGTCATCAGCGTATTGCAAACTAATAACCCCCCTTCAACCACCTGAGGAAGTAAGCCAGAAATCAAGCCCTGTCTAGCTGCCTTCATTAACATCCTAGTGAAGATGTCAACTACCAGATTAAACAGCAAAGGGGACAGAGGGTCCCCCTGCCTTAAACATTTTCCAGTTTGGAAAAAAACAGCTATTTTCATCATTAATTCGAACACATATAGAACCTCCTTCTACAAGTTGTTTAATCCATCTCACCCAGATAGGCCCAAACCCTCTGGATTTGAGCATGTCTTCCAAAAAGCTCCAACTAACACGATCATAAGCCTTCTCATAATCTAATTTCAAAATAACTCCTGATTCCTTACTTCTATGAACTTCATGAATGATTTCATGGGCAGCAACTACACTCTCAAGAATGTATCTACCCTTGATAAACGTAGTTTGGTTGGAAGCAATCAACCTATCCGCTACTGCAATCAATCTATTATTAAGTAACTTACCGAAAATTTTAAAACTACAATTCAGGAGGCTAATAGGTCGAAATTTTTTGAGATTCTTAGCCTCAGGTTCTATAGGAATGAGAGTAATCATAGCAAAATTGAGTCTCTCCAGATTTAACTCCCCTTTCTCAAACAACCTAACCAAATTAACTAAGTCATCTTTGACAATATTCCAAAAGGTTTGGTAAAAGAGAAAAGGAAATCCATCAGGTACAGGAGCACCTTCAGCATAAGAACAAAAGACTGCATCCTTGACCTCCTCCTTAGAAAAAGGAGATTCCAAAATCCCATTTTCTTCTACAGTCACTTTCTCTTCTTCCGCCTAGAAATTCATACCTAACTTCACATCACTCTGTTGTTCTTTCCCAAATAATGTTTTGTAAAACTGTACAACATGATCAAGCATGCCCTTATTATCATTAATCCAGCCATCAGGGCCATCTAAGCCTTCAATCCTTTTCTTCCTATTCCTCTGGTTGGCTACTGCCTTAAAATATGCAGTATTTTTATCACCTTCCTTAATCTGCCTATCTCTAGACCTCTGCCTCGCCTTAATCTCCTCCATCTTCCAAATAGCGTCTAACTCTTTATTTATTTCATCTAACCTATCTCTCTCAACGGGGTTCAGACCCCTTTTCTCTTATTGGCAATCCAAATTTTGGAACTCCTCAAGGAGCTCCTTCTTAAACTTCTTTAAACTAGCATTCACATTAATTGCCCAACCTTTAGCTTTTTTCCTTAGTAATCTAATCTTAAACTGCCATACATCTAAAGCATCAGTAAAAGCACAAGGGGTAGCCCAAGTTTTAGCAACCAACTCTTTGAAGTCTGGCTGTTCTAACCACCATTTCTTGAATCTAAATAGCCTAGGTTTCTTAACCTCCCTAATCCCTAAATTCAAAATTAGGGGGATATGATCACTGATTGCTCTAGCTTTAGTAGATACAAAAGACAAAGGAAATTTTTGCTCAAAAGAAGTAGTACACAGAATCTTGTCTATAGCTGCCATAATAGGAAACTCTTGATTGTTAGTCCAAGTAAAGGCTCTTGCAGAATTCTTAAGTTCTACCAACCCAAATTTATTGACCCATTCATTAAACAAGTCAGACCATTTTTTATTGATATTACCATTGCTTTTCTCTTTCACATTGGAGACTATATTAAAATCCCCGCCAATGATCGTAGGCCCCTCCCAGTTATCTAGGAGGCCCTCCAACTCATTAAGGAACTCTAATTTCCCTTCTTCATATGGACAGCCATAGACTACAACTAACCTCCAAACAAACTTATCAATCTCATTCTTAATCATAGCAGCCACACTATATGAACCTATTTGCCAAGATAAAACCTCAAATTTGTTAGTATTAGCACCAACCAGAATACCCCCAGCAGTACCCACAGCTGGCAGATTTTTCCAAGTGAAATCTTTATGTACATAATTAAGAAAAGAATCAGAGAAACTTTCTTTTTTTGTTTCTTGGAATCCCACAAAATCAAGTTTATTATCATACACAAAGTCAGTTATGCACTGTAAACGACCCTCTTTATTAAGGCCTCTCACATTCCAAAATGCACCTATCATTTTTAACATTCTTCAAATTATTAGGATCATTGTCTTTAGAGACAATTTGAATCCAAGATTGGTTACTACTTTCTCTACCATCTATAACAGGAGAGATTGACTTATTTATCAACGAAGGAAAATCTTCAAAACTTATATCAATATTCAAGTCCCCGGGAAGATTAACCTCAGGGTTGTTCTCCTCAAAATTCTTCAAATTATCTAGTTCCTTTTGTTTCATACCATCAATGGTATTATTTATAGCTAAATCATCCATTCCTAATTCAATGCCAACAGTATGAGCTTTGATATTTAAAGAAGTATTGCTTGCAAAAGCTAAAGATGAGGAGTGTCTAGTACCTTTCTCTAGATTTTTAACTTGCTTCAGTTCCTGAGCTCTTTGCAGCACATATTTCCCATCATCAGGTACCCTCCTTGGTCTTGGGATTCTTTGAATAGGGCCCCAACCAGTTTTTCTTTTTTGATTCTTTCTCACTGCAACTTGATCTGTTTCCAGTACTTCAGCCTCACCACTTGGAATCAAACCAGCTTCCTCTAAAGATATCATCTCATCCTCCATGTTCATGTCATCTTCATTGTCAGATGCTTCCAGCTCCATTCTCTTCAACAGAGTAGAGCATCCCTCAGTAGCATTGTCCCTGCTAGCAAACCTCCTGAATTCCTCCCATCTAGAATGCCTAGACTCTTCTTCAAGGTTATGATACTTTCCTCCAACTGACTGACCCTCTTCATTCTGTAATTGAGACTGCACAGGAGTAACCTCAGTTGTATATGCAAAATCATCCATCATCCTCTGAGAGTGTGGCTCATCATGCACAATTTTCAGGCTGCATCTCTTATCTAGCTGTAACACTTTAACAGAAGAAGCATTCTCCATACTAGTCACCTTCAGCTGCTCAAATAAATTAGAGCATTCAAGTTTGCTCATCTGACAGACTGATTGTGATGGTATCTCACTAACAGTATGCAAAACATCATGTTCCACCAAGGGCTGACCACTATGTCGAAAATCAATTTGTTGTCCTAGTCTAATATGAGAGTTTTCCTTCTCCCGAGTTAACTCTAGGATTGGGACATGCCTAACTCTGTCTTGGTTCTCAAGAACCATGTTATTATCATCCTTATCACACATAGCCCTGCTTACAGCAGTTGATTTACTTACACAATCACGAGTTACATCAATGCAGCCCATATTTCCATTATATTGAGATTTGGTAGCTATTAGCAGCACCAAATCCACACTTCTCATGAGGGACCTTAGTTGCTTTTCTTGATCAATTTTTATCATAACATCTTCCATACTAACAGTTTTGTGACCAGTTTTTGGACCTTGCTTAGTAATAGGTGTCCTCATTCTGGACTTCTCCCCAATCTGAAATTCTAAAGGTGGAGGTTTTTCTACTTCAGTATCATCATCATCTAGATCATCTGCCTCATCATCATTATCAGGATTGTCATCATCATTCCCTCCATCATCAGTACTTTTACCTTTTTGCTCCTTGTCTTCCTCCCTCTCTACCACAAAAGACACTAAGAATATCTTCTTATCCATCTCATATAGCCTGTCTGAAGGAATCTTCATGCTGTCTTTGCAGGAAGCCTTGACTCTGACCACTTCATAGAAAGACTTGAAAAGAGTTGACCAGTCCACCTCTAGCATGAGACCAAAACTTGAAGCAATCTGTGCAAAGACTCTCCAATGGCACCACTTAGGAGGGATACCTTTCATCTGAATCCACACATCTTGAAGAACAGAATATGGTGCCAAATCACCAAACCACTCAAGAACTTTCACTTGGACACCCTCCTTTCTCAAATTGAATGAAGGATAATTCTTAATGTTTGCCACTCGCTTGTGAGGAGGAAATCTAACCAGAAACTGACCAAGCTCCAACTCTCTAATCTGCCACGGTCACTCCTTACAGTAGATAACAGATAACTCTCCTTCCAGCTCAACTAATGTGACAGACCCAGATCTAACCTTGACAATACCACAATTGGTCAAATTTAGCCACTGAGTTGACTCAACACTTGGAATCTCTAGATGATAGAAACCCAGGCCTAGGAATGCACTACCCATGTAAGCAGCTGTAGGATGATCAAGTTTCCAAACTGGGCATTCATTCATATGATGACCCGGCACAGCACAGATGAAACAGATTTTTGGCTTAGTTCAATTTCCAACAAAATGACCGGGCTCTCCACAATTGTAGCACGTCAATTTTCTGTAACGCGGATCAATCACAAAAGGTGGATTCTCAAGAATCTCTGTACCTTGAATCTTCCCCTGCGGAGACCCCCTTTTCTGCGGCTGTTGTTGTTGCCGAGATGGAGGTGGTGGTACTTGCTGACGGGGTGGAGGCAGCGGTGCTTGCTGACGGGGTGGTGGCTAGGGTTGCTGCTGCCGAGGTGGTGGTGGCGGGCGCGGTATACCCTGATAGGCCGCCTGACGCTGACCCTGCTCCTGCCATCCCGGCTGCTGATTCTAGGGGAACCGAGGTTGATTTGGTGGCGGAGGTCTCTGGGGGCGCTGCAGTGGTGGGCGTCGTGGTTCCGGCTGCCAAACCCATCGTCCTCCTTCAACCATCGGACTCTTGAGCGCTTCAGCGTAGGTATGCTTCCCAGTCCTTGATCCCCACACGTCCCTAGTGAAATTGATGCTCACTGGTTTCTTCTCAACTCGATCGGATCTTCGAGCCGGGAAGCAATCACGGAACGTGAACTCCTTCGATTCGAGCAAGTCCTTCCGGGTCCAGAATAGGTGGCTAGGAGGATCGAATCTGGTGGAGGTGGCTAGAACCCTAGAGTTGCGGAGAGGGGGTGGGGAATCGATGGCCCATAATTGACCATAGAATTCGAACACGGCTTCGTCCTCCTCGAGAGCCCCTGCCTTGCGAACCCTAACCTTACTGGGCGACCCGACCCTTGTCTCACTGAGTGGTGGGGGGCGCACCTTCCTCTCATTCTGACGAGTAGCCCCGCCTGAAAGCTGGGGACACGTAGTCAGCCAGGGAGGGTGAGGCCATGGCGGTGGGTCTAGGGCGCGGTTCTGTCGCGATGTGGAAAACGACCCCATCTCCTTAGATGAATTGATTGGGTTGAGTTGGGTCTTTTATATTTTGAATATAGTACTCATTGTGAAAATTCTAGGCCCACCACTGGTCTCATGGTGCCGCAGCAACATCGTCACCATTGGAGTAGACGGCCGGTTCGCCTCCTCGCCCGGCTTCCCCGGCCCGGTGCAAAGCGGCGGCGGCTATCGAGCGAGAGTGCGACGATGCGAGCTCGCCCCAGAGTACTGCTGGGACACCGCCGAGGAGCGCGAGCGTCGGATATGGGCGGGCGTGCCTGCGTGGATGGAACAGAAAAAAAAAAAACTGTTTGGAGTTTTGCAGTGCGAACAGAGGTTGGGTTGACGGGAGGACGGGAGACCCGATCCGGACGAACAGCAGCAGCAGAGCAGCCTGTGCCTGTGCCTGTCACTGCGCGTCTGGCATTGGCAGAGGGCCAGAGAGAAGAGGAGCTCAGACCTGTCCTGTCCAGCAGGCAGGGCAGGGACAGGCCCAGCCGGACAGGCTCATCGATTCTTTGAACGTATGTATGGAGTATTAAATATAGGTAAAAAAATAACTAATTACACAGTTTTTCTGTAAATGTCGAGATGAATCTTTTAAGCCTAGTTTGTCCATGATTGGATAAATTTTACCAAATAACAATGCTATAAGAATTTTATCCCAACTTTTACATCATCTAAACACTGCCTGACCTCGCGTGTCTGACACCCATCCATCAATCACTCCATCAAGGCTGGACGAGACGACGGCCGGCTCGTGCTCGTGCTGTGCTGGGCCGCCGAACATGACCCTCCCCCCGGCTGCCGGCTTGTGGGCGTGTTTAGATGCCAGTGTCCCGAAACTATGGCCCTGTTTAAATGCCAAATATTTCTCCAAATCTTATTATGTAAAAAAAAGATTCCCCATCACATCAAAATACCGGCACATGCATGGAGTATTAAATATAGATGAAATTAAAAACTAATTGCACAGTTTTGTTGTTCTTTACGAGACAAACGTTTTGAGCCTAATTAGTCAATGTTTGCATAATTTTTACCAAATAAAAACAAAATGCTACAGTGTGCTACAGTGCAACACAGTAATTCATCCGTCCCCAATTTAGCCCAACTAAACAAGGCCTATAGCAATTTTAGGTGTGTTTAGTTCCCCTCGAATGGGTGAAAAAAAGTACGGTAGTATGTTTTTGTTTTATTTGGTAAATAGTGTCCAACCGTTGACTAATTAGGTTTAAAACGTTCGTCTCGTAAAGTACAACCAAACTGTACAATTAGTTTTTGATTTCATCTACATTTAGTACTCCATGCATGTATCGCAAGTTTGATGTGACGAGGAATCTTTTTTTGGAATAGTACTTTTTGGTGGAACTAAACATAATTGTCTAAATATTGATTAATTAGGTTTGAAATGTTCGTCTTGCAAAGTACAATAAAACTGTATAATTAGTTTTTAATTTTATCTACATTTAGTATTTTATATATGTGTCAGCATTTTGATACGACGGAAAATCTTTTTTTAGTGAAATTTAGGAGAAAATTTAGGAAGTAAACCAGGCCTGTGTTTCAAACGAACACGTTGCTGCTCGTGGGCCCCGAAGCGCCGGCGAACAAGTCTCGCGTGGGGTAGCAGACACAGGCCCACCAGGCTGCCTTTTCGTCAAATCAAATCCGTAACAGCGCGGACCAGGCCACGCCACGCCACGCTGTGCCCTCGCGGCCTCGCCTCGCCTCGCAGGCCGCCGCAGCCTCCACTTATTATTACGGTCGGTAATAACCTCGCGCGTCTGTGCCCGTGTTTTCAAACGGAGTACCCGCCCACAAAGGCCACAGCAACTCTTTGTTTTGCGCCTCTCACACTTGACTCGCGGCGGACACACTTTGCGCTTTGTGCGATTTGTCTCCTCCGGTCCTCCTCTGCTTAGGCCCGTTTAGTTCGCGAATTTTTTTAAAAAATAGTACCTTAGTACTTTTGTCGTTATTTGGTAAATAGTGTCCAATCATGATATAATTAGACTTAAAAGGTTCGTCTCGTGAATTTTGTATCTAAACTGTGTAATTAGTTTTATTTTTTATCTATATTTAATGCTTCATACATGTGTTAAAGATTCGATGTGACGAAAAATCTTGAAAAATTTCGCAAAATTTTGGGAACTAAACCGACCCTCAGCAAGTCCACCACCCGTTGCAAAAAGGCGTCCTCAAAGCTCGATTTAGCTATACGCCGGCCTAAAAATACTTTGGGGTGGCTTGTTCTGCCCCCAAGCAATTCAGATCCAGGTTAAATCTCAAACGGCTTGGCTGGTTTGTGGCAGACACCTTTTAGGTGGTTATTATGGTCCTATCCAAACTACGCATGCCATCTTCTAGAATTCAACTACTCTGCTCCCTCCATTCCACCGTGCGAGATTTCACTTGACGTGGTCTTTAAAAGTATACTTTGACGTCTAATTTCTCTTATAACATATAAATTATGGCAACAAAAAATTTGATCATTACAAAGCACTTCTAAGCACACCTGCATTGTAACCATTTTTCCCATATAAATATTTATCATGATTAGACTAATTGTTGGCCAATCATGATAAAGTCAAGATTTTTAAATACATGCACGATCTAACGATACCCATTCGGTATCGTAAATGCTTGTCTAGCATTTGTCAAACTTAACATTATTTGATTCATCAGAATTGTATTTTTCTTAGGATACAAGGAGTATATTATTTGTCCACTAATCCACATTAGTATTATTTTGATTGGAGAAAGCCAAACCGTACATATTGTTTTAGAACAATTCTGTACATGCGTAGTGTATGTGTACAAAAGTCATACTGTTATATTGGCTCTAAGTTAAACTATTTTATCCTTGGTCAAATTTACAAAGAAGATTATTAACATTTACGGTACCAAATAGATTTAGGTCCTGTTTGGATCCCTAGAGCTGCTAATCATTAGCTTCTTTGATCCAAACAGGTCCACTTAATTGTTAGCCGATAGATATCAAATTTAACAACTATCTCACTAGCTAATCTAAGTCACCAAATAGTTGGCTAGCTAATATTAGCTACAAGCTATTAGCAACTAATGCTATAATAAAATTTCATGGTAAACCTACTAATATTTACTTAGTATCTTAAATATTAATATTTTTCACATAAAATTTAGTCTAACTGAACAATATTTCATTTATGACAATTAAAATGACACTCTTCGCAGGATGCAGACAGTAGTACGAGGCAACAGCTAGTATGTGGGCCTTGTTTAGATTCTAAATTTTTTCCTCAAATTTTACTATGTAAAAATGAGATTTCTCGTCACATCAAAATGTCGGCAAATGCATGGAGTACTAAATGTAGATGAAATCAAAAATTAATTGTACAGTTTTGTTGTACTTTGCGAGACGAACATTTTGAGTCTAATTAATTAATTTTTGGACAATTTTTTACACTAAAAAACAAAAGCTGCTACAGTGTTCGCTGTAGCAGCCTTCCCCGAATCGGCGAGCAGCTTTCGGTATCTAAACACGGCCGTGGTATTTAAAATTAGCCCTAATCCTTCAATCATCTCATACAGTAGAAGGACGAGAGTGAGATTTCTTCCGAAGGTTTCCTGCTTTCCACCACATTCTCACTCACGTTAGTCACGTTCTTCAACAGCGTGAAGGTGAAGCGGAGCTTGAGCCTCGCCTTCCTTCCTTCCATTCCACCTCCATCTGCTCGCAGTGCAGCTTCTTCCTTCCTCCTCTGTTTTCCCTCCGCTCCCAGTTCAAAGAGTCCAGTTGAAACCAGCACCAGCCACCACCTTCTCGATTCTTCCCACTCCACTCCCCCGTGCCGAGAAGTTCAGCCCGCCCGCCCGCGCGCGCACCAAGCCCAGGAGCGGCCGAGCCGCTCGCATGGCGAAGCTGGCGTCGTCCTCCACGTTCGCGCTCGACTTCCTGCGCCGCCTCCTGTGCGCGCACAGCGCCGGCGGCAGTGCCGACGACCGTCCCGGTTCCGCCGCCGCGGCACGCCACACGTGCTGCACGCCGGAGACGGAGGAGCCGCCGAGGAGCCCCTGCATTGTGGCCAGGCTCATGGGCCTGGACGCGATGCCGCCCGAGGCGCCGGCGCCACACGCCCAGCCCCAGGCCCAGCGGACACCCCCGCTGCGGCGGAGCCGCTCCGCGAGCTCGGCCGAGGGGTCGCCGAGCCCCTGGGAGTGGGACCAGGACACGCAGCAGCAGCCGCGGGTGGTCCGCGCGTCCGCGTCGCTAAGGGAGAGGCCGGCGTACCTCAGGCAGGAGAGCGACGAGTTCCTGCTCCTCAGCTTCAGCCCCGAGGACCAGGACCCGGACCGGGAGCGCGACGTCAGGGAGGAGCTCGACTTCCTGCTCGCCGCCGCGGAGGCCACGGCCACGAGGCGCGGCGGGAGGGTGCGGTCGGACGCGCCCGGGAGTAAGCAGAGGAGGAACGGGCGCTGCCGCAGGCTGCGGTTCGCCGACGACGAGGCGGAGTCGGCGGGCCGCGTCGTCCTCCGCAGGAGCACGCCGGCCGCGGAGTGCGACGCGCTCCACTCCAGCCCGGTGTCCGTGCTGGAGGCGCATGACGAGTCGTCCACCACCACCACCACCTCGTCTTCCATGGAAGAGGTGGAGCACGCAGAGCCCTCCTCGGCTACCTCAGGTTCGTCCTGCTCGCTTCCTCAACTTCATATCAGAATTGCTGTTCATCTCCAACAATCTGTCAAGCTACAAAAATGACCAGAAATCCACATGAGAATTGTGGTGCATTTCCAGCAATCTGTCAAGCTTGTAGCATCAAAGTCTACCGGAGAGAGGAAAAAAAGAAAAAACCACATCCTGTCAGAACCGCAGTTCATTTACAACAAACTGTCAGGCCTGTACAGTCAATTTTGTCAACGATGGCTCCGTTCGGCTGTGCAGATAAGCAGGCTGAAAAACACTGTTAACTGATTTGGTGTGAGAGAAAAATACTGTTCCGGCTAAAAAAACAAGTTGAAAAAGACGGATTATAAGCCGGATGAACAGGGTCAATAACTGCCATAAACATGTTTTTTTGGGTGTGGTCCATGTTTTAAGCTGAATTATGAAGCACTTCTTCTAGCTATTGATCTAATCAGTCCAAAGTCTCCAAGGCGGTGTAATCCAAGTTTCTGAAACCTCATTTTCATGTCGCTACATCATCTCTTCATGCTCTGCCCCTGAATGCTGTAAAAGCTGTGGGGGAAAAAAAAGGAAAAGATGTTCATGATAGTAACCCTTCCTCACTGAAATCTAGTGCTACCAAACGATCTAGCTACTAGTCACTTGACATGGTCCAAAAATTCATAAAACGCAAAACAAAAAAGGCACCACAAACCCAGTACGGATCATCATCTGTGTGAACGGCAAACTGCAGCGTTTTGTCAATTGTTTGTTTCAGACTTTCAGTCAGATACATCAACTAGTATGCCGCGTACGAGCTGCTTCTTCCTTCTACTGACAGCGCTGTTACTGTATCCACTTACTGCAGATGAACCTCAGACGATATTGGAACAGCGGAACTCAAGGAGGAAGCTGCATCCAGACTTCTTCCAGTTGGACAACTTGTCTCCTCCAAGAAGCTCCTGCCATGTCTCAAGA
This sequence comes from Saccharum hybrid cultivar R570, assembly GCA_038087645.1. Classification (NCBI taxonomy): domain Eukaryota; kingdom Viridiplantae; phylum Streptophyta; class Magnoliopsida; order Poales; family Poaceae; genus Saccharum; species Saccharum hybrid cultivar. The sequence goes on along the minus strand of JAQSUU010000410.1, from coordinate 3,426,427 downwards.
TGTTCAGATAGGGAGAGGAAGAACAGGAGAGTGGTGAACAAAGACGAGGTGATCACGCCAGAAGTGTCTGGTATCTGGCAGCCAATCTGTCGGCTGGTTGAGGAGGATCTCAAGAACATGGAATGGCCAGCTCGGGACGGCACAAATGTCGTTGCCGAGATAGAGCATGGCATCCTTGAACACCTCATATGTGAGCTGATGGATGAACTACTCAGGGGAATGTCTGAAACTGTACAACATCCTCTCCCACTCCGATCCATCTCCAAGAAACAATTGGGTGGCAAGAATGTTCAGACAAGACGCGCAATCGGATGCTACTGAACAAGGTTAGATTGATGCAGTCCTCATTCGCTGACCTGTCGCAACATATGTTGTGAAATGTAACAATAGTCTGGTTTAGGTTAATATAGCAAGTCAAGATCACTGAAACAAGTGAATATGTAAACATACCAGCAAGCATAGGTACAGATATTGCTGAACCTGGAGATATCAGGATCTGCACTCTCTGTACTGCCAAGGTCTGAACTCTGAAACTGTACATGATTTTATCTCAGCTCGACTCCATGTCCTAGCACCTGAATAAACGAATGGGAACAAACTACTGCAAATAATTGTTCTTATGTCAGGCGTGTGTGGTAGATAAATTGGTATTTTTGGTCAAATTTCAGGTTTGCCAAACTCCAGTAAACTTAAAACCAGGTTTCTCCAGTAGATCTCTTCATAAAATTTGCACGAATCTTGAAGCAGCTTGGTATTAATTAATTTTTTAATTTGTTTCTTAATATGTCAGATTTAGGCCCAGCCCTACTGCCCTACCCATGTCCCGTGGCCACCCATTACTTTTGGATACGATCATTGTGAAATCAAAACGATCAGTGGGTTCCATTTGCGTTCGTCGTGCCGCATCGTACGAACCGGCAGCGGCCGCGCCACCAGCCAGCAACCGAGAGTCCGAGACTGCCAACGCCACGCCTCACCAACGGCCGCGGCCGGCCTACCCTCGTTCATGGAATCGACAGATGTTATACAGAATCTACCAAAAAACAACATCCAGAATTGGTGGTCCAATTAACCAGTTCATGGAATCGACAACTTGCTATGGGCATGGGTAGGGTCGGGCACAGATAATACCCATTGGATGAATTATATTATATTATATTATATTATATTATATTATATTATATTATATTATATTATATTATATTGCCCGTGCTAACGCTACGGTAGCACGTAATAAGACAAATCAAATAAATAAAAGGCATATATGTCAAGTTATTAAGCATCACTCAGATATATGTCAAGCTCCCTTACATTCAGAAGCCGCCCGCTGAGCTGCCATGTTAAGTCCAAAGTTAACTTATGAATCCTATGCAGACTATCTCAAACAAGAAAATTTTGTGTTGTTGCATATATACATCTGGAACTTCAGTTCATTATATATTTATAACAGTGACTCGACAAAAGTATATATATTGAAGTCTAAAAGGGGAGGCACCAAAGCAAGTCAAAATGCATATAAACCAAAATATTTGTATTCAAATCAACTTCATGTTTCCTAGATCCTTTTCAGTAACTCAAGCTAAGTAGCAACACTTTTTGAGTGAATCTGATCCTTGGTCATCAGGATGTGGAATGTGTGTTCAGAACTTGAGATTGTTTGTCTATGAAGAATTGCAAAGAGGGTTCCTTGAAGGATATATTACCAAGATTGCGAACGCCTGATGCCTTCATCTCCAGATGCACCTTTTCCTGTCTCCATGTGAAACTAAAACAATCAGTATTTTTTCGACCTGCCTGCATGCAAAAAAGAGGAAATATGTTAAGTACCAAGCCAAATTGTGTGCCTTGTGCAAAGATGGTGAGTAGGACTCTGACGAAGAAAATACTTTGTAGCTTGGTGTTGAGAATCTATCGACCACTATGATTTATCAATTACGGTATTTGTTAAACTGAATATCAGCTCAACCATTCAAGTGTGTACACCTTGTACTTCTCCAGAAAATGAATGACTTTTCCTACTATTGATGTCGAGAAAACAATTTGAAACATATTGGACCCTTAGTGATTTTCAGTTTAAAGAGTGAAGACAGCATATATGGTTACGTAGAACACATGTAAGGCAACCATTCAAGTGTGCCGTTACAATTATTTGAGCCCAATGCCCTGACAGAATTAATTAATAAACTAAGTTAGATCCAAAGGAATGTTCAAATGGAAGTGCTGTTAAGTACTTCTTGACATTCAGTGCATACAATTGCTCCAATAAAACATATAGTTACTCAAAAATCACTTTGACCATAAATGGAGCAGCAATACAGGATCTTTGACAAACTGCAGTTAACATAACCGTTTACGTTGAACACAGACAAGTTGGGCTTATGGGCACATCAAGACTTACATCATCATTAATAATGTAAAATACCTTTGTCCACTTGACAAGCGTACCGGAAGCAACAGAATGCTGCTTCACTGGGAATGAAAATGTGAACCCCAGTTCTCGCTTCTTTCCATTCGAAATGTTAGTGCACATCTCATCATCATCAACAAACTTGGCCAATTCAGAAGCAATGAAACCAAAAAGTCAAGTTCAGAAGCACAAACCCTATGGGGAGCTTATCGACTTAGGAAACTTGTCTGAAAACACTTATTCCTGAACGAGGTCTGTAAAACATTCTATTTTTGTTAGGACTTCCAAAGAAGCATCAGAACGCGAAATCATCCTCTGATCAAACAACCAAAGAAAGAAAGACAGGTTCACAAGCACAAACCCTATGGGGAGCTTATCGCGTAGGAGAGGAGCATCTTGACTCTGCTCTCGCCTTCCTTCTCCAGCCACCACCTGTTCTGCCATTGCCAGCGCGGCTGCCACCATGGCCCCAACCACCAGCTGTACTAACATTGACAGTTTTTTTTTCAAATTGAAACTCGCTGACATCGAGACCATCTGCTCTTGAATATTTTCTAAAAAATAAGGGATTACTAAATAGCCCATGAAGAACAAAAGAAAACTTTCTTCATTGATTTTAGTATCATCATCTGAGTACCTGATAGGCTTGTTTTTCATCTTCGGTTCTTGCACCCTATTCAGTACACAAGCTTTATAGCACGATAAAAAAAAAAACTGTTCATTGCTTTAAGGCTGCAACCATGGCAAACCAGTTATACTACAAAAGTTAACTGCATATAAAAGTAAAATCTATATCAAATTACAATTTAGAGAAACAATAAATAAAAAATTAAACAATTATACAAAGAGAAAATTCACAAAGATGAAACAATTATACACTACCTTAGGGAGTCAAGTGCGTAGCAGATTGAATATTTGAATACTCAATTAAATCGCAATTTGCAAATCCCAATTTGCAAATGATGTCCGTCCGAGACGAGGCCTTTGAAATCTGAATCACGTCCTATGATTAGGGAATAGGAAATTAGGGATCATAAGAGATAGGAATAGGACAGAGATTGATTCTTCCGTCTGCCTGATCACGTCCTATGCAGATGATCTACAGTAGTTCACGTCAACGACAGGAAGAGCGGTGCGGAGGAGCGTGCAGTCACACGGACTGCCCGGCCGGTGGGCAGGCGGTGACTCGCTTCGCTGGCTTCCTCCTCCCCTCCGCGAAGGGCGCCGGCTTAATGTCATTTGTTCAATGCAAACAAATATGTTATAAACCTAATTCCATCTTGCTGCAATTCATGACCATGAAATTTAAACTACTTCCATCACACCATCGTAGGGAAATTTCTCTACAGAAGACAATTACCAAACACTAAAATATATTCTTACATTAGTGTTGGGGATCTCCGTTTTGCACAGTAGTAAGACGAGAGAGCGGCCAGCACACCTGGCATGGGGATGTCTCAAAAGCGAAGGGTCGGACGAAGAGGCGGATAGCGGAGAGTAGTCTGGCGGTGTTCGGCAAGGGTCCGATGAGTACGATAAGATGCTATTGCAAATTTTCATGGGATACCTGAAAGATCTCAGTGACTAATATTCATGGGATATCTGAGAGATTTACCTGGGCAATGTCGCCGATGGTGACCAGGATGACGCCGATGCCCTAGCCCGACGATGCCTCTTCCTTCCCGGACGTGCGTAGGAGCGGGCGATCGGGCTTCCTTCTCCCCTCCGTGACCACACAGGCACGGCGGCTTGGTCCTCTCCTCCAGCTCGCGATCACACCAGGCACGGCGTTTTCCTCCTCCCTTTCGTGAAGGTCCAACGCGCGGTCGATCGGCGCGGCCTACCCTTCGCCCCTCGACCACACCAGGGGTGGCGATCGGCGCGGTCTCCCCTTCGCCCCGCGCGACCACACCAGGGATGGTTGGCGATCAGCGCGGTCTCCCCTTCGCCCCGCGCGACCACACCAGGGATGGTTGCCGATCGGCGCGGCCTCCCCTCCGCCCTGCGACCACAGCAGGCACGGCGGTTTGCTCCGCCCCTCTGCGAAGGTCAAACAGAGGGCGATCGGTGGGGAATTTTCGAACGTCGATCATCGCGGTACCCGGCCCTAGTTCACGGACGCCGCTTTTTCACATCGGAGAAGCACGTGGGAAGGCACGGGGTGAGACGCGAGGTGAGAAGCCTGGCTTCCCACATCCAATCGTAGCCATCAGATTTGGTTTGCGTGTTTTATTAGCCATTGATTTTAATGGTGTAGGATTCCTGGGTGCAATTTCCTTGGTGCATGAAGATTGGAGGCTCTCAGCGGGGGATATTTTTTTGGTGGACCAAGTGTAATTTAAGAATTCTATTATAGTGGAGATATGGCTGCTTTAAGATTCGTGCAGTTTTTGGAAAAAGGTTCGCCGGAGCAAAACTCAAATGGTAAAAATAAACAACCTATGTGCTGATACAGCTTGATGTATTTCTTTCTTTAATAAAATGATATACAACTCTTCTGCATTCTTGATTGTGAATGTAATGCCTATAAAGAAGTCCGTTTGGTGATCCAAATATTTTCTGTTTTCGCGGGCATGCATACGCTTTAAACTTATTTGATGAACGAAGAATTATTCACTTTGTTGCATAACAAAGTGGGGAATTTTTTTCTATAGAAAAAGAAATCAACAGGCACTACGTAAAAGGCTGAAATTTTGCAAGGGCCGAGGGGGTGTACATTCCATTGTTGCAGCATTGTTGTGTGTAGTCGCTTGTGCTTGCATCAAACCGTCGACCATGTTGTCCAAAAAAAAAAAACCATCGACCAAAGGAGCGCCCCAGATCATCGGTCAGCGGCTGTCAAGTGTCAACCGCGAGTCCGCATGGCATTGTTGCTTGTTGCCTTGTTGGACACGATACGCCAAGAAGGAACAGCACGAGCACCCATGGGCCGTTTGGGTTTTGGTAGCTGGGCCGATCTGCATCCTGTTCGTTGCGGATAGTGATGTGGTAACAGATAGCAAATTTCAATAGCGTTTCAATAGCTGTTCCCTCAAAAAAAAGTTTCAATAGCATGATATTTATTAAAACTAATCAACATTTGATTTTATATCAATACTAACGTCATTTTTCTTAATATCATTAGAATATTTTAGTTAATTAATTATTACATTTCGTGGTATAAAAGCCATAAAACACATAAGTAGGATATAGCAAAGAATACACGCATAGACAAACAACAATGGTAGCCTGCAATAGTGAATGCTAACTCCTAACATGATATCTTGGTCTAGACCTGATCAAACATCAGGTTAGATTGGGTTCAAGTCGGGCCAGGGGAAAAAATGTCGAATCAAAATCTTTGACCCATGGGTTGGGTTGACCTATTTCTCTATATTTTTTTAAAATTTCTACCTTGAGTCTTGTTTTTTTTGGATTAGGTCGGATCATGGATTGAAAATCATGACCCGAATCCAATCCAACGCGCGATCGAGTCAGGTCAGGTGGCCCATAATCAAATCTACTTCCGTCCGCTACTAATGTAGGCCATGTCTCTCCTCCTTTTGCTCAATCTATCTACTCTCTCTGTCTCAAAAAGAATACAATTCTAGATATGAATCTCAATAAGGCGTGTTTAAATCCAAAAAGTTTTCACGAAAAACTACAGTAACGAATCTTGCGGCACATGCATGGAGCATTAAATGTAGACGAAAAAAAACTAATTGCACAGTTTGGTTGGAAATCGCGAGACCAACGTTTTGAGCCTAATTAGTCCATGATTTGACACTAAAGTGCTACAGTACAAATATGCTAATGACGAATTAATTATGCTTAATAAATTCGTCTCACGGTTTCCAGGCAAGCTATGTAATTAGTTTTTTTTTGTTAGTATCCGAAAACCCCTTCCGACATCACACGAAATATCCGATGTGATATTTTTCCAAAAAAATTTCACAAACTAAACCCACCCTAAAACGGAGGGAGTACATCTATTCCAACAGTCCAACTCCAGGGTTTGTGCTTCTTGCAGGCGAAGCTGGATGGGAAACTAGAATCAGCGGCAGAAGAAGATAACTCAAAGGTTGGATGGCCCGCGAAAAGGAATCTAACTTTTTTTGTTCGGTGCGCGGCCCAAGAAGCCAAGCCAAGCCCACGACCGAGTCCACCAGCCCACAGCGCGCGGCGTGCGTTTCCCCTGCCCTGAAGCGCTATGGGCTACGAGGCTACCGCGGCGCCGACGACTGCGACGGTGTGCGTACCGGCTAGAGCGCAGGGCGTGCTGCGCCTGGGACCGCGATGCGAGCGGTGGCCGGCAAGCAGGCTCCACACGGCCATCGAGCTGTGACGCCACGGCGCAGGGAGGGAGAGGGCAAAACGGATTCTAATGGAAACACCAAATCGAGAGGTACAACAGATTACTTCGCCATACTCTTCTTTTTTTCAGTCCTCCGGTCATCATCAAAGTCAGAGGATGAATGGATGATGTTTAGGACAACAGATTGCACTGCGGGCGTGTAGGCTAATGCCTAATGGACCAGTAGGAGTGCATACGTTGCTGTCGGCGTGTAAACTGTGCATAGGCATAGTGCATACTCCCATTCACAAACAAGGTCTCGTTTAGTTCGGTGAATTGGAGAGGAAAACACTGTATCAGAATTCCTGTAGCATTTCGTTTGTATTTGGTAAAAATTATCCAAATTTTGACTAACTAGGCTTAAAATGTACATCTCGTAAAGTACAACAAAACTGTGTAATTAGTTTTTGATTTCATCAACATTTAGTACTCCATGCATTTGCCAACATTTTGATGTGACAGGAAATCTTCTTTTTGCATAGTAAAATTTGAGGGAGAATTGGGTGAACTAAACAAGGGCCAAATGCTTCCAGTTCCAGCCATAGATACAGAACTAGAAAGCGCGTGCGGCGTTGCCGCGCGACAGTTTGTCGTGGCCAGCCCATGATGCGTGGATTAAACATTTTGAATATATCTTCGGAATGTAATAATGATATTTGTATTTTGAAATATATTTGCTGTGCAAATATGTGGTGCGATGAGTCCAATGATGCTGGTGCTGTAGCAATGTATGTAAGATTCTTAGTTGGTTGCTTTTTATCTGTCGTTCTCGCTTCTCGAGAAATAGCTTTGACAAATTTTATATAAAAAAGTATTAGTATTTATGATACGTAATTATTATCATTAGGTACATCTTTGAATTTATTTTGATAATAAATTATGTCTCAACACTATACTACTATGCCAAGCATTTACATGTTCTAAAACAACATTTCATTATTCATTTGAACAAATGAGAATGGTAAAATTTAAGAGGAAACATATAATACCTTGTTAACAACATTGTCAAAAGCGTTTGATCCATTTTGCTCAATGTATCTCTGTGCAGCAGGAAGTACATCATCAGGCCTACTTGATTCATCCTTCTTTGGAAATTACCATATGTTCACAAAATACTCATATACATGTGCAGCTCCATTGAACTGTGGCAATACTATCCAGCAATTGAAAAACAGTTTTGTGTAAGACCAGAAAGGGTGCTTGCAAAGTGCAAACGTTATGCCTGTGATGAGCATTTCCATTCATCTCATGATGTATCCCAAAATCTTATGAGCCAAATCATGAGATAGCAGTTAATGATGAAGTGCAGTAGTAGACCAGAGATGGTCTATAGGAAAGAAATCAAGGTAAGATGAAGGTTGCACATAAAACTAAAGCTAAAATGAGTACAGAATCATCCACCACAGTTTTTGTTTCAATTGCTCTAACAGAGACATACCTGTGGAAAACGTCCACTGAGGTAAAACAAATACAAAAACTATCAAATGGAAGACAGTTAGCGTCGATATGTTTATGTAAAAGGTCATTGGATTAACTAACAGAGGATACGCAAGTGAAATCACAGGTCTGCAAAGATAAACAAATAGAGGATTAAAAATTCGCATTAACCTGTTGGAAATCTGAACAGATGTTGCAAGTCCCACTTCACGTGACAAACAACAGCACTGCATTAGAGATCCAGCACAGTTGAACAGTCAAATAGGTACAACCGTACAAGTACAATACAAGGTGCAGAGCATCTGAATGAAAACGTCGCACGGACCTCACTAAAATACAGTGGTTGTAAGGTACCATAGGAAGCACTAAACGATCTATCTGCTGTCCAGAGTGCCCAATCAGTAGCATATGCGGTTGACATGTGCTGCGTTAGCCTAATGAGACTGGGTAAAGAAAACAGCCTGAAAAGAACATCCATTTTGCATGAGACGCTAAAAAGCATGTATCAGAAGATAGCAAGCATACCAAACATATGGGAGATAAGCATAAGGCAGGCAAAGTGTTTGGTGCAACTGTGCATGTTATCCAATTTAGGATTTGTCTGCATTGCATTTAACATATTAGCAAATTTAAAACTCATATAACACTTCTGGCCCAAACAGTTAGAAGATGGCGGGTGCTCAGCGGAAGCTGTGAGCAAATGAGTAGCAGAGTGGTCAGGCCATAGCTACGTAGTGGTTACCTGTTTTGGGGCCTGGGTCGCAGAAGCCATATGGGTACTGCCTCTTGCCTGATGCTTGGAGTCATCAGGTTTGGACCTGTTCGTGGTATGGAATTGCTGTTATACAAAAGTTAGTAACACATGTTATCTCAATATATGACAGGATTTGTTCCAAATATCAATTTTCAGCGGGCATAGTTTGAAGATTTTGCAATGGACAGTAATTAGCAAAAGCTAGACGGCAACTCGGAGCAGTCATGAACGCATAAATAATTGGTAGGCAGAGGAAGAGTAAGTGGCAAATGTGACATGGTCCATGGTAACAGCCAACAAACTGAAAAAACAAATCATATTTGAGACATGAAATTTGCAAATTGGTCACATAAAGCTAGAGATGAAACCCAAAAGAGACGAGAAACAGGGAGACACATAAAGGGACATAAATGGCACAAGACAAAAAGATGTCATGGATCAACGTGCCTGAACCGTGACATCTTTTTGTCTTGTGCCATTTATGTCCCTTTATGTGTCTCCCTGTTTCTCGTCTCTTTTGGGTTTCATCTCTAGCCTACCCCAACTTGCTTGGGACAAAAGGCTATGTTGTTGTTGTTGGTGGTGGTGGTCACATAAAGCTAGACTATAGAGGCACTCCAAATTTCAAATCGAGGCCCACTCCAAATTTCAATTTGAGGCATAAAATGTATGCACATACAAACAGGTGTGTGTCCCCAAATCTAGCTAAATAAATTGTTTTGAAAAGATAATGGATCGAACTTTAGAATGGGAGCCATCAATTTGCGTGATTAGTAACCCATTTTTTGCATAAATTTTGCCATGACAATAGAAAATGCCACCACTCTCAAATCCAATTTTTTTGCAATCTTCGAAACACAGGAAGACCTGGGTTCAGAAGGGGTGCATTCATGGGACTGCTTGAATCATAGCTGTAATTTCCCTTGCCTGATGTGAGGAACATAATTTGGAAAGTTTAGACATGGTAAAATGGCAGGAAATTTATATGGCAAAATATTGTAACCTGAGGGCCCTTGATTTGTGTAGAGAAATTGTCGCTGACACTTTAGAGGATGGAAACATGTATACATAGGATTAGAAAGGGAACAACATTTAGTTAAAGACATGTATACAAAGAATTAGATACCATTCACAATGATAACATATTTTTAAAAGAGAAATTACTTCCTTGACATGGATGTTTGGTTGGTAAGAATAAAATTCAGTCCAAAACCAAACAAGTCAATACGAAAAACTGTCATGAATATTTTTTGTAGTTAACTATGGCTGCTGGACAAGGTTACTGTACTTGACGTACTGTAATATGTAATTGCAAAGCTTGTTATTACCAAAACGTAATATAAACTGCAGCCATGTAGGGAAGTGTTGGAACTAAGGGATCGTAGAGCGTAGTGATGGAGGATGGGAGGCCGTGGCTTGAATCCGCGGTGGCGGCGTGGAGGAGGCGCCGTGCTCGGCGCCCTAGAGCAGATGGGAACGGTGGCAGGGAAGGTGACGTGAACAGTAGAGCCCAGGGGCCCAAGGGGAGATAAATCTCAATCCCAGGCTGAAATCTCTATTAACCGAATTGTTCCATACTTATACCAAAGCCTAACAACCTCACTGCTAAACTTAAGGAAATAATAAAGCAAATCTTCTAATTATTCTAATTGACAAAACTAAATGACCGAGGATGTAACAACTTGGCTCGGTCGCCTGGTGACTGCGCCCAAAACTAAATGACCGAGGATGTAACAACTTGGCTCGGTCGCCTGGTGACTGCGCCCCCAGCCTTCCTGGTGCAGCGGCTGCTCAGCCACTTTTGTTCCCACGCCGCTGGTACACGTTCCCCACCATAACATCTCTCCCTCCCTCGAGAAACAGCTCGTCCTCGAGCTGGAAGTCAGGGAAGCGAGCCTTGAAATCGTCGACGAGCTCCCATGTGGCGTCGGACTCCAGCAAGTCTGTCCATTCAACAAGGACATGCCAGGCCCCCGGCGAAGTTGAGCGCGCACCACGCGCGCTGGCTGATGTAGCAGGCGTCCATTGTGCAGTGGAGGTAGTGCCGGCGGTGCAGCAGGCTGAGTTCCCCGGAACGGCTTGAGAACGCCCACGTGGAACACATCATGTATACGGGCGCCCTCAGGAAGACGGAGCCTGTAAGCAACAGGCCCAATCCACTCGGTAACCTGAAAAGGTCCGGCATATCGGGGGCTCAGTTTGCCGTGGAAACCTGGGACCAGGGACTGCGCTGGGCGATGGAGCAGGCGGAGAAGCACCCAGTCGTCGACGTTGTACTCGAGCTGTCGATGCTTGGCGTCGTAGTACTTCTTGGCGTAGGCTTGAGCTTGGAGCAGATGGTCCCGTACCTCAGCGAGGAAAGCGTCGCGGTCTCGTAGGAGAGCATCCACTGTGTCCGTGGACGCCGACCCCGCTGTATATGGCAGCAGAGTAGGAGGTGGCCGCCCATAGACGACCTCAAACGGAGTTGTGCGCAGCGCCGAGTGGTACGAAGTATTATAGCAGTATTCGGCCCAAGGAAGCCACTCCAACCATTTGCGCGGCCGATCACCAGTGAGACACCTGAGATACATAGCAATAATTTTGTTAACAATCTCCGACTGACTGTCGGTTTGCGGGTGGAACGCCGTGCTCATCCGGAGCTGCACGCCCGCCATCTTGAATAAGTCCCGCCAAACATGACCCGTGAACACCGGATCGCGGTCGCTGACGATGGACACTGGAAAGCCATGAAGACGGACAATGGCGTCGAAGAATGCCTTGGCCACCGTGGCGGCCGTGTAGGGGTGACTCAGTGGAATGAAATGAGCATACTTCGAAAAGCGATCGACCACTGTCAGAATGACACTCTTGCCGTTGACACGGGGAAGTCCTTCAATGAAGTCGAGTGAAATATCCGCCCAGACCTGTGATGGAACCTCGAGGGGCTGAAGGAGGCCAGTCGGGTGCAGCGCCTCCGTCTTGTTGCGCTGACAAACCGAGCAGGCACTGACATGTTCCTGGACCAGCCTTCTATCATGGTTGATGACAAAATCACGCTGGAGTCGTTGCAACGTTTTCTGGATGCCCTCATGGCTAGCGTGCGCCAGCTGCAGCACCGCTGGCAAGATCGCCGATGACTCCGGAATAGCCACGCGGCTGCCATTGAGCACAAGGCCGTCCACGACGCGCCATGGCGCGCCACGCTCTGCCACGACTCCATCACGGAACGCCCGCAACGCCGGGTCCTCCTGTAACTCGCGGTGCAGCTCATCGTACAGCTGGAAGGAGGGAGCGCTGATCGCGTCCAGTAAGGCTGCATCATCCCCTCGGCGTGACAGAGCATCGGTTACCGTGTTGAGCCGGCCCGGTCGGTACTCCACACTGAAATCATAACCAATTAGTTTGCTTACCCACTGGTGTTGAGGCACGGTGGAAAGGCGCTGATCAAGCATGAATTTTAGCGCATAATGATCTGTCCGGACGACGAACGAGCGGCCCCAAAGATAGGGACGCCAGTGCCGCACCGCTTGTACCAAGCCAATGAGTTCACGCTCATATGCTGCAAGTTTCAAGTGGCGAGCTGCAAAGGGCCTACTGAAAAATGCGAGTGCGCCATCTCCTTGGTGCAGCACCGCACCGAAGCCCGAGCCGGAGGCATCGCAGTCGACCACAAACGGCTTGGTGAATTCAGGCAACTGCAGCACCGGGGCGGTGGACAGCGCCCTCTTCAATGCGTCGAACGCTGCCGTAGCCTCCAGGGACCAAGCGAAACCGGCCCTCTTGAGCAGCTGGGTCAGCGGCGCCGCGATCACGCCGTAATCCTTGATGAACCGGCGATAATAGCCGGCCAATCCCAAGAAACCACGGAGTCCGCGCACTGAACGCGGCTGTGGCCATGTGGTGACTGCAGCGACTTTGTCATGATCCATAGCAACCCCGTCGGCCGAGATGACATGGCCTAGGTAAGTCACAGACGACTGGGCAAAGGAGCATTTGGCACATTTGAGGCGAAGCTGATGATCTCTGAGCGCTGACAGAACTGCATTGATATGCTGCAAATGAGAAGACCATGATGGGCTATAGATGAGTATGTCGTCGAAGAACACCAATACAAACTTCCGAAGGAATGGCCGGAGCACAGTGTTCATTAAGCTCTGGAATGTGGCCGGCGCATTCGTTAACCCAAACGGCATCACCAAAAACTCAAAGTGGCCCTCGTGGGTACGGAACGCCGTTTTTTCGATGTCATCGGCGTGCATCCGAACTTGGTGATACCCGGAGCGCAAGTCCAGTTTGGTGAAAAAGTGCGCCCCCTTCAACTCATCTAGCAGTTCTTCAACCACGGGAATCGGAAACTTGTCCTTCACTGTCTGTTGGTTCAGCGCGCGGTAATCCACGCAAAAGCACCGCGAACCATCATGCTTCTTCACGAGGAGTACCGGCGCTGAAAATGCCGACGTGCTGGACCGGATGACGCCCTGCCGCAGCATAGCAGCACACTGTGCTTCCAATTCATCTTTCTGAAGCTGGGGATAACGGTAGGGGCGGACCTCTACTGGAGGAGTGTTGGGCAACAGGTGGATCCTGTGATCGCAGGCGCGCGCCGGCGGCAAACCTTGCGGTTCCACGAACACGTCTTCAAATGAATGCAGCAAGGTGTCCAGCAGCTCCGGCTCATTATGGATGAGATTGAGACGGCGCGTCGACTGGACGTCGTGGCGTGTTGAGCCAATCCCTCTCCAGAAGACCCGGCGACCACCACGTGTACATAAGTCATCAAAATCCCAAAGGATGGGGCCAAGTGTGCGGAGGAAGTTGACGCCGAGCACCATATCCCACTTGTCCAGGGGAATCGAATAACAATCCACTGAGAACACTTCATCAGCGATCCTGATACCCACATCGCGGGCTAGGCCACGGCAAGCAACTCTGTCGCCATTAGCAACAATGACTCCTGCTCCTGGACAGGGTGAGAACTGAAGGCCAACTTGACGTGCAACATCCCCTCTAACAAAATTATGGGTTGATCCGGAATCCAACAGTGCCACAAATTGGTCATTGCCGATGGTCACATAGACTTGCATAGTATCCTCTGTTCGAATACCGGCAATAGCAGCGAGGGAGACCACTGGCGGTTGCTGATCAGTAGCGACCTGTATGTCATCCTCGGAGTCCTCCGGTTCTTCAACAATATAATCTGACGCCTCGAGGTAGAATAAGCGAGCGCACTTGCGCCCTTGGACATAGGGTTCATCACAATTGTAACATAGGCCCTGCTTGCGGCGTTCCGCCATCTCAGCAGGTGAGAGGCGTTTGAAGGGACGGGCAGGGGTTGACTGTGCAGATGACGATGACTGCAGTGGTGCCCCCTGCGCTGAAGACGCCGCTGCCGGTCCTTGAGGCAGGCGACGTGACTGCCGTGCCGGCGGCGCGGGCAAGGCCAGGGCCGGTGCTGCGTTGCGGCGCTCGTATGCACGCACCAGGCGCATCGCTCGCTGCAAATCCTGCGGCTCATGGAGTTCCACATCAATGCGGACATGATCAGGTAGTCCACCGGTGAACAACTGCGCCTGCTGGTGTGGCGTGAGGCGCCCGGCATGCGCCAGCCGGGCCTGGAACGCTTCGAGGTAGGCATCCACAGTGGAAGTGAATGGCAAGCGCGCGAGGTCCGCTAGATGATTGGTGGACAGTGGCGGTCCGAAACGCTGATGGCAGAGTAGCTTGAAGTCCTCCCAGGACGGCACGCCGGCATCTCGCTCGATGACATAGTACCATTGTTGTGCTGATCCGAGCAGATGGAAAGAGGCCAGCCAAACCTTGTCGGCCTCGCGGGTGCGCTGGGCACTGAAGAACCGCTCACAACGGTTGAGCCATCCGAGAGGGTCCTCCTTGCCCTCATAGGTAGGGAAGGACAATTTGTGATACCGCGGCACGCCGGCGGCGTCAGGCTCTGGTGGCACATGGACGCGCGGTGGCGGCAGCACATCGACGTGGCCGCCGTTCAGGATGGACGACAGCGAAGGCACCGGTGATGGCGAGTGTGGAAAGGTGATCTGAGTGATAGGCACCGGGGCTGACGGGGGCACCGGCGGCGCAACGGTGGAAACCGGCGTGGCAGCGGAGGACGCCGGCAACGTGGCCGCTGGTGTTTGGGTGGTGGTGACCTCGGACACGACCGGATTCTGCAGCAGAGGAAAGCCACCGAACCCGGGCAAGCCAAGGGCTGGCTGTGGTGGCGCCGATCCGGACGGCGCGCCTTCAATCGCCGCGACGCGCAGAGCCAGGTCGCCCATCTGGCGCTGCATGCCCAGGATGGCCGTGGTGAGCGCGTCCAGGGCATTGGTGGACACCGTGGTGACCACCGGCAGTGGAGGCGAGGATGGGATCAGGGCAGCGGCGGTGGTCAGTGGAGCCGATGCCGAGGCCTCGACGGAGGAGGTGTCGGCGGAGGAGGATGATCCAGGGCCTGACATTGATACCAGGTTGTTGGAACTAAGGGATCGTAGAGCGTAGTGATGGAGGATGGGAGGCCGTGGCTTGAATCCGCGGTGGCGGCGTGGAGGAGGCGCCGTGCTCGGCGCCCTAGAGCAGATGGGAACGGTGGCAGGGAAGGTGACGTGAACAGTAGAGCCCAGGGGCCCAAGGGGAGATAAATCTCAATCCCAGGCTGAAATCTCTATTAACCGAATTGTTCCATACTTATACCAAAGCCTAACAACCTCACTGCTAAACTTAAGGAAATAATAAAGCAAATCTTCTAATTATTCTAATTGACAAAACTAAATGACCGAGGATGTAACAACTTGGCTCGGTCGCCTGGTGACTGCGCCCCCAGCCTTCCTGGTGCAGCGGCTGCTCAGCCACTTTTGTTCCCACGCCGCTGGTACACGTTCCCCACCATAACAGGAAGGCTTACTTCTCTTTAATGTCAATCAATGCAAACACCAAACACAAGCATGAAAGCACACTGTCTAAACTGACACAGTCAGGTATTCTTAACAACTGATAATCTAGAGAATAATTAATTTTACTTACCACCAATATGTTGACATAGTGGATTTGAGCTCTCTAGGCATTCCCTCATGAGTACCTCGTTGATCAATCGTCATGGGTTCTTCTTGTTTCTTCTCTGTGACATGGTCCTACTGAATCAGGTTAAATAACAATTTGAAGAGTAGCTTGTAAGCAATATCTGTGACATTTTGCATGATAGAGAAAATGGAAATGCACCATGTACTCACTTATATGGAAAGATTAGTTCTATGATGTAGTTATAAAGCTAAGCTATTCTTCTCACATACTCATAAACTTTTAATATGGTGGTCACATAATTTCCTTGACTTTTTTTTAATATGATGTTTAGACCTCATGATGTTGGCTTATTTCTTTATATGATGCTTAAACCTGAACATATGTCATGCCGTATTATCTGTTAGATAAATATCTCCAATTAGCTGTAGGATAATACAACAATGATTTTTTCAGTTAACTTTGTCCAGTTCATGTTTGTGTGATGTAAAATGGGATAAGAAAACTTACCGATCAAGCATATTGTTTATCCCATTGACAACACATGAATGAAAATTAATTTCTTGTTCTGCTCTGATTCAACGTGGTTTCTGTTGAGGGCAGCACTCGACGCAGCTGCAGATTGACTGGAGCAATCTCCACCCAAATTGATTGTATCAATCACCACTAAAATTGACTGGAGCCACGCTAAAATTGGGATAGCTACAGCATCAGCAATGGCACACACCTATATATACTGAAAAGATTATAACAATAGCACAATGCATTCAGACATTTTTTTTTGGCAGAACACCAACCCCATGTATAATCAAAATAGATCCATACACAGAAAATGAAATTAAGGGATCAGAAACATAATGTGGCAAAGGAGGTAACTTTGTCTTTTTTAGGTTACTGTATGAAGAACAAGCAAAGTTCAGGGAGGAAGAAATGTAGCAGAGCATGTATTTACAGAAGTTCTATCCATTCCCAGATCAACGGATATGCTAAATTAATATGGAGATGGGGATGGGGATTAACGGGGAGAAGCACGTGTAATGTCAGAATTTCAGAAACGAAAAGCAGATTTGGAGAGAAGAACAACACTTGCAAATCAAACGCACATATGTGTTCCTTATGCAAGAAAACAAATGGATCTATTCATATATGCATCAGTATGTAATACATGGAGAGATGGGGATGGAGACTGAAATGGATCCCTCACCCTGCAGTACGGATCAAAAGAGGGAAATAGAGGAGACCACAATGGGAGCAACAAAGTGGAGAGAAACGATCTTGCTTCACCGGGAAGGCGCCAATAAGCAAACGGAGCAGGGGGGCACAATTACGCATGAACACAGGGCAGTGCAGAGGACCGCCAGGACCAGCCGGCTGCGGCCAGCAGCCGCAACCGCTGCGACCAGCGGAGGCCGCCCAGAAAGCTGCGCCAGGGGGCACCCATGCAGGAGCCGCTGCGCTAGAACAGCCACAGCAGGGGCCTGGCTAGGCCGCCACACCGGGGGGCCCACGTCGGGGAAGCGGCGTAGGCAGCAGTGACGGTCGACCTGTGCAAAGGGAAGGTGGAGGGAGAGAGGACCTTGGGGAGGAGCCATGAGACGGAGTAGGAGTAGGAGGGGGTGAGGTACCAGCAAATCGGGCCACCAAGCCGAGCCGCGGCCGCCAGAGAGGAATGGCCGAAACCCTAGGTCGGCGTCGCCGCCGCGCGGGTGGCTATCCGGGCAGGTCGATGTGCCGGCACGTGGCCGGAGACGCGGCCGCGGAGCTCGGAGGCTGCGATCTCGCCGGGGAACAACGGTGGCGCTCTCGAGACCACCGCGTCGGTGGAGGGGCGCACGTCCTGCGCTGCAGCACCACCGCACCTGGGGGGCCTCCTCGCCGGTGGGCTACGAGCCTACGACGCCGCCTCATGAGAGCCGGAGAGAGAGAGCGGACGGGTGAGAGTGAGAAGAGTGCGGGATGAGGCTTGGATTGCGGGTTGAATTCAATAAAGTTAGAGGGCTTTTTTTGCAAAAAAAAAACTGAGAGGAGGCTTTGGACTGCGGGTTGATTTATGTAAAGTTTTAGGGTTTTTTTAGAAAAATGTTCAGGTCTTGCACGATCTGGGCCGTCCGCGTGCCCGATCCGACGGCTGACAAAAGCGAGTGACGTGGCGCTATGACGGGCCAGAGCTTGAATGAGAAGATTCGATATGAGAAGATGCGAAGTGGGAAATTAGCTGACTATTTTTAGCACAAATACCAGATTTAAGTTGTACCAGAGGTAGGACCTCTAGCGGAACAAAGATAGAGGGATGTGGAGCATGAATGTCTGATGGTTGCAGTGGAATCATGGATTCATGGCTCATCCCAGAATATATATAGAGAATGTGTTACGAAATGAAAAGAAAAAATAACATAATATGAAAACAAGCAAACACAAAGACAACAATACATGTTCTTAGGCAAGTCTTAATGGAGTTTCATGGGCATTAATTGTACTGATGTGGCACCATATTAATGAAGAGAGAGATGATAAGAATTTTATAGGAGTAGAGAGATTTTCATGTGGATGAAACTCTTCTACACTGTTTCTAAAATCCGGATGTGTTAGAAACAGTGACATGAAATCCCCACTGAGACTGGCCTTATAGTTCCTTTGGCAAGTAGCAATAGCACGAATAATAAAATAATAATAAAGGGGGGTGAAGGCAGCCCAAGACACAATAAGAAGAATATATACAGGGCACACAAACACACTATTTCTCATTATTACAAATAAATGAAAGAAGCAAGCATGATTTGGGAGCTTGGCTTGGCTACTAGCAGAGAAGGGCGGGCCAGCAAACGAACACTGCTGGCCATGCGTGGACAATAGCTGCAGGCTCGTGCTACCCGTAGCATTGATCAGGCGAAACTTGGCTGCTCCGGCTTCAAGACAGGTTTGTTAGGATGCTTGGAAAGTTGCTGCTTCAACTGTTGCCGGAGTTCTAATCCGTAGGAACCCTTGAGCCACACTTCCTTGAGCTTATCTAGATGCTCTAACCCAGAAATACTCAAGGACGACCCACTAGAGAAGTGAACCACAAGAAGCTCCACAGAGCGTGTTATGTAATCATTTGTAAAAGTCACCTGTAACCTGGAGGTGCAGTCGATCTTGAAGACCTGGAATGGTTTGGTCCAGTAGGGATAGCGACGATAGTCCTCTGGAGCCCCAAAAATGACTTGACCCATTTCAACTGCCTTGACACTGATACGACCTTGGATAGTTTGAGTTGGCAATTGCTCATAGAAACATGTGTCCTGTTGCTCTGTTATGGTCATCTCAAGATCAACCTTACTGAGACGGTCAAGCCGCTTCATCCAGGTGGGCAATTTGTGGACATGCCCATACATCTTCAGGCTCTTCAGGTACCTAGGCCTCTGGTGCTCGGAGATGCCATCCAAACAGCAAAAACCACCCTCCTGATCCTTTTCAAGTCGAACTGACAAGGACTCCAGATGGGCATGACCTGAGATGGCAGAAAACAACTCCTGATAATTTTCCTTGCTGATGCCAGACACCCTGAGCTTACGCAGCTGGGTGAGCTTCTTGAGTTCTTTGGAGACAACCTTCCTGCCTGTGCCACTCACATCGACAACACCGAGGGCCTGTAAGGCTGTCAGCTTCCCAATCCCTGCAGGGACCTTGATACTGCCATCAAGATGAGCCCTAGCTTGCCGGTGCCTGTGGAACTTGTTGGCTGCCAAGCAGCAGCCAGATACCAACTGACGTGCCCTGCTGCTCCACGACAGTGGTGTTGATGTCGTCCCAGCCTCATCTGCCGCTTCTATCGGGCTTGTCAGATCCCATGATTCAGTGATGCCAGCATTGATGTATTGCAGCTTCTCCAGCTTGATGATAACAAGCGGCAGCACAAGTATGGAAGTGTATCTGATATCCAAAGTATGAAGCTGCCTCAGGCCACCCAATGAATGTGGCAGATGTGTGATCTCCCTGCATCCTCGCAGGGAGAGGAATTTAAGCCGATGCAGTAGCTTCACAATCTGCTCAAGGTCATCATCTGTCACACCTGACGAGTTCTCCAGATCCAGCACCCGAAGCAACCTCATGTTGTTATTGGCAGAGACGAAGAATGACCTCCATTCCCCAGACACTGTCAGAGACCGAAGCCGTGAGAAGTTGATGTTCTCAAAGACAATCTTGTCTCTGTCCCAGTTGCTCCTTATAGTCAGGTGTTGTGCTGCGCGTTGTGAGTTCACGCTGCATTTCCCTTTCAGCGTGAAAACAAGGTTACCTTCCATTGGCCTTGAGACGAGGTATTCACGGAAGAAACCGTTGAGTTCCAGGATCTTGCGTGGTGTATGCTGGACCTGGATTATGCTCAAGTTGATGAGCTCGGACAACAACATTTCCCCCTCCTCCTCTACAGTTGTAGAAGCTTTGTCCCTGCAGTAACCCTCTGCAATCCACCGCCTTAGCAAACGCCTCCACCTGATGTTGTGGTCTACTGGGAAGACTGCCAGATAGAAGATGCATGGCTTCAGTGTATCTGAGAAAGCATAATCAAAGTAGTTCTTCATCCTTGAAAATAGACCCCTTAGCCTATGGAATCCTTGGTCGTTTCTCTCCAAACTGTCCATAAAGTCATCATTTATATGCTTCAACTGATATGTGGAAAACCTGCTGCAGTATTCTCCTATAGCATATATTATTTTTGGGAGCCCGCCACACTTGGACAGCATACGTTTAGAAAGTTCCATCTCATCCCGAGTCAGTTGCTTATTCTTCCACACAACCTACAATTCAGAAATAAATCACTTTGCAGATATGTACAAATTCAATTTCGAAATGATGGTAACTTCAATATTGAAATTATTTCTAGAATTAAGGTAACTCCTCTTTTTTCTAGCTAGTATAATAATATTTAGGATCTTATAAGCATAGTGTGGCCCTAGTCTCAACGTCCAGATTTTGATGGTGCATATAAATAATAATGGCTACTGCCTTACTTTTGAGTACCTAACAGGAGGTTACCAAAATCCTCGAATTAGCGCCATGACAGTGCGATTAACCCCCTCACTGACAATCCTAATCAGCCAGGGCGGGGGCTACACCCGTCGTTTGCACTCACGCGCACACTATGGACTATTGTGAAAGCTTGCTGGCCTGAGATGGCCCACCCCAATAAGAGGCCCAGGACTCCGAGAAGTAGGCTTAAGGAGCAGGGCCACGACCAAGTCTCCCGCGTCTAGAGGCTTGGTGAAGCCCAGGAAGTTCCCGATCTTGGAAGGTGGCAGCAGGCCAAGGATGGCCATGAGCACTGCCGTACTACCCTAACCGAGCTTCTCGCCTCAACTGATGTGAGGAATCTTCCTCGACACGCGGGCTGAGTCGCAGGGCGTCGGGCCCTACCGGAGCTCTGTCCCCGCGCCCCTGCGAGGCTATGTCACGCCCGGGGCACGACACAATGCGACAAGGACGGTGCGTGACCACTTCATTGGCGTGCCCCGAGCCTGATGGTCAACCTCTCCCTACATGCTGCCACGTCCTTGTTGTGCAATGGATGCCACAAGGATGAGGAGGTAAGGCACAACGACAACTCCGGTTTCTGACAATAACCTCCAGGCTCCTGCAGAGGGTGTCAAAAATGGTTTAACGCTCAGTGTAACACCCTATCCCGTTAGAAACCTGTAGTATTTGTGTTGTTGGGCCATGTAGAGTGTGGTTGGTGGGTTTAGTACCAGCTTGAAAGTTTAAGGGTCAGGGCCAGATTATAATCCTTGTCGTTTGAAATGTAGCACATCTGGGTTAACCTTTTTACACGAAGCAGGAATGAAAGTGTAAGAGAGGTTCGAAAGCGAGGATGAAAGTGTAAGAGAGGTGCTACGCGTATGCAGACCCTTTCCATGTGCGGAGCTAGGCCATATAAGTATATTTTGGACTTGGGGTGTTTACATATGCGCCTTGTTTAGTTTGCCTCAAAGTTCCAAGTTTTTTCACTCTCTCTCCATCACATCAATTTTTAACCGCTTGCATGGAGTATTAAATGTAGGTAAAAAAATAACTAATTACACAGTTTAGTTGGAAATCACGAGATGAATCTTTTGAGCCTAGTTGGTCCATGATTGGACAATATTTGCCAAATAAGACGAAAGTGGTACTATTCATCGGGTTGAAATTTTCTTCAATCTAAACAAGGGCATGGTATTCAAAGCATCAACCCTTGTTGTATGTGTCCGTGGAGAGTTATAGATGTCCAAACAGGTGGCCC
This sequence comes from Saccharum hybrid cultivar R570, assembly GCA_038087645.1. NCBI lineage: Eukaryota > Viridiplantae > Streptophyta > Magnoliopsida > Poales > Poaceae > Saccharum > Saccharum hybrid cultivar. The sequence goes on along the minus strand of JAQSUU010000410.1, from coordinate 3,404,235 downwards.
AGCCCTGGCACGATTTGGCAGGGCACGATAGGGCACGACACTACCAGGCACGGTGGCGCCGTCGTGCCGTGTCATGCCACTATGCCTAGGTCACGGCATAGGCATGACACTAGCACCCTTGAACCATCCCGTGCCATACCGCTGGCACGGCGGTCCACAATACCTGTGCTGGCCCTGGACTGCCGCACGCTGTCGCCGCGCGCCGCCGTCGCGTTCCACGCCGCCATCGACCTGGGGAGCAAATGAACCGCTGCTGGCCGTGCCATCGGCGCTGCAGCCACTGCGTCTTGCCGGCACCAGAGCCGCTGCAATGCTCTGTGCCATCGCGGGAGCGGCGACCGAAGCCGCAGGAGGGAAGGAGGGAGTCAGGCTGGGGAGCGACGTTGTGAGATGGGAAACTCATAGGTGTTTGGGAATTGGTTTTATAGCTAGGGTTTGTAATCCAACGGTTGCGATTCATCCAAAGGAAATCCAACGATCAGAAATAACCAGGTCGCATCGTGCCGACCCAAAAACTATGTCGTGCCCGGGCTAGCACTACATGCCGGTGTGGCGGCCTAGGCACAGGCACTAGGCCGGCTGTGCCGCACTGGTCTTGGACATCTATATGGAGGGGTGTACCAAGAGGTGGTTTTGGGCATCTGCTGCGTATGTGGTGAGCTGGCGAGGGCGTTAGCCCTTAAGAGGATCAATGTAACACCTCAGACCATTTAAAAGCTTCTAGTAGTTGTGTTGTTGGCCCATGTTGCATATGTGGAGTGTTGTTGGTGGGTTTAGTACCATCTTAGAAGTTTAAGAGGGTTAGGGCTAGCTTATAATCCTTGTCGTTCCAAATGCAGCACCTCCGGGTTTATCCTTTTACACGAAGAATGGACAGAAGTGTAAGAGAGGTGCCACGCGTATGCGGTCCCGTTCCATGTGCGGAGTTAGGCCATTTAAGTAGATTTTGGACGTGCGAGGAACGACACTCGCCGCTGCCACCAACTGAGGATTAAGGACGTGAAACCCTAGAAAACCTCTACGAACCTCGAACCCACTCTCCTTGTACTCCCTAGGGCCTTCCGGTGCACGAGGTTGGCCAGGGGCTCATGTAGGGGGGGGGGAGGAGGTCGACGAAACCATAGATCACTTTGCTAGCGCTCTCCTACCATCTCTCTCCCATTGTAAGAACTTGTTGAGCATTCTAACATTAAAGAATTGGCGTCTAAATTAGAACCACCCACCGTTATGAAAACAATTTAAGGTAATCCCTTAAACTAGGAACAAAATCACTCCCATTAGAAAAATAACTTAAAGAACCCATCAATTGGCATCCAAACCCACAATGCCATTTTTGAAAGATAATTTAAAAATAACAAATAAATTTACATTTAGATCACAATCATATGCCATTACAAAAGTAACATAAAGAAATTCTCAAATCTAGGTCTAAAATACCCACATTTGTCATTATCAAAATAAGATAAAGTAACCTCTAAATTTGCATCTAAATTACTCACATATGTTATATTTTATAGAAAATGCCAAAGTAAAGTAGTAGGTGGCTGGACCACAGCCCCCCACCCTAGATTTGCCCCTATTTGTCATACCCCTCGCCCTCTTATATTCTCCTTCCGTTTCAAATTATGAGTCATTCCAACTTTCTTAGAGAGTCAAAACATCTCAAGTTTACTAAAATATAAAAATAATTACAAAGATTTATGACATCAAATAGGTATACTATGAAAATATAATTAATGAAGAATCTAATGATACTTAGTTGATATCATAAATGTTATTATTTTATTCTATAAATTTGGTCAAACTTGAGATGCTTTGACTCTCCAAGAAAGTTAAAATGACTTATAATTTGGGATGGAGGGAGTATTTTTTAATATATGATGTTTATGGCAAGGTAATTAGGTTGGTAAACATTATATATTTATAAATAGAGGGAGTAGTCTAGATCAAGTGGGACCACACTGTATTATAATTTAACCTGCCTCGATCGTATCTTCCTTGAATATTTTGGGGGTCCTTTATGATCCACAAGTACCTTACACTTGGGGGACATGATAAATGATAACGTTCTGAGGATGCTTATCATTTATGTACCTAGATATTCGATCTACATGTTGTTACAATCTTAAGGTGTCCTCAACAGTAAGAGACAGTAGCTAGCTTATAAATGTCATGTTATTGTCACTTTATTATGTGAATCTCACATGTAAATAATTTTTATTCTACATCTTCTCTCCTTCCTCTCTCACTCTTTATGAGCAAGCCCACAAACTACCTCGTTTTTTGAGTAAGATAGGTGTTGAGATAAGAGATAGTCTCTTCTCTTTTCCATCTTCTCTCTCTTCCTAATCAGAAAAGTGTTGACATGGATTCCTATGAGCTAGCTAAAGTGGCAATATTGGGGACGCCCTTAGCCAATGCTAGATGGTTAAGCACTCTCAGACATAACATATTTTAGGTAGCATAGCATGTGACATTAATTTTTTCACCATTCTCTCAAATTTAAAGAAATTTGGTGACATGTGACCAACGACTGAAATAAAAATTCATATAAGGAAAAAAATAAGATAGTCCATTTTGTAACCTAAGTAAAAATTTTATATGTAAAATGATGTAGAACAAAATGTGAGCATGTAAACCCTAAACTATACTCTTTTATCATGTTAATGGAACTTTAATCTACTTTATATACCAAATTTATTAGGTTCTGAATAATCCTAAATGAAACCGAACATTTATGAAACACTTTAAAGTGAATACTAATTACTACCAAATGTAGGAAACCATGGCTTAATTTAGAAAATTAGCATAATTCTTTAAACAATTCTAAAAAGACTAACAAATGCATATATGAGTAATAAAAACATAAATAAATTTTCTCTAGAGGTAATTAAAGTTTGAGTAATAGACATTATCTTTTATCTTAGTTTAATTTTTTGTAAGAAATATATACTTTATCTTAAATATAAAATTATATTTAGGTTATACATACTCTTTAATGTGTGTGCAATTTTTATATGTTTCTTAGACATATGTGGATTAACTATGAAAAACTTTTTTATCCTAAGCCATGTCGCCATATTAGCGCCACACTACCCAAAACAACCCTAAATTTGAGCAAAGGTTGAAATGTTGAGGGTTTTACTAGTTGGAGCGAAAAGGAACAATTTTCTAGTTGAAGATTGAAAACTGGACTGAATTAAATTGTAAAATAGTATATTCCTATATCAAAAACGTTGGATGCGCTAGCTCAGCTTGTTGATGGGGATTCAGTTTCTCGAAGAAACGTTTCTAGGATTTGGTTCTAAACAGCAAATAGGTTTCAATGGTTTCTAGTAGAATCCCTAAAACGATTTTGTATTTGTTTATGAATCGTCCCTAGACCATTTGGTAGTGATTCTCCCGTTGTCAGAGGGAAACGTGTATATTTTTTTTCAATTGGCAGAATCACTTATTATAAAATGTCAAAATAAATAATTAGCTGACATATATGCATCTATAAAATGTTAAGAGAGACTTATATTTTTTACTCACATGCATGGATACACAAAGGAAAGCAAATTATTAGCTCGACTGCTAGAACTACTATAGATAACTACAATAAGCCAGGATGGTAAACAACGAACCTTCATGAAGAGATTACGGGCTTCATCACCTTGAAAGGCTCTGACGTTGACTCGTCGTTGTTCATCAACTTGACAATGCTTGGCCACCTTTGCTTCATGTGTAATGACAACAACACAACCATCAACGCGTCGGGGGAAGAATTCCTGCTTTATCGTGTCCCATTCATCCGTGGACTGTAGCCCGTCAATGACAACGAAATATTTTTTCGCGCGCAGAATCTTGCGGCACTCCTCATATAGGTCTTGGCCTTGCATGATGCCAACTGCAGCAGCTTCCATGGCTTGAAGGTCATCTGAATAGAAATCCATCAGCAAGCGCCGAGAGAATGTCATCAAACTGAATGGAGACGGTACATGGACCCAGCTGAATGCGGTGAATTCGTCTCCATGATTTTCTTCCTTTCGAATGTCCAACCATATAGGTTGGCCGTTGACTGTGAACAGCTGCCCCCATGAACGAAGCATATGATGGTAGTAGCTTGTTCGGACCAGGTATTTCTTGCCAACACCAGTAACACCCCAAACCGACACAACTCCACCAGGATCTTGTAGAAGCAAGGAAAAGTCTAAAGCCAGTCGTTGATTGCTCTCAACAATTTCAGCTGTCTTAGTCCAGCTACGTGCCTTTTCCTTTCTGATGGAGAAAATCTAGAGAGTTTATTAAGAGAGTTAGAGTGCAATCCAGGATGGAATCATCATACTTATACCGTACGTGTGTATTAGGAAAAATTAATAAACATTGGGATGACAGGCAATATATTTACCTCGGCCGTGCTGGCTTCTGGATCGTCTTTGATGTTGAACACTCGATCTTCAGAATCTGCACAATGTTTTGCAACATTTGCTTCATTTGTAATGATAATGATGCAGCCTTTTATAGGCTTAGATAAGAACGTCTTTCTGAACAAATCCCAGTCCTTTGTGTACCGCAGACCGTCAATAACAACGAGGCAGTCCTTTTCACGCAGAAACTTGCAGCACTTCTGTATTAGGTCTGTCTCTTCTATAGCATCGACTGTCTCATCAGCATGCTTGGTTTTATCATTGTATACTGAACCACCATATGAATGTAGGTCGAGATATAACTGCCGAGATATGAGCCTCAAATCGAACCAATAATCTGGGACGTGGACCCATCCATACGTTTCAAATTTCAATTTCAGTCCACCATTGTGCTCTTCTTCCCGCTTGTTATTATGCATTATGCTGCGGTAAGTTTTGTCGACGAGGATAGATTTGGTGCGAGAGCTACCCCACACGGAGATGACACTTGGACATGTTGTTTCCTTTATAATTTTTTCGATATCAATGGGACTCGGTGGTGCCTGCAAGTAAGAATGTAAGCCAACGGATGATCTGATATATGCATAGCAAAGAAAGTAAATCTGCAAGAAGCACCTGATTTTGCCTGAAAAGAGCCGTTATCATCATGCACACCCAAATTTCGCTTGAATATATACATGATGCATCGTGCATTTATACGCTCAAAGTTATAATGGGCCAATTCAAATAAAGCCACACATTTATACGCTAGCGCCGTGGCACCCCCCCCCCCGCCAGATTTTTTTTTGTCATGTGCAAATATTTTCTTTCCTTTTTCGAAATGTCATCCATTTTGATTTCCCAAAATGGATATATATGGATCACACCAAGTTCAACTAGAAATTATTTGTCAAAATTAACTTACATGTACATTCAGAACAACCAGTGGCGGATCTAGGAATTCATAGAAGAGGGGGCTCAACTCATCTTCAACCTCTAAAGCCCCTCCTCCATCTCTTTCATGCCTTCAAAATTTAGGAGGGGCTCCATTGTTGCGGAAGCGGTAGGGGGGCTTGAGCCCCTCCCGCCCCACCGCTGGATCCGCCCCTGAGAACAACATTATTCAAAACCAACTATCTCATTTCTTTTTTATCTCACAAAGTACACTAGCCTTTTCTTGTTACTGGAACTGTTTTGATAATTCTTAGAATAATGAACGTGTGTTTTTTTTTGCCGAGTCAATTTCATGGAACTAACTCGATTTTTGGGCAGAGGTAAAATATATAAAGCTTCAATCCTTACTGATATAACCGTACCCTACTATTACTAATTGGAGACCCTTTTTGGAGCACCAACTTTAATTCTCACAATACATACTAGGAAAAAATATAATTAAAGCCGACTCATCTAGGACGCTCGCCGGAAGCCTGTGCGTGTCGTTTGTATCAAACTCTTCTACCTTAATTATAAAGATGGGCAAGTCTTTTGCGTATTTGAGAAAAAAACCGACTCATACATCCATGTCTAAATTACCTACATCTGTCATTGTGAAAACAACAAAGTAACCCCCTTATCTTCATCTAAGTTACCCACTATGTCATTATAAAAAATAATCTATAGTAACCCATCATCTACAGTTGATTAGAACGTAATCTAAAACAGTCCACGTTAATCATTGTGAGATGTTTTTAAACAAAAAAAGACAAATATATAATTCTAACAAAACTGAAACATTGGACCATCAATTTGTTGTGCTCTCTAATTATTAACAAAAAATAATAGTCAACCTATGCCATTATTAAAAAAATCAATTAAAGTAACCCCTAAGTAATCTATAAATTAACCCAAAAACTGAATCTAAGCTATATCCACTCAAATTTGTATCTAAACTACATCTGTAGTTATGAAAACAACAACCATAGTTTAACTATATATATGTTTTTATCTAAATTACATGCATCTACTACTATGAATATATAAACATTTGTCTCAAAGTAAACATATATTTGTGCCGCCAAGCAAATCAACTACACATGCATGCATAATAGTCTAATAATTATAAAAATGTCCCATTAAAGAATCACATACAGATGAAACTGAAATTTTGTTTTAAATCATGTAATTAATACCCCATTGTCATACATTATATAAGCCATACAGTTTAGATAAATTAATACATTGTAATTGCACATATCTACATAGACAACTTAGTTTTAAACACTTTATCTTTTTTTATTAAGGAAATACCCTACACATAATTCTTTGGTAGAGGAAATTCAACATCTACGTGCGATGGAGCAGGCCAAAACAGCTACTCATGCCATAGTAGTAGCTGAGGGTGTAGTTTAGGGCCTATAATAATTTTTATTTAATGAAATACAAAATGATAATCTTGAATGTAAGGTACAATAAGCGATTGATATAGTATCAACTTAACATTTGAATAATAAAAGTTACATCTACTAATAAGATCAAAATTTCAAAACCCAAATTTAGATATGTGACGCCATATATGTACAACATATGGCTTGGAACAAGAGCTGATATAACTAAGTCTAATGTTTCCACTAGACAAATATTGAAGACACACAAGGATGTGCATTGCAAACAAATGAATATAGGTAGAAAACCATATAAATAAACTTTGATAAATTTATTACAGGCAAGCAGACATTATAGAATGTCTAAATTGGTATTATGTTAGCTAGAAAGAGGGGGATGCAATTTTAAATTACTTGTAGGTATTACATATATCCATGGACTTATAATACTCGCTTTGTCCATAAAGAATGCAATTATCACTTTTCGAGGAGTCAAAAGATTTAATTTGAAGTTTAACCAAAGTTGTATAAAAGAGTATTACAATTTATGATAGAAAATAAGTACCATTAAACTAATTACGAAATGTATTTTCTAAGTAAACCTAGTTCGAGACATAAAGATTAATACTATTCAGTATAAACTCGGTTAAATTTAAGTTAATTTGATTTGCACAAATCCTATAGTTGCATCTTTTTATGGACGGAGGGAGTACTTATATATGTTCTAATTAAGATTCTAACCTGTGTAGGAGGATGGGTTGATGATAGGAAAACATAAGTCATTCAACTAATTGCTGACCAAACTATCAACTTATGCGGTCAAAAAATAATGTGTAACATATAAAACAATGGCAGAGGGAGTACATACTACATTCATGCATGGAATGGAAGTAGCAATTTATGTATGTTGTGACGAGTTTTATTATACCTTTCTGAAGAAGGCGCAGAGAGCATGACCATCAGGAAACCGTCTGAGCTCCGACACTAGGTATGGCTTGCCAGTGCACATAAATGCCATCCCTATGTCGTGCGTAGACACGATGATCCGGCTGCCGTTCTTATAGCCCGGCAGGTGCATTTTGATGTCATCCCACTGTACCACAGTGGACACATCTTCGAGGACGATGAGATACTTCTCCTTCATGAGTATCTCCATGAGGCCGTCGTCATCGTTTTCCCACTGCACCGGCTGGAAGCCCACTCCGTCTGCATCTCCATCTCCGTGGTGGTGGTGAGAACGGCTCTTGCGAAGCTGAGTCAGCAAGCTGTGGAGGAAGTCCTGGAGGTTAAATGGATCCTCCAGCTTCACCCAGGCGCGAGCTCCGAATTTTTGGCAGTATGCCTCCCTGATAGTGCTGGTCATCCCAAGGTCACCTCCTGTACTTCCCCAAAGCGAGATGACCTGGAGCTCATGGCCGCCTTCAGTGGCGATGATCTTCTGGAGGTTGAGCATGGCACATGGCTTCCCAGCAGCCTCCCACGCCTTGCGAAGGATGCCGAACGCCAACGGGCTGACGGCGGCGCCGGCCACCATCTGGTCTGCCGGCATGGCAGTGGCAGCTGCAGGCTTGTCGGAGATGGAGCGGGAGCCGCCGGCGCCGGACGAGGAGGAATCGCCAGCGCTGCTGGGGATGATGTTATAGCGCATGCTCCTCTGGCTTACATTCTCGACCCTGGCCTTCAGCAGCTTTATGTCGGCGGCCGCCACGTCCAGGTCCTGCGGCCGTGCCAGGCACGGGCAGGCATGCATCAGCATGCGGAGGCAAAACGCCCCCGTCGACCCCTCCTTGTCCATGTGGGCGACGAACTCGACCCAATCCTCCACGTCGAAGGCTAGGTCGCGGAGCAGCCTCAGCCAGGTCCGCGCCACTTCACTTTCGCCGGCACGATCCCTGTTGGCGGCATTGTTGAGGAAGGACTGCATCATCTGGAACTCGGCCGTGATGAACTCCAGGTCGTGCTGCACCTCTTCCTTGAGCTTCTTCTCCTCCTCTATCGCCGACTTGGCCTTGCTCACCGTCCCCTCAACCACCGTCTTGGTCAGCCCAAATGCGAACTCCATGGCTGCCTGGCTGGGAATGTTTGAGCTCGATCTCGATCGATCGATCGAACTCAGCCACTAATTGTTACTATACAACAACTCAGGAACACAGGTTTATATATATAATAACGAGAGGCTAAGCTAGGACAGACAATGTCACAACGTATCCGGTGCGCTAGCTATACAAGCATGCACCTCAAAGGCAAAGCGAAGCTGATTCCCACCTTGCGTGCCGATGCCTTGCCTCTTAGCGTGCTAAACCTTTTTCTTTGCTTGTTTCGTCAGGGAGTAATATATGCTCTTAGTTACCCTACACACACGATTTATGTTAAGACTAAAGAGAGAGATGCGGTGCTTCAGTGGACACTATGTCTTGCGCGATGGGACCACCGGCGGTCTTTAGCCCGAGCGCGCGGAGCGCCCTGGCCGTCGTAGCGTGTAGCATGAGCCCAGAAAGACTGTCGACAGGGGTGGGTCACCGCGCAAAGGCACCAGATATCGGGTGCCTTTGCACACACCCACTGGCGGAAAGGGATAGCTCTCGACAGCCCGTAAATGGCCCTTCCCTGAGGAAGTCCTTGATATCTGAGAAGCGAGCCTGAGAAGGTAGTCGCTGCCATCGCTTGGAGCTCGGGATCTCGGCAAGGACGAAAGGATTCCTTGCCTAAGGGGAGCCCCAGGCGAGCCGTAACCCTTGCGCCATCCCAACCTTGGCTCGGGGCCAACAACCGTCGTAGGCAAAGGCTAGAAGCCAACTCCAAAATCTGCTAGGCACTCAGGGCCTGACAAGTGCTAAAGCAGCACTCTGCCGTGAGGCGTTGTCGGCTACTCCCTCGGCAGGGTCATCCCCAGAACGTGACACATCAAAACAAAGGAGGCCCCCAAGCCTACAGAGCGAGGGGTCCCAGGCACGCTCGTCAGCCCCACCAGGCAGGGGAGGATCCTTGCGTACCAAGAAAGCCAGGAGAAGGCTCACCCAGGGAAGGCTTTGCTGTGGGATGTCGTCAGAGAGTGCTTGCGAAATTGTCGACCCCCTTCTACACGACAAAGAAGTACCCAACGGCGCTTAGCGGAAGGAGACAGGAGCATAAGGCGAGAAACCCTGGAGAAGGACTGTGCTATTTGGAGTGCTACGCTCTAAATAAAATTTAGCGCGCCAGCGACGCTCCGCGCTCGGCTTCTGGCGATTTTTCCTCAACCGTAAAGTTCGAACGGTTTTTTCCTCAACCGTAAAGCTGCAGCTATTAAGGGGGTGTTTAGGTCCTCCCAAAAAATTTTCACCCCATCACATCGGATGTTTGACACATGCATAGAGTATTAAATGTAGACGAAAAAATAACTAATTACACATATTACGATAAATTTGCGAGACGAATTTTGTAAGCCTAATTAATCCATGATTTGACAATGTCGTGCTCAGTAAACATATGCTAATGACGGATTAATTAGGCTTAATAAATTTGTCTCGCGGTTTCTAGGCGAGTTATGTAATTCGTTTTTTTTATTATTATTATCCGAACACCCCTTCTAACATCTCATAAAACATTTGATGTGACACCCCAAGATTTTTTTTTGTCTCAGGAACTAAACGCACCCTAAAGAACCAAATATTTATAGTAACTAATCATACCGTGGTTGTCGGTTACCAACTGGAGGTCATGCATGTACATGACTAGGCAGGTAGGCGCGCTTCGCCGCGCCCGTATTGGCTGCACAGGCCTATAGCTGTTTGTGCTTTGTGAAGTCTCAAGTCTACTCTTGCATCTCTACGGCAAAGTAAACAGCAGTGACGGAATAATATTAATTAATTTACATATGTACAGCAGAGTGAAGCACTGGTTTATAGAGACTCAAATATGCATTAGTTATTATTCCTTATTGCTACATAAATGTACATGGTTTGTGGAAAACAGAAAACAGTTTGCAAATATTCGAAACTGTTACAAAAAGTATAGATGCTTGACATATGTGGATTGTAGGAAAACAATAGCAGCTGGACCCTCGTCTCCAAATTAGTTCAGCGAGAATGAAGGCATTGTTGCTGCATGACCTTTGTGCTCTCAGAATGTTCTCCCTGCAATCTCTTTGTCCAACTGTATATTTAGATACACTTGTGAATAGGCTTGTAAAGCAATTAAAATTGTGGTCAATGAAAATTTGGGATGAGCATGTCAAGCTCATTAGAAATAATCTGAACATCAGTAAGGTTGCCATTGACAATAGAGATAATCTCAACATCAGTGGGGATGATGAAAAGTTAAATGAAGCTTTTAGAAAAAAAAAGAATAAATCAAATTTATCATCTAATGGAGGAGATAAACTATCTGGTTATTGTGTATATTTCTGATGGGAGTTCATACTTGCTTTCAATTTTCATTCTATTTTCTGCTCATCTAACTCAATTAAATCAGTACCTAAATCCGCACAAATTGAATGGTACAGAAGCTATATATCATAGTCCAATGTATAGCAAGGAGTCTGATGCTAACCTCAGACTCATCGCATTTCAATCAAACTGTTCGGATGAATCAGGTGGTGCCTAATTAGAAATGATGTAAAGAAATCTGCAAACTCTTCATTGCCACATGGTTGAGTTATTTTGCTGGCAAGACACTTTTATAAGTTATTTTGTTGGCAAGACAAAATCACACCAAATTTGGGGATAAGAAAGATATCAGTGTATGGGCCATAGGCTATTATTAGCATCTAGGTGCTGACTGCTGAGCAGGCCCGGCCCTGGGGGGGTGCGAGCTGTGCCCCCGCACAGGGCCCACGAGGCTAAGGGGCCCAACCCCAAATGTGCAAGTAGGCATAGGCCCTACCTCCCCTGCTGCCAGAACCCTCTCCCTCGCGTGCTACAGAGTTGCAGACGAGAGCCGAGAGGCCGCACTCCGAGCTGAACTTCAGTGCCGCCTGCGCTGTGTTGTGTCTATACGTGAACTAAGATGAAAAGGAGCAGCTAGCAACAATAGATAAGAAGGGAGGATTCCAGTTGAAAAAGTACTAGAGAGAAAGAAAAAATAGAAAAGAACTAGATTGATTTAGAAATAGTTCAGGGTTCCTAATGCAAAGTGCCTGTTAGCTTTTCTTCTTCCCCTGTAAAATGATCAAAACGGTTGAAATTTCAAAATTGCGTAATAAATTCTAGAAAACCCAAAAATGGTGAAATAAATTTTAGTAGCATTGAATTAACTATAACTACACAATAGAAGTGGTAAATCACATGTTGCATACTTTATGTTTTCTAGATAAATACATTTAGCAAAACCATATTCTATTTTTGTACGGAGTTCCTGTTCACAATAAATCCCAAAAAACAATCTCAAGTTAATTGTGTCAATTCCACACTAGGGTAAAAGTTTTACACCTATGCTTATATGAAAATGTAGAAAATAAAACAATGTTTTTGTTGATTTGTTTTTATAGAGAGTATAACTAAATAAAAAATGATGAAGCTGATATAGTAGTATTCCTGATTATTCAATTCAATTCAATGATCATGCAGATTAAAAAAGCTTCTTTCGTCCTTTATGATTAGAAAAGCTTCTTTCGCCCAGGAAAAAAAGCATACGTGCGCCGATTTGCCTTCGAGGTCCATCGTGTCGAAGCTTTTCAACAATCTCCGGCCATCTGCGCTCGCGACCCCGCTGTATTAGAGGGCCCATCTTTGGAGCTTCGCTCCAGGCCCATAAATTGACAGGACCGGGCCTGCTGCTGAGCAGGTCTGCCAAAAAATTTAGAGATAAATAAAAATAGGGCATAACACTCTTTGAATGACAGAACCAAGAGTGATGCCTTCTACAAATTAAAGGCATCTCATTCTTTGTCCTATAACTAATTGGTAAATATAGACGGACTGAGGTTCAACTGGCAGAATTAAAGTACATACGATTACTCACCTGCTAGTATCCAGAGTTGATCTCACTGCTACTGAATATGAATCTCTGTTGAGCATGGAGAGTTCGTAGTTAGGAGGGAAGCAACATAGGGACCAACATGGACTCACCAATTCTGCTCATATAGAAGAATATAACAGCATTAACAAACAAAAACATGCAGTACCTTGAGAAGGAAATTTTCTTGTTGAAAGAGACTTATCAAGTCTGTTGTGGCATGTGCACAAGGTAAACAAAGATATGGTGCAAATGACCTGAAATCAATCAAAGGAAAAAACATCTCAGTTGAGACTGGATCAGTCATAAAATAGCAATTGTATAAAGGGGGGCAAACAAAATACATGGGACACCCTTTTAATGTTTTGGTCGTCCCTGATTATGTCTGAAAGCAAAAACAAAAAAAAAGATTGTGAGATTAATGACAATATAATAAAGGAATACCAATTAATAAAGACGGAATTAATTCTGCACACAACTCAGATAAGGCAAATCACATGCAAAGAAAGGAGGGCATTTCTATTTTATTATTTCTAATTTGAATAGAACATGTCTGACAAAAAAATCTGAGGTATGTCGGCATAGCAGAGTTTGAAATAGACCATGTAGAAACAATGCCATAGCCCCTAGGGAAGATGAAAAATAAATTAGTTTTGCAAAAGAATATAAGTACATGTTGACAACTTGTAATGTGATTTTTATGTTATGTCAGGAAACAGAAATGTGAGTTAGTAACCTCTATTTTAACATAACCAATTAGCCTTACCTTATAGTCACTATATAGCAATAACAGAACAGCACTGGATGTGAAACCAAGGCCGAGAGTCATGTTTTGAGGTCTAGTAACCCTGACACCTCCTTGGCAAGGTCTCTCTCAGGCAACTTGTTCCAAAATCATGCACATGTGCAATAGGAAGAATTGGCAACGACAGTCACCATCTAACCAAGCACCAACTGAACTGATTAAGGATAACAGAGCATGAGAGTAATATAACAAACAATAAATGGCCTGCAATCTCAAGATCTAGGAGCAGGAAGATTAAGAAAATGTTGGAATGCTTGTCATCTCTATATAGCCTGCTCCTTGCAAAGTTCTATGCCCAGCAAGTGACATGGGAGCAGGAATATCTATCACCATTGTTTTGTTGTTTCTATCGATGGTCGATCGATCTGCAGGATGGCACAATGCTGCCAACATGGATTGGTGCAACATAGATTTTATCAAAAAAATGTAGCACCTATACAGGTAATATGGATAGCGATGAACAAATAAATGGCAGGTAGGAGTAAATTGGCTACTGAAGAATACGACTACAACAAATTTCTTTAGCTAAGCATTCACCTTTTTAGCAATAGAAGGCACAGGGAATAACTCTTTTGCACCGAAAATTAAATCCATAACCTGCAAAACAGAGGAATCCAAACAAACAGTAATTGCATACATGAAACTGAATATGAATAATATTAGTATTACACCTAGGAACAGAGCATGGATTTAGTAAAAACACAACGAAGAAAGTTTCTCGGATGTACAATAAGAACAGACCTGGAAACATAATAAATAAATTGGACACAACTGGTTTTATATCATTGTTTGCAATATCACTTAAGTTTTTTTATTATTTTTTCATAATGATATCACTGAAGTTAGAATAAACAAATCACAAAGTAACTAAATTTTCAGAGAGAAGAGAGCAGAAAGATTCGCAGCTTCAAATCCATTAGCAGGCAATCTGTAGCAAATCCAAGGTGTTCTATTGCACATGCTAGATCAATAAAAAAAGCAAAGAATGGTCATACCTGAATCGTTGCCCAGATCCTCAACGACTGCAAGCCAGGCACCAACCACCGAACTTTGACTCCCGGACGGTTTGCATTTTCGGCGGTGCGCTCGGCACCTCTGCTGGCGCCCCATCGGCGGAGCCCTGCCCCTGCCTCATCCTTGGTGCATGCGGCCAGCAAGTGCCGTGCGACAGCGAGGACTGGGAGTGGAAAACGACGGAAGCCGTACACAACACATGAGATCGAAAAGACATAAAGGTGCAGGCGACGGATGCAGCGAGGCAGGGGCCAGCGGCCCGTTCGGCTGGAATTATAAGCCGGCTGAAAAACACTGTTGGCTGATTTTTTTAAGAGAAAAATACTGTTTCGACTGAAAAACAAGCTGAATAAGACGGATTATAAGCCAGATGAACAGAGCTAGCGTAGGCGCTGAGGTCGTGGCGCGGCGCGTGGGAAAGCGCGCCTCCGAGGGTGGGCGACGACGGCGGGTCCTAGGCGCAACGCCTTGAATCGCTAGGACTGGGCCAGACCCATCAATCATAGAAGAGGGCCTGGTGCCGCGCGTATGAGTGGGCTCGAGGAAACGCGTGTCCCAACCGCGAGACGGGCGTAGACAGCGCCGAGCAGAGGAGGTGGGGGATCGTTCGCCGGAGCAGACAACGTGGACGGATACGAGAACAGTAAAAAACACAGGGTGGCACACGCACGAGACACGTGGCGGTGCACGACTGGTGAACAGGAACTGTATAGTAACTAGAGCGCTCTCCTTGTGCGGATCCTACGCGCTATATGAAGTTTCCTATTCCTATTCCTATTCATATTCATATTACGCGCTCTAATTAAAGCCTATAATTAAGGAAATTGTCGGCTCTCCAAATCCCCCAACCGCAAATCTCTCGCACGTGACCGTAAATCTCTCTCCTCCAAATGTAGCACACGACCGTAAATCTCTCTCGTCCAAACCATCAGACATCATGCTGATCACGTTTTCGCACCTGCAATCGCAAAGGCCTGGTTGGCCTTGTTTTAGTTTCTCTCCAAAACTTTACACCCTATCATCTCGAATATTTAGATACATGTATGGAGTATTAAATGTAGATTAAACGAATAACTAATTATATAGATTTCGTGTATTTTGCGAGACAAATTTTTTTAAGTCTAAATAGTCTGTGATTAGACAATGCTGTGCTACAGTAAATGTACTAGTTTACTGAAGCACAATATTATCTAATCATGGGCTAATTAGGTTTAAAAAATTTATCTCGTAAAATACATGCAATCTATGCAATTAGTTATTTTTTTAGTCCATATTTAATATTCTTTGCATATGTCAAACATTCGCCATGATAGAGTGTAAAGTTTTGGCCAGCCATAAAAGCTTTGCATGCTGCAAAAGCACTGCCGATATGCAATTCATGACAAAATCAAATCAATCAAAGCAATGTCAAATCATCTCCTGTGATATTTTCTTCTCTTCCATAACTGAGGTCTTGTTTAATTTGTGGGTAAAATTTTTTTTTTGTCACATTAGATGTTTTATGAGATATCGGAAGGAGTGTTCGTATACTAATAAAAAAACTAATTACATAATTTGCCTAGAAACAGCGAGACGAATTTATTAAGCCTAATTAATCTATCATTAGCACTTGTGTGTACTGTAGCAATTATGGCTAATCATGGGTTAGTTAGGCTTAAAAGATTCGTCTCGTAAAATCCATGCAAACTGTATAATTAGTTATTTTTTATCTATATTTAATGCTCCGTACATATGTTTAAACATTCAATGGGACGGGGTAAAAAGTTTTTAGGTGGGAACTAAACGAGCCTGAACATTCATGGACTAGTAGTAAAAAAAAATCTCTTCCGTAACAGCACATAGGCATTTACGGTTGTAGAGACATGCCAGATTTGCCTCTTCAATTAGAGCAACTTCAACCGACTATATAAAATTAGATTCCAAATCATAAGATTTAGTTATTATGTAAAATAGAAAACCCACCTAAATTGTAGTGTTCCACAACAGCTTAGAGCATCTCCAAGAGATGGGCTAAATATAGATGCCAAATTCTTTAATTTAGCTATTATGTAAAATAGAAAACGACATTAAAAGGAAGAGTCCTGCAACAGTTTAGGTAAATTTTTCATTGTCTATATTTAAACCTGCCACGTCATCATGCTTGAAAGATTAGATCGTCTAATAATAGTCCGCCGCCAAATGAGCTCGCAACGTCGCACGGCGGCGCATCCAATCTGTGGCATCTCCGGCCAACTGATAGCCAACGCGGGCTTGTGCGCGAGGCCAACCAGCGTCCGGCTCCGGCCATTGCCAATGGCCACGCAGCTGCTTGGTCCAGTAGCAGCTGGCCCTCGGCCACTCAATGCAAAAGCGATGTCTACCTGAAGATGCTGTGACATCCTGAAGTTCCAGTATCTTCAGTCAATGACGGAGAGAAGGGGCGGCTGGCTGCTGCACCTACTGGGAACATCCATGAGGCGCATGGACGAGGAGGACGAGGACGTGATATAGCTGCGGCACGAACAGGAAAGTGCCGTCCAAGGCAGCCGCGCTAACGGGGAAGGACTGTCCGAGGGAGTCTCGTCGGCAGGGAAGGGCCGTCCGGACGGAGGGGCACGGCAATGGACGTCCAAGCGAGCCGTGCGGACAGGGGAGGTGAAGGGCTAGCTGTCCGGCAGCAGCCGAATGAACAAGGCAAGAAGAAGACGCCGTACTGGCTGCACGCGGGAAACAATCTGCCCGCGCGGGAGCAAGATGGGCGAGCGGGAATTCACGCGGGGAAGGCGAATAGCCAGCGGCCGCGGCATGCTATATCTAGCTAGCGAGAAGCACGGGATACAACACTTCTTATTTTGGCTCACCAGATACAAAAGCTGTTGGAGATCTATTTCTTCCCAAAACTTCTAAAATTTGGCTCCTAGATAAAAATAGCTCATCTCTTGGAGGTGCTCTTAGCCGCCTAGGTATATTTTCTCTTGTCTATATTTGAAAAGTGCCACGTCATTCGATTTTTCGTTAATGTCACGACGGCGACTCCACCTTGAGCTCGGCCGGCCACCACGAGGGACGCATGGTTTCCACTTTCTGTATCATCTTGATTTAACTTGTCTTCAAAATTGAAACTCTGAATGCTAGCACCAAAAATTTCTGATGCAGCCGATGCGCTCGAGTCAACACTGAATGCTGCTAACACGCACGCACATGTGCTCAGCTCCAAGCGTCGGAGCTGGCGAGCTGCCACATGAGCACCCCTACGACTGGACCACGCGAGCTATGAGCTTCGACGAGGCGCAGGAGTGGCCGACGCGGGAGAAGCGCGCTCCAGCGACCAACGGCAGTGACGAGGACCCCGACGGCGGCTCCGGCACCGGGCGTGTTCTCCAACCCCCTCTTCGACGAGTGATCCCGACGGCGGAGGGCGGACAAACATACGCTTGAGAAGTATACACGCAGGAGGACCTTTGGCGAGCAGCCTCCGCTTGCTTTCTTTGGCCACGGGATTTGACGGGATAGATAACTTGTTATTTTACAATCTGAGATACAAAGTCTGTTGGAGGCTATTTTGTGACCCAAAGAGTCTAAAATAGATTCAAAGCTAAGAATAACATCTCTATTGGAGTTTCTCTTAAACGTAAATACCTATAATTTCCCTAACAGCACATAGGCATTTACGTTTGTAGAGACATGCCAGGTTTGCCTCTTCAATTAAACGTAAATACCTATAATTTAATCATTTGATTTCTCTCAATTAGCCGTAAATGCCGATAATTAAGGAAGTTAATTATTTGTTTCTGTCTAATGGATGGTATACGCAAGGAATTACATGGAATGGTTCTTCATGAACTAATAATAAAAAAATTAAGAGTATTTATTTCATAAAATTTGAAAATTTAGTAATTTCTTACTGCAGGTGTTCGTTTAAGATCGTACTAGTTTCCTTGTAAGTTGTCCTTTACAATAATACTCAGAACGTAAATATTCGTCTCTTGAATTCTTCTGCCGTATAAACTGGAGACAGACATGCCGTAGTAACTTAAGGGGTACTAGTATTCTCGAAACCAAGAATTTTCATATTATAGTAGATATATGCTATAAAAGGTAGTTCACGTTTGATCAGGTTTCTAGTGAATAGTATTCATATTTATAGCTTTAAATCAATTTATTATGAAAGTACATTTTGTAATTAACCTAATGATATTTATTTGATATCATAAATATGATGATTTTTTATTTATAATTGGTCAAACTTAAGATACTAAAATATAACACTATATTAGAATTGCATGTTTTCTTGAACGGAGGTAGTACTAAATCTTGACTAGTAGTAAATCTTGAGTAGTACTAATGAAGGGATCCAAACTAAACCAGAATATGCAGTAGTAATTCAGAGTTTCCAGTAGAAAATCTGGACAAAAAATAAAAAACATTAAAGAATATCTGTACATCGCTCTTCCCATCACATCATCCATCAAACATGCCTCATTGAATCCAAATTAGGCCTCGTTTAGATGCTGAAAAAATTTCAACCCGATAAATAGTACCACTTTCGTCTTATTTGACAAATATTATCCAATCGTGGACCAACTAGGCTCAAAAGATTCATCTCGTGATTTCCAACTAAACTGTGTAATTAGTTATTTTTTCGGTAATGATATACAGAGGACGTCCGACTCGCGTCGGACGCTCCGTATCCACTCGCTCGCCCGCATCCACTCGCTCGTCTCCTCCTCCATCTTATCCTCTCGCTCGCGCTCGCATGCCTCCTCCTACGAGCTGCTTCGCCGCTCCAACGCACGCCGCACCCGCACGCCTCCTCCCCATACCGGCGAGCTGCCCCTCCCTTCCTTCCTCCCTCCCCCTCTCCCTTCCTCCCCCGCTGCGACCTCCAGCTCCTCTATGCCGCCGGAGCCGTGGGCGATGGCGGCAGCTTCCGGCGAGCCGCGAGCCGCGCGCGTCCCCTCCCTCCCTGCTCTTTCTCTCGTCTCTCTTACCTCCATGTTTCCAGAGACGAGGACGACGGTGCGGTTCCGACGAGGTAGGTGGAGAGAGATCTCGATCTGAGGCCTCCCTCCCCCTCCTTCCTCCCTCTGGATCTCGATCTGGTCCCTCCTCTTCCTACCCCTCCTCCTCCTCCTTCTTCTCCCCCTCCTCTGGATCTAATGGACGACGGTGCGGTTCCGACGAGGTAGGTGGAGAGGGATCTCGATCTGAGGCCTTCCTCCCCCTCCTTCCTCCCTCTGGATCTCGATCTGGTCCCTCCTCTTCCTACCCCTCCTCCTCCTCCTGCTTCTTCTCCCCCTCCTCTGGATATAATGGTTTGGTGGTGGCTAGGGTTCCGGCGAGCGGGTTCAGATTTCGTCGTTGTTGCAACGGTTCTCTGTGGATGTTGCAGTAGTTTTGAGTCGATGTTGCAGTAGGTGTTTGGTGTTGTTGTAGTAATATGTTTCACTTTGTTTTAGCAGCTGCAGCAAAATGTTTTAGTTGTTTTTCTTGTGTTGTTTCAATAACATGTTCAAGGTGTTTCAACTCCATCGTCCCAGTGTTGGATCTTTTTTTGTCTTTTTTGTTGTTGTAATTCATACGTTCATGGTGTTTCAACTGCTTGAATCTATTGTTGTAGCAGTTCGTCGGGCATTGTTGCAACACCATGTTTATGGTGTTTCAGCGTCTTCACCATTATGTTGCAGCGGGCATGCGGGAGGGCGAGCTGAGGGGGGGAGTTGTAGTGGCGAGTTGGCAGCGGGTGGATCCCGTGCGCTTGGAGCGTGGCGTCTTCCGAGCGCAGCGAGTGGAGGAAGGACGGGGCGGGTTCCCTTCACTCTCGCTGCGGTTTCCTTTTTTTTCCTTTCGTGCGGGGCGGAACGGGCGGAGTTGGGGGAGCGTCCGGACGCCCCCTGTAGCCGGGCGTCCGGGCGCTAGCAGTGCCCTATTTTTTTACCTACATTTACTACTTCATGCATAAGTCCAAAGATTAATATGATGGAGAGAGAGTGAAAAAATTTCAACCTTTTGAGTGCATCTAAACGAGGCCTTACAAACCGTAGGAGCTAACCCAAGATCGATAAACTGTTAACAAAAAATTAACCCAAGTCCGTAGGCAGGCAGCAGCAGCCATGGGCTAGCCAATGCTTGGTCGAGGGAAGAAGAGTAGCCGCCTAGAGGAAAGCCCAGCCGCCGGCAGGAGAAGGCCTGGCACCGCCCTCCGCTGTTGACGAGGCCATGGGGCGTGACAGCGTTGTGCTCATGGTGACGCGCCACAGCCGGAGGAGTCGCGTGGGCCGGGCTGCGCCGCCGTCGGGCCACCCCATCCACGCGAGGCAAGGCACCGCTGCCGATGTGGGGAGGCCGCGATGGGGACGCGCCGTTCCTCCGCACGGTGCCGGACGCATCGCCACTAGGGGGCACCGCCTGGCTGGGGAGGTGGCTGCTGCCAGCCCCGTATATCAGCAGGTGCAAAGTGTGCACCTGTTCTGGGCCTCCATATTTCTAGGGCCACCAAATTTAGTACATATATAGTCCATCAGCCCATCAACCCATGAAACTTGGCAGGCCATCAGACTCCTTCTTCCCCATAGTCCATAGCCCATATATACGCATATACTTATAGGCCTGGACGTCAGCACTCGGCAGCGACGTTTGCCGCAATCCTTTCATCGTTGCGCCGCTGCAGTTGGAGCTGCTAGACCTAGACGTAAGATCAAAAGGAAAAGACAATTTGGTGAGAGCCCTGATGATGCATCTTCTCCTTCGCAATCTGCAAAAGATTCATTTCGGCGTGATTATTTTATACCTGTTGTTGATCAAGCCATAGTTTCACTTTCTAGGAGATTTGAACAATATGAGGAATTCCAAAATAATTTTGGTTTCCTATTTACTTCAGATAAGTTGTGTTCCTTGGGTGATAGAAAATTGCTTTCTTCTTGTGTCAATCTAGAAGCTAAACTTAAAAGTGGAGAACATTCAGATATTGATGGAAGAGAATTATACGTGGAGTTAAAGTTTATTCAAGATCATATTGACAGATCTATGGGCCCTCTTGATATTCTGAAATATTTGAAACAACATGGTTCTTTCCCAAATGCCATTATTGCATACAGAGTTTTGTTAACCATTCCAGTTACCGTTGCATCTGCGGAAAGAAGCTTTTCTAAACTCAAGTTATTGAAGTCCTACTTGCGATGTGCAATGACACAAGAAAGACTCAATGGGTTAGCAACAATAGCACTTGAAAATGATATCTTGGAGATGATCAAGTATGAAGATATAATTGAAGACTTCATTTCGAAGAATACTAGGAGAATGATGCTTTTTCAGTAGAAACTAGAATATAAGGTCAATTTGTTGCTTAAGTACTTTTGTATTGTTTTAGCATCAAGATTTGATATGTTCTAAGTATTGTAAGAACAACGTATATTTGAAACTTTATAATGAAGTAAAATTATGCTTTTGTTATATTATTTTCTTATAGATTTTAGGGCCACATCACGAGTTTCGTTCAGGGTCTTCCAAATCGTAGGTACGGCCCTGCTGCTGCAGCCACTACTGTTGGGGAGGGGCGCTGATGGGGATCTCCATGGCGGTCGCTGCTGGGGGCGCCACTACGGATGCACAGCCCGAGCTGGCACACCGAGGACCTTCCCACCGGCCCACTAGCTCATCCACCGCCACCGGCCCACCTTCCCGTGCCCTATATATTCTCCAAAACCCTAATCCCCACCCATCCACCCTGGCCGCCACCCCTGCCACCCGCCCCCTGGCGCTGAGCAGCCCATCCCCCACACCCGACCACGACAGCGGCCCCCTCGCCGGATTCAGCTACGCCGGCGGCGCCGTCGCACCTCCCCGATGCGACGTCTTCGGCACTACATCAGTGGCGGCATCCCCACTCCTCATCCACGACGGCGAAAGCGACGCCTCGTGCACGCCACCAGTGGCGGCGGCGGCGGTAACGCCTCTTCCATGGCACCGGCGGCAGCGACAGCCCATCCACGGCAACGGCGGCTGCAGGCACCCGTAGGACGTGGCAGTGCGTCCTCACCCGTCGGCCATGGCGGGCCTCAGCAACCTTCCTCACACGACGGCGGCGGCGTCCTTTGCACGGCGGCTTCCCCAGGCTCGCGATGGCACCCTGCGTCGACGCCCCTCCACCGGTGGTGACGCTGCCAGGTGCGGGGCACGGCGGCTCCAGCGGCAGCACAGCCGTACACGCGAGCACCCCTCCCCATGGCGGCTTCGGTGATTTCTCCATTGCCAACTGGCATGCGTAATTCCCCATCTCAATTTTCAGATTATTTTTTCTTTTATTTTGTTACACTAATTTTGCTCCTTCGTTCAACTGGTGATAGGTTCATTCTTCAAGATCTGCTTTATTCTGTCTTGCCCCAAGGATCAAGTGTCTAATGGCCAGAATCCATTGTGGTTCCGTAAGACAAGGGAGCGTGGAGTCCAGCCATAGCAACGATGATTTTGAGATTTTCTCTACAAATTTTATTTCGATTTTCTTGTGAGTAGATTCATTGGGGAGCAAAATCCTGTGCCGGCATGCCACCTCTGTTTCTTTTTCCTTCTGTTTCTATTCTGAAGATGGCGTGTGAGCAAAATCCCTGGATGTGCATATTCAAAAATCGATTCGTCATTTCTCATTGGAAATGGCAGTAATCTTTTGGTTGTAAAGATGAGTTATGTAAAGATTGTGATCTTTGTTCGGGTAATAGAAACTGATCAGTTACTAGTGATTAATTAGTACCAACAATTATATACATGGTTGGAGTACTCTTTTATACATTGTTATAACATTTTGACATACATTGTTGGAATAATTATGTGTGCCAACATTAGGCCAGTCTCAATGGGTTTTACGGGAGGTGTCATGCACATTAAATAGGGTGTCACGTTAATTTTTTTCATGAAAAAAGGAGAGAGAAGGAAAAGGTTTCATGGCCACGAAACGTATCAGCTCGGTCTCTAAATCATGTGAAACTGCCTGAAATCCCCACTGAGAGTGTTTCCATCGTTTCATCCGATCGCAGCTTCTTCTCCGGTGGCGATGGCCGGTCGCGAGTCCGCCGCGGGCGCGACTTCGCCGGTCGCGAGCTCCCCCATCAGCCGCCACGCAGGCGCTGCTCCGCTCATCCGCCGCGTGGCGCGAGCTCCCTCGCTATCCACGACTCCGCTGTGCGGGCGCGAGTCCGCCGGGCCGGCCGCGAGCTCCCTGTCAACAGCTCTGTTCCAGCACCATTGACTGAATACTCTGAAGATGAAGTGCCCGCTGCTGTAGCTCGTCCGGCAACAGCTTCTACTGACGACTCCAGCAGCCGGCCCAGGAAGGCAAGGCCCAGGAAGGCAAGTACACGCTTCACAGGAGCGGAATGGATCCAGTAAACGCCTGTGTGCGTAAGCAAAGAGGCTGAGCCTCATGTATTAAAGGAGAGGCGAGTGGGAGGAAAAAGGCATCACGATATTGTAACAGACTTTTTGAACCTCGCTAAAGCACTCATCCTCCATCCGTCTGTTCCTGTTCTTTCTTGCTTCCCAATCCAATCCCGATTCTCCCTCAGTCCCTCTACTATCTCACAAGTGGTATCAGAGACACCGATCCTCGGATTCCCGTCGATGGCGTGCACCCTTATTCCATCGATCGATCCACCAGGTGTTGGTCGGTCTAATCTGTCGCCGGTCTGTGAGCTGCAGCCGACGACGGAATTCCATAATTCCAACTCCCGGATCTCGATTTGTGGCAGGTGTTCCCCGATCTGGAGTCCGCTTCCACCGCCGCTCACGACCACTTCACTCGCCTGCAATGCAAGCGCGGTGCCATGGATCCTACGATGAAGCTCCTCCTCGCCGAGCTTGGCAAGCGCTTCGCCGCTCAGGACAAGCGCTTCGACGAGCGTTTCGCCGCTCAGGATGCCTGCTTCGACGACCTCAAGACGCAGATCTCCGCCTCGGTCGACGCCTCTTCGTCCCGTCTTCAGACCTTGGAGCAGGCCTTCCAGGTGTTCGACGAATGGCGCCCAGAGGTTGAGGGCGTCGTCGATGATCTCAAGCAGGAGGTCACCAAGTTATCCACGCTGAAGATCGAAGTGGGTCGCCTCTCCAAGCACTGGGAGCGCATCCTCGTCGATTCAACCACTTCAGCACCCGGTGTGTTCGCGTCCACCCCTACGTCGCCGAGCGCGGTCATCCCCGACGGCCACCGCGATCTCGCAAGCGACACCAAGCCATCAGCGCGTCCACTGACTGCTCCAGTCGCATCGCCCAAGGGGCACCACGTCGAATTGAGGAACCGGGCGGGGGAATTCGGTGTGGTCACCACCGTAGTTCCACCCCCCCGGCAAGGGTATGTCTCCTTGCCATCTTCCCCTTCCTCCTTCCCCGCGTTACCCTTACCCTCGTCCACCTCCACCATCACTTACCCCACTTCACCCTTACCCACGTCCACCTCCACCGCCACTTACCCCGCTTCACCCTCACCAACGTCCACCACCTCATGCACCGCCTCATCCTTGGGAATCAGGATATCAGGGCGGTAGTGGCGGGGGCTCTACTGGCAAACTTCCTAAGGTCCATTTTCCTATATTCGAGGGCGCCTATCCTAAAGCTTGGCTTAAGGATTGTGAAGATTACTTTGATCTTTACTCTGTCGAACAATTCAAATGGGTTTGGGTTGCTTCAATGCACTGTAAACAGGATGCTGCCCGGTGGAAGGAATCTGTTGAAACCCAGCTCCGAACGTGTTCCTGGCAAACCTTTACCCAACTGATCCTTGATCGCTTTGGCCGCAATGAACATGAGATTCTCATTCGGCGCCTCTTCCATATCCACCAGTTCGGCCCAGTTGCCGATTACATTTCTGATTTCTCGAGACTCCTGGATCAACTTACTGCCTATACTCCTCATCTGGACCCCCTTTACTATACCTAGCGTTTCATCGATGGACTGCGCTCTGACATTAAATCTGTTGTACTTATGCAACGTCCTACTTCACTGGATTCTGCCTGTGTACTTGCTCAGTTGCAGGAGGAGGTCCTCGATGAGAGCCGTCGTGCTCCACGCCGCTTCGATCGTGCTCCACTGACGGGTGCCATGCCCCTACCTGCCCCACCACTGAAGCCTGGTGCCATTGAAGACAGGCGCGTTGCTGCACCTTCTTCCCAGCACAATGCCGTCGACAAGTACCGCGATCTCCGCGCTCAACGTCGTGCTCAAGGCCTCTGCGTTCGTTGTGCTGCTAAGTGGAGCCGCGATCACAAGTGCCCGGATCTGGTGCAACTTCATATTGTGCAGGAGCTCTGTGATCTTTTCCAGAAGGCGATGATGATGAGAGTACGCCACGCCCTCCTTCTCCTAGTAATTCTCAACTCATGGCCCACCTCTCCGTTGTCGCAGCTGCCGGGGCACCTGCTCCCAAAACTCTGTGCCTTGCTGGTACTTTGCAGGGTCACCCAATTTCTATTCTGGTGGATTCGGGCAGTTCCCACACCTTTTTGAGCACCAAGATTGGTTCGTCGTTGCCTCATCTCCAGCCGCTTCAATCATACTTGGCTGTTCAAGTGGCTAATGGCGAGATATTGCAGTGTACACAGCATCTCCCTCAAGCTCTCTGGTCAGTTCAGGGCTGCAGTTTCACTACTGATCTGAAGCTTCTGCCACTTCATTCCTACGACATGATATTGGGACTTGATTGGCTTTCGAGTTTTAGTCCAATGCATATCCACTGGCAGCAGAAATGGGTGGCTATACCATATAACGGAACAACCGCTGTACTGGTGGGTGAAGCACCTGAGTTACCTCCCGGGACCGTTCTTCAGTTATCCTTGCTTCAGTCTGCTCCTCTGTGTCAGTCCAGCACCTCTGAGCAGCTTCCACCCGGATTTCCGGAATTGTTGACTGAGTTTGATCACTTGTTTCAACCGCCAACTGATCTGCCACCACAGCGGGACTGCGACCATTCAATTCCATTGATTGCCGGGGCTCAACCAGTCTTCATTCGACCCTATCGCTACGCTCCACTTTTGAAAACCGAAATCGAGCGTCAGGTGGTAGAGATGTTAGACCAGGGCATTATTCAGAAGAGCTCTAGCCCCTTTTCTTCCCCGGTCCTCTTGGTCAAGAAGAAAGACAACTCATGGAGGTTTTGTGTTGATTACCGCCACTTGAACGCCATCACCAAGAAAGGCAAATATCCTGTACCTATTATTGATGAGCTCTTGGATGAATTATCCGGTGCTGCTTTCTTCACCAGTTTGGACTTGCAAGCCGGGTTCCACCAAATTCGGATGAAAGAAGGTGAAGAATATAAAATGGCCTTCCAAACTCATTTCGGCCAATATGAATTCCGAGTTATGGCGTTTGGTTTGACAGGGGCACCCGGCTCATTTCAGGATGCAATGAACACCACTCTGGCACCTTGCCTTCGCCGGTTTGTTTTAGTCTTCTTTGATGACATCCTGGTTTACAGCCCCGATTTGCCAACCCATTTGGACCATCTCTGAACAGTCTTTCTGTTGCTCTCTAAGGACCAGTGGAAGTTGAAATTGTCCAAATGTACATTTGCCCAACAACAGCTTGTCTATCTTGGCCACGTCATCAGTAATGCCGGTGTCAGCACTGATCCCTCCAAGATTGCTGCCATAGCTAACTGGCCAGTGCCAACTTCTGCTAAAGAGTTGCGTGGATTTCTTGGCTTGGCAGGGTACCACCGTAAGTTTGTGCGTCACTTTGGGCTCCTCGCCAAACCCCTGACGACCTTACTGAAGAAGCACAGTTTGTTTGTGTGGACTGCTGACCACGACACTGCCTTTCAGAATTTGAAAACAGCCCTCTGTCAGTCCCCAGTGCTTGCGCTACCCAACTTCACCCGCCCGTTCTGCATCGAGACAGACGCTTCCGATCTCGGTATCGGGGCGGTCCTAATGCAGGATGGCCATCCGTTGGCGTACCTCAACAAATCCCTTGGTCCACGGTTCCGCGGCCTTTCAACCTACGAAAAGGAATATATGGCGATTCTGCTCGCAGTGCAGTCTTGGCGTCCTTATTTGCAATTTCAGGAGTTCCTCATTCTGACCGACCAAAAGAGCCTGACACAGTTAAGCGGTCAACGCCTCCACACTACCTGGCAGCAGAAGGTCTTCTCCAAACTGGTTGGCCTCCAGTACCGTATCATGTACCGTAAGGGCATCGAGAACCGTGCCACTGATGCTCTGTCACGACATCCCAGTCCCCTGGCGATCTGTGCAGCAGTCTCTTCTCTGGTTCCCTCCTGGATTGCCTCTATTACCGCTACCTATGACAATGATCCCTTCGTCCAGGAGCTCATTGCCAAGCTCGCAATCCACTCTGAAGCCGTGCCTCACTTTACCCTACAAGCTGGTGTGCTTCGTTATCGCAATCGTATTTGGGTGGGCTCTGATTCTGCCATTCAGCTTCGTCTCATGCAGGAGTTTCATAGCAGTGCTTGGGGGGGTCATTCTGGCTTTCCAGTGACTTTTGCTAAATTGAAGCGTTATTTTGCTTGGAAAGGGATGAAAACTTTAGTTAAGCAATTCGTCCAGTCATGTTCAGTCTGCCAGCAGTCCAAGCCCGATCGATCCAAGTCACCTGGGCTCTTGCATCCGATACCGGTTCCTGACAGCGCCTGGCAAACCATCTCCATGGACTTCATCAAAGGCCTTCCACTGTCCAGCCGGTACAATTGCATTCTCGTGGTTGTTGATCTGTTCACTAAATATGGCCATTTCATCCCCTTGCGTCATCCTTTTACTGCGGCAACCGTGGCTCAAGTCTTTCTGGATAATATATACTGTTTACATGGCCTGCCCCTGTCAATGATATCTGACCGAGACCGGATTTTCACCAGCCGTTTTTGGTCCGAGCTTTTCAAGCTTGCTGGTGTGCAACTTTGCCGCAGTACCGCTTACCACCCACAATCCGATGGTCAAAGTGAGCGCTTGAATCAGTGTTTGGAAACATATTTACGCTGCTTCGTGCACGCTTGTCCAGCCAAGTGGAGCAAATGGTTGGCTACCGCAGAATTTTGGTACAATTCTTCTGAACATTCCGCTATTGGCCGTTCCCCATTCGAAGCTCTCTATGGGTATTCTCCTCATCTGCTGGCTCTCCCTCCTATTGTTGAGACTGCACCTGCCTCGGAGCTGATGGGTTGGTCTTCTGATCGCTCCTGGATGGATGAACTTATTCAGAGCCACCTCTATCGGGCCAAACACCGAATGAAGAAGCAGGCCGATCTCCATCGCTCTGAACGTTCGTTTGCTGTTGGGGATTCTGTTTACCTGAAGCTTCAACCGTATGTACAGACATCTTTGGCTCCACGGTCCCACCAGAAGCTTGCCTTCCGCTTCTTCGGACCCTTCCGCATCACCGACCGCATTGGTACTGTGGCCTACAGGTTGGATTTACCTCCACATTCTGCCATCCACCCTGTTTTTCACGTGTCTCAACTCAAGTTGGCAGTGGGCGCTGGCCATCAGGTGACTCCTACCCTGCCTTCTGATTTTGCATTACGTCTAACTCCTGAGAAAGTGCTTCAGACTCGTTCTGTTGTCCGTGGATCCCATGCTGTCCAACAAGTGCTAATCAAATGGAACAACCTGCCAAGCTCACTTGCGACCAAGGAAGATTATGAAGCATTGCGTCAAGAGTTCCCACGGGCCACTGCTTGGGGACAAGCAGCAACCAAAGGAGGAGGGGATGTCAACAGCTCTGTTCCAGCACCATTGACTGAATACTCTGAAGATGAAGTGCCCGCTGCTGTAGCTCGTCCGGCAACAGCTTCTACTGACGACTCCAGCAGCCGGCCCAGGAAGGCAAGGCCCAGGAAGGCAAGTACACGCTTCACAGGAGCGGAATGGATCCAGTAAACGCCTGTGTGCGTAAGCAAAGAGGCTGAGCCTCATGTATTAAAGGAGAGGCGAGTGGGAGGAAAAAGGCATCACGATATTGTAACAGACTTTTTGAACCTCGCTAAAGCACTCATCCTCCATCCGTCTGTTCCTGTTCTTTCTTGCTTCCCAATCCAATCCCGATTCTCCCTCAGTCCCTCTACTATCTCACACTCCCCCGCCAGCTGCGACTCCGCCGCGCGGGCGCGAGTCCGACGGGCCGGCCGCAAGCTCCCCGCGGACGCGAGCTTCCCCGCCGGCCGCGACTCCGCCGCATGGGCGCTCCTTCGCCGCGGGCGCGAGTCCGCTGGGCCGGCCGCAGGCTGCTCTGACGGATGCGGCGCCAGCAGGTGCTACGGTCGCCGGCCACAGCTTTCACGGCCACGGTTGGAAGAGATAGAGAGACTGGTGTGCTTTTACGTCTAATATTTAGCAAGAGGCAACGTGTTAGGAAATCTCCGATGCGGCACTAAAATCATACACTAGCTTCCACCGCGTCCAGTGGAAGTGGATTTTGCTCGAGCGTCAACAACCGGATGGAAAAGAGAGTCAAGAAGGCCGCCCGGCCCATGCATCTCGTTCACCAGCGGCCCAGTATCTATCCCCCACGCTTCGTAACGGGCCGTTACCTCCTCGGGTCGGCGAGCGAGACTTCCCAGACGAGTTTGCACTCAATATCAACGTTCGATGAGGACTCATTTGTAAATTTAACGTAGTGTTTTTTTTTGGCAAAACATTGATCCAAAGGAGGGGTTACATTATAAAAATACTTGGAACGTGATTAATATTTCTATCAAAAATCGGTCTGGGTGCCAGCATCCGAACGCTGCACCGCATAGGGAGCGAACGAGCGTCTAGTGTGTCAAGCTCGTGAGAGAGCGCACCAGCAGTGGTCCCGCGCTGTCCTGGACGTCGTCCGTGCTACCGGTCGCTTCCCACACGCATTTCACATGCAACACCCGATCTACTTTTAAAACATTCAGATACAACGATTGCAACATATAAAAGAAGACATATGAAACACTTGAAACAAGCGTATGAAACACTTGCGAAAACGTCTGAAAAACATTTGAAAACCATTGCAAACATCTGCAACATCCAGATAAAACACTTGCAAACATACGTATGAAACACCTGAAAACACTTGAAACATATGCTTGCAACATGCATATATATGCAACATCTAGATCTACTTTGACAACATCCAGACAAAACACTTGCAACATTTATCTGAAACAGATGAAACATTTAGAACATAACTTGAAACATACGTGTATAGCCATTACAACATGTGCAACGTCTCAATCTACTTTTGCAACATCGATATACAACAGTTGCTACATATCTCAGAAACATCTGAAACACTTGAAATATACTATTGCAACATGCGCTTTTAGCCTAGCACCTGCTTGCTGTTTGGACGAATGGAGGCTTGTCGACGCGGAGCTCGACATCGGCACGGAGTTCGAAGCCGCAGAGTGGCGCGAAGGTCACCGGTGTAGAGCTCATCGGCGACACAGACCTCAGAAGGGGCAAGCGGATGGAGCAAGGCCGCGATGGGAGGCGCGAGTCCGAGAACGAGCTAGCGAGCATCTAGTGCGTCGGGCTTGCCGTGCACTGCGCAAGCTGGCGGGGGGGGCGCGAGTGAGGACGGCACGGGCGAGGATGGGGTCCGTCCCACGAGCAGAGCAAGCAGACGACGTAGGTGAGTGTGGAGTCTGTCCGTACGGACAGACGACCGGCCTTGTTTGGATCAGTTTCGATTCTTGAAAACTAGTTCTTGTCTCTTAGTTTCTAAAATTTGGATTATGAGAAAAACTGGTGGGGTGTTTGGATCCCTAAGTTTTTCAGAATCTGACTTTACTTTATGGGTCACAAGAAACTGAGTAGTAAAAGTTGGGTATCAACAGCTTCCTGATTTTTAAGAATCTGGCAAAAATTAACACAAAAACTGACTTATTTAGATCCCACCAAGTTTCCAAAAGCCAGATTCTTAGAAACCGACAAAAAAACTAGAGGATCCAAATGGGCCCTATAAAGACCGTTTCCGATCTAAAATAGAGTGTCACGTTCGCTTCTGAAAAGTCATAACTAAAAGTATTATTCGCTGATTTGTTATGAGAGAAAAATATTATTCATTGGCTGAAAAAGTACGGCTTATAAGATAAGTGGACTGAGGTACTTTCCCAAAAAAAAAACACGGATCCAATTCACTAATTCCAACCTGTCATAACTGTCACAAGGACGTTTCTTGGGGCGTGTTTAGATGCAAAAACTTAATTTGGCTAGTGTAGCACTTTTGTTTGTATTTGACAATTAGTGTTCGATTATAGATTAATTTGGCTCAAAAGATTCGTCTCGTGATTTACAAACAAACTGTATAAGTAGTTATTTTTTTATCTATATTTAATGCTTTATACATGTATTCAAAAATTCAATGTGGTGGAAAAAAAATTTAAAATTTTAAAGGCATCTAAACAAGGCCGTGCATGTCTCGCCAAGCTGTTATGCAGCATCTCCAAGCTGTTATGCAGCATCTCCTTGTAATCAGTGGCCAGCGGTTTCATCATGAAACATGCCACTGAAATCTAGTACTGCAGACGCTGGCCTCGTTTAGTTTCTAATTTTTACCCCAAATTCCACTATACAAAAAGAATATTTCTATTACATCAAAATGTCGGCACATGCATGAAGTAATAAATGTAGATGAAATTAAAAACTAATTACACAGTTTTATTATACTTTGCGAGACGAACATTTTAAGCCTAATTAGTCAAAGTTTGGACAATTTTTACCAAATACAAACGAAATGCTACAGTGCGTATTTATTGCGCACTGTTCCAACTCGGGTGCCCCGAATCCGGAACTAAACACGGCCGCTGTTGCAAACAGTTGCCCGATCGGAACGGTACCTCGTTTAGATGCCATCAAAATTCTAAATTTCTACTTTTCGTCCCGTCACATTGAATCTTTATCAGATGCATAGAGCATTAAATATAGATAAAAAATAACTAGTTATATAGTTTGGTTATAAATCACGAGACGAATCTTTTGAGCCAAATTAGTATATGCTTGAACACTAATTGTCAAATACAAACGAAAATGCTACAACTGTTATGTCAGAAATCAATTCTGCTAGTAGTGTGCTCCTGTTTCTTCTGGGAGAACTTGCTACTGGAGGAGAGTTACTGTACTATATAGTATTAATAACCGTAGGAAAAGCTCTGTTTACAGTGGAGCAACAGGACAGCTCAAGAAGGGAGCAACATATTTGGTCATCTCATATGTGAGGTCAATGATCAAATTTTGTAACTACTAGTGAATGGCGCGCGCCCTTGCGCGCGAGAGTAAACGATCCCAGATTACTTCACGGTGACCATTTTGAGTTGAAGGTATCAGGGACTGCAATTTTAGGTTGTCAGTTAATAATATAGTGGTGTAGGATTTTGTGGGATAGTAAAAATGGTCTATAATTACTGAAACGCAATGCAATAAATTTTGAATTATAAGTTCATGAAGGAGGCGAACAGGGCAGGAATGGTGCGGTACCTTTTCTTTGTCCTCGAAGATAGCACGCTGGAAGTAGACCAACTGGGCAACCAAGATTGGTGTTGGAGCTCAGGCATATCCGTAGAGAGGAAGGTGGCTCCGTTTATCAGTATCATACCCTGCATAGCAATAGGAAAATAAGAAGTACAGCTAGCAAGAGGAAAGAAAGAAAATTCAGAAAAGCAGGGAAAACCGACATTGAATAGCATAGATCGAAATTAATTTTTCAGAGGAAATATATAGACAACAAATCGCCAGACACGATCACATGTAACATGAACCCTCAACATGGATATTCAGTTACCAAATTTTGGCGGTGAATATACAGGCACCCAAATCACATGTGCCTATAGCAAAGACGCTCATTACGGATGTCCTGCGTCTAATGGTTTGGAGGCAGATTAGGTTTAGAAAGAAGGGGTTTTTTTGTTGTATAATAGAGGCAGTAGGCGCAAGCCTAAAGCAATAAAGTTGCCATTTTTTAGAAGGTACCATAGCAGTAAGGCGGAAACTTAAATCGCTATTGTCATCGCTTTTTAAAAAGGCACCATTAGAACATGATTCCGTAAAGCACATTAGAACCGTTGTCAGGTTCCTCAATCTTGGGTGCAACCACGAAATATTTCAAGTAAATGGACCTGCTAATAAATATAGGTCCACACTCATGCTCAGCCCATGTTTCAGGCCTACAGTTATATGCACCATCAATATATGATGTATTATTCAATCAAGTCGAAAGAACTGTAAATATGTATAACTGTAAAAAAGAAATTTTCCGAACAAGGTTATGGCAGAGCGTACCAAGAAACATGTGCTTTCTCCAGCATTTAGATCATTCTGATCTCGATCTTTGTTCTCATGTTTTTCTTCGTCCAGAAATCATTGTGCAGATGATTTCTGTTGAAATAAACAATGCAACCATCTTCAGCGATGTATTGACCATGTATAACTTGTCAATTTATATGAATTTGTAAGGACCCATGGTAGGTGCTAGAAATCATAAAACTGGGACAATATATTCCTGGCATTTCCAAATGTTTCTACAAATTTACACATAATATGTTCCTGACAGTTAAAAAAGAATTGTAGGAATTTACACATAATATTCAGACGATATCGAAATAACGAAGAAAAATCTAAAATTAAGTAGGAAACGAAGAGACAGAATACAACAAAATAAGCCATGTAGCATTATGGAGATGTTCTTAAGTTTTTTCTGAGATCATGGGAACAAAGGCCATTACCCTGTATTCGTTACCACTGGCCATGAACTCCGAAAAATGGATAGCAATCCAAGCTATCAGGCATTTCCGCAAAAATATTATCACACGCACATGTAAATGATGTCAAGAAGTTTCATGACAAGCTCCAGCACCACACGCCTACAGCACATTCAAAGATGGAGGTCATTCCTAGAGACAAATAAATAAAAATAGTCTGGGAGACCAACATGATGTAGCTGACACTGGAACATCATTCCAGTTTCCTTCCTGTACATAGCAGTGTGCTACTCATTTCGAAAACACTATGTTAGCAAATTTACATGACAAGCATATTGAAATAGGGTGAACGGTATGTTATTTACAACATAATAGTCCTTACAGCCAGCAAATTTCAAATTGAGACTATTGAGTTAGGGATCTATTTTATAACGTTTTTTTGTGGCAAAAATGAAACAAAAGCCTTTAAATGCAATCTTATATTAACTAGGAGCAAACTGAAATGCACTGCAGAGTAAAGGGAAAATTGTGCAAAGAGGGATTCTTAGCTACAATCTGCTTGGAAATTGCATACGATAGTAAAGATCCTGCATTATTACCTCTAAAGAATAGCATACAATAGTAAAGATCCTGCATTATTACCTCTAAAGAATATGATAAAATCTTAAAATGCAATTCCCAGAGGTAAAATTCAGAAGGCAGCTAAGATAGCTAGAATGCAAATTGGGAACTAGCAAGATTAATTCATAGTAACTGTGAGCAAACTACCTTTGCTTCTATGCTTGCCTTGTTATACATCTGGTGCAGGTGGCTGTCTTTGGCATGTACAAATTGTAGATTGAACAGGCAACACATTACCTCAATCAAGAATCTAAAAAAACAATGTCCATCATCAAATTAGTTGCTGCTAGGTGGAGAGTATCATATCGTAGCTTGCTTGTACCTTAGGAATTGTTTCGTAGAGGTAAAAAATAGAACAAAAGGTTCGAGGCTACCATGGAAGTACTGTATCCTGCATTTAGCAAGCAGAAACAACAAAAAAACGGATCAACCAAATTTAAGCAAAAATAAAGGAAAATATAGCAGAAAAGGGGCAGTGCACATTTGTGTAACCCTCAGCATGGGTATATATGGACTAAAACTGAGCAAGGGTCAAGAGCATGGAAAAATGGAATTTCCCTCACCCCTGCATGTTCCAACCCTTTCCTTTCAATATTAACAGCAGCCATCATCACATATCAGTTTACCAAGCTGTGAGCCATGCATAGGAATTGTGGTGACAATAAAATTCATTGGTAGGTAATTCAAAGAAAAAGGGGAAAAGCACACACATAAATATCTTGCTGACTTCAATGTACACAAACTACGACATGCAATTCTATATGGACACCTTAATATAAAGTAATTAATGGAACTGCTATCCTCAAGTAAATATGTCCTGAGGAAGTCTAGATACAGATTATTAAAATGGCAAGGCAAACTGAAAAGAGCAGAGCATGCACAGTAGCAAGTTCCAAAGTTGCATAGAAATAAAGTAGATTATCTGAGGTATATGTATACGCAAAGTTAGGCAGATAGCCACCGGCTGGCCGAGATTGGGAGGTGGAGAAGGAGGACTCACCTTCACCGTTCAGATGGAAATTAAATATGTTTGAGAAACCACCTATATATTAGATAACATAACTCAGATATGTGAGGTATGCATACTACAGTCTGCATATTTACCATATATGAAGACTAAAACGTCCCACAAATATTTAATATCCTATTTATTATTTAAACAGGGGTATCAGATTTACAATTGACCACAAAATCATCAGTGTTAAATACCAGTGCAGTGTGCTTTCCGTTTAGACAATGGATGCCTTGGTAGAAAGAGAGCATCAGATGTGTTAACAAAAATAAATTGCAGCTAGAAGAAAGCTTGAAATCTGATCTTAACTTCGGCAACATAATCAGTGTGTTGTTAATGGCTTCAGACCGATCCCTGTGAAGAACCGCTGATATATGTAGCCAGGGATAGGAAACAGAAGGTGTTGTTTTGCCTCTTGTTGGCTGAAAATCAAACAAAAAGATAATTGAGAAAAATAAGGGACTCAGATAGTTGACAAACTCACAGGGTAGATGATATCTTATATTTACATCATAACTGAGATCCGGTATGATTAACTTTGCTATGAACATAATGAACAGGGACTGAGATATAATACAACCATAGCTGAACTTGAAGTGAAATAAATTAGTGGATTACGTATACAATTAAGTAAATGACTTGTTAATAATGCAACCTGGCACTACAATTCATGCATAAAGCAAGGAGGCCCTAATACTAAATATTAAATATGAGGTCGAAGATTTTTATGTTGTCCATATTTCAGATATTTCAGGGATAGGATCTACCAAAATAATAAATATTTTGTGAAAAAATGTAGAAGTTGCTTCCAAATAATAGCTAAGGCCAAACCTGAAGCCTGTATCATCCATTTTGCAGAAGGCAGTACGCTCTGACTCTGTAAGGCAGATTTATTATGTTCATCTTTGTAGTCCCTCTCTGTTAAAGGAGGAGTATCATGGTTCAAAATCAAAACATGGTGTCATGGCATTTTAGTACAGATTTCACAGAAGTACACTGATTGGAAGAAGAAACAGAACAAATGGTAGAACCTTCTGCTGGAACTGATCTGTGTTTGCGGGAACTGATTCACTTTTTTCAGATGACATGCTGATAGGTTTTTTTTGTGGGCTGAAATGCATTTGAAGCTATATTGGCATGGATATAGGTCAGTAACGATATCAATGAGATGGAAGTGCATAGTATCTCTCAATCTAAAAAATGAACAAAAAGGTGACATTGTATTTATTAAGGAAGCACTGAGGCATTTTTTAAGCTAAATAGTCCGGCGACCCTAACGTTTCTAGAAATTAGGCAATCTCTGTAACATGGAGCAGCACAAAAGAAACAGGAATTGTATTGACATACCTTGAACCCTGAAAAAGGATCCTTGCAAGGAAACCCTCGGACATGTAGCCTGAACAGGTGTAGGAAGAGAAATTGCTGGATGTATGTAGGATGTAGCGCAGGTCAAAATGATGACCTTCAAATGGATCGTTGCAAAGAAACCCAGGACATGTAGTTTTCATGAGAAGGAACACATGAACTGCTAGACGCGCCTAGGCTGTAGCACAGTTAAAATCATGGCAGTCAAGTGAAAGGAAGTCGAAGTAGAGAGCACAAAGCAAATACCTTATGCATATCTTGATCTCTCCAGAACCAAGAGGACGCATCCTGCGTGACAGATGACAAGGCGAGGGGATCCGAGGACCTACGGAGCACTGACGAGCGAAGATGAAGGGCGTACCTGATTGCGCCATCCTCGGAGGAAACGGCGGTGTCAGCCTGTCGTACGCTGAGCAGTTTTTGTTTCTTTGGGGTGGCACCGCCGGATCTCGTAGGAGGCCTGGCCCTCACGCCCCTGCAGCCGCGCGGCAACGTCCGCCGCCGCAAGTGCCTAGGGCGGGTACCGCCGCCTGACGAACTAAGGCCGCCGCCACCGTGCACGCCGAGCACCGCGAGGGACGCTAGGGTTTGCTCGGGCACACGCAGTCCAGCGGGAAGAGGAAGCACCGGGGGAAGCAGCACCGGCGGCCACCGGCATGGCTGTGGTCGCGCTACTCCGTGGCTGGGGACGCGCGACCGAGGGCCGCCGCTCCGGCCGCCGCCGAGGGCCCCTGCGCCGGGACCGGCCGTGCCGGGGGCGCCGCCGCTGGTGGGGAGCCCATGGTGACGGCCAGCGCTACCGCCAGGGGTGGAGGCGGCCGTGGAGACGGCCAACGAAGGAGAGGCGAAAGCCTAGGCTGCCGTTCGCGTCGGGAAGAGAAGGGAAGCTTCTGGGAGGAGAAGTAGAAGCCCAGTATATATTCGTCCTCAAGCGATTATGAGAAGAAGCCGACCTAGACAAAGGGAAACAGACGAGGAGCCGGAGAAGCTGCGAAGAAGAAGGAGAATTCGATTCTAGCGAAATCTGATGGAACCAATTCCAGCCATCGGATGGGGAGATCCAACGGAGGAGACAATTTCAGATGACGTGGATGGCGCTCCTGCTCGAGGAGCAGGTCGCCCTTGTCTGAGTTCGATTCTAGCGAAATCTGACGGAACCAATCCCAGCCATCGGATGGGGAGATCCAACGAAGGAGA
This sequence comes from Saccharum hybrid cultivar R570, assembly GCA_038087645.1. Classification (NCBI taxonomy): domain Eukaryota; kingdom Viridiplantae; phylum Streptophyta; class Magnoliopsida; order Poales; family Poaceae; genus Saccharum; species Saccharum hybrid cultivar. The sequence continues at coordinate 3,365,930 of JAQSUU010000410.1, read as the reverse complement.
CAATTTCAGATGACGTGGACGGCGCTCCTGCTCGAGGAGCAAGTCGCCCTTGTCTGAGTTAAAGCGTTGATGCTGTGTGTGCTTTGCTTTCTGCTCTCATCCATAGACTAGATGTGTACCAACAAGAAAGAGTTAAATGCACCACATGCCTCTAAACTTGTAAGCGTGTGTCACATAGACTCCTGAACTTTAAAAATGTATTTCTGCCCCCCCTAAACTTGTTAAATGGTACACATAGACCTCTGAACTTTGAAAATGCATTTATGGCCCCCCTAAACTTGTCAAGTGATACACCGCAGACCCCTAAACAGTAATTTTTGATTTTTTTAAAAAAAAATTTTAGAAATCCAACTTAAGAAGCAAGGATAATGTGTTATGATGAGGATAAGATGACAGCGTAGCTTGGCTGGAATAGTAGGAGGCCACCAACGACATGGTTAGTGGGTAAGGGCGTAGAGTAGTAGGAGGCCACCAATGGTATGGTTAAGATGAGGCACGTATGGTACCCTTATATACGGATGGATTGATAGAGTGCGCTGCATTGCTCATAATTCACAGCAGTGAGATACGCACAGTGGCAGCCTGGCAGCAGGTTCAGGCACTGATTATTGCTGGTTGGTGCATACCGAAATCTTCTTCGGGACTCTGGGCAAAGGTAGTTGCCTCGGAACGGCAACGTACGGAGTGCGTACCGTCGGACGATGCTGCTACCGCGCACACTGCATCTGCATGTGTGAGATAGATTGCTCCCAAGACCCCATGCAGTTCTGTTTTGGCATCACTGCCTGACGAATCATTTTCATTCTCTCGTACGTCTGCAACTCTACAATTGAAGCCTTAGGCACGCTGCAAGATAATAATATGCCTTGATCAGTTTTTTTGGGTTGATGCAATATTAATGCATGGCCGCGTGTGCCTCGCCGACGCTCTGTATATACTTTTACGTTGGCAAGAGCATGCATGCATGCGCTGAGATGAAGCATAACTTACGCAGCCATGCACGATAGCACGTCTACGTGTGCTGCTACTGCAGACGACGACCATGCATGTGGATGAGGCAGCCTGCAGAGCTCCGGCGTCACGTTACATGCGGTGTTACTGTTCAGGGGCCTGTGGTGTACCACTTGACAAGTTATGGGCCAGAAATGCATTTTTAAAGTTCAGGGGCCTATGTGTATCACTTAACAAGTTTAGAGGGGGCCATAAATACATTTTCAAAATTCATAGGCCTATGTGACATACACTTACAAGTTCAAGGGCCTATGGTGCATTTAACTCAGCAAGAAATGTGGGTGCAAGATAAGCAATTGCAGGCTACAGACTAAGCTAGGGAAGATGAAGTTGTCTAAAAAAACATAGCAAAACTGCAAACATCGCAGCTAAGATGGGTTCAGGGATTGATTGCAGAAACTGCACGTGCCTTACCAATTCAAACTTCAACTCCGTGTACTTGCACCCGATTAACTAAATGGAATGTGAGTAGGTTTGGTAATTACAAACTATTGTTGCAGATGCTTCCTCTAAGGTGGTGGATGATGGTTTATATATAAATGTAAATTGGTATTTGGATAGACTAGCATTCTGACCAGGTGCAGTAAACCGAGTCTTTAATCAGCGCCTTGTTTAGTTTGCCTCAAAGTTTCAAGTTTTTTCACTCTCTCTCCATCACATCAATTTTTAACCGCTTGCATGGAGTATTAAATGTAGGTAAAAAAAATAACTAATTACACAGTTTAGTTAGAAATCACGAGATGAATCTTTTGAGCCTAGTTGGTCCATGATTGGACAATATTTACCAAATAAGACGAAAATGGTACTATTCATCGGTTTGAAATTTTCTTCGATCTAAACAAGGGCCAGGATAATAAACTATCCGTTCCCCGAGACTGCGAGATTTGTCGCAGACGCTATGGATTAGAGAAGCACATCGTCTTCAATTAGGTTTGCAGTTTCACATCATGTCATGTGATGGCCTGTTGTTAGCCTGCGATGTCCCATCTAAACGTTCTTATCTTCCAAACTGAGGGGTTGTTTAGTTGGTGAAAAAGTTTGGGTTCGGCTACTGTAGCACTTTTCGTTTTATTTGGCAATTTATGTCCAATCATGGACTAATTAGGCTCAAAAGATTTGTCTCGTGATTTACAACTAAACTGTGTAATTAGTTTTTTCTTTCGTCTACATTTAGTACTCCATGCATGTGCCGCAAGATTTGATGTGACAGATACTGTAGCACTTTTTGGGTTCACTTTTCGTGAACTAAACAGGCTCTGAACATAAGAAATGCAACAAGGCCTGAACATTTCTTCGTCTTCATTCACAGGACAGACTTATGGAAATGCTAATGCAGTCGTCATGGACGTTGACATCAAGAGACCTTTCTTATGCAAGGGACACATCATTGACCTCATCTTCGTTGAAACTTCCCGACAAATTATTCGCTCCTTCATTTGTCTGAAGAAAAGAAATCCAAGAACCCAACCAACCAACCTTACCTCCCTCCCTGGCTGAAAGTTTCCTTCCATGTTGCAACTTTGAAATCATATAAGATTCAGGACCCTCCAAAAACCTCTCACTCAGCATCTTATCTCCAGAGCTTGTTCGTATCTATCGGCAGCAACAGGATTTGCCGCGAGTCGTCGAGCCGATAAACAAAATAATTAATGGGCGGATTGCTTTCGCAGCAAGGTTTGAATGCCTCACATGAAAACGAAGACCAAGCTCACCAATCGTTCACACAGCTGCTAACCTGCTTCTGACGCAAGTAGGTTTTAGTTTACCGGGTATCGATGTCATTTAGACTTGCTACTCAAGCAGTTGCCTTGGTCTTGCAGAGTATTGTTTGACTGCATCCAGATTAATAACCCGTAAGTAACCGTAATCATATCATTTACAAATATAAGAAAGTTATTGTCCTTAACTGATGAATAATTAGGCTAAGTAGGAGTAGATTGGAAGAAATTGGGCAGAAAGGATGAGCAGAGATAGAGGAGGCAAGTAGAAGCAACTCCACTATAGTATACACTACGCGGATAAATTAAAAGCAAGGTAACAGCAATATCAGCATGTTTCATGAGGCACAAAGAAGCTAAAAAATTTCATCAGCGATGAGGGGCTGGCTGGAGGACAGAACATCATTAATTAGTGATTGAAATACCTGGATAGCCTTACAATACTCCAAAATCTGCTCCAACTGCAAGAACAATACTCGAGCCTGATTAAAGAACTGAATACTTTTTGGAAGCAATAATTCGGAGTATCCAAGCATAACAGCTGCACCATGCATATAAAAGCCAGAGACAGCATGGGCGACGATACTGGTTTTATCACCATAGAAAAATACTATGCAAATACAGGAAAGAGAAAGGCGGAGCAGGAGGACAAAAGGAGAGAAAATCTGCCCTGTTCTGTTCATGGGTGGAGGAAGAAGTCCAATGTTCTAGAAGTGCAATTTTTGTCAAAGCGAATTCAACATTGGCTACACCAAAAAATATATATATTACTCCTAGTAGATAATTGAATATTGCCATTTTCTTCTCTAGTGTCTTGGTGGCACATATGCCCAGATTTTGGGGCCATTGTGTTTTGTGCCTAACCCACCAACACAGCAATAATTCGTTAACCTTGTTTTTGCTTTAGGTTCATGCATGAATGCTTGCTTGCTTTCTAGCAGAATTACTTTACTTATTTTGATCTGGAGCATGACGCCACCATCTCCACTAAACTAACCTGTGATTGCCCTGCAGTCTACCTCCTATGGCCTACCACCATCCACTTGGCAAGGAGTAGAGATAGAAAATTTGCAAGTTGCTTATATTCCACTTGTTTTCTGAGAACATTTATTAAATAGAAGAAGAATCAGGCAAAGGAAGATATGCTCATAGAAGGATCAGGAATATATACTGATAATCACATCCATGAGAAGAGTACAGCAAGCAGATAAGCATGGAATTTCTCATAGTGTTTGTCAATTGTCGTAAGGCGGAAAGCACATGAATCAAATCTTACTGTCCTCCCGATATCTTATATATATATCTCAAGTAATATAAATATAAATAAACTCTTTGCTTGTAGGAATTCGTGTGTACAACTATTTATATATAAACCGATGGAAGTAGTAAAATATTGGCTGTTCCTTCCTCATCATATAGAGCTCCCTTTGGGCATCCGTGCTTCTTGTTGATGAACAAATATTATTGTGAACAGCCTATATATATGTACTAATAAAAAACATCTCATATGAATCAAATTAAGCAAACAAAGGGGAAAAAATAATTGAAGGAAAGAACTTTGGTCAGCTAGATGCTATGAGCCAGTGATGATCGGTGAATCAGGCCACCATCTGCTCCTGCTCCGGCCACTGCGCAAATATGTCGCCGGCGTGGCCGTCCTTGACAAGAGAGTTCACCCACGAGACGTCTGGCTCGGCGGGGCTCGGCACGGGCGCCGGGGATTGCCCGCGGAACGCGAAAGACGCGGACTTGCGGAACTTGTGCAGCTCGTCGCCCTGGACGCCCCAGTCCAGCTTGCCGTCCGGCGATCCCCAGTCGGAGAGCATGGACGGCGCGCCGGTGGTGGACTGCTGCGACATGAGCGAGCGCGTGGCCGGCGCGCGGCCGCCGCGGTCGATGAAGCTCTGGCTGCGCTTGGCGAACGCCGAGGCGCGGGAGCTCATGATGGCCTTGGCCATGGCGGAGTGGTCGAGCCCGAACGCGGTGTTGGGGCCAACCATGGGCGACGTCGGCATGTGCAGCTGCGTGTCCGCCATGGAGCTGTACGCCGGCATGTCGCCGGCTTGCTTGAGCGACAGCGCGTGCAGCTGGGACAGCATGGCGGGGTCGACGGAGCCGAGCAGGTCCGTGTAGTCCGGCACGGTCCTGGCGGGCGCCACGGCGGGCATCGGGGAGCCGATCCCGCCGGCTGAGCCCCAGCTGGCCCTGGGAGACGACACCTTGTCGAAGAGCTTCTGCTGGTACTGGTCGAGCGCGAGCAGCTCGAGGTCGAAATCCAGCTCCCGGCCGGCGAGCGCGGTCTTGAGCCGGCTGGCCGGGGAGGAAGGCCAGGCCGGGTTGAGCATGCCGCCGCCCATGTCGAGGCCGTTGGGCGGCGATGAGCGCGGCGACGACACGGTGGGCTGCATCCCGACGGAGACCGCGGAGGGGTTGACGGCGCGGAGCTCCTCGGGCTTGTGCGCGAAGAAGCAGATGCGGCGCGCGCAGCCGACCTCGTCCTTGCAGAGGCGGGTCCGGTACTGCGCCGGGTGGAGCCAGCACTCGAAGACGCCGTGCGCGTACTCGCAGTTGTCGCCCTTGCGGCAGGCGCCCCCCTTGCGGAACTCCGGGCAGGGGACGCAGCTGTAGGAGTAGCGGCGCGGGTCGCGGCGGCGCGCGTTCTCGCCGGGGTGCACGAAGGGGCACTCGGTCCAGTCGTGGGAGTAGGCGCGGGAGCAGGGCTTCACCTTGAAGCTGTACATGCGGAACTCGTCGGTGCTGAAGAGCCCGCTCTTGAGGTCCGGGAGCGTGAGGTCGGGCGGGTACTCCTTCCTCGGCTCCGCCGGCAGCGCCGCCGCCGCCGGGGGCGGCGGCGAGGCGGACTTCTTGGGCGAGGACGACGGCGACGCGGCGGGGGACTTGAGGAGCACGCGGAGCGCCCGGTCCCTGTCGGCGGCGGCGTTGGCGCGCGGGAGGAGGTCCCCGGCGCGGAGCCCCGAGAAGGCGAGCGCGTCCGCGGACGCGCCCGCGGCGAGGAGGAGGTGCGCGGCCGCGACGGCGCCGGCGGAGCCGCCGGCCGCCGCGAGGTGGAGCGGCGTGGCGCCGTCCGTGGGCGACGCGCGCGCGGCCTCCGCCGGCGCAGACGACAGCACGTACGCCAGCACCGAAGTGCTCCCGTAGAGCGCGGCGACCATGGCCGGCGTGCGCGCCTCGAGGCGGAGGCGGCCGGCGGCGGCCGCCGCGGACGGGCCGTACCAGTGGCCCGCGGCGTCCAAGGCCGGGGCTTTGTCGTCCTCCGCGGCGCGCCTGAACGCCACCACGTCGTCCGCCGCCGCCAGCTCCAGCAGGACCGCCGCCGCCGCCGTCATCATTGAGGAGTCCTTGGCCGTCGCCGTCGCTGCAGGCAGAGGAGGGGTGGACGGCTTGCGAGGTCCTGAGCACATGCTGGGGTAGTAGTAATCACAGGGCGCGTTCGCGTTCGCGTTCGCGTTCTCGTTCAGAGGTAGAGGAAGCAAGGACCGATACGGTTGTTGTTGGTGGACGATCCCAGCGCGAGCGAGCTCTGCTGCTTTGCTTGGTGCTTCCTGGTTCGGTTAGTGGAGGATGGGGGGTCGCGGACGGACCACACGGTGGCGAGGGTGGGAGGTGGGTGGGTTGAGGACTGAGGAGGAAGAGGTGAGGTGAGAAGGGGTATATGTAGAGGGAGGTGGGGAAGGGAGAATAATGGAGGGAGAAAAGCCGGGGCGCGGGGCGAGGTGGGGGTGTGATTTGTGAAAGAGATAAGGAAGGAGGAGGACACGAAGCAGCTCGGATGGTCTCTCTCTCACTCTCCCAGTCTCCCTCTGTCCCTCTCTCTCTCATCAGTCGAGTCATCACTCTCTCTCTTCTCTCATCTCTCTCCGTGTCCCCCGTGTGTGGCTTTCGCAATCGTTTCTTTTGTCTGGAGAGAGAGAAAAAAAGAGGGGATTTTATATTGTTGGTGGTGTTGTTTTCTGGTGTCGCCGAGCTCGCGTGGTCAAAAGGAGGACGCGCACAAGTCGCTCCTTCTTGCTCCTTTCGTTTTTCCTTCTCAAGTTTTTGTTTTTCTTTATTTCTTATATTAGGCTGTCTCCAACAGGGTACCCATTGGGGTACCCAAACCCAAAATAGGTCTTCAATAGGATACCTATAGCCTCCAACAGAGTACCTATTTCAAAGACCCATTTTGGGTGTCAGGAGATCCATAACCCAAATATGGGTATTCTCTCTCCAGAAGACCCATTTGCAGAAAGGATCGTCTTTTGGGTCTTGTTGTTGGAAAAGACTAAAAATAGGTATAGAACCCTTTAACTGTAGCGTTACCTAAAGGACAAATAGGTCTTGTATTTTGGGTTGCGATGGTTGGAGACAGCCTTAGCTAGTTGCTTTCGGTCGTCCTGCTCCTCACCTCTGCCTGAGTCTGAGTGCCTCACCTCCCCGCGTGTGCAAACACGGATGGATGATTTTTCTTTGGTTTAGGCCCCCTTCACTTCCTAAAATATTTCCTCTATCATCCGTCACATCGAATCTTTAGACCTATACATGAAGCATTAAATGTAGGTAAAAAAAATAACTAATTGTACAGTTTGTCTGTAAAGGTCGAGATGAATCTTTTAAACCTAATTAATTCATGGTTGGATAATTTTTGCCAAATAACAACAAAAGTGTTACATGAATATTTCCCCCAAATATTTCGGAACTGAACACAGCCTTATTTGTTTTTTTTAAGTTGGAGGAGTTGGAGCTGTGGGTACCTTGGATGTTGCCATGGGATAAGGTACACATGTTTCTCTGGCGGGGAACATTTCGTCGGACGGCCACGACCTTCACCAACCTTCACCAAAAATCATCATGGAGTCCTTTTATTTACACAAAAAAAATCAGCAAGGAGTATTATTGACACATTTTTTTGTGAATCTATTTGAGACCATTTTTATATATGATGATGCAAGACCAACGTGTGATGTACCTTGGAGTACGTATCCTCTATGTATTATGAGCAATTGATATCGAAGTTGAATTTGTTTGACACGCTTCCTTAGAGTGCATATGCCCGGAAAAGCAGAACCAAAGGCACATGACAAAGGAGGAAACAAACCAAGCAAAAAGAAGCTCCAAAGCTATCTGATTTGGATCCAATGAATGAGAATATTGCCTGACTAGATACAAAATCTCAGACACCGAACATATAGCAAGTCCCTTTGTTTAAGATTTTTATCGTGCATGCATCAGATGTGCGATTACAAGCTTTTTTGGCAGTGAATACATTTGAGCTCGTGTGTACGTGCATTATACTGCATATGTTGATGTTGTGCGCGTAGCTACATGTATGGTGCATATGATAGTTTGTGTTGGTTACTATGTGATTAACATAGTCTGGGAGAGGGATAGGGAGCGCAAAAACTTCAAGGTGTCAAGGCTTTAGAAAGGTCACACATTGATGTGCGTAGGGTTTGCCGATTTTTAGGACACTGAACTGGGTATGAGCTTTTTGTTGATTTGGGCATCAAAAAGGACGTGGATAGGTTGTTGGTTTGGCATTTAAACTAGCTGTTGACTTTTTTCTTGGTGTGGGCCTGAAAACCATGGGTGCCGAGTTAGAGCACGCATGACACCATTGTGAAGCTTGTCTTGAGGGTGAAGCAAATTCATGAAAAGGCATTGGACTCATTTGATGCTCAAGAAAATATGGTTGGATAGTTTTACTCTTGCATGTTATTTGGAGTGTGTGCTTCATGAGGACAATTTATAGAAAATTCAAGTTTCTAGACATATTAGAAGTGGCTACTTTTTGAACCAACAATGGCCCTCTATTGCTAGGACATATGGAAGCATCGGCATGATGTGGTATTGCGCGGCAAGGCCCTTGGCCTCTCAAGATTGCTCCATTCCTATCGGGAAGACCGCCGCCTCTCTCAGCAAAATAGATGTGTTGTGGACAAATGGCGTGATATATTTGTAATGGCTTAATATGATCCCTGACTTCTCCCTTTGTTCATCTTTTGGGACTTGTCCCCCTAGAACATTGCATGGTGCTAGGTACCGTCCATTGCCGAATTTATGGTGAAGTGTTTGCGTGAGGCTCTCTGTCCCCTCCAGTGTTTTAACAAACCTTTTGAACCAACCATCGGAAATGGACTCTCATTTGTGACCGAGAGTTTACATTATATTACAGAGTATGTGGGAGATAAAGGGCCCTCGTTCTTATCTTCTTCTTCTTTGCCATATACTTGATTTGAGTTTTGTGGTATATCCCATCTTGAGCTATTCTAAGGATCAATTCCATGTACGAGTTAGGTTGTTCCGCTCCTTCGACTCTCACACATTTGCAATTTATGTGTTTTTCATAGCTATTTTCACATATTTACTTCTTTTGATTTGAAGCACCACCATTGACTACTACTAGTATAAGAGTTTAGCACAAGTTTAAAAAGCGTAACATAACCCATGATGATGATGAATACGAAATAAGATGCCTTTATTTCAAAGTTTGATGAGAGGCACTATTGCGGCTTACCCATAAATCGATAGGTTTTTGAAAATATGTTAATACACAACGTTGCGGGAAGAGGAGAACCTACAGTAGTTGTAGTTGACTCAAGCTCCAGGTCATGACCAAAAATGGAACCTACGTAGAGTAGAGATGGTCATACGGCGACTTTCTCTCATTTTCAGTAGCTACAAAAAGTGGAAGACGGGGTACGCACACCGCAAACTAGGGTGTTTGGTTTGAGGATTTAAAGTTTAACTAATACTGTAGCACTTTCGTCTTATTTGACAAAAAATTTCTAATCTTGAACTAATTAGGTTTAATAGATTCGTCTCGTAAATTACTCCTAATCTGTACCGACATGCATGCAATTAGTCTACATTTAGTACTCCATGCATTTAAGGGAACATTGATGTAATGGGAGTTAAACTTTGGCCTTTTAGTTCCCCCAATTCTCCCCCAAATTCCACTATGCAAAAAGAAGATTCCCCGTCACATCAAAATGTCGGCAAATGCATGGAGTAGTAAATGTTGATGAAATCAAAAACTAATTGCACAGTTTTGTTGTATTTTGCGAGACGAACATTTTAAGCCTAGTTAGTCAAAATTTGGATAATTTTTACCAAATACAAATGAAATGCTACAGGAATTCTGATACAGTATTTTTCTCCCCTATTCTGTGAACTAAACTAGGGCTTTAACAAAACCTAACAAACAGGCCCTAATTCCAAATTTCGAGCGTGCAGGTGCTAGCAGTAGCGTGCGGAGTTCTAGGCCTTTTAGATGCACCCTAAAAGTTAGAATTTTTTCACTATCTTCATCACATTAATCTTTGGACCTATGTATGAAGTAGTAAATATAGGTAAAAAATAACTAATTATAAAGTTTAGTTGGAAATCACGAGATAAATCTTTTGAGCCTAATTGGTCTAAGATTGAACAATATTTGCCAAATAAAACGAAAGTGATATTCATTGGGTTTAAAATATTTGCAATCTAAACGTGGCCTAGTGGTAGAATCGCGAGCGCGTGTGCGCGTAGCACGTGACGGCGCCTGCTTGTCCTAGCGTCCTGGCAAAAATATGCTCCAGGGCCACGGGCTGAAGAGATCTGTGGTGCAGCAGCGCAGTGAGCAGAGCAGGGAGCAGGAAGGAAGCGGGGGGTGGGAGAGTGGGCAAAAAAACCCGATACCCGAACTCGAAATACCCAGATCCGAACCCGAAATACCTGATACCCGAAATTTCGGGTCCTACTTCGGGTAGCAAGTCTGAATACCCGAACCTGTACTAGAAAATTCAGGTATACACCTCTTGTACCCGAATTACCCGAACAACCCGATTTAAATAAAAACCCATCAAAAGAAACATTTATGGCCCAGCCCAACAACCAACTCCCACTACCATCCCTTCCTAACCCTCGCACGCACACCACATGGGACCGCACGCCTGCATAGCACCTCAGCCGCCAGGCACCAGATGCCTCCCGCAGCCCCAAATCTCTCTATTTCTCTCTCCTTAATCCTCATCTCCAATCCAAATCTGTTCTTGCTTCTCATTTTTGATCCACCACTTGATGCACGGGACTTAGGGCATGGGCGGATGGCCACATCTAGCAGGTGACGCTCGCTAGACCAAAGGCAGGTACGCGTGAGACATCGATGTCAGTGCAGAAGGCGACGTCGTCGGTGCAGCAGGTGAGTTCCTTGAGGCGAGTTCGGCGGTGTGGTGCTCCGCGCTCGAGGAGACTGGACATGGCTGCTGTGCGGATGCTGCAGCTCGATGGTAGTCTTCTTGATAGAGTCGTTCTCACATAGTTCTTCCTCTTCTGCTCGATTTTTTTTTGATTGGGTAATTCGGGAATACCCGAACCCGAACCCGAATTTTCGGGTACCCGATATCTCGAGTAATCATTTTTCAAGACAAATATCGGGTAACAATTTCTGAAACCCGAATTTCCCAAAACCCAAAATACCCGACCCGAAAATTTCGGACCCGAATGCCCAGCCTTAGGTGGGGCGCGACGCCTGACGCCAGCGCAAGGCCAACGAGGTTCACGCGTGCGCTACTGTGCGCAGGCGGGTCCCGGTCCCGCGGCAGCTCTCGCCGTCACCGCTGACGCCGCCCTACAGGAGGGGCCCGGGCCCGACGCCGGCAGCGGAATCATGGGCCGCCACGTCACTGCCGTGTGCCGGCAAATATCGGGCGCCCCCGCGCCGGCGAGGCGGGCACACGTGGCGCGCTCCACTTGGGCCTTGACTTTTGAGGCGGTACGACGTCCTGTGCCTGGAGTACGTAGGAGTACATACTCCTCCGCTCCGTTCCTACTCTTCTCTGCCATCCAACGCGTGTGGGGCCGGGCGGGCCCGCGGGCAGTGAGGAGGGGTACGGGACGGTGAGTGCTGACGATTTTCTGTGGGAGTGGTGGGGACCTCCACGCGGTTGGTTTCCGAGTCAGTCTTCCACTGTCTGCAGTACTACGCCGTTAGATTAGATTAGCCGCCTCCGCTTTTCCGCGGTTGGTTAGACTAGTCGGGGTACTCTGAAACGATACTACAGAGTAAAAACTGCTGCACTAGGTACTTTAAAACGATACTCTATTTTTTCTCTTACTCTATATTTAGAATGGTACTGTGCTTACTCTATACTCTATAGTGGCAGCCCCACTAGCTAAACAAAGAAAAAAAATGCTATAACTCATAAACTAAAAATCCAAATTAAATTTCGATTTCACCATTAAATTCGTCTCAATAAATCCTTCAAAACTAGATCACACATGGATATATTTAGATAAAGTGACAAGTGGGTTCCACAGTGGATAGAGTGGATAGAGGATGATATAGAGGATGGATGGGTGCGGGAGAATTGAGTATAGAGGAGAGAATCTTGCTGACTAAGACGTATAGAGGATGAATATAGACGTCCATGGGTGCGGGTAGTCTTAGCTGGGTGGGTTTGGGTTTGGGTCGGGTTTCCACGCGGCGACCGCGCTCCTGCTGTCTGAGCATGACGGAAGAGAAGATGCTGCCTCTCCGGCTGTGCTCTGCTCTGGATCAGATCATATCCGATCCGGGGGACGAGACCGAATCCGCGCGTGCTGTTTCCACGGTCAAGCTGGGTTTAGCTGATGATGACAGTGTTTTTTTATTACGAGCTAAATAAAAGAAAAGGGTACTATAGCACGGAGTATGATTTAGCATGGGCCAGAAAATTGGCCGGTACTGCACGCTACTCTCTCCGTGACTTTGTCCTTGTGTATATTCAGTCCCCCCCACCCCACACCCTCCGAGTCAAAATATTCTAAGTTTATTAAGTTTGTAGAAAAGAATATACTACTGCCTCCGTCTCCAAATGAATGCATTACGTGTCACGTAGAGTGGTTCACGTTTGGTCAAGTTTGTAGTGAATGATATTCACATTTATAGCTCCAAATTAACTTATTATAACAATACATTTCATAATTAATCTAATTGTATTTATTTAGTATTATAAATATGGATAGTTTTTTATCTATATAATTGGTCAAACTTATAAGGTACTAAAACGTGATACTGTACTAGAATTACATTTTTTAGGACGGAGAGAGTACTATGTAACATCTAACCACCAAAGACATAGGCCATATTTGGTTCACGACCATAATTTGCCATGCCGCAAGTCAGGCGTATCACAGTTTTTGAGGTGCTTATTTGGTTCATTGATGTAACTATGACACGCCGCATTTTCTTAGCACCCTGTCCCACACGCCATAGACTTATTTTCTTGCAAAACTTTGCCACAAGTGTGGCTTTGTTTTTTCCCGCCACACTTTCTGTGACTGCCACAATTTGCCAAAAGTTTAGCGTAGCAAGTTTGGACATCAACCAACAAGCCCGTAGATTATAAAATACAGTTTATCATCTGATAAAACTCATCCGATATTATGGTATTACTATTCCTTTCTATAAACTTGGTCCAAAATTAATAGGATGGTTTGATTTAGAACAACTATAATTTTGTTATATTTTAGGGTTCAGAGAGTACGCCTCAAAAGCTATTGATGAAAATATAATAATCCCGTTCAATCTATACATGTTGGTAGGAATCGAGCAAGACCTCAATTCGTTTAATGGACCTCATCAAAGAGATATAAACTATGAAAATATATGTTTAATGGACCTCATTTGATAATGTAAATATTACTATTTTTTCTATAAAGTTGATTAAACATACGATAGCTTGACTTTAAGTAGCAAAAACAATGATGAAAATACACTAATCACATTCAATCTACACGTGTTGGTACACCGTCACACCAGCGTGTCCAGTATAATGTTTTACTACTTTTATGACTTTCTACCCAACAAAAAATTCGCTCTCACGAGAAGTCGAACCCAGAACCTAAGACGTCCTACGTGAACCACGTAACTAACTCAGTTAGAGGCTCTTTCATTATAGTAAGGTCCTGTTTGGATTCCCTTATTAAAACTTTAGAGCTAAAGTCTCCAAACAGGTTGTCTAAAGTTAGTTCTAAACTTTAGAACACCTCACATTAAGTTTTAGATCTCAAAACTGAGCTAAAGTGATCTAAAGTTTTTTGAGCTCTAAAGTTTAGATTAGGCATCCAAACAGGCTATAAGGTTAGTGTCATAGAACCTCCTAATTATGATGGCCCACGTGTACCTGTCATCGTCATAACGACCTTTGACAGCCGTATTTATGTTTCTCATAACTTAAATGACTGCTTTCCTCCGAACAGGATCCAATCACAGGAGTATTGCAATATTACAACAGTTTATTCAAAATATCATCAGAGTAAAGTAGCGGAAGTATGTAAGTTGGTTTGAAATCCGTCGTGATTTCACGGACTACCGGGTTATACGGGCTTAAGTTTGCTAAATCGTCTGCTTGATGGATGATTTTCTTACTTAATTTCGTATAATTGGTCGGTTCTGTTACATTCTTCTACGTATAATTAGTTAAATTTAAAAATATTTGACTTTTCGGGAAATGAGAATGATGTTATGTGTGGAACGGAGGGAGTACCCATTAATGAGATGTCATGTAGAATTTTTCGCTGATGGTAGGAGAGAGATAAGTTGTATCACCCTGAGAACAATATCCAAGGTTAGAAAAGCGTGTATAATATTTGGTCCGTTACCCATATACAATAATTAATTGTTTAGATGCTCTTTTTCTCAGGCTCCTAAGAAAACAGCATCAGCCTGATTGGCTGCCCTTTTTCTCAGGCTGCTGTTGTGTGTTAGTTCACTGTTATGCCGCTGCAGCAATCGTTGGATGCAGGGCAGCAAATCGTACCCCACGATACTATCTATGCATGTCTGAGTTATATCAATTGTTACAATGAAATAAAACTGGAAATAGTGGCTGACGGAGACGGTGGTCTCCTCCACCTCCGATGCCCTTCGTGTCGTCGGGAGGTGTCGGGGATCGTCGATCTCTTGCCGGTCGGTGGAGTAGATCCTAGGTTAGGTTTTCCTTTCTCTAGGTTTAGGTTTCCAGATCTCGTCGACGAGGCGGCGGCGGCAGCGATGTCGTGGAATAAGTCCTCTCTGTCTCGTCCTCGCCCCGTCGGTGTTCCACTCCGATGCCGACGGCGAGCTAGTGGAGGTGGGTTTCTGTAACACCTCAGGTGTTTAGCTCCATAATTGCATTGCATTACATGAGCATAAGCATGCATCATTTCATGTTATCTCATATGGTTGCAACAAATGTGATTTGTTTTTAAAGTTTTGTTTGGCTCACATCATGTGACACTAGGGAGTTGGTGTAACTAAAGGGTAGAGTAGCCAATTATATCTCACAACACTTTAGTTATACTTAGGGTCACTAATGGAGCAAGGTTCATGTTGACCAAAATCACCAAAATGCCCTCCAAGGTGTAGTTGACCAGCATTTAGGCCTAGGATGCTCTAGTTTGACCAATTAAAAAGTCTAGCTTAGAGACCTTGTATGGAGGAGCACCCTTAAGCAAAGTTGTAGGGAATTTTATGGGGAACAAAAGTCCCAATATGACCATCTCATGAAACTGGCCAGAACATGCTCAAAAATGGCCCACAAGTCAGCTAGAGGGGCTGTCTCAACACTTAGAATTTTTCTAAGTCTCAAAAGTGTCCCTCCAGTTTTACTGTGGCCTACTTTGGAAGCTTATAGTTTGCAAACCAGACCAAACCAGCCCCAACTCATATTGGCACTTTTGTAGTACTCACTTAGCTCTACAACATTGTCAACATCACCATCACCTAGTTCTAAATGGTTTAGGAGATATAGTGTCTAGAAAATCGGGTTTCAGTCGGCTTAATGACTGAAACTACGTTTCAGTTTCGAAGTGCACCACTTTGGAGCTCTGTGGTTTTAAATCCAGGCCGAACCAGTCCAAACTCCAATTGACAAAGTGGTAGTCCTCATGTAGCTCTACAATTTTGGTATTATCATCTTCTGCTAACTCGAGCTGGTTTAGGAGATAATCATCGACAAAGTTGCTCTGTCAGTCACTGTTTCGGCCTCGTCGATTCAGTCGACCGTTCTTCAGTCGGTGGCCGACCGACGGCAGGGCAACGTCGACACGTGGCCGTGCGGTGGCAGCCGTATGCCGGTCGCGGTCCCACCCGTCAGGTCACCAAGCCTTCAAGGCCGCCACGACGACGGTCTCTGCCTCACTCACGCCACACCTCCCTCTCCCTTCCGTTCTCCCCTCCACCGGGCGGAACAACCGAGCGCAACTCTCGCCTCCACTCTGGCGAGCTCGTGCGCGCGCACCACCGCACCACTGTCCACAAAAACTCACACACCGCTCCGCCTTGAAGCCCCCTCCATCTTCCACCTTGTAGCTGGGTCAATTGTGGGGAGGTAAGGCGGCATTGCCGTGTCCGCCACCGTCCGCCTCAGACATTCCTCGCCGGAGCGCTCCCGCAGCATGGCCGTGCTCCTCTGGTGCTCTACCGTCTTCATTCTTGGGTGCGTTGGGTCTGTCTGGAGTCGCTGATGCTCACGGGACCGGTCAATTGGGATGAGCCGCCGTAAAGCTCACCGGCGTCGGCCAGCCGCGGCCGTGGACCACCATGCCCGACGACGAGCGCCTTCCCATGGTTCCGCCGCCCCGTTCTTGCCACCAATCGACTTAGCTCGATGACGTGGTCGCGCTCGTCCGCTCAGTTTCGTCGGTCGGCTCACCGCCGACGAGCTCCGACGACCGCAGCTCCTCCCCTCCGCCTCTCTCTCGCTGACCAGTGGGGTCTTCCGGTCAGCCCCACGCGCACGCGGGCGGGACGGGACGGCCTGAGCAGGCCGCGCGCGTAGTTGGGCCGCGTCCACGTAGGGGCCGGCCCAGTAGCGAGTTAGGGTCCGGTTTTGTTTTTCATTTTATTTTGTCACAGATTTTAGTTGATGTTTGAAAAATGTAGATCTAAGGTTTTACTTGCTCAAAAATTATGAGATAAATTTTGTTAGGATCTACTTGGGGTGTAGTATTTTAGAAAAATATGAGTTGGTTATGTGATGTTTAGTTTCTGGGAGATTTAAATAGGTTCTTGAAATGTGTTTTAGATTGCATGCAAACTTGTTTAAATCATATCTTGAGTTTCAGTGTTCCAAAAATTATGAAATTTGGGGGGTAGGCTAATTTATACTTGCTCTAGCTTTGGTAAAAATTTGGGCAGTAGTGCTTAAGTACTTTCCAAGTTATAATGCTATCTTGCTATTTTAGGAAACACTTAAATGAATTTTTGGTAATTTTTATACATGTGCAATGTTCTTATAACTTTTTGGAGAATATCTTGGTACCTTAAAGTGTCTAAGAAAAATAGGAAATCTGTTGTTTGACACTTTTTAATATGATTTGTTAATTATACAAAAATCAGCCTTTTGGGCTTGTGAATTTTGTGTGTGGAGTTCCTGTGAATAAATTTAGTTCAAATTTTTACAGTAGCCTCTTTTGGGTCAGAGAGTCTCCTGTAATTTTTGTAGAATTTTAGGAGCAATTTACATATATGTTTAAAATTCCACTTAATCACTTAAGTAAATTAAGAAATGAGTTTAAATAAATATTTTAGGTGGGCCAACCTTACTTTCTGGTGTCTTTGTGACCTAGGTGAACTTGTGGTAACATTAGTTTGGTCTTATGGGATGTTTGCCACATAAATAAATATTTAATCTTTGTAATTCTACGTTTTCTGGACAGCTGGTAGTATTTTTTGGGTTTGACCTTTGATAAAGGTGTTTGCTGAAAAACTTGTAAATACCAAAGTTGTAGTAAACTTGATAAACTAGCTTGTGTCAAAATTTGGGAGCAATTGGCCTAGTAGTTTGGGAGTTACTGCTGTTTAAAGTGACAGTCCAGAATTGGCTGCTTTCTGTTTAGAGAGGACAGATTCTGGAACTTTGGAATTTCGACTAGGTAAACTTTGGAATTAAGTGTTGTGGTCTGAAAATATTTTGTGGTGCATTTCATAAGCTTTCCAAATTGTATTAGATCATATCTTTTGGGAGTTGGGAATCTCCAGTTATGTTAGAATCCTTGAGCTGCTGTCCAGAATGTCTTACTGTGGTAACCTAAGTAATATTACTCTTGTATTGTTAGGTGCTAGGGCCTTAACCGAAGAAGAACATCTATATCTTAGGTTGGGTAGATTAGGTAAGTACTTCTCCACCGGAGAAGAGATTTGCACGTACTGATAAAGTAACTTGATTAGGTTATTGTTTTTATTTCTGAAATGCATTTCATTCCGAGCATGTTGCACCTTTATGCATCCATGATAATTATTGTGCATTCATGCAATAGGTGTACCGGAGGGGGTAACTCTCCTCGAATTCGAGCCTGTGATTCCGGAGGAAGTCCAGGACCTGCCAGAGCAGCCAGAGGAACCAACCGGCGATGAAGCTCCTGCCGAAGATCTGTCCGAGTGTCCTGACCACCGGCCCTCGACCTTTCTGAAAGGCAAGTCCCGGTGCATGCTGAACCCATCAATTTATAAATCTATCTTGAGTACTTTTAATTGTTTAATGCATTAAGTTGTAGGAGTTGTATGAAAACAATTGTTGCATTATACCTGTCCTTGTCCAGATATCGTACTTAACCCTATATTAGGTTTAGGCACGTGTCAATGCTTAGCCCTGCTTAGTGCGGTAGAAGTCGGGTGATTTCCGGTCATCCGCGAGATGTAGGAAGGAATCACGAGTGGCTTTATGGCTATCGTGGATGGAACCATGCCTTAAAATGAAATGGAGACCGAGCGGGAGTTCGATAGTACAGCCGCAAGACACTTCACGTCTTGGGTGTGGAGCTATGCCCGTCTGAGTCGTTTAAGGACCGATTCGCTGTACGTCCTTGAGTCATGTTGAACGCAGTCTAACACTTAGTTGGCCGGATAAGCCGTTCCGACCGCGAAGCCGAGTAATGTGATTCAGGCTGAGAATCGAATGGTAGGTTGATTCTTGGAGGAGAGAAAGGATGTACTTGGGGACATTGGCGTGAGACCAAGGGGGGGTTAGAGTCCCTATCAGCTGGCAGAGTGTCGTCCTTGGGGTCATGACATTATTCGGACCCGCGATTCCTGAATCATATGACAAGGTGGCCTATGTGACCCTAGCAGGGGTCTGCACGGTGAGTGTTAGAAATACCCCTCCAGCTGGATAGGAATTCGATTCGAATCGCCGTCGCTCCCGGTTAGTGAGCACTTGACTTGAGCAGCGGCAACGTAGATCTCATTAAATGAACCGTTGGTTAAGGGAATGATACAATGTTGCCACAATGATATACCTGCTATGGATATAATAATAATGTTGTTTGATTATACTCAAGTGAATGTTTAGTACAGGTGCTAAGATAGATGACAGGTAAATGCTAAAAGAACTGCTAGTACAAGTTATAAGAGTTTCAATTACTTATGCCTTTATGCAAAATGTTATGTCAGCTAGCCTCTTGTGTAAGCCTTGTATAATCCTTGGTGTCATCTTATTTCTGGTTTTCGACGGGTAAGTCTAGCTGAGTACATTCCAGTACTCAGGGTTTATTCCCTCCTGTTGCAGATGATATGCTCTACCAAGGCTTCTGCAAAAATTGTCTCCACCCTGCGGGTGATGAAGACTAGATCACTTGGGCGTGATCATCTTTTATGTACTTTCCTGATGCTTTTGCGGGTTGTTGATCAACAAAACTGGCAGTAGTTAAACAACTGGCGTGTGTTTGCTTCCGCTATTTTATAAACTTGGTTTGTAATAATTTGTGACTCCGTGTGTGTAAACTTATTTCGGAACTACTTGCGAAATATAACGTATGATGTTGTATGTTGAATGATGCGATCTTGATTGTAAGCAAGTTGGTTTGAAAATCCCTCGTGGTTTCGATTGACTACCGGGATTATATGGGCTCAAGTTCGAAAATTTGAGCGCTTCGGTGCTTGTTTTTGTACTTGTGCTCTTATAATTTGGTCGGTTCTGTTACAGCTGGTATCAGAGCATAATTCAACATTAAACACATCGTACAAGTATTTAGAAACAAAAGTATTTGATTATGAAAAAAAGGTTAAAACACTAAAAATTATTTTCATAGATATGCCAATGATCACATCCCTTAGCCCAAATAAGAACTCTTAGGTGGCTTATTATAAAGACTAACTTGGGGGCCTTGTTTGTTTTTGTTTCGTCGTCCATACGGCGTGATATTGTATGGATGTCATCCACTTGGGTGGTAATGTATGGATCAATTGCCTTGACGCCCTGGTAAGTGTGAGTTGTGAGAGCATGATCGTCCAACCGGCGATCTAGGGGAGAGTAGTTTTGGTGACTTGCATACTTACATGTTTAAACCATGTAACTATATAAGCACTTAATTGCGGGAACCTTTATATCGGGTAGCTTTGATACTGAAGTATATACATCAGGGGATGTGTATATGGAAAGTATTTAATTTACTGCTTTCTTGTGTGCTGATTTTGAGGAACTATTGGGCTGAAATGAGATTTTCTGCAGGTACACTAATAGCGCAAACGAGTAGACCGATAGTTTTGTCTACATGAGAGAACGTATGTATGCCACCGCCTAGCGTTAGGAATTTATGATTCTACTAGGATGAGAGGGCGTACGGAACGTGCATGCATCATGTTTAATTATATCATACATATCATTACTCCCTCCTTAAAAATTTCAATAGTCTCGACTAAATTAAATTTCGTATCTCCTAAATGATCCTCACTTTCAGTCGTATCTTGTTGCTACAGATGGCACGTACCAAGAGGACCGCTCGCAAGTCCACTGGAGGCAGGGCACCTCGTCACCAGCTCGCTCCACGTGAGCCTCGCCCTGAGCCCACTGAGGTGGAAAGGCTGAGGGCGGAGTTGGCCGAAGTGACTGCTGCCCGGAATGCAGCGCGTCAGCAACTGGAGCAAGTGATCCGTGATCGTGACCAGGAAACCCTTGCAGTCCAGAGATTGACAGTAGCAAACCGCAACTGTCAACGCATGCTGGTCCGTGTCATGAATCAGAGGGATGAAGCCTGGCATGAGGAGAACGTTCTGAGAGCTCGTCAGTTTGAACTCGAGCAACAGTTGGAGAATGCTGAAGAATACAATGACAATCTTCATGAAAGAAGTGCACCGCCTGAACAACCAGCTAAATCCTCTGCTGCCTCGAAATATCAACGCAGATGAGGACATGGGTTCGGGAATCATCATGGCTGAAGAGGATGATGAAGTGGAGGTCAATGGGCCCCAAGATGCCGCACCAGAAGAAGCACCAGAAGAAGCACCAGAAGAAGAAGAAGATGAGGAGTTAGAGCCTGTTAGTGATGAGGACGGCGGAGAGATCCTTGACACCGACTCTGAGGGCGATGCTTAGAGTAGTCATCGCGTAGCTACAATGTTAGGATCGTCTTTTGTGCCCTCCCTGTGTTGGAGTGAGGCTTTGTAATAACTTGACTTTTGGGATGTAAGGTCGAACCCTATGTTTCCTAGATGTTTAGTTGGAACCTGTTAATTTTGATCGCAATTGGATGACTTATTGTGTTGCGTTCGATGATGGTGTCACGATTAGCAACCTTCGGTGCCGCGACAAAACCGAGGGCCTCCTATGGCGCGCGACATAAGGTTGTGTTGCTTGGCACGCGCTGGTATCGAGGTGGCTAGTCATGATCCACCATGGAACTCTACCGTTGGGAAGTCTCTTTGTGGTCAGTTGAAGTAGCGTTTCTCAGACAACTAAAAATGTTGAGATCGAATCCAAGTACCGGGCGAAAGGACAAAAATCACGTAGATATTAACGTAAATGGTTTAGTAACTGGTGTGCTCCTTGTGAGTGAGCCGTTATCAAAGTACATCTTGTTAGATTCCCTCGTCTGATTTTGCCACTTGATGCGCTTGAATGGATTGTGCGGTTGTGATGAATTATTGTGCCATGATTATTTTGAGAAGTCTATTTCATGAAGTCAGTTTGACATATTTACAATAATTCATCTACAAATTTCCCACATCGTCAGTGCTCATTGGCTATGCATTTTGCAGATGTCGTACAATCTCCGTCGGGGTCGTGGCAATGAGGATGAGGAACAGCCACCCCTCCGCCACCACCTACCCCGGCTGATTTGATGCAGACCGTGGTCGAAGGGCAGCGCATGCTGGCAGATGCTATGCGCCAGCTTGCCAACCGGGAGGCTCGTCATGGCCGCCAGGGCCCATAACCCAATCAGTACAGTGATTTCAAGGACTTTCTTGATACTAAGCCCCCGCTCTTTAAGGAGGCGGAGGAACCACTACAAGCCGATGAGTGGTTGAACACTATTGAACAAAAGTTTCGTCTGCTTCGCTTGACTGATGAGCTAAAGACTGAATATGCTTCTCACCAATTGCATGGTCCAGCGGGGATTTGGTGGAGCCACTATCGTTCCACACTGCCTGCAAATGTCCCGATTGCTTGGGACCAGTTCAAGGCCGCATTCCATGGGAACTATATTCCTCCAGGTCTTATGGCTATCAAACACACAGAATTTATGAGGCTGTCGCAGGGCATTAAAAGCTTGACTGAATATCTGCAATCTTTCAACAACCTGGCAAGGTATGCCACAGAGTTTGTGGATACCGATTCCAAGAAAATTGCTAGCTTTAAAAGAGGCCTCAGCCCAAAGCTGATGAAGACTATGGGCACTAGTAAGTGCACTACTTTTAACGAATTTATCAGTGATGCTCTGACTCAAGAGAACAATAATTCTATCTATGCTGCTTCTAAGAGCCGCAAGAGGGCACTTGAGGCAGGTGCTTCACAGTCTCGAGCTCCAGCTGCCCCGAGGGCTCCTCCTCGCCCTCCTGCCACAAGTGCTAAGTTCCGTCCTCTGCAAAAGAAGGCGCCAGTGAAGATTGGGTTTCGCAAGGCATATACAGTGGCTCTGCCAAAGGGTAATTCGAGCCAAGGCAGCTCCAGTGTCCCTCCTAGCAACATGCCTTGCTGGAACTGCAACAAGCCAGGCCATTGGTCCAGGAACTGTCCTTACCCTAAGAAGAATGTCAACCAAGGTGGCCGTCAAGGGCACGCTCATTATAACAGTATTGAGGAAATCCCATCTGGTGAGGTTGTCACTGCTGGTAAGTTCCTAGTTGACCAACATCCTGCAGTGATACTTTTTGATTCAGGTGCTTCGCATTCCTTTACCAGTCCTAAGTTTGCATCAGAGTTTACACAAAAATTGCATAATGTTGAAGGTGGGGGTCATTGTATTAGTGCAGCAAGTGGGAATATTTCCACAAATAAAGTAGTGGGGAATCTTGAGCTTGAGATAGAAGGGCGAAAGTACTCGCTTGCCTTAGTGGTTTTGCCGGGCTTAGGTATAGATGTTATTCTGGGCATGAATTGGATGAGTCAGAATGGGATACTCATTGATACATCCACTCGGGTAGTTATGCTCAGAGATCCTACAGATCAAAAGGGTTTTCTGGTACAACTCCCCAGAAAAGTTGATTTGGCTGGGGAAGTTCATGCTGTGCAAGCAAAGGCGTTGGCCGAAATTCCAGTAGTAAATGAGTTTCCGGACGTTTTTCCCGATGATTTGTCGGGGCTTCCTTCGGATCGGGATGTGGAATTTAAAATTGAGTTGTTGCCTGGCACGGCTCCCATCTCTAGGAGACCCTATAGGATGCCTCCGAATGAACTAGCTGAACTTAAGGTGCAATTGAATGAACTTTTGAAGAAGGGGTTGATTCATCCTAGTTCGTCGCCATAGGGATGTCCTGCTATCTTTGTAAAGAAGAAGGATCAGTCATTGCGAATGTGCGTAGATTATAGACCTCTCAATGCAGTCACTGTCAAAAATAAGTATCCTCTACCGCGCATTGACATTTTGTTCGATCAGTTGTCTAAAGCTAAAGTTTTCTCCAAGATCGATCTGAGATCTGGTTACCATCAAATCAAAATCCGTCCCGAAGATATTCCAAAAACGACTTTCTCGACAAGATACGGCCTTTATGAGTATCTTGTTATGTCTTTCGGCCTGACAAATGCCCCCGCACACTTCATGTACTTGATGAATTCGGTGTTCATGCCCGAATTAGATAAGTTTGTGGTGGTATTTATTGATGACATCCTGATATATTCTGTAAATGAGGAAGATCACGCTGAACATCTGCGTATAGTCCTCACAAGACTGCGTGAACATCAACTATATGCAAAGTTCAGTAAGTGTAAATTCTGGCTTTGAGAAGTACCTTTCCTTGGGCATGTGTTGTCCGATGGAGGAATTATGGTGGACCCCGCCAAGGTACAAGAAGTACTGAACTGGAAGGCTCCTATCTCGGTTCACGAGGTTCGGAGTTTTCTTGGTTTCGCTGGCTATTATCGTCGCTTCATCCCAGATTTCTCTAAAATAGCCAAGCCAATGACTCGGTTGCTACAAAAAGACACCAAGTTTGTCTGGACTCCTGAGTGTGATGCGGCTTTTCACCAACTGCGAACCCTCCTAACCTCAGCTCCGGTTTTGGCACAACCGGATATCGAGAATCCATTTGATGTTTATTGTGATGCCTCAGGCATAGGTTTGGGAGGTGTTCTGATGCAGGAAGGCCGAGTGATTGCATATACCTCCCGACAACTTCGAAAACATGAGGTGAATTATCCAACGCATGACTTAGAATTGGCCACAGTGGTTCATACTTTGAAAGTATGGCGGCATTATCTGCTGGGCAATGTCTGCAATATCTACACAGACCACAAAAGCCTCAAATACATCTTCACCCAACCCGAGTTAAATATGCATCAAAGAAGATGGCTCGAGTTGATTAAGGATTATAACCTTCAAGTGCACTATCATCCTGGCAAGGCAAATGTGGTTGCGGATGCTTTAAGCCGTAAGTCTCATTGCCATTCCCTAGTTGAAACTGATTTTCATCGATCTCGCCTTCTACATCCAGTAGTCTTGTACAACATCACTGTCAGTTGTACTCTCAAAAGCAGAATTATTGAGCTCCAAAAGACTAACACTGGTATATTCCACATCAAGCGTAAGATGAAAGAGCAAGAAACTACACAGTTCAGGGTAGATGAAGAGGGTGTACTATGGTTCAAGGATAGGTTAGTTGTGCCTAATGACTGTGAGCTTAGAAATAATATTATGTCTGAAGCACACTCCTCTAAGTTGTCCATCTATCCTGGTAGCAATAAGATGTATTATGATTTGAAGCCATACTATTGGTGGACCAAGATGCGGAAGGAGATAGCTGCATATGTGGCTAGGTGTGACACCTGCTGTAGAGTTAAAGCGGTGCATATGAAAGCTAGGTTGCTTCAACCACTTTCTATCCCAGGTTGGAAATGGGAAGAGATAAGTATGGATTTTATTGTCGGACTTCCTCCTACTATCAAAAATCATAACTCCATCTGGGTAATTGTGGACCGCCTAACCAAGTCGGCTCACTTCATTCCTGTTCGAGTAGACTATCGTCCTACTGACTATGCTGAGTTGTACTTCAATCAGATAGTCCGGCTCCATGGGATACCTCGTACTATCATATCTGACCGTGGTCCCCAGTTTACTGCTCGCTTTTGGGAGCACTTGCATCACCTTCTGGGAACCAAGTTAGTGAGAAGCTCTGCTTATCACCCCCAGACGTCTGGTCAGACGGAACAGGTTAACCAAATCTTGGAAGATCTGTTGCGGGCATGTGTCATTTCATCCAAGGGTTATTGGGAAAAATGGTTACCTCTAGCCGAGTTCTCGTACAATAATAGTTACCAAGAGAGTATTAAGATGGCCCCATTCGAAGCTTTGTACGGTCGTAAGTGTAGAACCCCACTAAATTGGATAGAAGCTGGTGAGAGGAGATTTTATGGTATTGCTTTTGTTGAGGAAGCGGAGGAACAAGTCCGTACCATCCAAAAGCATATGGCTGCAGCCCAAGCTAGACAGAAAAGTTATGCTGATCGTCATAGAAAACCACTCGAGTTTGAAGTTGGAGACTTCGTGTATCTGAAAGTTTCTCCAATGAAGAGTGTCCAATGTTTTGGTGTTAAGCGGAAACTTGCGCCAAGATACGTGGGTCCTTTCCAAATCATAGGCAAGAGTGGAGCTGTTGCATACAAAATCCAGTTACCTCCAGAAATGAGTGCCATATTCAACGTCTTCCATGTATCTTAGCTCAAAAAGTGTCTTCGAGTTCCTGAGGAAAGAGTCCCGTTAGGAGATATCAGGCTTGAGTCTGATTTAACTTATGAAGAAAAGCTAGTCCGGGTGATAGATACTCAGGAACAAGTAACTAGAAGCAAAAGTGGTTAAGTGGTATAAAGTAATGTGGAGTAATCAGGGTAGTGAAAGTGACGCTACATAGGAACGGGAGGACTATTTGCGGGATGGCTATAAGGAATTCTATGAAAAATGGTACGCT
Organism: Saccharum hybrid cultivar R570; assembly: GCA_038087645.1. NCBI lineage: Eukaryota > Viridiplantae > Streptophyta > Magnoliopsida > Poales > Poaceae > Saccharum > Saccharum hybrid cultivar. Next base: position 3,339,863 of record JAQSUU010000410.1, on the reverse strand, counting down.
TTCCAAATCTCGGGACAAGATTTTTATAAGGGGGGAGGGCTATAACACCTCAGGTGTTTAGCTCCATAATTGCATTGCATTACATGAGCATAAGCATGCATCATTTCATGTTATCTCATATGGTTGCAACAAATGTGATTTGTTTTTAAAGTTTTGTTTGGCTCACATCATGTGACACTAGGGAGTTGGTGTAACTAAAGGGTAGAGTAGCCAATTATATCTCACAACACTTTAGTTATACTTAGGGTCACTAATGGAGCAAGTTTCATGTTGACCAAAATCACCAAAATGCCCTCCAAGGTGTAGTTGACCAGCATTTAGCCCTAGGATGCTCTAGTTTGACCAATTAAAAAGTCTAGCTTAGAGACCTTGCATGGAGGAGCACCCTTAAGCAAAGTTGTAGGGAATTTTATGGGGAACAAAAGTCTCAATATGACCATCTCATGAAACTGGCCAGAACATGCTCAAAAATGGCCCACAAGTCAGCTAGAGGGGTTGTCTCAACACTTAGAATTTTTCTAAGTCTCAAAAGTGTCCCTCCAGTTTTACTGTGGCCTACTTCGGAAGCTTGTAGTTTGCAAACCAGACCAAACCAGCCCCAACTCATATTGGCACTTTTGTAGTACTCACTTAGCTCTACAACATTGTCAACATCACCATCACCTAGTTCTAAATGGTTTAGGAGATATAGTGTCTAGAAAATCAGGTTTCAGTCGGCTTAATGACTGAAACTATGTTTCAGTTTCGAAGTGCACCACTTTGGAGCTCTGTGGTTTCAAATCCAGGCCGAACCAGTCCAAACTCCAATTGACAAAGTGGTAGTCCTCATGTAGCTCTACAATTTTGGTATTATCATCTTCTGCTAACTCGAGCTGGTTTGAGAGATAATCATCGACAAAGTTGCTCTGTCAGTCACTGTTTCGGCCTCGTCGATTCAGTCGACCGTTCTTCAGTCGGTGGCCGACCGACGGCAGGGCAACGCCGACGCGTGGCCGTGCGGTGGCAGCCGTACGCCGGCCGCGGTCCCACCCGTCAGGTCACCAAGCCTTCAAGGCCGCCACGACGACGGTCTCTGCCTCACTCGCGCCACACCTCCCTCTCCCTTCCGTTCTCCCCTCCACCGGGCGGAACAACCGAGCGCAGCTCCCGCCTCCACTCTGGCAAGCTCGTGCGCGCGCACCACCGCACCACTGTCCACAAAAACTCACACACCGCTCCGCCTTGAAGCCCCCTCCATCTTCCACCTCGTAGCTGGGTCAATTGTGGGGAGGTAAGGCGGCATTGCCGTGTCCGCCACCGTCCGCCTCAGACATTCCTCGCCGGAGCGCTCCCGCAGCGTGGCCGTGCTCCTCTGGTGCTCTACCGTCTTCATTCTTGGGTGCGTTGGGTCTGTCTGGAGTCGCTGATGCTCACGGGACCGGTCAATTGGGATGAGCCGCCGTAAAGCTCACCGGCGTCGGCCAGCCGCGGCCGTGGACCGCCATGCCCGATGACGAGCGTCTTCCCATGGTTCTGCCGCCCCGTTCTTACCACCAATCGACTTAGCTCGATGACGTGGTCGCGCTAGTCCGCTCAGTTTCGTCGGTCGGCTCACCGCCGGCGAGCTCCGGCGACCGCAGCTCCTCCCCTCCGCCTCTCTCTCGCTGACCAGTGGGGTCTTCCGGTCAGCCCCACGCGCGCGCGGGCGGGACGGCCTGAGCAGGCCGCGCGCGTAGTTGGGCCGCGTCCGCATAGGGGCCGGCCCAGTAGCGAGTTAGGGTCCGGTTTTGTTTTTCTTTTTATTTTGTCACAGATTTTAGTTGATGTTTGGAAAATATAGATCTAGGGTTTTACTTGCTCAAAAATTATGAGATAAATTTTGTTAGGATCTACTTGGGGTGTAGTATTTTAGAAAAATATGAGTTGGTTATGTGATATTTAGTTTCTGGGAGATTTAAATAGGTTCTTGAAATGTGTTTTAGATTGCATACAAATTTGTTTAAATCATATCTTGAGTTTCAGTGTTCCAAAAATTATGAAATTTGGGGGGTAGGCTAATTTATACTTGCTCTAGCTTTGGTAAAAATTTGGGCAGTAGTGCTTAAGTACTTTCTAAGTTATAATGCTATCTTGCTATTTTAGGAAACACTTAAATGAATTTTTGGTAATTTTTCTACATGTGCAATGTTCTTATAACTTTTTGGAGAATTTCTTGGTACCTTAACGTGTCTAAGAAAAATAGGAAATCTATTGTTTGACACTTTTTAATATGATTTGTTAATTATACAAAAATCAGCCTTTTGGGCTTGTGAATTTTGTGTGGGGAGTTCCTGTGAATAAATTTAGTTCAAATTTTTACAGTAGCCTCTTTTTGGGTCAGAGAGTCTCCTGTAATTTTTGTAGAATTTTAGGAGCAGTTTACATATATGTTTAAAATTCCACTTAATCACTTAAGTAAATTAAGAAATGAGTTTAAATAAATATTTTAGGTGGGCCAACCTTACTTTCTGGTTTCTTTGTGACCTAGGTGAACTTGTGGTAACATTAGTTTGGTCTTATGGGATGTTTGCCACATAAATAAATATTTAATCTTTGTAATTCTAGGTTTTCTGGACAGCTGGTAGTATTTTTTGGGTTTGACCTTTGATAAAGGTGTTTGCTGAAAAACTTGTAAATACCAAAGTTGTAGTAAACTTGATAAACTAGCTTGTGTCAAAATTTGGGAGCAATTGGCCTAGTAGTTTGGGAGTTACTGCTGTTTAAAGTGACAGTCCAGAATTGGCTGCTCTCTGTTTAGAGAGGACAGATTCTGGAACTTTGGAATTTCGACTAGGTAAACTTTGGAATTAAGTGTTGTGGTCTGAAAATATTTTGTGGTGCATTTCATAAGCTTTCCAAATTGTATTAGATCATATCTTTTGGGAGTTGGGAATCTCCAGTTATGTTAGAATCCTTGAGCTGCTGTCCAGAATGTCTTACTGTGGTAACCTAAGTAATATTACTCTTGTATTGTTAGGTGCTAGGGCCTTAACCGAAGAAGAACATCTATATCTTAGGTTGGGTAGATTAGGTAAGTACTTCTCCACCGGAGAAGAGATTTGCACGTACTGATAAAGTAACTTGATTAGGTTATTGTTTTTATTTCTGAAATGCATTTCATTCCGAGCATGTTGCACCTTTATGCATCCATGATAATTATTGTGCATTCATGCAATAGGTGTACCGGAGGGGGTAACTCTCCTCGAATTCGAGCCTGTGATTCCGGAGGAAGTCCAGGACCTGCCGGAGCAGCCAGAGGAACCAACCGGCGACGAAGCTCCTGCCGAAGATCTGCCCGAGTGTTCTGACCACCGGCCCTCGACCTTTCTGAAAGGCAAGCCCCGGTGCATGCTGAATCCATCAATTTATAAATCTATCTTGAGTACTTTTAATTGTTTAATGCATTAAGTTGTAGGAGTTGTATGAAAACAATTGTTGCATTATACCTGTCCTTGTCCAGATATCGTACTTAACCCTATATTAGGTTTAGGCACGTGTCAATGCTTAGCCCTGCTTAGTGCGGTAGAAGTCGGGTGATTTCCGGTCATCCGCGAGATGTAGGAAGGAATCATGAGTGGCTTTATGGCTATCGTGGATGGAACCATGCCTTAAAATAAAATATAGACCGGGCGGGAGTTTGATAGTACAGCCGCAAGACACTTCACGTCTTGGGTGTGGAGCTATGCCCGTCTGAGTCGTTTAAGGACCGATTCGCTGTACGTCCTTGAGTCATGTTGAACGCAGTCTAACACTTAGTTGGCCGGATAAGCCGTTCCGACCGTGAAACCGAGTAATGTGATTCAGGCCGGGAATCGAATGGTAGGTTGCTTCTTGGAGGAGAGAAAGGATGTGCTTGGGGACATTGGCGTGAGACCAAGGGGGGTTAGAGTCCCTATCACCTGGCAGAGTGTCGCCCTTAGGGTCGTGACATTATTCGGACCCGTGATTCCTGAATCATATGACAAGGTGGCCTGTGCGACCCTGGCAGGGGTCTGCACGGTGAGTGTTAGAAATACCCCTCCAGCTGGATAGGAATTCGATTCGAATCGCCGTCGCTCCCGGTTAGTGAGCACTTGACTTGAGCAGCGGCAACGTAGATCTCATTAAATGAACCGGTGGTTAAGGGAATGATACAATGTTGCCACAATGATATACCTGCTATGGATATAATAATAATGTTGTTTGATTATACTCAAGTGAATGTTTAGTACAGGTGCTAAGATAGATGACAGGTAAATGCTAAAAGAACTGCTAGTACAAGTTATAAGAGTTTCAATTACTTATGCCTTTATGCAAAATGTTATGTCAGCTAGCCTCTTGTGTAAGCCTTGTATAATCCTTGGTGTCATCTTATTTCTGGTTTTCGACGGGTAAGTCTAGCTAAGTACATTCCAATACTCAGGGTTTATTCCCTCCTGTTGCAGATGATATGCTCTACCAAGGCTTCTGCAAAAATTGTCTCCACCCTGCGGGTGATGAAGACTAGATCACTTGGGCGTGATCATCTTTTATGTACTTTCCTGATGCTTTTGCGGGTTGTTGATCAACAAAACTGGCAGTAGTTAAACAACTGACGTGTGTTTGCTTCCGCTATTTTATAAACTTGGTTTGTAATAATTTGCGACTCCGTGTGTGTAAACTTATTTCGGAACTACTTGCGAAATGTAACGTATGATGTTGTATGTTGAATGATGCGATCTTGGTTGTAAGCAAGTTGGTTTGAAATCCCTCGTGGTTTCGATTGACTACCGGGATTATATGGGCTCAAGTTCGAAAATTTGAGCGCTTCGGTGCTTGTTTTTGTACTTGTGCTCTTATAATTTGGTCGGTTCTGTTACAGCTGGTATCAGAGCATAATTCAACATTAAACACATCGTACAAGTATTTAGAAACAAAAGTATTTGATTATGAAAAAAAGGTTAAAACACTAAAAATTATTTTCATAGATATGCCAATGATCACATCCCTTAGCCCAAATAAGAACTCTTAGGTGGCTTATTATAAAGACTAACTTGGGGGCCTTGTTTGTTTTTGTTTCGTCGTCCATACGGCGTGATATTGTATGGATGTCATCCACTTGGGTGGTAATATATGGATCAATTGCCTCGACGCCCTGGTAAGTGTGAGTTGTGAGGGCATGATCGTCCAACCGGCGATCTAGGGGAGAGTAGTTTTGGTGACTTGCATACTTACATGTTTAAACCATGTAACTATATAAGCACTTAATTGCGGGAACCTTTATATCGGGTAGCTTTGATACTGAAGTATATACATCAGGGGATGTGTATATGGAAAGTATTTAATTTACTGCTTTCTTGTGTGCTGATTTTGAGGAACTATTGGGCTGAAATGAGATTTTCTGCAGGTACACTAATAGCGCAAACGAGTAGACCGATAGTTTTGTCTACATGAGAGAACGTATGTATGCCACCGCCTAGCGTTAGGAATTTATGATTCTACTAGGATGAGAGGGCGTACGGAACGTGCATGCATCATGTTTAATTATATCATACATATCATTACTCCCTCCTTAAAAATTTCAATAGTCTCGACTAAATTAAATTTCGTATCCCCTAAATGATCCTCACTTTCAGTCGTATCTTGTTGCTACAGATGGCACGTACCAAGAGGACCGCTCGCAAGTCCACTGGAGGCAGGGCACCTCGTCACCAGCTCGCTCCACGTGAGCCTCGCCCTGAGCCCACTGAGGTGGAAAGGCTGAGGGCGGAGTTGGCCGAAGTGACTGCTGCCCGGAATGCAGCGCGTCAGCAACTGGAGCAAGTGATCCGTGATCGTGACCAGGAAACCCTTGCAGTCCAGAGATTGACAGTAGCAAACCGCAACTGTCAACGCATGCTGGTCCGTGTCATGAATCAGAGGGATGAAGCCTGGCATGAGGAGAACGTTCTGAGAGCTCGTCAGTTTGAACTCGAGCAACAGTTGGAGAATGCTGAAGAATACAATGACAATCTTCATGAAAGAAGTGCACCGCCTGAACAACCAGCTAAATCCTCTGCTGCCTCGAAATATCAACGCAGATGAGGACATGGGTTCAGGAATCATCATGGCTGAAGAGGATGATGAAGTGGAGGTCAATGGGCCCCAAGATGCCGCACCAGAAGAAGCACCAGAAGAAGCACCAGAAGAAGAAGAAGATGAGGAGTTAGAGCCTGTTAGTGATGAGGACGGCGGAGAGATCCTTGACACCGACTCTGAGGGCGATGCTTAGAGTAGTCATCGCGTAGCTACAATGTTAGGATCGTCTTTTGTGCCCTCCCTGTGTTGGAGTGAGGCTTTGTAATAACTTGACTTTTGGGATGTAAGGTCGAACCCTATGTTTCCTAGATGTTTAGTTGGAACCTGTTAATTTTGATCGTAATTGGATGACTTATTGTGTTGCGTTCGATGATGGTGTCACGATTAGCAACCTTCGGTGCCGCGACGAAACCGAGGGCCTCCTATGGCGCGCGACATAAGGTTGTGTTGCTTGGCACGCGCTGGTATCGAGGTGGCTAGTCATGATCCACCATGGAACTCTACCGTTGGGAAGTCTCTTTGTGGTCAGTTGAAGTAGCGTTTCTCAGACAACTAAAAATGTTGAGATCGAATCCAAGTACCGGGCGAAAGGACAAAAATCACGTAGATATTAACGTAAATGGTTTAGTAACTGGTGTGCTCCTTGTGAGTGAGCCGTTATCAAAGTACATCTTGTTAGATTCCCTCGTCTGATTTTGCCACTTGATGCGCTTGAATGGATTGTGCGGTTGTGATGAATTATTGTGCCATGATTATTTTGAGAAGTCTATTTCATGAAGTCAGTTTGACATATTTACAATAATTCATCTACAAATTTCCCACATCGTCAGTGCTCATTGGCTATGCATTTTGCAGATGTCGTACAATCTCCGTCGGGGTCGTGGCAATGAGGATGAGGAACAGCCACCCCTCCGCCACCACCTACCCCGGCTGATTTGATGCAGACCGTGGTCGAAGGGCAGCGCATGCTGGCAGATGCTATGCGCCAGCTTGCCAACCGGGAGGCTCGTCATGGCCGCCAGGGCCCATAACCCAATCAGTACAGTGATTTCAAGGACTTTCTTGATACTAAGCCCCCGCTCTTTAAGGAGGCGGAGGAACCACTACAAGCCGATGAGTGGTTGAACACTATTGAACAAAAGTTTCGTCTGCTTCGCTTGACTGATGAGCTAAAGACTGAATATGCTTCTCACCAATTGCATGGTCCAGCGGGGATTTGGTGGAGCCACTATCGTTCCACACTGCCTGCAAATGTCCCGATTGCTTGGGACCAGTTCAAGGCCGCATTCCATGGGAACTATATTCCTCCAGGTCTTATGGCTATCAAACACACAGAATTTATGAGGCTGTCGCAGGGCATTAAAAGCTTGACTGAATATCTGCAATCTTTCAACAACCTGGCAAGGTATGCCACAGAGTTTGTGGATACCGATTCCAAGAAAATTGCTAGCTTTAAAAGAGGCCTCGGCCCAAAGCTGATGAAGACTATGGGCACTAGTAAGTGCACTACTTTCAACGAATTTATCAGTGATGCTCTGACTCAAGAGAACAATAATTCTATCTATGCTGCTTCTAAGAGCCGCAAGAGGGCACTTGAGGCAGGTGCTTCACAGTCTCGAGCTCCAGCTGCCCCGAGGGCTCCTCCTCGCCCTCCTGCCACAAGTGCTAAGTTCCGTCCTCCGCAAAAGAAGGCGCCAGTGAAGATTGGGTTTCGCAAGGCATATACAGTGGCTCTGCCAAAGGGTAATTCGAGCCAAGGCAGCTCCAGTGTCCCTCCTAGCAACATGCCTTGCTGGAACTGCAACAAGCCAGGCCATTGGTCCAGGAACTGTCCTTACCCTAAGAAGAATGTCAACCAAGGTGGCCGTCAAGGGCACGCTCATTATAACAGTATTGAGGAAATCCCATCTGGTGAGGTTGTCACTGCTGGTAAGTTCCTAGTTGACCAACATCCTGCAGTGATACTTTTTGATTCAGGTGCTTCGCATTCCTTTACCAGTCCTAAGTTTGCATCAGAGTTTACACAAAAATTGCATAATGTTGAAGGTGGGGGTCATTGTATTAGTGCAGCAAGTGGGAATATTTCCACAAATAAAGTAGTGGGGAATCTTGAGCTTGAGATAGAAGGGCAAAAGTACTCGCTTGCCTTAGTGGTTTTGCCGGGCTTAGGTATAGATGTTATTCTGGGCATGAATTGGATGAGTCAGAATGGGATACTCATTGATACATCCACTCGGGTAGTTATGCTCAGAGATCCTACAGATCAAAAGGGTTTTCTGGTACAACTCCCCAGAAAAGTTGATTTGGCTGGGGAAGTTCATGCTGTGCAAGCAAAGGCGTTGGCCGAAATTCCAGTAGTAAATGAGTTTCCGGACGTTTTTCCCGATGATTTGTCGGGGCTTCCTTCGGATCGGGATGTGGAATTTAAAATTGAGTTGTTGCCTGGCATGGCTCCCATCTCTAGGAGACCCTATAGGATGCCTCCGAATAAACTAGCTGAACTTAAGGTGCAATTGAATGAACTTTTGAAGAAGGGGTTGATTCATCCTAGTTCGTCGCCATAGGGATGTCCTGCTATCTTTGTAAAGAAGAAGGATCAGTCATTGCGAATGTGCGTAGATTATAGACCTCTCAATGCAGTCACTGTCAAAAATAAGTATCCTCTACCGCGCATCGACATTTTGTTCGATCAGTTGTCCAAAGCTAAAGTTTTCTCCAAGATCGATCTGAGATCTGGTTACCATCAAATCAAAATCCGTCCCGAAGATATTCCAAAAACGACTTTCTCGACAAGATACGGCCTTTATGAGTATCTTGTTATGTCTTTCGGCCTGACAAATGCCCCCGCACACTTCATGTACTTGATGAATTCGGTGTTCATGCCCGAATTAGACAAGTTTGTGGTGGTATTTATTGATGACATCCTGATATATTCTGTAAATGAGGAAGATCACGCTGAACATCTGCGTATAGTCCTCACAAGACTGCGTGAACATCAACTATATGCAAAGTTCAGTAAGTGTGAATTCTGGCTTCGAGAAGTACCTTTCCTTGGGCATGTGTTGTCCGATGGAGGAATTATGGTGGACCCCGCCAAGGTACAAGAAGTACTGAACTGGAAGGCTCCTATCTCGGTTCACGAGGTTCGGAGTTTTCTTGGTTTCGCTGGCTATTATCGTCGCTTCATCCCAGATTTCTCTAAAATAGCCAAGCCAATGACTCGGTTGCTACAAAAAGACACCAAGTTTGTCTGGACTCCTGAGTGTGATGCGGCTTTTCACCAACTGCGAACCCTCCTAACCTCAGCTCCGGTTTTGGCACAACCGGATATCGAGAATCCATTTGATGTTTATTGTGATGCCTCAGGCATAGGTTTGGGAGGTGTTCTGATGCAGGAAGGCCGAGTGATTGCATATACCTCCCGACAACTTCGAAAACATGAGGTGAATTATCCAACGCATGACTTAGAATTGGCCGCAGTGGTTCATGCTTTGAAAGTATGGCGGCATTATCTGCTGGGCAATGTCTGCAATATCTACACAGACCACAAAAGCCTCAAATACATCTTCACCCAACCCGAGTTAAATATGCATCAAAGAAGATGGCTCGAGTTGATTAAGGATTATAACCTTCAAGTGCACTATCATCCTGGCAAGGCAAATGTGGTTGCGGATGCTTTAAGCCGTAAGTCTCATTGCCATTCCCTAGTTGAAACTGATTTTCATCGATCTCGCCTTCTACATCCAGCAGTCTTGTACAACATCACTGTCAGTTGTACTCTCAAAAGCAGAATTATTGAGCTCCAAAAGACTAACACTGGTATATTCCACATCAAGCGTAAGATGAAAGAGCAAGAAACTACACAGTTCAGGGTAGATGAAGAGGGTGTACTATGGTTCAAGGATAGGTTAGTTGTGCCTAATGACTGTGAGCTTAGAAATGATATTATGTCTAAAGCACACTCCTCTAAGTTGTCCATCTATCCTGGTAGCAATAAGATGTATTATGATTTGAAGCCATACTATTGGTGGACCAAGATGCGGAAGGAGATAGCTGCATATGTGGCTAGGTGTGACACCTGCTGTAGAGTTAAAGCGGTGCATATGAAAGCTAGGTTGCTTCAACCACTTTCTATCCCAGGTTGGAAATGGGAAGAGATAAGTATGGATTTTATTGTCGGACTTCCTCCTACTATCAAAAATCATAACTCCATCTGGGTAATTGTGGACCGCCTAACCAAGTCGGCTCACTTCATTCCTGTTCGAGTAGACTATCGTCCTACTGACTATGCTGAGTTGTACTTCAATCAGATAGTCCGGCTCCATGGGATACCTCGTACTATCATATCTGACCGTGGTCCCCAGTTCACTGCTCGCTTTTGGGAGCACTTGCATCACCTTCTGGGAACCAAGTTAGTGAGAAGCTCTGCTTATCACCCCCAGACGTCTGGTCAGACGGAACAGGTTAACCAAATCTTGGAAGATCTGTTGCGGGCATGTGTCATTTCATCCAAGGGTTATTGGGAAAAATGGTTACCTCTAGCCGAGTTCTCGTACAATAATAGTTACCAAGAGAGTATTAAGATGGCCCCATTCGAAGCTTTGTACGGTCGTAAGTGTAGAACCCCACTAAATTGGATAGAAGCTGGTGAGAGGAGATTTTATGGTATTGCTTTTGTTGAGGAAGCGGAGGAACAAGTCCATACCATCCAAAAGCATATGGCTGCAGCCCAAGCTAGACAGAAAAGTTATGCTGATCGTCATAGAAAACCACTCGAGTTTGAAGTTGGAGACTTCGTGTATCTGAAAGTTTCTCCAATGAAGAGTGTCCAACGTTTTGGTGTTAAGCGGAAACTTGCGCCAAGATACGTGGGTCCTTTCCAAATCATAGGCAAGAGTGGAGCTGTTGCATACAAAATCCAGTTACCTCCAGAAATGAGTGCCATATTCAACGTCTTCCATGTATCTCAGCTCAAAAAGTGTCTTCGAGTTCCTGAGGAAAGAGTCCCGTTAGGAGATATCAGGCTTGAGTCTGATTTAACTTACGAAGAAAAGCTAGTCCGGGTGATAGATACTCAGGAACAAGTAACTAGAAGCAAAGTGGTTAAGTGGTATAAAGTAATGTGGAGTAATCAGGGTAGTGAAAGTGACGCTACATAGGAACGGGAGGACTATTTGCGGGATGGCTATAAGGAATTCTATGAAAAATGGTACGCTTTCCAAATCTCGGGACAAGATTTTTATAAGGGGGGAGGGCTATAACACCTCAGGTGTTTAGCTCCATAATTGCATTGCATTACATGAGCATAAGCATGCATCATTTCATGTTATCTCATATGGTTGCAACAAATGTGATTTGTTTTTAAAGTTTTGTTTGGCTCACATCATGTGACACTAGGGAGTTGGTGTAACTAAAGGGTAGAGTAGCCAATTATATCTCACAACACTTTAGTTATACTTAGGGTCACTAATGGAGCAAGTTTCATGTTGACCAAAATCACCAAAATGCCCTCCAAGGTGTAGTTGACCAGCATTTAGCCCTAGGATGCTCTAGTTTGACCAATTAAAAAGTCTAGCTTAGAGACCTTGCATGGAGGAGCACCCTTAAGCAAAGTTGTAGGGAATTTTATGGGGAACAAAAGTCTCAATATGACCATCTCATGAAACTGGCCAGAACATGCTCAAAAATGGCCCACAAGTCAGCTAGAGGGGTTGTCTCAACACTTAGAATTTTTCTAAGTCTCAAAAGTGTCCCTCCAGTTTTACTGTGGCCTACTTCGGAAGCTTGTAGTTTGCAAACCAGACCAAACCAGCCCCAACTCATATTGGCACTTTTGTAGTACTCACTTAGCTCTACAACATTGTCAACATCACCATCACCTAGTTCTAAATGGTTTAGGAGATATAGTGTCTAGAAAATCGGGTTTCAGTCGGCTTAATGACTGAAACTATGTTTCAGTTTCGAAGTGCACCACTTTGGAGCTCTGTGGTTTCAAATCCAGGCCGAACCAGTCCAAACTCCAATTGACAAAGTGGTAGTCCTCATGTAGCTCTACAATTTTGGTATTATCATCTTCTGCTAACTCGAGCTGGTTTGAGAGATAATCATCGACAAAGTTGCTCTGTCAGTCACTGTTTCGGCCTCGTCGATTCAGTCGACCGTTCTTCAGTCGGTGGCCGACCGACGGCAGGGCAACGCCGACGCGTGGCCGTGCGGTGGCAGCCGTACGCCGGCCGCGGTCCCACCCGTCAGGTCACCAAGCCTTCAAGGCCGCCACGACGACGGTCTCTGCCTCACTCGCGCCACACCTCCCTCTCCCTTCCGTTCTCCCCTCCACCGGGCGGAACAACCGAGCGCAGCTCCCGCCTCCACTCTGGCGAGCTCGTGCGCGCGCACCACCGCACCACTGTCCACAAAAACTCACACACCGCTCCGCCTTGAAGCCCCCTCCATCTTCCACCTCGTAGCTGGGTCAATTGTGGGGAGGTAAGGCGGCATTGCCGTGTCCGCCACCGTCCGCCTCAGACATTCCTCGCCGGAGCGCTCCCGCAGCGTGGCCGTGCTCCTCTGGTGCTCTACCGTCTTCATTCTTGGGTGCGTTGGGTCTGTCTGGAGTCGCTGATGCTCACGGGACCGGTCAATTGGGATGAGCCGCCGTAAAGCTCACCGGCGTCGGCCAGCCGCGGCCGTGGACCGCCATGCCCGATGACGAGCGCCTTCCCATGGTTCCGCCGCCCCGTTCTTACCACCAATTGACTTAGCTCGATGACGTGGTCGCGCTAGTCCGCTCAGTTTCGTCGGTCGGCTCACCGCCGGCGAGCTCCGGCGACCGCAGCTCCTCCCCTCCGCCTCTCTCTCGCTGACCAGTGGGGTCTTGAAAGGTCCTTGTTTGGTTTTGGTAATTGAGTGACAACTTAGGTGGACTAATATGTGGTTATGTGAGATACACAGGAGATTAGTCCACATGTGATGGTGTCATGAAGGAGCTCATTGCATATGAGACATGACATGGAGTCATGTAACCAAGGTGGAGAAGATCAAGATGAGGCTTGGCTTGATGGACCGGTTGCTAGGGTGAAGGGCAAGTTGTGTGATGGCTTGGCGCCGAAGGACCGAGGCAACGGTGAAGAGCAAGTGAGGTCAAGATCGATGAACCAATACGGTCATGTGATGATATGAAGTGGATCATATCATTTGATGATTGGTTGGTGCATGTGTTGCATCAACATCAATGGAGATGGAATGGAATACGCAAGGCAAAGGTATAACCTAGGGCATTTCCATTTCACCGGTCATAGGTGTGTAGAGAAGTTTATGACCGGGTTTAGGATAGATGGCCGTACTATCAAGAGGGGCAAACTTGTTTGCATATCGGTCATCTAGTGCCACTCGTGTGATCTAACTATGCATCGTTGCTAGGATCGAGTGGCGTGGCAAGTTGAGTGGTTAACTCCTTCGGTAAAATGATTATGAAAATGCTAACACACGTGCACAAAGTGGTGAACACTTGTTGGTGTTGGCACATTTGCGAAGGCGTTGGAGTTTGAGCGGTAGAGAGGGTTTGGGTTCCTCTCTCCCACCCGCCGAGCTTGCGAGCGCGGGATTCAGGCGTTTTTGAGAAGTTGAAATGCCTATTTTCCACTACGCCGGAAGTCGGAAAAGAAACGGAGGCGAACGGAGGTCACAGAGGTGACCGGACGCTGCACCGGACGCGGTCATGGTATGACCGGACGCGTCCGGTCAGTACAGCGCGGGCGCGCGGTGCTGTGCGACCGGCGCGTCCGGTCGGTTGAGCAGCGCGTCCGGTCATAGCGTTTGACCGTTGGCGCGCAGTGACCGTTGGAGGATCTAACGGTCGCATTTGAAATTTGAGGGACACGTGGACGTCGCAGGGCGACCGGACGCGGTTGAGCGCGTCCGGTCAGTTACGACCGGCGCGTCCGGTCGTCCCGAGTTTTGCCCAGTGAAGGGGTAACGGCTCTATTTGACCGTGGGGTTATAAATAGATGCCTTGGCTGGCTGTGGCCGTAAGCTGAGCACACTATAGTCTTTGTGACTTGTGTGGTAGTGCTTGGGAGCCCTCTAACTCACTCATGCTTGATAGTGTTCATCGGATCGAGTGAGAGAGCGATTCTAGTGCGTTGCTTTGAGAGATTGCATCGTGTGGCACTAGGTGATCATGTTGCAAGCCGGTGGTGCTTGTTACTCTTGGAGGTTGCCACCTCCTAGACGGCTTGGTGGCTTGTGGCTCCGTCGAAGCTCGCAAGAAGATTGTGCGAGGCTCCGGAGAAGCTTTGTGAGGGGGATTGTGCTCACCCCGCGGGGATCGCGAAGAGCAACTCTAGTTGAGCGTGTCATTGAGCTACCACACTTTATGGTAGGTTCTTGCGGTGCCTTTTGAGAGGCTCGGTGTGTGACCGATTAGCCGCCGAACCACGAAGTGTTGGTCGACACAACGGGGACGTAGCTTGGTGGCAACCAAGTGAACCTCGGGAGAAAATCACCGTGTCAACATTGTCTACTCTTCTCGGTGGTTTGCTTTCGTACAACACAAGCTTGTATTTACTTTCATATATACTTGTGCTTGTGTAGTTGCTCTTGTTCTAGTTGTGCTTGTGTAGCTTGCTAGTTGTCTTCTTGCTTGTGTAGCTAGAAGCTTCCCTTTGCGTGACTAATTTGGTTTGTGTAACCTTGTTAGTCACATTGCTTAGTTTGTGTAGCTAAGTGTTTTGCACTCTCTAATTTGGCATTAGTTGCCTTGTTATTGAGCTTTGCTAGTGAGCTTAGGAGCTTTGTGCTTTTGCTTCACTAGTTGTGTAGGAGCTCCCTCTTGCTTGCAAAGTACTAGTGCATAGGTTTATGTGACCTTGCTCTAGAATTAAATAGGAGAGCTCTTGCTAAGGAAAGCACCTTAGTTGCTTAATTAGGTTCTTTGTGAGGTGCTTGTGAACTTAGTTAGAGGGGTGTAGTCTTGGCTAGACCGATAAGTTTAATTCCGCATTTTTTTTGGTTAGCCTACGCGTTTAAGTTTTAGAAAAGACTATTCACCCCCCCCCTCTAGTCCGCCATCTCGACCCTTCAAGTGGTATCAAAGCCAGGTCTCTCATTTGTGGTCTTCACCGACCCGAGAGGATGGCGACTTATGGGCTAGATGATTGTGTGGAACACATTTTTGATGGCACTCACTATGCACGATGGAAAAATCACATGCTTGATCATTTTCGTGCTCTTGGCCCTAAGTTTTGGTGGATCATAGTTGTTGGCTTTTCTCATGACTTGGATGGGTGTGGTAACCGTACCCAAGCTCAAAAGGATTGCCGAACACTTGATGCACAAGCTAAGTTTTATCTAATCAAAGCTTTAAATGATGAGATTTTTGACAAGGTGAGGGGTCTCTCAAGTGCACATAGCATGTGGACGGCGCTCAAGCATCACTATTGTGGCTCCTCAATTTGGGATGATGGAAAATTCAAGAAGGATGATCACATAGTGATGGAGGTACATGAGGATGTTGAGCATGACCACAACAAGGTGGTTGTGGAGGATTGCTCCACCTCAATGTCAAGTGATGATGATGATGATCATTCCACAAGATCACTTGACAAGAATGATGATAATGCCACAAGTGATACAAGTGATGATTCTACTTCATGCACACTTGATGGTGAAGATGATGGCTATGAGAGTGATGCTTCAACAAGCTCTTCAACATCATCACATGGTAACACTAAGATACATGTTGGTGGTTTTGTTGTGGATTGTGATGATCCAAATTTAGAGCTTTTATATAAACTCTCAAGAGCCTTGAAAAGGGAAATGGAAAGAGTAAGTAAATTGGAAAATGATAACTCTTTTCTAAAAACCACATGTGAACAACAAAAGCATCTACTTTATGTTACTACTTGTTCACATGAGGAGCTAAAATTGACTCATGAGGAACTTAGTGTTGCTCATGATAACTTGGTACAAGAACATGCTTTACTCACTAAGAAGCCTTCTAATGAAGAAACCAAATCTAGTGAGAGCTCATCATTTGGGTCAAATGATCAATCACATATTACTAACCCTTGTGATGTAGGCAAGAAGCATGTATCCACCTCTTGTGATGATTTATTAGATATGCCATGTTCTTCACAATTAGATACTTGTTCTACTTCTATGTCTTGTGAGACTAACCTTTTGAAGGAGAACAATGAGCTCAAAAGTGAAGTGAAGAATTTGAGCAACAAGTTGGAGAGGTGCTACAACTCTAAAATCGCCATTGAGCATATCATGATCAATCAAAGAAGATATGGTGATAAGAGTGGTATTGGCTACAACAAGAGCAAGGGCAAGATTATGAAGAAGCAAGATGCAAAGAAGCTATCCCAACTCATGTGCTACCAATGCCATGAAATGGGACATATTGCTAAGTATTGCCCTACCAAGAAGTCTCAAGTTGAGCCAAAAGCGACACCCCAAGAACAAATCAAGATCAACCATGGAGATGATGATGACTTGATAAAGAAGAAAAAGAAAACAAGAAGGGGTGGTAAAGCAAGGCATCCAATACAAATTCAAGATGCCAAGATGATGAGCAAGAATCAAAATGAGAAAAGAAATTTGACTCACATAAAGTGCTTCAAATGTGAAGATATGGGACACTTTGTCTCGGGGTGTCCTACCAAGCTTGAGAAGAAGGCTCAAGCAACTCATAAGAGGCAAGGCATTGAGAAGCAACACATGAGCAAGGAAGAAAAGGCTCACTCTAAAAGAAGTTGCTACTTATGCCGGGAAAGGGGACACATGGCTCATTCATGTCCTCTAGGTAACAATTCTAAGCCTATTTCAATTAATAATACTAACATGCTTAGAAAGGATGGCAATGGTACCTCATTTGGTGGAATTGCAAAACATCCCGCTACCCATACTAAGGCTTTGCCTAAGTATGTTGCTCCTAATTTGAGAGGACCCAAACTTGTTTGGGTACCATCAAAAAGTGGATGATTGTTTGTAGGTACCATCGGCATTGGAGGCTTGATTCATTTGGATTCATATTGGTCATCATATGTTGAATCAAGTTTTAAAGCTTAATGCATATTCTATCCCAATGCCAAGTCAAAATAAGTGGAGTCCAAATGCTACAACATACAAGTGCAACATATCAAGTTGTGGATGATTTATTGGAATTATTTGATGGCTTGCAATTTATTTGAGTAAAAGCTTGCTATTGGATGATCATGAGCTAACCAAGGTATATCCCTTGTTGATCATTTCACTTGGGTGCATATGAGTTGATTGAATTGGATAAATATGCAATGTTGCTTGCTATGAGATGATTGAATGGATTAAATGCTTAGCAATCAAGTTTGAATTGATTTGTGTTGGATAAATTCATGAGATGACATTTAGTAAGTGGATTGGATGGATATATGTCTTGTGAAAGTATTCAAACAAGTTAGTTTCAAGTTTGATTCATATTTGATGAAGAATAGCTCATGTATTGAAATCTGTCCTACATTAAAAATCTGAGCTAGCAGTGATCTTAGCCATGTTTGAGTGACAAAATCTATTTGGATTGGCTTGAAATTTGGTATACATGCTCTACACTTATGAAAGAAGATGCTGTAGAAATTTCATGAGAAGTGGATAAGAGATGCTTCGGTTTTGGAGTGCATCTTGTCAGCTATAGTGCAGCAGTTTTCAGCATGTAGCAGTGGTGGAAGATTTGAAATCTAGTAGCAATCTAGAAGTCAAAAGAAGTTCAAATTTTTATAGTTGCTATATGACTTAGTGAATCACATCTCCACCAAATTTTATGTCATTTGGATCTGTACATTGGGAAATATGAATTATTCTTTGAAGGGTACAGAATCTGCCAGAAAAGTGACAATCATTGGATTAATCTAGAGTCACTTTAATTGAAAGGTCCTCAAGTTGGAAATATGTTTACAAGTGGTTGAGGTACCTAAGTTTGGTTTTGGATTGATCTAGAATCATGAAGAGCAATGAGTATAAGAACAATTGATTGTGGAATGTACTTATTTGGTACTCAATTTGAAGATCAAGATCAAACTTAAAATGAAGATAAAGTTTAAGTTCTAGTGATGATTAGAGATCATTTGGTAGAAAGAAAAGGACTTAAACAAGTAGAAAGAGTTGGACTCAAATATAGATTCAAGGATTATTCATCAAGATTGAGTTCATCATTTGGATCAATCAAACTATATCATTTCAAGTGAGTATCAAGAGTGGTTCTTTGGAGAAAGGTCACTTCTCCCTAGTGAGGGGCTTGCCGCCGTGTGTAGGTGAAACCAAGTTTGGGACTTGGAAGGCTAACATGGAAGTGGTGATCCGAGGAACTTGTGATGCTTAGTTGAAGCAATCAAAAGGATTGATCAAGAAAAGCAAGCAACACCCAAAAGAGAGCTAGTCATGTATTTCAAGTGGTATTCTAAGTAGTTCTCTCATGCAAGCATTGATCAAAAAGATGAAGCAAGCCAACCACAACTCAAGCGATAGTGCACTTGATCATAAGTGATTTACATTTTCATATGGGTGAAGAATGGATTTATCTATGATGATTGGTCTTCACCAAACTTATAAATTGGACTTCATATTGCTATTGGAGTAATGAATTGGAATCTATGTGACTATCCTCTACTCCAACATAGCAAAGGTATCATTGTAATGTGCATGATCATTTCATCCCTTACTAGTATGCGATTAGTGCATATAGTACATGCTTACTAGGATCATGCATAACAAATGAAATGTTTAATTCATAGCCTACCACTATTGCTTGAATTGTCTAAATGATCTAGTGGTATGAGTATGAATTTGTTCATGAGCTAGTGAACCCAAATACTTGATCTAGCTTGGATTGCTAACAAGTGACAAGTACAACATTGGCAAGATAACCCTTAGCATGAGGTGTGAAGAAGCTTGTCATTGGATCAAATCGGACTTGGAATCTTAGGCAAATCAACATAGTTCAAGTCATACAAGAAGCTCATAACAATGATAAGAGTACAAGCACAAGACAATAATGAAAATAGATATCTAGTTTGTTTCAAGTGGTATCTAGACTCAAATCGATCTTCCAAGTGGTATTCATTAGTGGTGTCTAGATCATGATCTACAAGTGATATCTTACAAGTGGTACTCATGAAGAGAGAAAATGTTCAAGAAGTGAATGTTATTGCCAAATCCTTCAAAGTGAATCCATACAAGAAAATTCTTTCAAATAGTATCACATTTCTACTCATGGTAGCTTCACGTGGTATCATTCATGCAAGATGATGGTTTCACAAGTGATCCTCAACCTTAAGTGATCAAATCAAGAAATGCTACCCTCATCTCCAAGTGGTATCTCAAGTGAATGACACATGCTATGACATAGGGGGAGGAGCCCCACCAATTGGTATCAAGGTCAAAGATCCTATGTGGAATCTCAAGAGCAACCATAAAGTTTGTCATTCCAACATATGTGGTAATGTCCATCAAAAATGCAATATTCAAGTCTCAACCATCTACCCCAATACAAGCCTTTGTATCAATTGAGAAGAACACCTTTTATGGAAATTGATGACAAAGGGGGAGAGATTGGACAAAGATATGAAAGCTTTTTGAGCTTTGGGGAGAGATTAGAAAGATTGGACATGGACATGAACAAAGAGGGAGCAACATTTAAGAATGTAAGGGGATCAAACATTCTTGGATAAAGAAAAGAAAGCACACAAGTAGGGGGAGCAAGCTCGTGAACTTTGATTGATTACATTTGATATGTGCATAATTCATGTGCTTGCTTGCATTGCATAAAGTTCTTAAATTCAATATGCATGCTTGTGTGGTGTATGCTAGTTATAGAACTTGAATGATGATTTGATAACTAGCATGCATAGGATGTTAGCTAGACTTATGATTATCATGCAAAAACTAGAACCTTGCTTATAATGTTGATCTCATGAGGTTTCTAGTGTTTTTGATGTCTAGCTACTCATGATGCTAAGGATGGTGGTAAACTTGTGTTTTTCAAATGGTATCAAGCTACTAATTGGTATCAAGCTACAAAGGTTTATTCTATACACCTTAGCATCACTTAGTAGTGCTAACCCTCCCACAAATTTCATATTTATGCATATGTGCAAGCTTGAAACCAAACCATTTGAGCACATATGTAGGGGGAGTTATCACTACCAAGTCGGATTTTATGGTGCTTATCCAAATTCTAACATAGAGCTTAAATGTTGGATAAGTGGCATAAAGTCCAAAAGAACTTAATTTCCATATCTTTGTAGAGTTGTCATCAATTACCAAAAAGGGGGAGATTGAAAGGTCCTTGTTTGGTTTTGGTAATTGAGTGACAACTTAGGTGGACTAATATGTGGTTATGTGAGATACACAGGAGATTAGTCCACATGTGATGGTGTCATGAAGGAGCTCATTGCATATGAGACATGACATGGAGTCATGTAACCAAGGTGGAGAAGATCAAGATGAGGCTTGGCTTGATGGACCGGTTGCTAGGGTGAAGGGCAAGTTGTGTGATGGCTTGGCGCCGAAGGACCGAGGCAACGGTGAAGAGCAAGTGAGGTCAAGATCGATGAACCAATACGGTCATGTGATGATATGAAGTGGATCATATCATTTGATGATTGGTTGGTGCATGTGTTGCATCAACATCAATGGAGATGGAATGGAATGCGCAAGGCAAAGGTATAACCTAGGGCATTTCCATTTCACCGGTCATAGGTGTGTAGAGAAGTTTATGACCGGGTTTAGGATAGATGGCCGTACTATCAAGAGGGGCAAACTTGTTTGCATATCGGTCATCTAGTGCCACTCGTGTGATCTAACTATGCATCGTTGCTAGGATCGAGTGGCGTGGCAAGTTGAGTGGTTAACTCCTTCGGTAAAATGATTATGAAAATGCTAACACACGTGCACAAAGTGGTGAACACTTGTTGGTGTTGGCACATTTGCGAAGGCGTTGGAGTTTGAGCGGTAGAGAGGGTTTGGGTTCCTCTCTCCCACCCGCCGAGCTTGCGAGCGCGGGATTCAGGCGTTTTTGAGAAGTTGAAATGCCTATTTTCCACTACGCCGGAAGTCGGAAAAGAAACGGAGGCGAACGGAGGTCACAGAGGTGACCGGACGCTGCACCGGACGCGGTCATGGTATGACCGGACGCGTCCGGTCAGTACAGCGCGGGCGCGCGGTGCTGTGCGACCGGCGCGTCCGGTCGGTTGAGCAGCGCGTCCGGTCATAGCGTTTGACCGTTGGCGCGCAGTGACCGTTGGAGGATCTAACGGTCGCATTTGAAATTTGAGGGACACGTGGACGTCGCAGGGCGACCGGACGCGGTTGAGCGCGTCCGGTCAGTTACGACCGGCGCGTCCGGTCGTCCCGAGTTTTGCCCAGTGAAGGGGTAACGGCTCTATTTGACCGTGGGGTTATAAATAGATGCCTTGGCTGGCTGTGGCCGTAAGCTGAGCACACTATAGTCTTTGTGACTTGTGTGGTAGTGCTTGGGAGCCCTCTAACTCACTCATGCTTGATAGTGTTCATCGGATCGAGTGAGAGAGCGATTCTAGTGCGTTGCTTTGAGAGATTGCATCGTGTGGCACTAGGTGATCGTGTTGCAAGCCGGTGGTGCTTGTTACTCTTGGAGGTTGCCACCTCCTAGACGGCTTGGTGGCTTGTGGCTCCGTCGAAGCTCGCAAGAAGATTGTGCGAGGCTCCGGAGAAGCTTTGTGAGGGGGATTGTGCTCACCCCGCGGGGATCGCGAAGAGCAACTCTAGTTGAGCGTGTCATTGAGCTACCACACTTTATGGTAGGTTCTTGCGGTGCCTTTTGAGAGGCTCGGTGTGTGACCGATTAGCCGCCGAACCACGAAGTGTTGGTCGACACAACGGGGACGTAGCTTGGTGGCAACCAAGTGAACCTCGGGAGAAAATCACCGTGTCAACATTGTCTACTCTTCTCGGTGGTTTGCTTTCGTACAACACAAGCTTGTATTTACTTTCATATATACTTGTGCTTGTGTAGTTGCTCTTGTTCTAGTTGTGCTTGTGTAGCTTGCTAGTTGTCTTCTTGCTTGTGTAGCTAGAAGCTTCCCTTTGCGTGACTAATTTGGTTTGTGTAACCTTGTTAGTCACATTGCTTAGTTTGTGTAGCTAAGTGTTTTGCACTCTCTAATTTGGCATTAGTTGCCTTGTTATTGAGCTTTGCTAGTGAGCTTAGGAGCTTTGTGCTTTTGCTTCACTAGTTGTGTAGGAGCTCCCTCTTGCTTGCAAAGTACTAGTGCATAGGTTTATGTGACCTTGCTCTAGAATTAAATAGGAGAGCTCTTGCTAAGGAAAGCACCTTAGTTGCTTAATTAGGTTCTTTGTGAGGTGCTTGTGAACTTAGTTAGAGGGGTGTAGTCTTGGCTAGACCGATAAGTTTAATTCCGCATTTTTTTTTGGTTAGCCTACGCGTTTAAGTTTTAGAAAAGACTATTCACCCCCCCTCTAGTCCGCCATCTCGACCCTTCAGGTCTTCCGGTCAGCCCCACGCGCGCGCGGGCGGGACGGCCTGAGCAGGCCGCGCGCGTAGTTGGGCCGCGTCCGCGTAGGGGCCGGCCCAGTAGCGAGTTAGGGTCCGGTTTTGTTTTTCTTTTTATTTTGTCACAGATTTTAGTTGATGTTTGGAAAATATAGATCTAGGGTTTTACTTGCTCAAAAATTATAAGATAAATTTTGTTAGGATCTACTTGGGGTGTAGTATTTTAGAAAAATATGAGTTGGTTATGTGATGTTTAGTTTCTGGGAGATTTAAATAGGTTCTTGAAATGTGTTTTAGATTGCATACAAATTTGTTTAAATCATATCTTGAGTTTCAGTGTTCCAAAAATTATGAAATTTGGGGGGTAGGCTAATTTATACTTGCTCTAGCTTTGGTAAAAATTTGGGCAGTAGTGCTTAAGTACTTTCCAAGTTATAATGCTATCTTGCTATTTTAGGAAACACTTAAATGAATTTTTGGTAATTTTTCTACATGTGCAATGTTCTTATAACTTTTTGGAGAATTTCTTGGTACCTTAACGTGTCTAAGAAAAATAGGAAATCTATTGTTTGACACTTTTTAATATGATTTGTTAATTATACAAAAATCAGCCTTTTGGGCTTGTGAATTTTGTGTGTGGAGTTCCTGTGAATAAATTTAGTTCAAATTTTTACAGTAGCCTCTTTTTGGGTCAGAGAGTCTCCTGTAATTTTTGTAGAATTTTAGGAGCAGTTTACATATATGTTTAAAATTCCACTTAATCACTTAAGTAAATTAAGAAATGAGTTTAAATAAATATTTTAGGTGGGCCAACCTTACTTTCTGGTTTCTTTGTGACCTAGGTGAACTTGTGGTAACATTAGTTTGGTCTTATGGGATGTTTGCCACATAAATAAATATTTAATCTTTGTAATTCTAGGTTTTCTGGACAGCTGGTAGTATTTTTTGGGTTTGACCTTTGATAAAGGTGTTTGCTGAAAAACTTGTAAATACCAAAGTTGTAGTAAACTTGATAAACTAGCTTGTGTCAAAATTTGGGAGCAATTGGCCTAGTAGTTTGGGAGTTACTGCTGTTTAAAGTGACAGTCCAGAATTGGCTGCTCTCTGTTTAGAGAGGACAGATTCTGGAACTTTGGAATTTCGACTAGGTAAACTTTGGAATTAAGTGTTGTGGTCTGAAAATATTTTGTGGTGCATTTCATAAGCTTTCCAAATTGTATTAGATCATATCTTTTGGGAGTTGGGAATCTCCAGTTATGTTAGAATCCTTGAGCTGCTGTCCAGAATGTCTTACTGTGGTAACCTAAGTAATATTACTCTTGTATTGTTAGGTGCTAGGGCCTTAACCGAAGAAGAACATCTATATCTTAGGTTGGGTAGATTAGGTAAGTACTTCTCCACCGGAGAAGAGATTTGCACGTACTGATAAAGTAACTTGATTAGGTTATTGTTTTTATTTCTGAAATGCATTTCATTCCGAGCATGTTGCACCTTTATGCATCCATGATAATTATTGTGCATTCATGCAATAGGTGTACCGGAGGGGGTAACTCTCCTCGAATTCGAGCCTGTGATTCCGGAGGAAGTCCAGGACCTGCCGGAGCAGCCAGAGGAACCAACCGGCGACGAAGCTCCTGCCGAAGATCTGCCCGAGTGTTCTGACCACCGGCCCTCGACCTTTCTGAAAGGCAAGCCCCGGTGCATGCTGAATCCATCAATTTATAAATCTATCTTGAGTACTTTTAATTGTTTAATGCATTAAGTTGTAGGAGTTGTATGAAAACAATTGTTGCATTATACCTGTCCTTGTCCAGATATCGTACTTAACCCTATATTAGGTTTAGGCACGTGTCAATGCTTAGCCCTGCTTAGTGCGGTAGAAGTCGGGTGATTTCCGGTCATCCGCGAGATGTAGGAAGGAATCACGAGTGGCTTTATGGCTATCATGGATGGAACCATGCCTTAAAATAAAATGTAGACCGGGCGGGAGTTTGATAGTACAGCCGCAAGACACTTCACGTCTTGGGTGTGGAGCTATGCCCGTCTGAGTCGTTTAAGGACCGATTCGCTGTATGTCCTTGAGTCATGTTGAACGCAGTCTAACACTTAGTTGGCCGGATAAGCCGTTCCGACCGTGAAACCGAGTAATGTGATTCAGGCCGGGAATCGAATGGTAGGTTGCTTCTTGGAGGAGAGAAAGGATGTGCTTGGGGACATTGGCGTGAGACCAAGGGGGGTTAGAGTCCCTATCACCTGGCAGAGTGTCGCCCTTAGGGTCGTGACATTATTCGGACCCGTGATTCCTGAATCATATGACAAGGTGGCCTGTGCGACCCTGGCAGGGGTCTGCACGGTGAGTGTTAGAAATACCCCTCCAGCTGGATAGGAATTCGATTCGAATCGCCGTCGCTCCCGGTTAGTGAGCACTTGACTTGAGCAGCGGCAACGTAGATCTCATTAAATGAACCGGTGGTTAAGGGAATGATACAATGTTGCCACAATGATATACCTGCTATGGATATAATAATAATGTTGTTTGATTATACTCAAGTGAATGTTTAGTACAGGTGCTAAGATAGATGACAGGTAAATGCTAAAAGAACTGCTAGTACAAGTTATAAGAGTTTCAATTACTTATGCCTTTATGCAAAATGTTATGTCAGCTAGCCTCTTGTGTAAGCCTTGTATAATCCTTGGTGTCATCTTATTTCTGGTTTTCGACGGGTAAGTCTAGCTGAGTACATTCCAGTACTCAGGGTTTATTCCCTCCTGTTGCAGATGATATGCTCTACCAAGGCTTTTGTAAAATTGTCTCCACCCTGCGGGTGATGAAGACTAGATCACTTGGGCGTGATCATCTTTTATGTACTTTCCTGATGCTTTTGCGGGTTGTTGATCAACAAAACTGGCAGTAGTTAAACAACTGGCGTGTGTTTGCTTCCGCTATTTTATAAACTTGGTTTGTAATAATTTGCGACTCCGTGTGTGTAAACTTATTTCGGAACTACTTGCGAAATGTAACGTATGATGTTGTATGTTGAATGATGCGATCTTGGTTGTAAGCAAGTTGGTTTGAAATCCCTCGTGGTTTCGATTGACTACCGGGATTATATGGGCTCAAGTTCAAAAATTTAAGCGCTTCGGTGCTTGTTTTTGTACTTGTGCTCTTATAATTTGGTCGGTTCTGTTACAGTTTCCATCGGTGAACCCTTTGTACAGGAGTCCGGGGCCTATGCTTCGTCGTCCTTTGCTGGCGGCGGGGTTGCTGGCCTTTTGTCTGCGCATTGTGCTTCTCCGTCGGCTTCACTTAGCGGTGGTTGTGGCAGCGCGCTTGGTCAAGGATACTGCGGTGGGGCACCTCCAGATCTGAGGAGGCCAAGGCTTCTTCTTCTTCAACGACGGCGGTTGGCGACGGCTTGACGGCGTTGGGAGGAGGATGCTTCTGGCGACTTCGGGATGCACTGGGTCCAGGATCCTCAATGTAATTTCTTTTCTCTTCAGGGGCCTTTGTGCAAGATGGTGGAGACAGTTGTCCATGTATCCTCCCCATCCGTATCTGTATTTGTACGTGTCTGTACACGTTTTTCTTATCCAGTAATACAGGCACGTTTGTCAAAAAAAACTGGAAATAGTGACATGATACAGTGCACTGGGAGTAACCCAACGTAGACCGACTTTCTTTCGTGGGCATCCAGTAACACGGAAAGCCGGGAATGATGACGATGACAGTGGGTCTCTTGGCAACAAGTTGTTGCCAACATGTATGATAGCGCAGGTAGGTAGCGCGGTCACTTTGCCGATTAGGCACTAGTAGACCAGATCGAGCAATTGGTCTGTGTCCTGGGCTCCTAGCCTCCTGGGTACCCTCCCAGTGTCTGTATCGATACACATGCGTGGTCTGCAAATTATTTAGAGCAAACAGACAGCACTTGCATTGGAACGAGTGGTAGTTGCTGGTGGCAAACAATATCATGAAGCAAAGCGTGCACGTGGGAGAAATGGATTCCACGTGCGGAAACTCGCGATCCGACCTAGTAATAGGCAATTTGCAGTAGCGCAGGAGGCGGGGCCAGCAGCCAGCTACACTCTGTCTCTACTACTATCCTTCTCCAGTTGTGCAGTGGCGGACCCAGCCGTGTTTTGGGTAGTCCCAGGACTACCCTAGATTCCCGGCGACCAAGATAACAGAGCAATGTAGCGAGAACTGTAGCGTACTGTGGAGCACTGTTTCTATACTGTATGCCTACCCAATGAAATTATTCTGGGTCCGCCACTGCAGTTGTATACTGTGACTGAACGTGCATGGAGGTGAATGTACAGTACACAATATGAATGCCAATTTACGATGAGGACCACGGGTGCCCTGTTCGCTTCGCTGAAAAGCCATGGCTGAAAGTACTGTTCATTAATTTGTTGTGAGAGAAAAACACTATTCCTTCGCTGAAACAGGCTCGTAAGACAAGCGAACGTGACCTTATTTGTCCGAAACCAGTTTTATATTATTAATCACCGGCGGTAGTAGCCAGAGGATTAACCACGCTCGGTTGGACCCTGTCATTCCACACCCCCACCCCACACCAAAAAAAACAAAGTGCACCTATGGATTTGAATCGGTCCTACAACTCACATGAACAAAAAGGTGTAGAGCACGTAGGAGCTCAAAACATAGTTTGCTTGGTAGAGCTCGTTATACGATGAAGTGTGGATAAAAGTGATTCTCTATGATAAATTTCTACATACGAGAAACCCCACGTGGGAATTGACATAGGAAAAGATACAATGCTTGCAATCTTTTAGTTCATTCTAGAGAATCAGTTAACACAAATCACTTCTGTAAAAAAAATACTTGTTTGGCAGAACTCCCTCTACTAAGCCCGATAATTGCTCTAGGAGCTCTTTGCACAGCCTCCACATTCCACACTAGTGGACCGATAGGATGTACCTTTTCATGGAAAGATAAAGTAACAAAAAAACCCTTTGTCCCAACCGTCGCATAAGTGTATCACCAGCAGTACTACCTAAGACAAACCCCCTCCTTACTTGTTTACGTAGCCACCCTGTTTTCTAGGGGGGTGCTTTATCTACCGTGGTCTCCAGCAGTACTACATAAAAAAAGCTCATATTCTTTTTAATTGGAACCACAAGCTATTTCTAAATCACCTCATCCCTTCTAAAACTTTCTTTCTATCTTGCACTTTTTCCACCTGGAACCCTATCTTCTTTCTATTTTTCCCCACTCCCTCCTTCGCATACGCACAACACTGGCATGAAGAAGAAATGACAGATTTGGCCAATGTTGCCCACTTTGGCGAGCTACACTAGGATCGCACATCCCCTAGGCTTGACGCAACTCCGTAAAAGGGAGCTCGAAGATGAAGCGAGTATGTGATGGGGTCGACCGGTGATGCAGCAGCGCTAGGAGGGGAGCAGACGACGTCGGGCGAAGAGGAGGCATCGGGTGCGCCAGGAGGCGCTAGGTGCGAGGATGCAGGGAGGATATGGGGTTAGGCGATGATGCAGCAACCGCCGGACGGGGAGTAGATGGGGTCAGCGAGAGGCGATGGAGTCGGGCATGGTGAAGATAGGGTGAGGCGACCAAGAGGAGGCACCGAGCGCGCCGAGTTGAGGCCGAGCAGGGAGGAGCTAGGTCGACAGTCATGGAGGAGGCGGAGAGTAGAGAGGTGTCGAGCGTGGCAGGGAAGAAACTGTCGCAACACAAAGTAGAGCCCCCCTACTTGACCCATGGAAATGGTTAGTGAGGGTGAGGATTTGGGTAGGCAACAAATCTAGGAGGCCAAATAGGTAGCCTTTTAGATGTGAATTTTTTTGCTCTTTTGCTCTACTACTCAAAATTGAGTAGGGGTTTGTTTAGATAGCTTACTGGAGATGCTCTAAGGCATACATCATATAAGGATGCTATCGTCATAGACTTGCTGAATTTGATTATAACTTTCTTTCTTTTTTGGCATGGACTTTGAGGTATTGGTTCTTGTTTTCCTTGTTATAATCCAGATATAAGATGCCCTAGGACATCTTTTGCCAGAAAAAAGAAAGGAAAAAAGAAAAGAAGAAAAAGAGAGGATACTAGCTAGTGGTATAGACTTGGAAGCAACCGCACCATAGATAGATCATATAGAATTGGACATGATAACAAAAGGTACACAGGTAGCGTATTTATGGATGGACGATAGACGTTTGTAGTGTCCATGTCATGGCGATAAATAATCAGCAAATTAAAATTCTGAAAACGGTTTGAGCAGAAACCCTAGCTTATTAGAGTAATTGCGTCCAAAGTCCTACTAACTGGTGCATCCTCTCTATGCTGCATCCTGCCTGGTGCCGGTGCACGGCACACACACGCCATGAGGCGTGGGCCGGTTTAGTTGCAAAAAAAATTTCCAAAATGATACTGTAACAAATTTCGTTGTTATTTGACAATTAGTGTCTAATCATGATCTAATTAGGTTTAAAAGATTCGTCTCGTCCATTTCGTCTAAACTGTATAATTAGTTTTATTTTTTATCTATATTTAATACTTCGTGTATGCGTGCAAAGATTCGATGTGCCAGGAAGGCTGCGGCGCACGGCGGACCGATGGAAAATACTCCTGCAGTAGCAGTACGTAGAAGGTCAGCAGCTCATAAAATTGCGTGTCAGACGACGCGGACTGACCAAGTGAGCATGGACAGTCACTGTCACACAGGCAGACCAAGTCATGGTCGATCTCCCCAACCATCCGTGACATGCCACTGATCCGTGATGTGTCCGTGGAAGGAGCTGAAAACTGTTGTGTATGTACGCGAAATGTTCTTGGCAATCGCTCTCGTTACAGCTTTTTTACAACAAATCGCTCTCGTTACAGTTATCCAGCAGCTTCACCTATAGTACCCTATCTGGAACAGAGGATACACCGGTACAGAACGTGGTATTAATCCTCGTTGGAAAAGTCCTTTACTCCTGGTTTTTCACCTAGGATTAGGAATCCAGGACAAAAACCCATCCCTTTAGTCTCGATTGACTTGAATCGAGACCAAAGGTCCTCTAAGACTAAAAAAATAATGATTCACCCCTGTGTCTCATGGGATTCGATCCAAAGACCTCATGAAGTGTCTTACGCGTACCTTTGCACCCTAGCTACACAGCACATGTGACCTTAGATGGGATCCTTTCCCTTTGAACTAACCCATCGGAGAACCTTTAGTCAGGTTGGTAACACCATCCGAGACTAAAGGGCCCTTCAGTCTGGGTTGGTAACATCAACCGGGACTAAAGGGTCTCACTTTAGTCTGGATTGGAGCTATCAATCGGGACTAAAAGGTCAAGGTTCTTTAGTTCGGGTTAGTAATAACAACTGGGACTAATGTAGACCCCTTTTAGTCCGGATTGGAGTTACCAACCGGGACTAAAGGTCCTTTGCAACCCAAGAAACTTAGACCCGGGACTAATGCTCACATTAGTCCTGGGTCCAAGATTAGTCGAGACTAATATGCTGAACCGAAAGTCTGTTCTCTACTAGTGTTATAGAAACGTAGAACGAGAGTAATAGGAGGCTGAGTCAAACAAAATACACACGAGTACTCGAGTAGACCTAGTGGCCTTAGATTCTATTTGAATCCATTACCTGATGATAGTTAGCTAGATAATAGTTCATAACTAATATTAGTTGTTATTGGCTAATTTGGTTCAACTAGTGACATAGTTGTTACTTACGTATTTAGCGGCAATTAGCTAAACTATTGGCTAGACCTATTTGGATAAAAAAGCTAACTATTAGCTCTATATGGATCTAAACATGGTCTTATTTTTCGTCCTGAAAATAAATTACAAATACGGATGGATGTTTTGTCGAAAAAATATTTACACTAGTTAGTATACTCCCTCCTGGAAACGTGCGAACTTACCGTACGTGTGCAGTAGAAACGTTGACACGATCGCGGTCCAATGCAAGTATCCCGAAGTGAGTGGTCTCTGGCTAGCCAAATTAACAGGTCCGTCGGTCCATGCAAAGCAGTGTTCAGGTAAACGCGAGTCATCAGGTAATTAGGACCCGTTTCGGTCGCACCATGAGTTAATATATTTTTTTTACTTACTTGCTTGTATTAATCTCAGCCGACTGAAGCCTCAGAGTACACAAGGTCACTTACACGCGCCGGAGTCACGTGTCACCTCTCTCCGAGCGACGTGTACTAGTGACCTGTTAGATAAAACATGGGCCATCTTATTACAAGATCTACTAATAACATAAGCTAAAGAAAAATCATCAACAGTACGGCTAAGTTCTTCTATCTCTTGTAGAACCGGGTCAACAGTGGAGCGTTGGTCCTCCACTCTTCTCCACAGCTGGACTAGCTCGAGGCAATCAGTCTCCAGAAGAATTCGTCGTTTGCCCAGCCTGGATCGCCATCGCTTCCATTGTGAAGGCGTTAACAGTCATCAGGTAATTAGGGCCCGTTTCGGTGGCACCATGGGTGAATAGTTAGCTGCTGAAATTAGTTGTAGTGGCTGTAAACACCTTAGCAAATGGCCCAACCAATAGGTTAAAACAGTTGGATTCTAAAACATTGTTCTAGAATCCAAGTATTTGGAACTCATTTAGGAGAAGGGAGGAGATCCGAATAGATCCTTTATGTAACGAAAAGTCATTACGGATTTACTAGTTAATTAGTACTAAATATTAGATAAAGGATACAATCGGATTCTGCTATAGTAGATAGATTAGATAATAGCCTTAATAATCAAGAAACTGTAAGCCTGTTTAGTTCATGGCGTAAACTTTCTTGGACTAGTAGTTGTCTGATGCAAACAAAGCGTGCATCCGATGCAAGATCCGAGAGGGATCATACGTACAGTACTATCATCATGCTGCAGCAGGGCTACTTCGCTGCACCCGGTGACGAACGTACGTACTAGTACTAGTACAATGCGTGGGCGCTAGTAAAATTTGGCGGCTGCCTCCAGTGCCCAGACAGTCAGACATGGGTACATGCAGATGCAGGGATCGCCGGATCGACGTCGTCTTGGGCTCGCCGGTCAGCCGGTCAACGGTCGCCGCGGGCCGCTTTGCCCTTGCGCTGCTGCCTGGCTGTGGCCGCTCCTCCCCATCCCCATACCAGGTGCCTGCAGATCGATCCACGCTAGGCGACGACCGGTCAACGGTCAAGGGTGCGCGGGCGGGGGGACCAGACCGTACCAAGCAACGCCATCCCACGTCACGGGCGAACGAGTCTTCCTCCTGTTATTCCCTGCCTGCGGTAGCGGGACTGGCCCCACGCGCACTCCCGGCACGGGTGCGTGCGTGCGATCCCACGAAGCTTCCGTCCACTGGTACGAGTAGCGAGCGAGCGGATGGAGACGGATGATGATTTGCATGCAAGGAAGGCAAAGGCAAAGCAGCAGTCAAGCCCGTCACACGGCAGGGGTCAGAGTCAACACACGCCTCGCACGGTCCCACTGCAGACTGCACTAATCGTCTTAGCTACTGGATTTACTCCTCCAATGGCATTCTAGCTTTCTCATGAGTCGAAACATCTTAAGTTTAACAAAAAAATATAGAAAAAATTATAAAAATTATGACATCAAATAGTTATACTATAAAAATATAATTACTAAAGCATCTAGTTATATTTTTTGTTATCATAAATATTATTATGTTTATATTATATAAATTTAATTTAATCAAACTTGCGACATTTTGACTAAGTCGGGATAAAGGGAGTATATAATATACTCCTCGTAGTTACCAAAGCTCTGCCCTGTGGTCTCTGGATAATAAGATAGCAATACCTAACTAATCTAAGCAGGATTACAGTGCACATCCCCGTCATGGCTAAGCTCATGCGCGTGCATTGCATCCGCACCGCACACTTGCAGCTGGCTTTTTTAACCTGTGCCATGAACAGACAGAAAGTTTGCCACTGAAAACCACCTCATAGCTCATGCGTACTGGGGTGGGCCCACCAAGGCCGGTCGATATCCTGGTGTCCATGTGTTCAATACACATGCGCGAGACGATCCACCTCTCGCATTAATCATATGTTAACAGCATCGTTAAAAACTCTTAGTTGCACCATGGGAGCTAGGCTCGCCAAAAACGTATCAGGGGCTGTTTCAACTCTAATACAGGCTCTCCAAAAATGTACAAGGGGAACCAGGCTCTGGGCCGTCTCTTGCATCTAGGAAGCCAGGTTTCAACTCTAATGTGGGCAACCAAATACCTCAAAGTTTCCACAAGGCTGTTTGGATTCCGACCATACACTGCCATGGCATAGTTGCAGCGGCGGTGTAGACTATGGCAATTCCGACCACACACTACCACGCCATAGTTGCGGCGCACAGCGTAGACTATGGCAAGGCGAAAACAACGCCGCAACTGTAGCAAGAAAACACACTAAAACGAACTAGAGTTTGTGTGTCGTGCCCAAATGTTAAATACCAACCAAGCGACTTCTTCCCTTTTTTCTCCAGCTACCGAAGTTGGGGTGTGACGAATTGAGGCCGGTAACAATGGAGCATATCTAGCACGTAGATGTGTAGAGCACGCACGAGCACGCGCCTCGCCTCACCTTGCTTAGCCGGGCCACGTGAGCCTAACCCTTGCCTGTTGTGGAGAGCTGATTTAGGACCTCTTTAAAACACAAGAATTTTACAGGAATCAAGGAATAATAACTTCACATGAATCAGTTCATTTCCACGTGACAAAACACAGGAAACAATAAAAGAATCCCCGCATTCCAAAAGGAGTCTTAACTGACTCTGCACCCCGAACCCCCACTTCATAAGAAACTTGCTCACACGGAAGTCGATGCAGCGAGGCAACGGAAAAGCAAACTCGAGTTTCTATCTTGGGTTCCTGGTTGGGCAAGGCAAGGCAAGGCGAGGCTCAATGGAGGAACCAAACGTGTCCAAATATCCATAATACAAGGGTAGTTAAACATGGATTAGGGACAGACAATGATATTGATTTGTTTTATTTTGGGGCATGTCGATCTTGATTACAAAATGATTTATTTTGGGCCGGTGAGAAAGATGTCTTAGAAGGCTTATTCGTATCGTTCATCCGATTGACCTCCAAATGTATGAGATGAGAGTGTTTGGTTTGCAGAATGAGGTAGTTCATCCATATCTCATGTTTTTTGTTTGGAATTATAGAATGAGTTGACATCACCGCTTCAATCTATTATCTTTCTTGAGAAATTATTTTGCCAAATATTATTTTAAAACAACTTTAAGCTTCACTCGTGAAGCGGCTTCATGAAACTGATGCAAAAAAAAGAAACTATTTTACTAGTGAAGCTAAGCTGTTCGAAACACCCTTACTATTGCAGTGCCTAGTTGGCTTCAGCCATCTGATGCCACTTTTGTTTCACTGATCGATCGACCGATGCCAATATGCCATCATGCATGCATGATCTGTAGGTATGGTGCAACCAAACAAGCTAACTAGCTAGCTAAGGTTTGAAACGAGCTAGTATAGTGAGCTACCCGCGCCGCCCAGGTGAAACGAAACGAAACCATGATACATACCTGACCTGCACGTAACCTAGCTTTTATTTCTTGGTGTCTTTGGGAACTTTTTGTTTGTGTGTGTTTGTTTTCTGTCCATCCTTGTCTGGTGCATGATTACATGGAGCCAACCCCACTTCCGTTTTCTGGTGCCGACCAATATATGTAGCCAGCTACTGCATATACTGCATATGCCGACCTGGGTGTTTTAGTGGTTCCATCACAGCAATCATATATATGTGACAAACTTCTTGAACATGATTGGCCTTTTCTTCTCCTCTCTTTGTTTCATTTAATTAGTTTGGCTAGTTTATGGGTAATGTTATTGCGTAATTATTATAGCTAATCATTTAACTTTGTGAGAACTACATGTCTACTATCTATGTTTTTTTTTGTGTCCGTCTAATTATTGTCTATGACATATTGTGCAACTGTGCATGTTAGTGTTTGTACACATAGGCCTTGTTCACTTTCCCATCCCAACCCAAAATATTTCCTCTGTCACCCGTCACATCGAATCTTTGGACACATGCATGGAGCATTAAATGTAGGTAAAAAAGATAACTAATTGTATAGTTTGTCTGTAAATGTTGGGATGAATCTTTTGAGCCTAGTTAGTCTATGATGGGACAAATTTTGTCAAATAATAACAAAAGATGCTACAGTAACTTTTCACCTACTTTTCGCGAAGTGAACACACCCATACTTTCTTTTTTTTTTGAGCGATGTACACACACTTTCTGCTATTGTGCCAACCGTTTATCATCTAATTTATCGTCTAAACCTAAGCCCTAATAAGAAGAGTGGCCGACCCCTTAACATTTAGCCTATAGGAAAAATTGTCCTCCGTTGAGAGGAAGATTACAAGAAATTTATCGTCTAAACCGATTACTCCTTCCGTGCCATAAAAAATATCATATTCGCTTCTCGGGAGGTCAAAACATGTTTAATTTTAACCAAATACATACAAGAAATTATAAATATTTAGTCATATATAATTAGTATCATTAGATAGATCATTGAGTATATTTTAAAGTAAACTTATTTAGAGATATAATGTTACTAATATTCACTAGTACAGAGACGGGCTTTACTCCCGGTGGGGAACCCCCTCTAGTCCCGGTTCCCCACCCGGGAGCAAGCATCCGGGACTAAAGGGGGTCCTTTAGTCCCGGGTGAGGAACCGGGACTAAAGGAGGACCTTTAGTCCCGGTGGGTAACACCAACCGGGACTAAAGGTGCCTCCTGACATGCCACGATGGCCAGCACCTTTAGTCCCGGTTGGTAATACGAACCGGGACTAAAGGTTTTTTTTTCTTTTCTTTTCATTTTTTTGTTTTCTTTTCAAAATAGGTTTTTGAAGTCGTATTGTACGCTGCTAATTATACATTTATACGCGCATATAGTATGTTTCGGTTCAAGCACAATGAACATATTAAATCACACAATTCAAGCATAGAAATATATATATATATATATATGCATGCATCATATATATATTTACATGCATGCATGCATATGTGTATTTTACATTATATTATTTCATGTGCATATATTACAAAAGATTGCATTATAGTTGTTGTGACATAACGAGTTTCTTCTCATCCTCTAGCTTGGCTTCAATGGCAGTGTTGGGTCGAAGTAGAACTCGCCCTTGGAATCGATGACCTGCTCATTAAAAAATCCGGCTATAGACTCTTGAATTGCTTTGATTTGGTCTTGCCGTATGACCTTTTCCTCCAACCATCGAGTCTACAGGTTTGAATTAAAGGAAAATAAATTAATATATGTACATATATATATATAAAGACATAGTAACACAATCAATAATAATAATTAAATGAATATATAGTGTATTTTTAACGTACTTTGAGTCTCTCTGTAGGAGTTCTTTGGGAGACCACCTTGATAAACTTGCAAACATAGTAACCACAGTAGTTGTTCCCCTGTTCCTACCTCAGACACCACTTTACGAGAAAAAGATTTGTCATCCAATCTGGTGATCCGGTGAAAGCTATATGTTTAATTAATAAAGATGATGCGATTCAGGGGACTTACTTTCAATGGGATTACATTCAGTGGCGCTTTGCATTTTTCCATGTGTTGCTTCTCAATAAAGGTTTTCCAAACACTGCCCAATAAAAAATTTGCCACATCATTAGATATAGTTAATCATCATGTTTGTGTGTATATATAGTTGCTAGAGATCCCGAAATTACCTCTGGATAATATCTATCATATCTTGGTAGTCTTGTTGTGGTTTTCTCATCGAGTCATAGATTATCAAGTGACTTTTCACCAGATCGATGTCCATCAATATCCAGTGATTGCTGCATATGTTTATAGGATATAACGCATAACACTCATTAATTAACTAGAATCAACATATGAGCCATTAAGGCTATGATCGACATGATTAACACTCACTTGAAGTTATAGGGAAAGAGTATATCCTTCTTGTGGCGTTGGTTCACTAAGAAGTTCATGAGGTTACTCTCTGACTCAGACTTCCAATTAGTCATTGGAGTAATTGGGTCTTTGAATACTATATGGGGATCAACAAAACCAATTTCATTGCATCCTTCCTTTCTGAGCTCTGTCATTGTAAATCTGCATATATATAGTACTTGTTAGGATAATTTATATGCATATACACACATATGATGAGTTTAATAATAGATCGAAAGAATTATTACTTACAGGCAATAGCAGCTAATGATAACTTTGTCCAGAGATGTCAGGTGGCATAGTTGATGAAATTCTGCAAAGTCAACATACATAACATCATCGCCACGAAACCAATGTTCGTCTCTAATTCTGACACCAACGCAGATGTCTCCACTGGTAGACGCCTGCATGTACCACTTGTTTAGCAGGTACATTTGCGTCCCCAGATCAGATAAGGCTTGAGGGTTGTATAGACTCTGGCCTAGTATAAATTTTTTCTTCCAAATATCAACCTCCGCCGCACTCTCAATGTTTCCATCACTAAACATCTGGTAAAGGTCGAGACCAGTCTCATCAAGAAATTCACCAAGGTGATCCAAATCGACATCCGGAGGTATGTTTGCCTGATGCATTAATCCTAAATTCGAACCATATTCATTACCAACAACTAGCGGGGGGATTGATTGGTGCGCTTGTTGTCCGAGTTGGGCAACTCCTTTCCCTGCCCGCTTCTTTTTCTGTGCCGCCTCAATTGACTTGGTGAGAGTGCGGTCATAGTCTGATAACGTTGATTTGGACGGCTTACGAGATTCCCGCTGTTGATGCTGGTAAGAAGTCACCTTTTTTCTTAAAATATCCGGAGCTACGAAGAAGTACGGTTTCTCTGGGTTTCTCCTTGCTTCTTGATTCATTTTAAGTTTGTCATAGAATCTAGACATGTCTTTTTTATATGCATCAGTTCCTTCTTCCTTCTCTTCAGATATTATTTTGGGAATAGCCCTTGGTTTTACGGTGGCTTTCTTTGCAGGCGGGGACTGGTTCTTCGTTTGAGGGGCTGGCCTCTTGCTAGGCTTCTTGGTAGGCGGGGGCGGGGGAGGCGTTGGAGACCTCCTTGGAGGTGTTGGCAGCGGCGTTGGAGACCTCCTTGGAGGTGGCGGCTGCGGCGTTGGAGACCTCCTTGTAGAGGGTGTGGATGCAGCCTCGTCTTCCAACATAATGTCATCGTACAGAGCACTATGATGATCTGGCGATTGAACAATTGGATTTAGGTTGGGGGAGGATCTGCTACAAAAAAAGGAATGATATATTATTATGAGCAGATTGTTAATTATTTAAGCCAATACAAATTAATGATGTAGTGTTTTCATCCGCACGTACCTATGGTGAGGTAGTTCAGGAGGAGGTGGAGCCGACATCCCTGGAATGATGATGTAGCGCTTGCGCCATAGAATGAATGTCTTCTCCGCTTCTCCTAGAGTCTTCTCACCATCACCTCCAGGAATATCAAGAGGCAAATCACTAAAACCTTTTTCAGCTTTATCTACCGAGATGGTGGCATATCCTTCTTGGATTATATTCCCATGAATCCTTGGTGTCTTGGTTCGGTCGATAGGATTAACAAGACCGATAGCCACCTTGATTGTGGAATTCTCCTTCGGAATGTGTAGCTCACACGTTGTACAAGGTTCAGTGACGTCATCCACAGGGAAGTGCAGTCCTGTGTCCCCTTGATTTGGTATCTCCGTGGAAGCGCAGCTGCTTTTCAACTGAACAGATTGGCTAATGTTGATTCCTGGCTCTGATGCCTGCTTGCTTGCACTCACTGCTATTTGCACTTGCCTTTTGATTTCCTCCTGCATTCTCGCTTCAAGGTTTTTTTCCCGCTCCTGTGCTTCACGCACCGCTTCCTCCAACCTCTGGAGCCGTTGTGCCTCTTCTTCCTTCTTTCTCTGGCGACTTCTGTAGGAAGGTCTGTCCTGAGGGAATCCATGCTCCCACGAGACACTTCCTTTGCCTCTAGTTCGGCCACCATGTTCAATAGTCCCGATGGCGTATGTCAGCTCATCCTTATCTCTGTTGGGCCTGAACGCACCACTAGCAGTAGCTCTCTGAGCATAAAACAATCTTTCTGCTGCTTCTTGCAGTCTTGCGCCATAAACGCACTTCCCTGTCTCCTGGTCTAGTGTTCCCCCATGAGCGAAAAACCAATTCTTTGCACGTTCTCCCCACTCGAGTGATTCTGGTCTGATACCCTTGGCAAGAAGGTCTGCTTCCATTTTGTTCCACTTCTTAATGGCAGTCGGGTAGCCACCTGATCCCAAGGTATGGTGGTATGTCTTCTGTTGGGCATTACGTTGGTTCTTTATCACTCGACTCACACCCTCTTCCGAAGTCTTGTACTGTACAAACTCATCCCAATAGGGCCTCTGCTTTGAGATCGGGCCTGGGACAGTAAAATCTGGTGCTATGTTCTTCTTGACATACGTCGTGTATAGGTGTTTCTTCCAAGTCTGAAACTGGGTGGCCATCTTCTTCATTGCCCAATCCCTAACTCGCTCCTTCAATTCATCACCATCTATTATATCATCATAATCATCTGTTTGGAGCGTGAAATGTACCAAGACATCATTCCAAATTAACGCCTTGTCACGATCGGAGACAAAACTGATATGAGGAGCATTGGTCTTCTTCTTCCATTCACGGGTACTAATCGGGAGCCGGTCCCGTACAAGGTAACCACAGTGGTGCACAAATTTCATTTTATTCGGCCCCCCCGGTTCTCCTGTATCCACATTGAACTCCGAGATGATGAAGCGACCCTCCAATGGCTTTTTGGGACCTCGAACATTTTTACTCTTCGTTGTAGTTGTTGATGTCGATCCAGAGGGCTACAAAACATAAACATTATTTTTAATGTCATGAGCACACATAAGACATATGATAATATATATATATAGCTAATAATAAAAAATATATACTTGGCCAATATGTTGTTGCTCATTTTGTTCAAGAGCTAAGTACTGACTCCCGTCATCTACATCCTCTTGCACGTTATTTTTAGCACCATCATCGCCGGCAACTTGAGTGCCAGTGTTGATCAAATTCATCATCAACTCCTCCTCATCCATATTTCTCGGGTCGGCCATCTAGCTTCAAAAAACAAAACCAATATATAGTACGTCAACCATGTAGTCATTCATCATATGAGAAAAGTCTATGTTAATAATATAAGTATAAGTCATTATGAAATGTAAGTATATGTGTCTTATTGCTCATATAGCCATTACTATTTCCGAAATGATAAGAATTTATTTTCTTCTTCTACAGGCGATCTCTGATGCTATGATATAAAGTTTGAAGATAGTCTTCCCGGAAAAAAATATGTAATGCTCATATTACTTTAGCAACATTAATATATTATATCTGTATATTCAAAGTTCACAAATGAAGAAACATGTGATATTTTTGATAAACTAAAAAACGCTTAGTTTACAAACTGGGTATCAAAATTGAGTTCCTATTTGACCATTATATATCCTACAACAAATCCTTCAAAAAAAACCCTACATGAATATATTTGGATAAAATTTCGTTAACAAACATTGATCTATGTCCTCGGTGGAGGGCCTCGGGCGCGGAGGAGGGCGCGGTGGAGGGCCTCGGGCGCGGAGGAGGGCGAGGGCGCGGTGGAGGGCCTCGGGCGCGGAGGAGGGCGAGGGCGCGGTGGAGGGTCTCGGGCGCGGAGGAAGGCGCGGTGGAGAGCCACGGGCGCGGAGGAGGGGCACGGGCGCGCGCGGTGGAGGCCGCACGAGGAAGAAGACGGCGGCGCCGGTGTCACGGAAGACGAACGGACGCGGTGCGAGGAGAAGAGGGCGGCGGTGTTCGACGAGGAAGAAGACGAGCGGATCGATCTGCCAGGCGCGGAGGTTATATAGCAGAGGAGAATTACTCCCGGTTCCAGCCACCAACCGGGAGTAAAAACCCTTTACTCCCGGTGCGTATTACCAACCGGGAGTAAAGGTACCTTTACTCCCGGTGCGTGTTACCAACCGGGAGTAAAGGTATACCTTTACTCCCGGTGCGTGTTACCAACCGGGAGTAAAGGTATACCTTTACTCCCGGTTGGTAACACGCACCGGGAGTAAAGGCTTTTTTGGCGGGCCACGAAACTGCAGCCCACCTTTACTCCCGGGTGGGCTTCCCACCCGGGAGTAAAGGTGGCCTGCAGTTTCGTTTCCCGCCTGTTTTAAGGAATAGTCTTGTTAAATACAATAGAAATGCAATAGTTTTTATTAAATACATAGTAAATTAAATAAAAGGCATAAAATTATTTTGTTAAAAATATGAATTTTATTTTTGTTTATTGCACATAGGAAAAATCGATAACCTAACTTTTTTTATTTTTTGTTAGAATTATGAAACATAATGTAACTAATATTTATTATTTCGTTAATGCAAAATGTATTGTTTAATTAAAATTATTAAAATTATTGGTTTTGGACAGGAAATTTGTTTTCACATCATTTTAACGTTAATATTTTAATATTTCATCACTCAGTAACCAAATCAAACATTGATTTAATTTGAAACATGACATAATAAACATCTGAATTCACAATTATTACATAATATCTCAAACACACACTATATTAAATCACTATATCATCAAGTGGGCACAGCAGTGAACTTCTTCTTTACGTATGTCCCTTGGTTATGATCGCTTCGTAACCATGGAGTGTCCTCATCATTTACCAAGATGCTAGGGTCTTTGTTCACTTTGAAGGGCGGAATTCGGTCATCCTTTTCATATTCTTCTGACATGTCCGACTTGTCCTCAATTCCCACGATGACTCTTTTCCCTGAAAGAACTATGTGGCGCTTTGGCTCTTTGGTTGAGTCATTATCGTTTTTCCCTCTTTTTGGTTTGGTAGACATATCATTGACATAGAACACCTGATTCACATCCTTGGCAAGGACGAATGGTTCGTCTTTGTACCCAATATTACTAAGGTCTACTGTTGTCATTCCATACTCGTTGTCTACTGTTACCCCGCCTCCGGTCACCTTGACCCATTGGCACTTGAACAATGGGATCTTCAAAGTAGGTGCATATTCTAGTTCCCATATTTCATCTATGCGTCCATAATATGTCTGCTTATTCCCATTCGGGTCTGTGGCATCTATGCGGACACCACTGTTTTGGTTGGTACTCCTTTTATCTTGGGCTACTGTGTAGAATATGTTCCCATTTATCTCGTACCCTTTGTATGTGACGATATGCCATGATGGTTGCATAGCCAATAAATACAGTTGCTCATGGATGCTCTCATCACCTTGACATTTTTTTCGCAACCAACCGCCGAAAGTTTCCATGTGCTTATGCGTAATCCAAGCTTCAGTCTTCCCTGGAAACTCGGATCGTAAGAGATCCTTGTGTGTCTCAATATACGGATCTACCAAAGAGGAGTTCTGTAGAACTGTGTAGTGCGCTTTATTGAAATAATCATCATCCATACCAATATATGTTTTCCTCCCTAGTGTCCCCTTTCCGCTTAGTCTCCCCTCATGTCTCGATTCAGGAACACCAATCGAGTCAAGGTCGGGAATAAAGTCAACACAGAACTCAATGACCTCTTCTGTTCCATAGCCCTTGGCGATGCTTCCTTCTGGGCGAGCACGGTTGTGAACATATTTCTTCAGGACTCCCATGAATCTCTCTAAGGGGAACATGTTGTGTAGGAACACAGGACCGAGAGTGAAAATCTCCTTGACTAGGTGAACTAGGAGGTGTGTCATAATATCAAAGAAGGAAGGAGGGAACACTAACTCAAAGCTGACGAGACATTGAACCACATCATTCTGTAGTTTAGCTAGATCAGTTGGATCAATTGCCTTCTGAGAAATTGCATTGAGGAATGCACATAGCTTTACGGTGGCTAGACGTACATTTGGAGGTAGAATTCCTCTTAATGCAACTGGAAGTAATTGCGTCATGAGAACGTGACAGTCATGGGACTTTAAGTTACAGAATTTCTTCTCTGGCACATTTATAATACCCTTTATATTCGAGGAGAATCCAGATGGTACCTTGATGTTGTTTAAGCATTCAAACATGATTTCCTTCTCCTCTTTGCTTAGAGTGTAGCTAGCAGGACGTAAGTAATGGCGTCCATCATCTGTCTTCTCTGGATGCAGGTTGTCTCTTTCTCTCAAACAACGTAGGTCCTGTCGTGCTTCAAATGTGTCCTTAGGCTTTCCATACACACCCATAAAGCCTAGCAGGTTCACACAAAGATTCTTCGTTAGGTGCATCACGTCGATCGAGCTACGGACCTCCAGGACTTGCCAATAGGGTAGGTCCCAAAATATGGACTTTTTCTTCCACATGGGTGCGTGACCGTTAGCGTCTTTTGGAATAGGTTGGCTTCCATGTCCTTTTCCAAAGACGACTTTCACATCATTGACCATATCGAGTACATCCTCACCGGTTCGGTTGCGAGGCTTGGTCAGGTGGTCTGCTTTCCCTTTAAAATGCTTACCTTTCTTTCTTACGGGGTGATTTGCAGGAAGAAATCGACGATGGCCAAGGTACACGACCTTTCGACATTTTTTCAAGAATACACCTCTAATATCACCGAAGCAGTGTGTGCATGCATTATATCCCTTGTTTGACTGTCCTGAAAGATTACTTAGAGCAGGCCAATCATTGATTGTTACGAACAACAATGCTCGCAGATCAAAGTGTTCCTGTTTGTACTCATCCCACACACGTACACCTTCTTTATTCCACAAAATGAGAAGTTCATCAATAAGTGGTCTCAGGTACACATCGATGTCATTGCCAGGTTGCTTCGGGCCTTGGATGAGCACAGGCATCATAATGAACTTCCGCTTTATGCATAACCAAGGAGGAATGTTGTAGATACTTAGAGTAACAGGCCAAGTGCTATGACTACTGTTCTGCTCTCCAAAAGGATTGATACCATCTGTACTTAAAGCAAACCTTAAGTTTCTTGCGTCATTTGCAAACTCCGGGAATTCTCTGTCGATTGCTCTCCACTGGGACCCATCAGCAGGGTGTCTCAACATATTGTCTACCTTACGGTCTTCTTTGTGCCATCGTAACAATTTTGCATGTTCTTTGTTTCTGAACAGACGTTTCAAGCGTGGTATTATAGGAGCATACCACATAACCTTGGCAGGGATTTTCTTACGTGGACGTTCGCCCTCAACATCACCAGGGTCATCTCGCCTGATCTTATACCGCGACGCATGGCATACCGGGCATGCATCTAATTTCTCGTACTCTTTGCCATGGTATAGGATGCAGTCATTAGGACATGCATGTATCTTCTCTATTTCTAGCCCCATAGGACAGATAACTTGTTTTGCTTCGTAGGTAGTGGCGGGCAATTCATTGTACTTCGGAAGCATCTTCTTTTGGATTTTTAGTAACTCTCCAAATCCCTTGTCAGATACACCATTCTTTGCCTTCCATTGCAGCAATTCTAGTGTGGTT
The DNA here is from genome assembly GCA_038087645.1 of Saccharum hybrid cultivar R570. Taxonomy (NCBI): domain Eukaryota; kingdom Viridiplantae; phylum Streptophyta; class Magnoliopsida; order Poales; family Poaceae; genus Saccharum; species Saccharum hybrid cultivar. The sequence goes on along the minus strand of JAQSUU010000410.1, from coordinate 3,295,815 downwards.
CCCAACTTTTTCTGCCCTGCATCACAAGTTGGGTACAACAATTTCTTGTGATCTTCTAGCATCCGCTCGAACTTGATCTTCTCCTTTTCACTTTCACATTCTCTTTGTGCATCACGAATGACCTGACAAAGATCATCAGCCGGCTCATCTTCTACGGCTACCTCTTCTTCAGCTTCTCCCATTGCAGTATCATTGAGGCACGCACCATCAGGAATAATATCATTGTCGTCCCATTTTTCTTCTTCATCTTCTTCCATTACAACACCGGTTTCTCCGTGCTTTGTCCAACAAATATAGTTTGGCATGAAACCCGACTTGAACAAGTGTGAATGAAGAGTCCTTGAGCAAGGATATTCCACTGTATTCTTACATATGGCACATGGGCAGCACATGAAACCGTCGCGTTTGTTTGTCTCGGCCGCACGTAATAAAGAATGCACGCCGTCAATGAACTCTTGTGAGCGGCGATCAGCATTATACATCCAATGACGGCTCATCTGCATTACATGACATAAATATCATATTAAAACCTAGATCATAATTAATTATTTATACAACATGCGTGCCACCACAAAAGATACAAAAGACAATCTCAACTACCACTAAAAGAACTAAAGCTAAAATACATTTCAGGAGCACAAGGATTTCGCGACCAATCTCAACTAAAACAGACAGATCCCCCGATTGTGCAACATCTTTGGACTTCTTCGGCTGGATCACTGCCTCATTAGCCGCCGTATCTGCCTGTTGTGCAAGATATTTTTGCACGAGTTCAACATACTCTTCCTCCCAGTAGAAGCCTGAACATCGTCCACTGCCATCCCACTGAAATTAAAACAAAAAATTAGAACTTTAATCACAACCATCATGAAAATAGGTATAAACTAACCATAATCATTAAATACGATAAAATAACTCATATTGCGATCCGGACACTTGTAGAAGATACGATCCTTGTTGGGACCCTCCTTCTTCACTCGGTACTCCATCACAATCTTCGTCTCATCATGACACTTGCCACATGGAATGAGAGGAAGGCCCGGCCTAAGTCGCTTTGAAAACCCATGAGAGGCCGAGGACCCGGAAGCAGTTGCCATCTACTCTCTATACTCATTTTTTAATACACTATAAATTTCTTCTTTTATAAACAAATAAAATTAACAAACTATAAAATTATCTACATCTCTAAACAATGATATTTTTAACCTTCTTTCATGTAAATATGCAAGCTTAAAGTGATTTTGAGCTCAAATTGCTTACAAATGAAAAAAAAAAACCACAATAAAGAACCATAAATATATATAGTGAATAAAATGGCATAAGAAAATGATAAAAAATGAGAGTATGAGATTGGTAACCTTTACAACTGAAGAATCGACGGAGGAATCGAAGAATGGATGGAGGAACAATGGAGGGAGGGAGGAAGCAAGAACACCAGTGAGCTTCAAAATGTGCTGAGCTCGGGCTCGGGGAGGAAGGAGGAGACGGCCGATTTATAAAGGGAGAACATTTAGTCCCGGTTGATAGATCCAACCGGGACTAAAGGTAACTTTCCAACCCCGGGCGCAGCTACGGCCCGGGAGTAGACCTTTACTCCCGGTTGGAGCCACCAACCGGGAGTAAAAGTATACCTTTAGTCCCGGTTGGTGGCTCCAACCGGGACTAAAGGTCCTTGCCACCTCTGTCTAGCGCAGTAGCCGTTGGGCAGGGACCTTTAGTCCCGGTTGGAGCCACCAACCGGGACTAAAGGTATTTCTAGTCCCGGGGGCAAAAAATTCCGGGACTAGAGCCCATTTTGGCCGAGGATCAAAGGTCTGTTCTCTACTAGTGATTTCATACAAACCTAGTCAAACTTAACAAATTTGAGTAGCAGATCTATTTTTTTTATGGGACGGAGGAGGTAAATGATAAGCGAGGGCTGACCGACCGTCTTAACGTTTAGCCTATAGGAAAATACTGTCCTCTGGTTGAGAGACAGTCAAATTGGGTGCTCCATCGTAAGTCACGTACACAATATGTACACCACTAGCTCGAGGGTTGAATACCTTGAGACAATGTGCATACCGTCCACATGTATTCTTAGCCTTAGCTATACCACGTTCACAACACACACCCACACACGTTACACTACACTGCTGTAAAGATTTCTGAATTATCCCCGGCCCTTTCAGTGGACCCCTGATGCATGCATCACATCGGTCGCAAACGAAATCACGCGCGCCGACACGCGCCACGGCGCAGTGTTCTGTCGCGATCTCCGCCAGAAAAAAAAAAAAGAGTAGTAAGGTCTCGCGAGCAACTGCTGGCGAGCACATACACATACATACACGCACGTCCGCTGTCAACGCAACGAGCGACCTTGCATTGTCGTCTCGATGCAAGCTTGAATCATCAGCTCATCAGAAACCGGGACCGAGAAGGGGTTTCCCAGCTGATCAGCTCGTCAGAAATTCAGAAGGCCCGTAAACATTAGATTGATCGTGGAATACACATTTGCAACAACGCTATTTGAAAATAAAAATATTGATATTATTTCAATGGAGTCCTCAGAATCGTCGGCAATCCCCGTCGCAAGAATTCCTGGCCGTGGAAAGGGACCGGCACCGATAACGAAACAGAGAGGGCGGATGCATGCATATGCCATGCGATGCGATGGATATGCACCGGCATCTAGGACCAGGAGTAGCTCGCTAGCGACGGCGATAATGGCGCGGATTATTTGCGGTGCGCCGGAGTGAGTGCGTGGCGTGGCCCGGAGCCGCGTCGCGATCGCCGCCACCACCATCGCACCGCACACTTGGATCGGCTCGGCGGACGAACAGCGATCGATGAAAGTGAAAGCTGCTTCTGCTTTTCCTTTATTTCCCTTCGCCCAGTCACCACCCTTGCTTGTGTTTTTGACCCTTTCTTCACCGCCGTGGAGTGGAGGATTGTGTGCCACACGTGATGATTCCATCTTCTGGTGCCATCTAATGTCCGGACTCCGGACTCACTCCTAACCACACACACACACACAAACGCTGCACTAATTACCGAATTAATATTTTTCCCCTGGTACTTGTTTGTGGTGCTCAGTTTTTTGGATTTATGTTGTTTGTAGTTTTGTTGGTTAACTATCTAGTACACCACTTCGCTCTATCTAAGTTCTACCTCCTCTGTTCCAAAGTATAAGGTCATTGTCATTTCGGTATTGTCCTAAGCTAAACTATTCTAAAGTTGTTTGAACATGTCATTTCAAGATAATATTTTATCAATTTGCCTCCCAAATATTCCCCACCCCTGATTTGTATATCCTTTTCTAAATATATATGATGTTTCGAACAAGCTAGTTAGTCCATTTTTAACTAATTAGATTGCCCTAAACGTCATATTATTTAAAAAGCGAACGGTTTACGTAGTAGCTAACCCCTCCATTGCAAAATTTATGTTATTTTACTGTTCCAAGTTAAATTTCTCTAGCTTTGACTTAAGTTATAGGAATATTAGCATCCATGTTAAAAAATAAATGCATTATCGAGATATATTTCTTTACTGATTTAATAAAACTAATTTTGATGTTATAGATGTTAGTGTATTTTTTAATGAAGTTGATCAAAATTAGAGGAAGAGTGTGTTCTAGATTCACAAGCAACGACAGAGATTTTTCTCTACCTATTTCAGATCGAAATACGAGGGACGGCGGCGGCATGGATATGCCGCTTTGTTCGATTTTCTATTGCTTTGAAGCAAGAAACAGGGTGCCCTTTTTTCTCAGCCGATGAGGCTGCCTGCAAGTGGCGCATACGTTCCTCCAAGTGGTACAGTGAGTATCCATTCCCACGAGATATTCTAGAAGAACATGCTGGATCCTGTCCAGAAGTTGAGTTTTCTCCAACCAAAAAAGAAAAAGGAAAAGAAAATGCAGATAGTAGTTAAAATCTCTAATCTTTTTGTTTTGTTGAGTTGAATATCTTGGCTTGGCTCCATCAAGTATAGCACATTCATTATTACCCTTTTAGGTGGTTATTGTGTTTTTTTTCGGGGAGATGGTGTTAAGCTGATTGGTACAAATAATGTCAGCTTTCTGAATTGAATTAGGTTCTGAGGAAAGTGCAGAAAAGTTGGCTGAAACCACTCCAGAACCGGCCGTTCCTGCCCTTCCTTTGAGCGACTACTAAAACATATATATTCACATATTCCAACAAAACATACATATCATCTGCGTTGACTGCTTCAGATCATAACTCTGCAAATCGAGTAGCAGGTAGCAGTCTAGGTCATCACATAGCTAGCTGCCTCGGTCAGCTCTGCTGCTTCTCATCCCGTTGACATGATCAGTTCAGACCTCAGAGATGATTTGTGGAGACTGACCCACCCCACCGCCAGCTGATGGAATTAGGGACTCGTTCGGCTGGCTGGTGGCTGGTGGCTGAGGCTGATTTATTGTGAGAGAAAAATACTGCTGGCTGGCTGGTGGCTAGTGGCTGGTGTTGAACTGGTGTGAGAGAAAAGCACTGCTGGCTGGCTGGCAACCAGCCAGCCGAACAAGGCCTAGGTATCTGCTGCTCCACTTTGATTGGAACTGCAAGCACTATCACAACATACTTACCTTTCTCTGCCTTCCACAAATCCAAACGCATCAGCAGTCACGAATGCGGCTACTGATAGTTACAACCATAATTTCTTTTCAAGGAAAAAAAAGATAGTTCATCCCGGAGGAGACAGAAAAATATTCATGTCTGCAGTTAATTAACATTTTATTTTCGAGGGAATGGTTGTTGCATTTTTTTATTAAAACGGCCGAATTATTATGGCAAGTAATTAATGGAAAGAAAGAAAGAAAGAAAGTGTACCGGTATTTTTAATAAGGCCCAATAATGAAACTGGCTCTAAATGATAAGTACTTCGGATTTGGAAAAAGTCTACTTTTCCTCCCCAAACTGTCACGAAAGTCCACTTTTCCTCCCTCAACTCTAAAACCGGACAAATCACCTCCCTCAACTTTTCAAACCGTGCATTTTACCTCCCTGGAACGGTTTTAAAGGCGGTTTTGCTACAATAAACGGTGGTATGCTACAGTGCCAAGTGGTTTTGCTACAATGTCCGTGTTTTTGTCTTTTCCTTTTTTATTTATTTTGGCTGAATTTTTGAAAAATCATAGTAAATCACAGAAAAATCATAAAAATGGAAAATCTAATTTTGTTGCACTCCACATGAGTAGATCTACACAGTAAACATATAATATGGTATGTTTTAGTACAAAGTTTTTGTTATGAAGGTTTTGTCTTTTTCTTTTTTATTTATTTGGCTGAATCTTTGAAAAATCATAGTAAATCACAAAAAAAATTATAAAATAGAAAATCCAATTTTGTTGAACTCCACATGAGTAGATCTACACAGTGAACATATAATATAGTATGCTTTAGTCCAACAAAATAATTATAGAAGCTGCAGCTATGAATTATTGCAATTAATTACAGAAAAGCATAGATCTAAAGCTTGAATAAAAATTTTGTATTAAAGCGTACCATATTATATGTTCACTGTATAGATATGCTCATATGGAGTCTAACAAAATTACATTTTCATTTTATGATTTTTCTGTAATTTACTATGATTTTTCAAAGATTCAGCCGAAATAAATAAAAGAGAAAAAGGCAAAACCTTCATAGCAAAAACTTTATACTAAAACATACCATATTATATATTCATTGTGTAGATTTACTCATGTGGAGTGCAACAAAATTGGATTTTCTATTTTATGATTTTTCTATAATTTACTATGATTTTTCAAAGATTCAACCGAAATAAATAAAAAAAGGAAAAGACAAAAACACAGACACTGTAGCAAACCACTCGGTACTGTAGCATACCACCGTTTACTGTAGCAAAACCGCCTTCAAAACTGCTCTAGGGAGGTAAAATGCACGGTTTGAAAAGTTGAGGGAGGTGGTTTGTCTGGTTTTGAAGTTGAGGGAGGAAAAACAGACTTTCAGGAAAATTGGGGGAGGAAAAATAGACTTTTTCCCTTCGGATTTTAGCTAGACATGGCCCATGGCCGGAAGCTGGGCGCCTGCCTGGGCCGGACGGAAAATGCTTGGGAAGGCTTTGACACCAGCTAGAAAGCACAACAAAAAGCCCGTAGCCATATGGTATAGTCCTGGGCCTATAAAAGCCATAGCAGCCCTGGGCTTTTTTCTTTTCCAGTCAGGATGCAACCTTGGGCCTGTGTCCCATTGCCCCATGGCGCGTCACTACTCAATTATGGCTCACGTTTGTTTTTAGCATGCAACTCGAAACAAAAATCTTTGACCATTCCACAATCTTTAATATCAGACAAATTTGACCATCTAGCTGATTCCATAATAAGTAGTATTATATATTTTATAATAATGAAAAGATAATTTACACGGTAGAAATACATACCTAAATTATTTTAAATAAATCAGAAAAATATAATATCAGTACTAAGTTTTTCCCTAGAATTATAATATATCTATTGGTGCTAGGTTTGAAGTTATCTAGATCTTATTTGCATTTATTTATAGTGTTTTATTTCTCATAGTCATGCCTGTTATTTATTCAAACCATCATTTTTGTGCTATATTAAAGCTAGAGAATGACTAAAGGAATCGCATACTCTACATAGAGTACCAAATATGTTTGTTGGGAGTTAAAATTGAGCAAAATAATTTTGCAGAGCTAGTGATGCCATACTAGTTACGATGCAAAAAAAATAATAATATATCTATATGTGGTGCAGCATAGCACCCGTAAGAAGGTTTGCATTGGTGTCATCTTCCTAATCTTCAGTGTACTGTACGTAGTCCGCTGGGACCTAGCTCTTTGTCAAGCTCGGGTATATAATAATATAACACGAAACGGTACTTTAAATAAGTATAATAATTCTGCATTGGTTCATCCATATCCTCCTAGCTAGATGCGTTCGACAAGTTCATGCCCAAATGCATGCCTCTGTCGATCGAGCATGCTCAGCAGCATCAGCATTGCATTGGCACGCTCGTCAAACGACGGCACGAGGAGAGCCATCATAGGTTGAAGACAAGCTCACGTCACAGGCCATAACGGTCGTTGCCGCGCCATCCTGGCATCCGCGCGCGTGAATATCGAAACGCTGAAAATCACACGGGCGTGTAAAGGGATCTCTCCCGCTAGCGCCAGTTATATATAGGCCATGTTCAGGTAAGAGTTGCTTTGGAAGCTATATAAGCCAATGACAAAAACTCGTGACCAGCAGAGAGCTTATTGATCGAAACTGAACAACACGCGCGTGCGCGCATCGTTACAACAAAGACGAGATTACTGTAACCTCGCACGGAGAAGTATACAAAGCACTCAACATGTACGGATCGAGAACAGAGCTAGCGTTATGCAAGCGCCAAGCTCACTGTCCTAGTGAAGTACACAGAGGATATACTACAGGCATGCTAGCCGCAAAATTCAGAGAATTGTTTTGCAGAGACGATTCAGATTCATCTTTGTACCACACTGTCAACGCCGCAGTAGACGAAGCACCCTTGAGAGCCAAGCACCTGCCCATTTTTGGATGGGGGATTCATTTTTGATACCACAGTCAACGCCGTAGAAAACGAAGCACCATTGAGAGCCAAGCACCTGCCCATTGGATGGGGGCCTTTTGCACCGGTCTGAAGTACTCTACCTCTGGTGCAACTGTGGAAAGCAGAAGATCAACAGAATCAGTATATATAAGGAAATTTACTTAATTACTTTAACCAGGGGCGGGTGAGAGAGAAGAAGAGGTGGAGGAAAGAAGAAAAATAGAAAAAGAGGAAGAAGAAGAAATCAACCCCCCTTCAATCCTGTTCTGCATCCGCCAATGACTTTAACAGACAGTGACGAGGGGACTTAGCAGAGCCTGTCTTTAGCAGTTGAGTGGTTAGCATGTAGGTTGCTTTCTTTTTCTCCAGACAGTTGGAAGGAAGTCGTTCCGGAGCGATTGAGCGCCGTGGCGCGTGGCTCTGGCAGCAGTTGTAGTTGTAGAGAGGCAAAGCTGTGGATGGGTCGTTCTTTCTTCCAGTGCTTCCTCATCTCGTAGCTGAGGCCGCATAGTTGCCGCAGGGCTGGAAAATGCGTACTGCGGTCAGATGCTGGTGGTCTAAGATGCACCAATGTGCTTCGGCCGCATCCCCTGCTTAGCGACGCCAAGAACTTGCAAGCATTTCTATTTCCTTCAGCACATTGCCGCCAACCAGTGGCGGAGCCTCAAAGAGGCGAAACTGGGCGTTGGCCCCCCTTGCCTCTGACAACTTACGAATCCCTGAGGACACTAGTAGTGCAAGAAGGGAAGACAAGGACTGTGATTTATAGGGAAAGAAGAAAAGACATGCCATATGAAGTGGTGCTGGTGCAGCATGCATAGCTACATCAAGTACTTCAGCTATGACTGAGCTCAGGGAAGGAGAAAGAAAAAAAGTAGGCGATGGAGAGACGTGCATGTCTGCCACTGTCAACTGCCATAGCTACAGTAGCACCTTTTAAAATTAGGCCTTGTTTAGATGCACCCTAAAAGTTAAAATTTTTTCACTCTCTCCATCACATCAATCTTTAGACCCATGCATGAAGTAGTAAATGTAGGTAAAAAAAATAACTAATTACACAGTTTAGTTGGAAATCACGAGATGAATCTTTTGAGCCTAGTTGGTCCACGATTGGATAATATTGGCCAAATAAGACGAAAATGGTACTATTTATCGGGTTGAAATTTTTTTCAATCTAAACAAGGCCTTAGCCCCCCGGATTCACCCTCCGCCACTGCCGCCAACTGTCATGCGATGCAGATGGAGGAGCAGAGGAGCAAGGGGTGGATCTCTTAGTACGAATCTTGCACCAAAAGAAGGCTAGGCAGCGTGGCCACGTCGCCCGCTTTTTCTGGTCGTCGGATCGGCCGTGCAAGCCCCGGTCTTTTTGCAAAAAAAAACTTTAAACTTTAGTCCAATCAACCCGCAGTCCATGCCTCCTCTTAGGTTTTTCTGTAAAAAAAAGTCCTTGAACTTTACCGAAATCAACCCGCAATCTAGGCCTTTTTATGGGCCGGCCTGCCTCCCGCTCGGGCCTGTATATCATCGGACACTGCGAATTTATTATTTATCTAAATTGGTTGAAATTTTGTAAAGATCATAATAAAACAAATAAAAATAAAAAAAATGCCAAAACAAGTATGTTGAACTCTACACAACTAGCACTGCACTGTAAACACATAACATCACATGTTTTAGTGTAATTTTTTTGCTATTAATGTGGATCTAGATTTCTCTAGAGTTTTATGTAAATAATTAATAGAGTTAGTTTCTTTATTCAAATTGCTATGAAATTTTTACGGTAGCTTACCCATACCACGCATAAGGAGTGATTTTACTGGCTTTACAATCATATATATATATATATATATATATATATATATATATATATATATATATATATATATATATATATATATATATATATATATATATATATATCAAATATAGTAATATAGCGCAAAAAATAGACAGAGTTAACGAACTCTGGTGCAACAAGATCACCAAACCTAACCAGATGCGCGTAGCTCAGTTTGTAAATTTAAATAATTGAAATAATACTTGCTCTGCTGCATCTTTGTTACATGCTCCCATTCGGGAATAATCTGGTCACTCAGAGTTCAATACTAAGAACTGTTGTATACAATATATAAACAACTGCAATCTATTGGAATGACCACTTCCCCTAACGTTGGCCTTTTCCGGAAATATAGCAAACAAACCAATACTTGTACCTAAGTTATTTTCAAAAAAAAATTATCAATTAGTTAAATCTATTACAGTAAAATGGTCTCATACTGGCCTGCGCGGCAACGCCGCGTGCCTTTTCTAGTGATGATACTAAAGCTCCACCAAGATGCATCAATGCACTTCTGCCCCATCCCTTGCTTAGCGATGCCAAGAACTTGTAAGCATTTCTTTTTTCCTTCACATTGCCGCCAACTGTCATGCGATGCAGATGGAGGAGCAGAGAAGCAAGGGACGAATGATGATACTGGAGCTCCACCAAGATGCCTCAACGCGCTTCCACTGCATCCCCTGCTCCAGTGGTGGAGCCAGCATCTTGAAGTTGGGTATTCCCGCTTTCCAAAAAAAATCAATACATAGTAGCCTAGGTTTTAAATCCAATGCATTCAGCTGGAAAGGAAAGGAGGCGACGAATAGGTAGCTATGGGCTGAGTTTCTACTCAAAAACAGTGAATTAACATCAATATACATTATACATATGAGTATACACACACACACCAAAATAATTGGGTCTTCTCGGGAATACTGGGAAATACCCTTGGATCCGCCCCTGCCCTGCTCAGCGACTTGCAAGCATTGCTGCTGCCAAATGTCCGGCGATCGAGAGGAGCAAGAAACCGATGACGTATTGTGCCTCCCGCATGATGATGAACAAGACGAAAAAGCACCGGCTGATGATCCATTCACACGCTTCCCATTTCTTCCCACACTTGCTGTGACAGTGCTTTCCTTTTTTGTTCCTCTTGCCGCCGCCTTCCATTTGTTCTGGTGGGTGAGTGGGTCAATGGGCACTTCAAACATTACTTCTGGCTTAGGGTCATAGGCAAACTTCCTCTTGTCATATGCATCCACGCGCAACACCTGAATCATCGGAACAATGTCTGCAACAGACTGTATCTCAAGACCATGACATATAATTGCTAGGGTGTTTCGCCAGCTAGAACACAATCAATATGTTCCATGAGCTCGCCCAAACAGTGACCCCCACCTTTGCAACTAGAGAAGGTCAGCTTGTGCTTATTTCAGCCTACTCACACTGTCATCAGTGAATGAATTGCATCATATGAACTGCAAACTTCCTCTTGGCATGCCCTTTTTGGCACACCTGGTTCCAATGATGATCTAATGTGTTGAACCAATCATCATTGTTCACACAAGTGCTACAAGGAAGAGCCCCAGAAGTTAAATGTACAATTAATGGTTCAGAGTACAATATGAGTTACTACCTAGCTGATGGAATTTATCCTGAGTGGACAACATTTGTAAAAACAATTACTTTACCTCTTACCGAGAAGGATACACTCTTTGCTCAGCATCAAGAGGCAGCAAGAAAAGCTGTGGAGTGTGTTTTCGGGATTCTACAGAAATGATGGGCCATTATATGTCATCCAACACGTCAATGGGATAGGCAAGAGCTAGAAGATATTATGATGGCATGTATTATTCTGCATAATATGATAGTTGAGGATGAGAGGGACTCCTATCAGTTGCATCTGGACACCACATATGAAGAGGGTCGAGCTACTAGACCAATTGAAGGACTTGACCATGGACCAATTAATGGATTTACCAGAATTCTAGAGATCATATGATTCATGACAGAGAGACTTATAAACGTCTGCGGGCAGATCTAGTGGAACATATATGGCAAAAATTTAGTGGTCGTCAACCTTAGAACATGTAATCTGTAGATGTCCTTTGCATGTATCTTTGTTATTTTTAGTTCTTTGTATTGTTGCTGTAAATCTAAATCAATGAAAAATTCTATTTGTAGTCCATGTAACTCACCTCCAGGTCTGCGGCGGGGTCCTTGAACGTGACGCTCGTGAGCCACTCCAGCCCGCCGAACAGCACCACCTGGATGAGCACGGCGCCGCGGGGCAGGAACACCATGTTGGTGAGCCCGGCGCCGTGCACGCCCACCATCACGTCCACCGAGTTCACCAACGCCGTGAACATGGCCATGTCCGTGTGCTGGTCGGGCTCCGCCACCCGCACCTCGAACCCGGCGTCGGCGGCGGCCCGCGCCATCTCATGCTTCCCAGGAACCGGCGGGAGATGATGAGGAGGCGGGGCTTCCCGTGCCCTGATGCTAATTCTGCTCCTGCTCGCTTGCCACCGTTTCCAGCTCTCCGACTGCGCCAAACCATCGTCTCCGCGGGAGAAAAAGCCGCGGTGTTTCCCTCTGCTCACCGCCATGACGCCGAGGATGACGCCCACCTGCCCAGCATGGAGCCGATGGTTGGCGACATCGTCGGGAGGACCAACGACGCTGCTGCTCGCGCGGCACCGTCGTCCGATGCGACGACACCTGTGCAGCAGGGCAAGGAGGAGGAAGGCGTTGGGTCGGGACATGGCAGCACTGCTGCGCTCGAGGCTCGAGGTTGCTGAGGCGGTTTCTTTTGCAGCTGCAGCAGGGGTAGAGGAGTCCGGCACGAATGGAGCCGGGCCGTCGTGCCACTCGCACGACGTGCACGTAAACTGCCCGCCGCCGTCGAGTGCATGGTTCCCATATTCTCTTTTGGGCCTTTGTATCTCCCAAATATTTCATTTGTCTGCAACTATTCGGTGTGCGTTCCACTAAAAAAACTATTCGGTGTGCGTTGACGACTGTTGACCTCTCGTCCCTCCAGAAAAGGAATGATAGTCCAGCAGTCGGGTGTCTAGTTCTTGAAAAAAAAAAGAGACCACGTGCCACCACTCGGCGCGCGCATTTTATCAAAAACGTTGCCACGCGGCGTGCGGCGTGCACGCGCGTCCGTACGTACACTACCACCGCCGGCGGGAAGCATGCATGAAATTACCTGCAGGTAGTACAAGTTGTCAAACAGACGGCATTTCTGATTTTGTAAGGACGACCGGAGACGTTTTGTCGGGCGACGTCGCCACGAGCAGGGACGAACGATGGCTGAAAGTCTGTACTCTGGAAACTGCATGGTCGGCCATCCCCACTCACCATTTTTCTTTTTACGACTTCCCTGCTCACTCAGTGGTCAGTGCTAGGCGCTAGCCACTGGAAGCCAGGCCTTGCTATTCCGGCATCAGCTAGCCAGTCTCGGTCACCACCACCTCTCTCGTCTCTTCTTCTCTGCTAAGGCACCACCGAGTGACACGTGCGTGCGGCCCTGTTCGTTTCGCTGAATTTGGTTTATGCTAATATTCATGCTGATTTGTTGTGAGAGGAAAAATATTGTTCGTTTACTAAAAAATATACTACTGAAGTAGTTCAAGCGAATATAGGGAGCGTTTGGTTGGTGACCGCAATCTGCCGCACCCTGCCACACCTTTTGCGCCATAGACCTCGCAAGCGTTTGGTTGGTGACCGCAATCTGCTGCAGTTGTGGCATGCCGCGGACGCAACGCACTCCCGTAGTTTATTTGCCATGTCAGAATCGACCGCAGTTGCGGTGGCCGAATTCGAGTCCGCAATTGCGGTGCAGCCGCAGCTCAGGCACGGGCAGTCCGACGGCAAGAACCAAACGGGCCCATAGTCTCGGGCAGCAGTCAAACAATGCAGCGCGTGCCTTGCTTCGTTGAAATTCACAGGCGAATCTGCATCTTTCTGTGCATTTGGTAAGCATCGAAGATTTCACCCAACAGACCGAGAAACATACTTGCATTGCAACGCGCATGCCGTGTACGGCTCCCTCTCTCGTTGGGAGTGTCGTTTTTTACTTTTACACTTCTGGTTTAACCGTTCATATTATTTAAATTTTTTATACAAATAATTAAATTAAAAAATCATTATCAAAGTGTATCTAATGATAAAATAAGTTATAACAAAATAAATAATATTTATATAAATATTTTGAATTAGATGAACGGTCAAACGAAAAGTCTAGAAGTCAAAAACGATACTTTTAATGGACAGAGAGAGTAGTGTATAATGTACTTCTCGAGATCCGTCGTGTACGTCTCACTGCAAGAGACAAGAGTACCACTCCTTCCAGACGAGATTCACCGCACTCCATGCGACCATACCATGCAAGATGTGCAGCAGGCGCGCCCTACGAAAAGCTAGGCCTGGTTTAGATCCTTTCAAATTTCAAATTTTTACGCTCTCTTTTTATCATATCAAATCTTTAGACACATGCATGGAGCATTAAATATAGATAAAAAATAACTAATTACATAGTTTGGTTGTAAATCACGAGATGAATCTTTTACATATTTCCTATCTGTTGGTCGCCTGGATTGTTCCCTTCGGTTCAGGCGACACGCGTCGCTCGCAGAGGCGACGCGAGCGTGACGATTCGCGGGGAGGCGGGCGTTGTCGGGTCCGTCCAGAAACGATGCGCGCCCGTTACCGTCTTTAATTAGGCCTTAGATGCTCCGGATAGCACTGTTTAAATCCCTCGGTCCTCGCGCGGAGAGAGGAAGGGACTCGGCGTTTTGGGAAGCTTGTCCGGGCGGAGGAGGCGACCGGTGATTCTTCCGTTCGTCTTCGTCCTAGTCTCCGTCGAGGCCCGCCGCCGGTCCTTGCTTGTTGATTTGGAAGCCCACCGGAGGTCCTTCTTCTTCGACGTTGTCAGGTAGGTTCGGTTGCAGCTTGCTCTCCATCGATTTGAGCTCATTTGTTTAGAGGTTGTTCTAGATCTGGCTCAAATGCATGCATGATCGAGGATCCCGTTGGGTAGTTGTTAGATTAGGCGGGGGATTTGTCTTTGTGTTGGAGGATTGGCCGGAATGGGAGGATGAGGATTGTGGATGTGCTCTGTGTCTCTCTCGATCTGGTGGGAGGATGATGCATGCATGATTGGTATGTTGTACTAGTATCTGGATCTGTCGAATTTGATTTGTGGGGATGATGGCGAACGCGCCAGGCTAGTGGTTTTGGTTGTCGTCTTTGTTGGTTGTTCGGACGGCATGCATGGGGAGTTGGAGTAGGTTTCCTCTATTCCTATGTAAACTGAATGCAGATCTTCAGATGTTTAGTTAGGGAGCTTCAGGTCTCTGAGCCTTAGATGATTTATTGCATTGTATGTATGGTTTTGTGGTTGGGGTAGGACTTTAATGATGACTAACAGTTTACATGTTCAAGTATACATGCATGTTCAAGTATGACTCTGTGCACAGACAGTGGAAGTAGAGTAGCATATACATGGGTTTGATTGATACATTGGGTTAGCAGATGAGTCATTGGGAGGGGGATTTGTTTCGGTCAGTAGGTGCAGGATTAGCTCTATGCCTCTGTTTTGTACTCTGGATGGAGGTGTTGCTTGTTGTTGGATGTATAGCCTATTGTGCACAAACAGTGTTGATGCATACACTATATGGGTGTATATTATGTTTGAGAACCTTCATGTTATTCTGATATGTTTGTTGTGAGACACAGTTGGCAGGGAGAGCTTGCTGTTACCTTGTTTATTTCCTATCCTTAATTTCAAAAGTATCAATGAAATGCAGATTGTTTGTTACTAATATTAGAATGTTAAATGCAACTTGTTGTTTTGTTTGTTATTGGATTGGCTGCAACTAGCAACTTAGTGATTAATTATTCTTTATATATATATATATATACACACGATGATTTGGGTTCTGATGGCGACTCCGGAAATGTTGAGACTGACGATGAGTTTTCTACGAGGTCTGAAGATGAGAACAACTCAGAATCATTGAATCTTGGCGAGGTAATTCTCTTAGTTTATTGCGTCTCTGGTTTGTTGTCTCTGTTGTTGTTTTTGCGAACTATCATGAACTAAAGGTAGTGAGTAGTTACTCTTGTCATCATGTTCTGGAGCATAATAGTTTCAGTGGATGCGGTTTGAGCAGTAACCATTGTATGAATTCCTTCTATTGTAGGTTTTGATTGGTTCCTCATGTATTGTATTGCATTAGAGGTTATAGAGCTTACCCTTAACCTAGATATCAGAGGACTATGCAAACTCGTATTTTGTGGTTGTAGTTGTCTGCCTTGTTTGCTTGTTAGCTGTGAGATTTAAGATGTGAAAATCTATATGACACTACAGATTCTTCAGACTTTGGTTCTAAACTTCTTTGTTGACCTGTTGCGCTAAAACGAAATTATGAGTCATTTCTCTTAGTTTATTGCGTCTCTGGTTTGTTGTCTTTGTCCTTCTATAGGAAAAAATTGTCATTTGTAATTTGTGCCAACACACACAAAACATATTTGTCCTTGTCTTTTGTTTATTGTGATTTGTGCCAGCACACACCACATTTTGTCCTTGTCATTCCATAGAAAAAAATTGTTTCTTGTTTTTTGTGCTAACACATCTAAAACTTTGTCATTTGTGATTTATGGAAGCACACACCTCATATTTTGTCCTTGTTTTTTGCATAGAAAAAAATTATTTCTTGTCATTTGTCCTAACACATCCCAAGCCTTTGTTATTTGTGATGTGTGGAAGCACATACCTCTTATTTTGTTGTTGTCTTTCCATAGTGAAAAATTGTCACTTGTAGTCTGTGATTGTGTATGTTAATTGTCACTTATTAAAGCACACTCCTTTTGTTAATTGTGACTTGTTAAATTGGCAACTTGTAGGATTGTCCTTTTTAGTGAATGGATCGGGAGCTGTAGTTTGTGTTGCGTGTGGATGCATGGTGTCACAACAAATCCACTTGGATTTTTGGACATCCCATTTAAATGGTGCTATTAACAAACTCCACTGGATTTAGAAAATGACATCTCTCCACTTGACTCTTTCTCTTTTGTTATGCAGAACATTCTGAGGGTAGGTAAAGGACAAGTTGGCCAGTGGAGCAGATTCACAACTATGGATGTCCCAGCACCTTGTGGTGTCCTTTGGTAAACTATGCACCGTTAAGCTCCTTATCTAAGAACTCGTGTTTATTATCACTATAAGTAATGGTACACTTCAATTGTACTAGCAGGCTTGAAAGCCCAAGTTTGATTTTGGTAATTAATGACACCAAGTTGCTAATGCCATGTGTTAAGTGTTTTAGTTAGGCACAAGCAACACATGAGATGAAGGTGTATGTGGCAAGGAGTGGTGGCCACAAGATCACAAAAAGATGGTGCATGGACATGAAATGATGATCATAGTGGAGATGCACATAAAATGAAGGACACGATGATCAAGTGGAAGAGAAGGATCTAAGAGCGCAATGCAAAGGTATAACCATAGGGGTTTTCCTTTTGCCAGTCTAAGATGAGTAGAGAAGTGATTGACCGGGTTTAGGATACATAGCCGACTATTAAGAGGGGCAATCACGGTTGGCTCGGAAGTCAAGTGCCACTAGATCAATGTCTTGAGCATATGCATTAGGATCTAGTAAAGATCTAACATAACGCCTTGAGAAATGATTGTGAAATGCTAACACACATGCACATGGTGGTGTACACTTGGTGGTGTTAGCACCTTTGCAAAGGCGGTGGTGTTTGAGCGGTAGAGAGGGGTTTGGGTTCCTCTCTCCCTCCCGCCGAGCTTCCGAGGCGGGATTCGGCGCTTTTGGGGAAGTGAAACGCCTATTTTCTACTGCGCCGGAAGTCGGAAAAGAAACGGAGGCGAACGGAGGTCACTGTGGTGACCGGACGCTGCACCGGACGCGGTCACGGCTTGACCAGCGCGTCCGGTCAGTTCATTCGGTCAGCGCGCCTAGGGTGAGTGACCGGACGCTGGTCTGGCCTGACCAGCGCGTCCGATCAGTTCACCTGTGCGCAGAAGCAGAGCACGCGACCGGCGTGTCCGGTCAGGCGTCCAGAGGGGCAGAGAGCGCAGGAGTGATGATCGGACGCGAGGCGCGTCCGGTCATGTACGATCGGACATGTCCGATCGTGATGGGAGCTTACTGGACTCTAATCGGACGCTGACACTGTGGCGTCCGGTCAGTTCTACAGCGCGTCCGGTCATTATTTCGTTGTGCGCTACTCAGGCTTGACCAGCGCGTCCGGTCAGTTGCGGGACCAGCGCGTCCGGTTAGTGCGACCAGCGCGTCCGGTCAGTGTTTCGGAAATTAGCCGTTGCACGACCGGCGCGTCCGGTCACTACGACCAGCGCGTCCGGTCAGCGCGATTTCGGCTGTTTGAGTTCCTAACGACTAGCTACGTACCCCTTCGTTATAAATAGATGTTGGGTGGGGTTTGAGGGTGACTCTTGCACATTTTGAGAACTAGAGACATACTTTGAGCTAGAGAACAACCCCTCCACTCATCTCTTTGCATAGTTGCACATTTTGAGTGAGATTGAGTGAGATTCAAGTGCATTGCTTGAGAGTTGCATTCTAGAGGCACTTGATCTTCGAGTTGCTGCGGATTTCTTGTTACTCTTCCGTGTTTCCCGACACGGTAGACGGCTTGGAGCAGCGGAGGTGATTGAGCTCACAATTAGAGATTGTTGGAGCCTTTACCAAGTGTTGTAAGGGGTTCTTGATCTTTCCCCGCGGGAGTTCGTAAATTGGATACTCTAGTGGAGCTCGTGGCTTGGAGGATCCCCATCTTGTGTGCGGTTGTGCGGCGCCTGCCGAGGGCTCGACTCTTGATAGTCGATTAGCTCGCGAACCGACAAGTGGGTGTATCGCCACAACGGGGAGTAGCTTGCCGGGAAGCAAGTGAATCTCGGGATAAATTCTTGTGTCATTCTCTTCCCGAGGATTTCTCTTGATTGATTGATACTTCTCATCTCTACACGGCGGTATAATCACTCGAAGCTCTTCTCTCGTATTACTTCTTGTTTATAGCTTGTAGTTGTTGTTGTGTTTAGTGAATAGCCTTGTACTAGACTTGTGTAGGTGGCTTGCTTAATTAGTTAGAGCTAGTGCTTTTGCTTCGCCACCTTTCGTACTAACTTATGGTTAAGTAATTCTTGTAGAAGTTTTAATTAGGCTATTCACCCCCATCTAGCCTATTTGGACCTTACAAGGCTCCTTATTCATGAGCTAGATATCCTGTTGACTTGTCCAGTTTGTTATGATGTCTAGCCAGCTTTAATTTTTTCTTGTCATTTGTGCTAACACACATTTTCCTTTCTGTACTGTGATTTGTATCAGTCCACACTAAATTTTTGTTATTGTCCTTTCATAGAAAAAAAATTGTCTCTTGTGATTTATCTTAACATACCTTTTCCTCTTTTTATTGTGGTTTGTGCATGCTCACACCAAGTTTTTATCCTTGTCCTTTCATAGAAAAAATGTCTCTTGTTATTTGTGCTAACTTATGTTTTCCTCTGTTTATTGTGATTTATGCCTATTGAAACCAATTTTTTGTCCTTGTCCTTTCAATCATGCTCATGATAGTCATAGTGAAGAAACCCAAGATAGTGCCTGCCACAGACCCTTCTCATTACTGTAAAATAGGGAATGCAAGTACATTCTAGTAATCTTGCTTCACATGCTTTTTCTATTAGTCTTTCCTATTCACAAAAACAAATAAAAAATAACATTTCAGTTAATTGCAATCAGGAATGACGTAAATTGCAAGTATCAGGCCCCGCAATTTTAGTGCAATATGTCCCTTTTTGCTTGCAGGGTTGCCTATTAGTTTTTCCTTTTTGAGTCTAGTTTTTGTATCTTTTGATGTTTTATGTTTTCCCTATATTTCTTTCAGGATTGAATTCCAAATCCTTTCTTGAAGCACTCTGGATATGATAAAGACATATGGGTTAGTTTATAAGGCTGTGTATGTTGGAATATGTGTGTTTTAAGTTATCTAAACTTAGTATTATGAAATTTTAGAAGCTAACATTCATTTCTTCTCTTTGTTGGTCTTGTCCATAGCAGTTGTCTTGCACTAGTGTTGTTGAAATATCCTGTCCATTAGAAACAAGCCAAAAAAAAGTCAAATATCAGTAGTTGCAATTAGGAATAGTGTAAATTGAAAGTTTGTCCCACTGCAATTGTTGTTTTCTTAATTTGCAATAACTATAATTTCTATTTACCTCTTGAGTATAATTGTGGTTAACAATATTTGAATCAAAATTGTAGTAACTTTTAATATTTTCTTCTAAATCTCTTGCCAAACCATGCTGCATATACAAAGATAAAGATTCATGCATAATATGGTATAAAGAAAAACACATAAATTTTATGAAATGGACCTAAGTCTTTTTTCTAAACCTGCTGACAATATATGTTAGTTGTTATCTCAGACAATTGAGTAAGCTCCAGTACACTATCTTCAGATCCAAAACCCATTTCCTCGAAGAAATCTTCATCTGATATTTCATTAACCTGTACAAATAGCTTGTGTCTAGTATTGGTGTACACTGAAATCATCCTGATCTACTTGGAATGGTTGTTATTTGGCTGTTGCCTTCTTCTGCAAAGTGTTCAAATTCCAGTAATAGTTTAGAAGTGCATGTTCTATAGATTTACAGTGAATTTTGTATATTGGTCATAAGCAAATATAGATTACTATAAATTGCAAACTTTAATACTTTAAATTGCAAATACAGATTACTGCAATTGTGGTGATGAGTATATGAAATTTTGTCGATCTATGGTCTATATGCAGGAGTACTACATATATAAGTCAGCTTTAGATTTTTGATTTGTACAGATTAGTGTCTACACTCTAGTAATGTCAAAAAGCAAATAAAAAAACTAATTGTTTCCATATGTGTTCAGAGGTGGCCCTGGAGATGAACAAGGTGAAGACACTGCCCAGCAGGTTATGTAACTTGGTTATGGATTCTGAGCCAAATCGTACAGATGAACAAGAACAAGACAGAAGCAAGCAACAAGAGGAGATAAGCAATGTACTGGAACAAGCACAGATAAGTACCTTCTTCCTTGTTTCATGGAATTGATGTATTTTATCCATCATGTGTGCTTGATTTTTCGCCAGTGTCTGTTTCTCATTAGATTTCTGGATCTCCAATGGATCCAGATCCGTGTCTCTTTCTTGCAGCAGGGGAAAGTACTGCATGCAGCTTGGTAGATTGGCCATGTAACCGTTTAGTGCAGGATAGTGTTTTTTGGCCCAGTTATGTAAAGCCTAGTGTGTAAAGCCCGTTGTAAAAGGCCGCATTCACTGAAACGAACTCCAAGTATTATCGGACTTTGGAGGTTGGATCCGTTAACGTTTGGCGGGCCCGGTATGCGT
Organism: Saccharum hybrid cultivar R570; assembly: GCA_038087645.1. Classification (NCBI taxonomy): domain Eukaryota; kingdom Viridiplantae; phylum Streptophyta; class Magnoliopsida; order Poales; family Poaceae; genus Saccharum; species Saccharum hybrid cultivar. The sequence goes on along the minus strand of JAQSUU010000410.1, from coordinate 3,275,007 downwards.
TCGCGGGTCAATTTACGGACCCGGTAGGAAGACAGAGTGACAGATGCAGCACAGAAACAGATCTGGCCGTTGGATCTCTATCCAACGGTCCAGGATGTCGCCTGGGTTTTTCCTAAAAACCCAGGCGACTGGGATATAGCATGTCCCAATCTTTTAAGCCAAATTAGTTTATGATTGGACACGAATTAACAAACAGTAGCCAAATTTAAAAAAAAATTGCATCTAAACACCCCTCTAGCTAGCGTTCACCATGCGGTGTACGGAACCACACGCGTCGTCCGTCCGTACACAAACCACCGACAAGAAGCGCACGTGAAATTGCCTGCAAGTACATCGTAGTCTACCTACCATTTCTGATCCTATGTAACGGCGACTGAGTGTGTTAACTGGGTCTGGGCGCAATCGTCATCAGTGAGCTAGTCATCAGTTCACTCACCGGCTCCAGCTTTTCTTTTTATCTCTGCGAAGGCACAGTCCACGTGTGATGTGTTTTAAATTTTCATTCGAGCAAGCACATGCATTTCGGCGTGCCAAAGTTACGACGCACTTGCCGCGCGTTGCAATATGAACTTCGCATTCTGTAGTCGTCTCGCTCGCTCGCCGCCTCTATAAAAAGAAACGCATGTAACACTTCATCGATATCTCAATTCAAGAGCTCGAGCTGCCAGGTACATACGTGAAGCTTCATTACGCACAGAGCATAGCAGAGCAGCGCACGCAAGATGGCACGCCCCGTACACGGACTGCTTCGTACACTGCTCCTCGCCGTCTGCTGCCTCCTCCTACTTCACGTCTCCGAGTGCTCTAGGCCACCATCGCCATCGCCGGCGGATCACCTCGACGACGCGCGGCAGCACCAGCTGCGGCTCGATGCCGAGGCCCGCACCGCCCGGCCGCCCACCAGCACGGATGTGGCGGGAGACGGGTGGACCGGGGCCGACGACGCCGCCGCGGCACCGTCAGCGTCGGCGACGACGACGCCTGTGCGGGCCGTGCCTGCCGTCGTCGCTTCTTCGCGGCCGCGGCAGACGAGCGACGGAGGGCTGGTGCGAGCGGGGAGGAGACCGGAGGTGCTGCTGCTGGGCTCCAAGCTAGCGCGGCGGTTTCTGGCAGGGGCAGGCAGCGTGGATGAGGCCGCCAGCGCCACGGACGGAGCCGCGGCGTCGTGTCATTCCTACAACCCGCATATAAACTGCCCACCGGCGTGGAAGCCCTAGCAACCAAACCGGCTGCTGGCTGCGAATCGCACGCGCGCGATCGTTTGGATGAAGACATGATCTCGCTGATGCTGCACTACTAATCTATACAATTATTTCATTTCATGTATGTTTGTTAATTTTGCTTATGCACCGAAATAATTAGCCGTACCGTAGGCCAGCTGTTGGAAGGACAAGCACGATTTCTAGTGTGTCCGGCCGGTAACCATTGTGGCATGCTAGGATAAGTAAGATGTAAATACATAGAATTTCATCAATTGAGTACATGGATATATGTGTGGTGTAATAACGTGTGAGAAATTAAGCTCAGAATTTCAACAACGCTAGATGATGTTATGTGTGCACAACTTCAACTTCGTTTCTCAGGAACAGTATCCATTGCATCACGCGCGACACCAATCGGCAGTCGGCACGACTAGCTAGCCACTAGCTAGTGTACGTGCGCCGCTGGACTTTTGAGTTTTGACATTTCTTCCCCACAACTTCCTATTTTTTTGAAACTTTTACCTTAATTATTTATCACGTACTCTCTCTCCGGTACGGTGACAAATACTTGACACGTCGTTCAACTTTTCACGGCCTCATTAGGGGATATAGACATGTAGTCTTTCCACGCAAAACGCCTTTCTCCCACGTTCGAACCCTGCTAGTTACCTTCGGTCTTCACCAAGATCTTAAAAGAGCTTTGTTACTTCTCCCAAGAGGAATGACAACTTTTGAAAGTGTGGTATCCTAAGGTTGCCTAACAAAATCTTGTTAGTCATTCCATGGATTCAATTTTTCTTTAATAACTCTGCTAGAGCTAATAGAGAGCATGCTTGAATCATATCCCAAATTAAAATTGCTGTGATATAAATTATACCACAATGGCAGGAAATCACCTCTGTGAAACTTCTCCATATTCTTGGTGGGAACAAAAGTTTGAATGGTCACTTTTACGATACAGTGGGGGGCAGCATGGAGAAGGGATAAATTATCGTGGAGTTCCCTTAGGTCCATTTTTTTTAGAGATCGTGCAACAGCACGTATATCATTAAGCAGGATTCCCTTAGGTCCAGTTATAGGGGCAACAGCACGTATATCATCTAAAGATACATGAGTAGTATCTTGGAGTAGTATATATAGCAATAGTAGATACAAAAAGATCACTCATGTACTAATTACAATACACATACCGCAGAGTCTTCTCTACCTGCATTAGATACAAAAAGATAGCTCACATGCACACTTTACGGCCACGCGGTTGCCCGGTTTGAACCATCGTCACATCATTTGCAAATTAAATATCAGATGATACTTGATACACTGAAGCACTCCGTGGACTGTGGTTCAGGACAATTTCCCAGATGTCGTAGGAGTAGGGTATATTCACTGGTCACGTCTCCTGCAAGTGCGAATCTTCTGACTGAGTTTTGGCCACGCACGAAAAGTTGACCAACCCACCGACATTGCGCCGCCTATCAGTATCATCTCTCCCCCAGTCAAACGAAATGTCTCTGCAAATTCGCTCTCGCTCCAGTTCCAGTTCGCTTTGGTCGTCAGTTTCGATGGAAATGCACTTCCATGCAGCGCTACCTAGCTCGCACGGCGCGACAGATCGACGTAGCAAGTCGGCAATACCAGTGATGCACCACGTGTAGCGTGCTCCATCATCCATTGAGAATAGCACAAGCAGGATGTCTTCCACTTTTGTCTGATTCTGAAAGCGTGTGATTGGGTCATGAGTAGAAATTTCATCAGGTTTTGTAGCAACTCCATAGAACATATAGGTAACTTATGCATGAAGGCATGCACCCTCTAAGAGCATCTCCAAGAGATTAGCTAAATTATTTTTAAAGGTAAATTTAGCTATTATTAAAGGAAAAACGTCTCCAACAGACTCTGTAAATGACTCTCTAAAATTAGTAGCTCTTCATCCTACCTTATTCGCTCTCTACTTTTAGATAACCTCTCTTGCTAGCCATCCAACCTCTTGGTTCTATCGAGTCTGGAGTATTCTAATATTTTTTTTGTCAAATTTATTTTAGAGAGTAGCTAAATCAATAAATTTGACTAGTTTTTTTTTTTTGGCTAATCTTGCCCTCACGTTGCTCTGTTAACCTTCGACGACGCACGGCTCATCTCCACTCCGGTCGATCGAGCTAGCCACGCCCACGCACTAGTACTATAAAATGCACACGCCCCCATCGGCCAATGTGTATGTGTGTGCATGCAGTGCATCATTTTTCTTATGCATATTAAGATCGAGCTCACATTTGTTAACGTATACGAAAACAAGCAAGTTATATTCACCGTTAGGGATGAAAACGAAATTGGTAATCTCCGATTTTTTGAAATCGTTTTTGAGTTTTTTCTGATTTTTATGTCTAAACGAAAATGATAGCAGTAACCGAAAAAACGAAAATGATAACGGTAAAAATAATCGGAAATGAAAGCGAAAATGATTTTGCCCTCTTCCGATCGTTTTCGAAGATTCCCGTATTTAACCGGTAATTTACCGTCGGTAATTACCGATTCAAAGGCCTTTAATTAATGTATCCTTATTTGTTTATAGATATATAATGCATTACACACACAAGCACACAAAACAATTTTTTTGTTTAGAAAGGATCACATCTGTACACGCAAGCTGCAAGCACACAAGGCAATTTTTTTTGAAAGGATCACATCTGCACACAAGGCAAATAATTTTTGGAAAGGAACTATCTAACGGAAGTATTTCATGTGTATAACAAGAAGGCAATCAACACTCGAGGTTCTTTTTTCTAGCCTTTACCTTGTATATGATGTATTGGCTGCTACCTGTGACATATACATATATTGTGTTAGCTTCTTATTAGCTGTGTGTTTCCCAGATTTTTATTTCTTATTAGCACTATTGCGCTAATACATCTATTACTACGAGTCTTACATATCTTCGTACATTAATATGATGCTTGTTACTAACTCAACTACAGTTGCCTTGTATGAAAACTAACATATGTATATATCCATCACAAACTATGTAAGATGAATACTCAGAATATGGATGAGAACATGTGGTCAGGGACGATGACGACATGCCTGACGTTCATCTTTAAGAAACCTACAGGCTACTGTCTCCACTGAAAAAAGGAACTCTAATAATTCATGTTTTGATCACTATTTATGTCGAGTCAACTTAGAACATAATCGTTTATTTGTATCTTTGTCAAGAATTGTCATACTGTTACATGGTTTGCCACTATTTGAGACCTAAGATTGTGTGAATTGTGTGGTTTCAGCTTGTGATCTTGTCAATTGTGGCTTTATTTACTATTGTCATGTGAGATATGTCGAGTTATATGGATCTTCTCATGTTCTACAGTTTGGCGTGTTTATCGTTTTTTAGATACCGTTTTCATGGATTCCGACCGTTATCGATGTATTTTCCGATCAACTACTATCGTTTTCGAAATTACCGGAATATCAGCGCCATATTCGTTTCTGACAATATCGTATCGATTTCGTTTTCGAGAAAAAGATGTGAAAACGAAAGTGATTTGGTCTCCTATCGATCGTTTTCATCCCTATTCACCGTGATAGACTTGTACCCGTTAAGGATACGTTGTTGTGATTGTATTCTATAGTTTCCATGTAAATAGGATCTAGCTTTCCTAACCGCACTACTACAGAGTTGGTCTTTTGTTTCGGGCCTAAACAGTCTTTCATCCCGGCTTCGGAGCCGGGACTAAGGGTTCGGGACTAAATGTCCCATCTTTATTTCCGGCTCTAAAAGGCTCGCCAGTCTAGGCCACGGCGCAGGCCTTTTAGTCCCGGTTGGTATTACCAACCGGGACTAAAGGTTATTTTTTTGTTTTTTTGTTTCCAATTCAATTTATTATTGATTTTGGTTTTTCAATTACAATAGGTTTTCAAATGTATTCTTCGCTGATAATACACGTATACGCTAGACCTATAATTTAGTTTCGAGCGTTATTACACATAAATATACTACGAAACTATATATATATATATATTATAGAGCTATACTTATGTATAATATATGTACATGCACATAAAATTTACAACATTGTACAGTTAAGTGTTCGTCCGCCACTTAAAGGTCATATGTGCATGTTTTTCCGCCACTTAACTAATGTCATACAAGCTTTCGTCCTGGTCTGGTCTCAATGGCTACGCAGGGTTGTAGTAGAACTCGGCGCCTTTCGGGAGGACGTGGTCGTTGATGAATCCGGCGATTGTCTCTTGGATTCCTTTGAGCAGGACCATCTCCAACACCTAATTCTTCACATAATTCTCCTTCAATTTGCATTAATTAAAGGAAAAAGGTATTAATATATATAAGATTTATTTAGTAGCAATAAATAAACAAGATATGGATTTATTATATATACATGCATGTTACTTACTTTCTCCGTCTCTTTACGAGTTCTTTTGAGGTACACCCTCATGTACTCGCAAACATATTATCCACATAAATTGGTACCTTTTGGCTGCACGGTCACCCACTGTAAGATATAAAAAGATTAGTCTTGTCTCATGCTACGTGTGAGCTGAATCATGATAAGTTAAAGATGCGGGGAGCTTAGTATAACTTACCCTCAGTAAAATAGGATCAGGAAGTGGTGCTTTCAGATTCGGACGATGTTTTTCGACCAACCAAGCCCAAGCCCTGCCCAATAATTAGATCATTAATTAGCTATTGCAGAGTAAAAGAGCAGATATCAATATTTAAAAGATCGAATTGAAGTATTTACCTCTAGATCATGTCTATCATATCTTGGTAATCTGTCCGCGGTTTTCTCAACGAGTCCCAGACATATAGATGTTGACTATCAAGTTCAATGATAATTAGTATCCAGTGACCCCTGCATTTGCTTATAGATGCATATGTATAGACATGCTAGCTAGTGTGAGCATAATTATTACTTATACATATACATATGCTAGAGTGAGATTATTAAAAGAAAGAATCACTTACAGATAGTAGCAGCTCAAAAGAGATTTATCTAGACTGTCCATGTGGCATAGCTGGTGTAACTCGTTAAACTGGATCCACATGATGTCATTGCCACGGAAGTAGTGATGGTCTCTTACTTTGATGCCAATCCAGTCATGTTCTCCTCCAGCACACGCGCCCCTGTACCACTCGTGTAACTTGTACATTTGCGTACTAAGTTCATATAGCTTTGCAGGGTTGTATAGACTCTTACCATATTTATATTCCTTCTCCCACTCATCAACTTCCTCTAAAGATGGCACATTTCTGGTGCCAAGCACTTCATCCCAGGATAGACCGCTCTCATAAATGAATGTTTCAAACTTATCCATTTGCACATCGTCGGGTATTTGATCTAGCATGCTCATGTTTGAACCATATTGATTCCCAACCAGCAGCGGAGGCACTGATTGCTGTGCTTGTTCCCCGAGCTGTGCAACACCCTTCCGTGCCATCTTCTCTTTCTTCTTCTCTGCTCGAATTGATTTAGAGGTCTTACGGTCATAGTCTGATAGTGGCGAACGCTTCTTACAATCAGCACGTTGCTTTATCTGGTGAGCGTCTACCATTCGCCTTAGCTTCTCTAGAGGGATGCATAAGTATGGTTTCTCCGGGTTTCGCTTCGCTCGACTTGTAGCCCGGCAATGAGAGAAGAATTTGTCCATATCCATTTTCACAGAAGCATCGAGTTCCTCTGCAATCTTCTCATATGAAAGCTTCATCATCTGCGGGATAGCTGGTGTCCCTTGGCGATGCTTCCTTCTGACCGAGCACGTTGGTGAATATATTTCTTCAGGACTTTCATGAACCTCTCAAAGGGGAACATGTTGTGTAGGAACACATGACCGATAATATTAATCTCCTTGACCAGGTGAACTAGGAGGTGTGTCATGATATCAAAGAATGATGGAGGGAACACCAACTCAAAGCTGACAAGACATTGAACCACATCATTCTGTAGAGTAGCTATATCGAAAGGATTGATTGCGTTTTGAGAAATTGCATTGAGGAATGCGCATAGCTTCACGGTGGCCAAACGTACATGTGGAGGTAGAATTCCTCTTAAGGCAACCGGAAGCAGTTGCGTCATAATCACGTGGCAGTCATGCGACTTTAAGTTTATGAATTTCTTCTCTGACACATTTATTATACCCTTTATATTGGAGGAGAATCCAGATGGGACCTTAATGCTGCTTAGGCATTCAAACATGGTTTCCTTCTTCTCATTGCTAAGAGTGTAGCTAGCAGGTCTTAAATAATGGCGTCCATCATCTGTCTTCTCTGGATGTAGGTTGTCTTGTTCTTTCATGCGCTGCAAGTCATGTCGTGCCTCAAGTGAATCCTTAGGCTTCCCATACACACCCATGAATTCTAGGAGGTTGACACAAAGATTCTTTGTCAGGTGCATCACGTCGATCGAGTTGCGGACCTCTAGGTCTTTCCAATAGGGTAGCTCCCAAAATATTGACTTCTTCTTCCACATTGGTGCGTGCCCCGAAGCGTCTTTCGGAACAGGTTCACTGCCCTGTCCCTTTCCAAAGACGACTTTCACATCCTTGACCATCTCAAATACATCCTCCCCAGTTCGGTTGTCAGGCTTGGATCGGTGTTCTGCCTGACCTTTAAAATGCTTGCCTTTCTTTCTTACCTGGTGATTCCTAGGAAGAAATTGGCGATAGCCAAGGTACACGACCTTTTAACATTTTTTCAAATAGACACCCTCAAGATCACCAAAATGGTGCGTGCATGCATTATATCCCTTGTTTGTCTGTCCTGAAAGATTACTTAGAGCAGGCCAATCATTGATTGTTACGAACAACAATGCTCGCAGGTCGAAGTGTTCCTGTTTGTACTCATCCCACATACGCACACCTGGTTTGCTCCATAGAAGCAGGAGTTCCTCAACTAATGGCCTCAGGTAGACATCGATGTCGTTGCTAGGTTGTCTCGGGCCTGGGATGAGCATCGGCATCATAATGAACTTCCGCTTCATGCATAACCATGGAGGAAGGTTGTAGATACATAAAGTAACAGGCCAAGTGCTATGACTAGTGCTCTGGTCCCCAAAAGGATTCATACCATCCGTACTTAAAGCGAACCTTAGGTTTCTTGCGTCTTTTGCAAAGTTCAGGAATTCTCTGTCTATTGCTCTCCACTGGGACCCATCAGCAGGGTGTCTCAATATGTTGTCTACCTTACGGTCTTCTTTGTGCCATCGCAACAACTTTGCATGGTCCCTGTTTCTGAACATACGTTTTAGACGTGGTATTATAGGAGCATACCACATAATCTTGGCAGAGATTTTTCTTCCTAGGACGTTCTCCGCCCTCAACATCACCAGGGTCATCTCACCTGATCTTATACCGCGACGCTTTACATACGGGGCATGCATCTAAATTCTCGTAGTTCTTGCCACGGTACAGGATGCAGTCATTAGGGCATGCATGTATCTTCTGGATTTCTAATCCCAAAGGGCAGACGACCTATTTTGCTTTCGTACGTAGTGGCGGGCAATTCATTTTCCCTCGGAAGCATCTTTTTATTTATCTTTAGTAATTGTCCAAATGCCTTGTCAGATATACCATTCCGTGCTTTCCACTGTAGCAACTCCAGTGTTGTACCCAACTTTTTCTGCACATCTTTGGCGGACAGGTACAATAATTTCTTGTGATCCTCTAGCATGCGGTCAAACTTAGCCTTCTCCTTGTCACTTTCGCAATCTCTTTGTGCATCACGAATGACATCACCAAGAGCATCATCATCTTCGGCGAGTGCGTGTTCTGCACCTGCCTTTTCTTCAGCTTCCCCCATTGCAGTATCAGGGAAGTCACAGTATTGAGCAAGAATGTCGTTAGGGTCCAATTGTTCTTCTTCTTCATCTTCTTCCATTATAACACCGCTTTCTCCGTGCTTGGTCCAATAAATATAGTTTGGCATGAAACCCGACCTATACAGGTGTGAGTGAATAATCCTTGAACTAGCATATTCCCTCGAATTCTTACATTTAGCACATGGACAACGCATGAAATCGTCCCGCTTATTTGCCTCGGCCACACTAAGGAAATAATGCACGCCATCAATGAACTCTTGGGAGCAGCGATCGGCGTTGTACATCCAATGTCGTTTCATCTGCATTACAAGACATACCTATATATATATATATATATATATATATATATATATATATATATATATATATATATATATATATATATATATATATATATATATATATATATATATATATATATATATATATATATATATATATATGAAAATCTTGAACTTATTTAGTTAACTACACAAGTACAACTCGCATGACACCACTACTCAACCGATTAATTTAAGGAAGCCTCATTAGAATGTAGAGAGTCCCAACTAGCACTAAAAAAATAATACTAAAATGCACTCAGCAGCACAACGACTTCACGACCAATCCCAACTAAAACAGACATGTCATTCGTGATGTGTTCAACATCGACGGGCTTTGGCTCGCTCACTGCCTCATCTGTCGCCGCTGCCACCTTTGCAAGAGATATTTGCACGTGTTCCTCATACTCTTCCTCCCCGTACCAGCCTTCACATCCAGTGCCATCCCACTAAAATTAGAACAAAAAAAGATAGAACTTTAATTACAAAAAATTAGTGCAAACTAACCATAGCCATCAAATATATGCGACAAAATAACTCACATTGCGATCCGGACACTTGAAGAAGATACGCCCCTTGTTGGGACACTCCTTCTTCACTCGGTACTCCTGCACAATCTTCCCACACTCGCCGCACCCAATGAGAGGGAGGTCTGGCCTATGTCGCTTTGGAGCCTGATGAGAGGCCGAGGACCCGGAAACAGTTGCCATCTACTCTCTAAATATATACTCATTTTTGCAAACTACTGTAAATTCATCTTTTTCTAGAAAAAATAAAACTAAAAAACTAAAATTCTATATATTTATAAACCACGAAATGTGGTAGGCATACTAAGAATGAAAGGTATATATACTAATTTTAATGAACTAATTGACCCGGCCACATAATTTTGTAAATTGAAGTATTACAAATTTATAATTTTTATAAGCAAATTGAAAGAAGTTAATAAAATACCCTAAATTCTCTATTTCTCTAACTAAACCATGAAATGTGGTAGACATACTAGCAATGAAAGGTGTATACTAGTTTTCATTCACTAATTTTAGCTTCCTTCATCAAAATATTCAAACTATCAAAAGATTAGATCTTAAATTTGCCTAGAAATCATAAAATAAAAAACCACATATATATATACACCACGAAATGACAAGTGCTCTTGCTAAAACATAAAAGGATGAAGCTAATTACCTTTAAAGAAGTCGCCGACGGAGTAAAAGCCTTGAGATGGATTAATGGCCGGAGATGAAAGCAAGAACAAGCAAGGACACAACAAAGAAGAAGCAGAGAAGTGAGCTCTCGGGCTCGGGCTGGGGAGGACGAAGAGTTGAAATAGGTGGGAGGCACTTTTAGTCCCGATTCCTATAACAGCCCGGGACTAAAGGCCAACCTTTAGTCCCGGTTTGTGCCACGGCCCGGGACAAAATATTTAGTCCCGGGTGGTAACACCAACCGGGACTAAAGGTTAGCCTTTAGTTCCGGTTTGTAACACCATCTGAGACTAAAAGTCTCCCTTAACATGGCCTGGCGCCAGAGCCGTTGGGCGGGGAACTTTTAGTTCCGGTTGATGTTACCAACCTGGACTAAAGTCGTTTTTGGTCCCGGATACAAATTTCGTCGGGACTAATGCCTATTTTAGACATCGACGAAAGGTTTGTTCTCTAGTAGTGCCGGTTAAGCAAATCACGGTGAATCTTGTAAACCACGGCAGGGGTGTATATTAACACGTAGGCGTGCACACGGGAACTGTGTGACGCTTCCATCCTGGTCTTCTCACGAGTTTAACTCTCCACTCTCCAGTAGTCATCGTCGCAGTGGCACGGAGACAAGCCGTGCACTACACGCGGCACACGTCCAAGTACGGTCCATTAGATGATGATGAAGCTGTCGCGCCCCGTGCACGCGACGATGCTAACGCTGCTCCTGCTCGCTTGCCACCGTTTCTAGCTCTCCGACTGCGCCAAACCATCGTCTCCTAGGGAGAAAGCCGCGGTGTTTCCCTCTGCTCACCGCCATGACGCCGAGGACGCGCACCTGCCCGGCATGCAGACGATGGTCGGCGACGTCGTCGGGAGCCCGAAGACCAACGACGCTGCTGGCCTCTCGGCACCGTCGTCGGACGCGACACCTGTGCAGGGCAAGGAGGAGGAAGGCGTTGGGTCGGGGCCGTGGCAGCAGCAGAGGACCGGAGCGCCCCGGACTGCGCTGCTGCTGGGCTCGAGGTTGCCGAGGCGGTTTCTTGCAGCTGCAGCAGGGGTGGTGGAAGAGTCCGGCACGGACGGAGCCGGGCCGTCGTGCCACTCGCACGACGTGCACGTAAACTGCCCGCCGCTATCGAGCGCTGGTAAGAGGCCAAAGCTCGAGGCCTCGAGTGCATGGTTCCTATATTCTCTTTCGGGCCTTTGTAAGGTATCTCTCAAATATTTCCTTTGTCTGTAACTATTCGGTGTGCGTTCCACTAAAAAAAATACGTTGACGACTGTCGACCTCTCGTCCCTCCAGAAAAGAAATGGTTCGGTAGTCCAGCAGTCGGGTGTCTAGTTCTTGAAAAAAAAGAGACCATGTGCATTTATTGATCATGTCGTCAAATATATACCATGCATATGGATCATTGCCAACCGAAGACTACTCCCTCCATTCTAAATTACAAGTCATTCTAAATTTTTAAATACACCCTAAATATCATTATTTAAATTATGAAAATATACTCTAAATATTGTACAATACTATCCTATAAATCTTATTTAGATTACATACCTCTAACATCATAAAAAGTCTCGAATAATTCCTTTATCTACCGGCCCTATCAGGTGGAAAATTCAGCCCATTCACATTAGCCAGTGGCTCCTTCATTGAATTTTCACTTGAGTGAGGTGGCAAACCATCCTTCAAGCATCAGACACTTTTTTTTAACTTTGCTCAATGTGTGGGAATGTAGGATTGTCCCATGGAAGTGCTAGTGAGTACTTCCTCCACCCTAATTGTATAATGCACTACTCAAACTTTTCAGAGAGCGAATAGTATTTTTCTCTCACAGCATTTCAGCATAAACATCAGCATAAACCAAATTTCAGCGAAATGAACAAGGACTTCAGCATATACAAAGAAGCACTAATACTTAAAATACGTAAGAAATATTACTAGATTAGTTATGAAATAGATTTTCACGATAAATTTATTTGTGTTAATACTATTTTTTATAAACATAGTCAAATTTAAACTTGTTCGATTTGTCAGAGATTTGTATACTTTTTAGTATGGAGAGAGCAGTGACGATATCTTCTCAATCACTGCTGCATTGTACGCTCACGCCACTCTGGGTTTCCTTTCATTACGAGATGGCAGATTTCCATACGAGCTGGAACGTGTGGATTGCCCGGCACACGGGCGACGCAACAAGCCAACCACGACACGTGTCTCCACGGTCCACATCACGGCCACGCCCCAGACTCGAGAACCGACTCATCAACGAGGCTACCGCAAAAAAAATCCGAGCGGCCGCGTGAACCAAACCCAGACCATTTGAGCAAATTTACCGTTTGTATCTGTGGCCGGCAGGTCTATCCTGACCGTGAAAGTGTCCCAGGTAGGCAGGGGCAAAATGGAAAATGTACAAGCTGTCCATGCGCACGACGGTAAGAGGAAAAGTTGGAAGCCTGACGCCGGCCATTTGGAAGAGACAAAGCTTGAGCAGCTCCAAAGAACATTTCCACCCTGCCGAATCCACCTAGAAGAGACACTTCGAGCTCGCGGAAGTGCAGGTAGGGGAAGAGCGAATGAAGCTGCCCAACCAAATCGAAGAGGATGGGGAGCAACTGCTGTGCGAGCAGGGGCGAGCTCGCCGCCTCTTGCCTGGCAAGTTGATGGAGCCAAGAACACTAGAGAGGAGCAAATCAGCGCCCATAGGGCCACGGATCTGCAGGAGGGTGGAGGAGCACAGAAGCGTCGGCGCTGGGGGGATGGAGGCCTACAGTGCAGCATTCGGAAAATACTGTAAGTATCCACCTGAATAGTGCGCTGGAGGATGGAGGGCTCCAATACTTGTTGCTGTGTTTTCAACATCTCAACCAAAACGCAGGTTGTGATAGGTTATCCACCTGAACGCTACAGCAAAGGAGATGCCCAAAACAGTGGAATGTCAATTGCGGGTGTGTTCACTCCGCGAAAATAGGCGAAAAGTTACTGTAGCACCTTTCGTTGTTATTGGGCAAAATTTGTCCAATCATGGACTAACTAGGCTCAAAAGATTCGTCTCGATATTTACGGACAAACTATGCAATTAGTTATCTTTTTTACCTACATTTAATACTCCATGCATGCGTCGAAAGATTTGATGTGATGGGTGGAAGAGGAAATATTTTGGGTTGGGATGGGGAAGTGAACACACCCTGCAGTAGGAAATGTCTTCGCCCAAGGTATAAATTTTATTATGCTGTTCATTAATTACCGAGATCTGGAACTGACATTATGTTCGTTGTCTTGCTCTGTATGAGACTTTCTAATTCAGATCTGGAAATTAAATAGTCCTGTAAAAATTGAGACCTCGGTAGTCGTTTTGATAATTGCAGTTCGATTAGTTGGATATAATAATGTTAGATTTGCCAGCGAAAACTATAGATAGATGAATGAAGTTTGGTTTATTCTGACGTGGAAGATAAAATAGTCTTGGTCCAGCAAAGTAATAGTAAATGTCTTCTTGTTCAGGAGGGATTGGTCACTGTACAGCCTGCAAGAGTTACTGCTTGGTTTCAGCAGTGGTGCATTACGCCTAAGTAATGAGTAATGAGAATTCCCATTTAGTAGAAGGTGTATCATGTGTGGAAGGAATTGGTAATGGTACGGAAAGAAATGATGTCTGCTTTAATGCAAAAACTGAAGGTGGCACACCAGATATTTCGTTGCAACAGCAGTATGTAGAAAGCGAGGAGGACAATGAGCACGGAGATTCAAGTGATGAAACTAGTTATGCAGCAAGTGACACTGACAATGATGAAAGAAGCAATCAGAACACTCAGCCAGAGCAGTCTGCAGCATTTTTTTTCCAAATGAGAAAGAATTGGACAGTGTAGACTGGAACAGATTCTATTCTACTGGTGAACTCACGAAGGCAAAAGATTCTAGTGACAACACACACCCACACATTATATTCTTTTCTTTCGGAGCAGGACATGTGGTACTCTAATATGGGGGCAGTAGCTTACAGGTTTGTTAGTATATGTTTGGGGAATTTTCTTATATGCAACCGAGAAAACACAATCTCTCATAAATCATCGATGTGTCCTTATTTACATGTGGGCTCCCACAATGAGTGATTTAAGTTTATCCAGTGGCATGTGAGGAATTTGTCCTATATGTTTCATAGCTGGTGCGTAGTGGAGTTCTAAAGCGGGCCGATAATGTAAAGAGCGGTAGAGGTCGATCTAAACTAACTTGGGACGAGTCCGTTAAGAGAGATCTTAAGGAGTGGAATATCTCCAAGGATTTAGCTTTGGACAGGAGCGCTTGGAGATTGACAATCAACGTGCCCGAACCGTGACCTCTTTTTGTCTTGTGCCCTTTATGTTCCTTTATGTGTCTCCCTGTTTCTCGTCTCTTTTGGGTTTCATCTCTAGCCTACCCCAACTTGCTTTGGACAAAAGACTATGTTGTTGTTGTTGTTGTTGTTGTTGTTGTTGTTGTTGTATGTTTCATAGCTGGACGGGATGAATTGGGTTGTAAGTTGTACATTGGTGGACTCGAGTGTTACACAAAATGTCAGCATATCATGTGTTTATTCATGCCTGATCTGCTTGCAGAAAGGAAGTCGGCTACGATGGATGGAGACTTGACTTTGTTTGTGCCTTTGTGGTTTCAGGGATGGATATGTCAAAGACTATTTGGAAGCAAGTGAACCATACTTTGCAGTATGAGAGTACTGGGACTCCCTCAGTTATACTTATGGGGAAATGGACTACAATGAATTGTTGATTGGATAAATGCTACAAATGGAACTGCTGGCGCATTTGATGTTACCACTTAAGGAATACTTCAAGCGGTACCAATGCATCTTACAGTTTTTAAATATAAATGTTCTATGGCAGTTCTTATGGGTCGAGTTCAAAGTGTTCTAAAAAGTTGTGAACCCTGGCTGGGAGCCAGTATACTTCAGTTCTGTTTCAATGTTCCAGTAGCATCTAATTAGCAGCAAGAGCAAAGTTCCGCTAGGCGCTCGATTAATCGCGCCTAGGCGCGACTAATCGGTAATCGATGGCCTCCCGCCTGGCCTAGGGGTGAAGGCGCGTCCTAGGCGGGCGCAACGCCTAGGCTCTCGCTCGATTCCTGCTCGCAGACGCCGCTCCCGCTCGTCCTCTTCCGCCTGCGCGCGTGCCGGAGAGAACTTCATCCGCCGACCTCCTCCCTGCCGGCGCCGGTGAGTCGCGTTGCTCGTCCTTGCCGGCCGCCGGGCGCCCTGCTCGTCCCCGCCGGTCGACCTACTCGTCCCCGCCGGCCGCACTTCTCCCCGCCTGGAAGCTCCTTCCCGCCGGCCGCCGGTCTCTTCTTCCCCGCCTAGAAGCTGCTCGCCTGCTCCCCGTCTGGAAGCTCTTCACCGCCAGCCGACGGCCTCAACCCTAAGCGGCAGCACCAAGGTCAGTCCCCTCCCCTGCTCGGCTGCTCCCTGCTTCCCTCCCCTGCTCGTTGCTCCCCTCCCCTGCTTCTCTCCCCTGTTTTGAACCTGCTCGTTGCTCCCCTCTCCCCTGCTTCTCTCCCCTGTTCTGAACTTCTGATTTGTTGCTATATATAGCCATTATATATATATATATATATATATATATATATATATATATATATATATATATATATATATATATATATATATATATATATATATATATATATATATATATATAATGGCTATATTGCCAAAACGCCTAGGAACGCCTAGGCGCGATTAATCCCGATTACTCCCTAGGCTAGGGGTCAGCGCCTAGATTCCGCCTGCCGCCTAGCGAAACTTTGAGCAAGAGTTCAAAACATTACTGGTACTAACATTTCATTTCTGTTTCAAACTTCAACTAATGTCTAATTGGTGACAAGAGCTCAAAAGATCATTCAAACAATAGCTAAAAATTGCACATTCTCATAAGGCTCACTTGTTCTGGTACCTGGTCCCTGAATGTTGATTATCTGTTGTGAAGTGGTTTGCTTGTAAGACCTACTCATCTAAGAATGGAAAGACCAGCCTTTCCCATCTTTTGGGAAGGATGCTATTGCATTGTAGTGGTTTGACTTTGTGCACTTACATTTAATGTTTATTACATATTTTTCCATGCATGTGTAATATGGAATTTATCTTCTCCTACACATGCGCTTCAAAGATCAGAGTATTGGCACCTGTCCGATGAAAAAGGGAAACACCCTGGAGTATTGGGTTGGTGGCCTTCAAGAGCAGTCAAATTTGTAGAGAATCATGATACTGGTTCTGCTCATGTACAACTCAGTATCACAATTTATCCAAATAGAATTGTGCCATATTATCTCAAAACTTCCATTTCTCAGCACTTGCGCAAGTTGCCATATTTCTAGTTGTATTTGCATTCAAGGAACTATATCTAAGACCCTGTGTTGTTCTAAGCAAGACATTATGTAATTATAAATTTCATCTCTGATGAGGAACCTGCAAAAAAGCCCATTGTCCTTTCAAAGATGCCTGTCACAGCAGTTAGTAATGGTTCAAAACATGTTTAAGTCTGATAGCAGCAGCTCCGACAGTAGCTTAGATGAGGATGAAGTAAGTATTTGTTTCCTATTCTATCTTGAGAGATAAATCTTGAATTCTTTTCGAATTCTTTTTCTTGGATTTTTCTTTCCATTGATGAATCATTTGCAGCCTGTTGCTTTTATTATTATTTTTAAATCTGCTATGTGTTAAATGATGGTTCACATCCTGTTAATGTTCTTTTTTATGCATCTTGAGCTCCCACACTGCACTAGATGAATGAAATAGTACCCTTCTAACTATGAGATGTCGTATGAGCCAGCCCACAATGTCACCAGGGTCAGCTCTAATAAATTACTGAGGTCAAGCTTAACATGAACAAGAACAATATGCTAGCTAAAGAATTACAGTATTCCGTTTGGGTGCATTGACCCTAATAACAAGGGCTGGATTCACTCCTGCTTTTTTACGCCATCTAAAAGAAGACAACAAAGATGTACTATTTGCTAAACTAATGTGCACAGGATGCAATGAAATGTTTATAATATTTTATGTTTATTTGTAAAATTAGGCAGTTATGAGTTTCATATGTAAACATAATATATATGTACTAATGTGAAATCAGGCACCTCTGTGTAATTTCTATGCTCGGTTACTGTAATCAGTAATCTCCAATCAAGCTTACCTTGATTTCTTTTTTCCTGGTTTCACTGACATTTGTCTTGCTTTCTTGCTTTTCAGAAACCTGTTGCTAACCTAAAGAAGCCTCAGGTTGCCTCTGTGCAAAAGAAGACCCAAGAATCTGATAGCTCTGACAGTGATCGAAGATCCATGGCTGGCGATTATAGTGAAACGCAAACTATATTGTACCTTTCAGACTTCTGTTTCCTCCTATTGGAGGCTATACTGCTTTATTTGATTGATAATTTTGACAATCGTTGTACCATTTTTAACATTTGGAGCTATGAAGTTATATCGTAAACGTGACTTATATTTATAAAAAATGAGTGGCAAGTTTGTTGTTTGAACCAAATTTTCGTAAGTTCAAGTTCTTGTGAGTACAGTACATACATTTTCAAAACTTCAAGTTCCTTTCAGTACTATTCAGATGAAGGGTTTTTTTTTAAGCAACCGATGAAGTCATGTAAGTGCATGATGGTGATTCACTGATTTAGACATTATCATCCTTAGCGTAATGGTAGTGATGTTTGACAGGCGCAGGCTTCGTCTGATTCTAATGATCACAAGTTAGAAGGCAAGAATAGACCCAGAACATTTTAGATGTTATATTGGCAACCGATATGCCTATTTGTGCAGACACACTGGCTTCAGATTGATGGAACGATTACTGAAATTAAATAGGGAAATGCCCGAAAGTTTTTTTAGTACCATCACAAAGCAATGAGATTTTGAAGAATGAAAGATGAGGTAAGCAGAGGTCATTCACATCTACCAAACGAAAGAGTCCAGCTTATAGTGTTCAAAGCATCATGATTCTGGAAAGTATAAACAAGCAAAAATAAAATCAACATATATGAGCCTGACAATAGAAGAAAAGGAGGTTGCTAGGGGCCTGTTTAGTTCCAATTTTTTTTACAAAAAACTACTATAGTATTTTCGTTGTTATTTGGTAATTAGTGTTCAATCATGGACTAACTAGGTTTAAAAGATTCGTCTCGTGATTTACAACTAAACTGTGTAATTAGTTTTATTTTTTTTATCTATATTTAATGCTCCATGCATGTGTCCAAAGATTTGTTACTGTAGTTTTTTGGAAAAAAAAATTTAGTAACTAAACAAGCCCCTAGCATCATGGAAGTCCATACTGTACATGAACAAAGATAACGCAAGGACTATGAACAGACCATATGTTCCTGGTCTGCTTGACCATGGCTGTGTTTAGTTGCATCGATAAATTTTTTGAAAATACTGTAACATTTTCGTTTGTATTTGTCAATTAGTGTCCAATCATGGGCTAATTATGTTTGAAAGATTCGTTTCGTGATTTACAATCAAACTGTGTAATTAGTTATTTTTTTTATCTTATTTAATGCTCTTTGCATGCGTCCAAAGATTCGATGTGACGAAAAATCTTGTAAACTTTTGGAAGTTTGAAGGGAACTAAACAGGCCATGTTGAGTAGTCAGGCAAGTGACAGAATATGACAAGACAAGTACTTTGGACACAGGAACACAAATTTGAGAGTAACAGTAACACCGGATTGACATTTCACCTTTTTACATAAAAAAAATATAGTTCCATGTCACAGGCTCTCACCGCCCAGTCTGCTAGAAGATCCTCCCAGTCCCTCCGTCCCTGTTGTGTCTCAAAGAAAGTGTCGTTCTAGGCGACTGAAACTATGTTTAACACCAGATTTAGGCCAGTGTACAATTTGGAGCGAGCCATAGTTAGTGGTGACCTAAAGTTCTCTCCAGATGATTTATTCACCTGAATGTGCCCCATGGTCTTTGATGATGTTTGGACCCAAGTCTTTGGCCCAGGTTAAAAAGCGTAGTCATTGATTAACATTAGGATTTAAGAATGCTAGGAGTAGCATTGAGCTACACATTCTCTTGAAAATGGTTGCTAGTGGTGATTTTACTGTTGTGGATGAATCTAAGTGCAGAGATGATGAAAAATAACCTTTATTATTATCCAGCTATAGTTCTTATGGTTTGATAAACATAGTTTAGGAATAGAATATATTATTGTATATAGAATTCTGGATGATGGAAAAAGCCTAAAGAAGGTGACGAAAGCATATTTCATAAATTCATCACTTGTAAATTTTCTCAAAGCCATCTTAAGTCATAGGACAAATCTCTCGAAATAGAAAAGTATTTTATGAACAAAGTCAAAACAGCAAACCATAACAAGTAATCGATAAATTGATATAGTTTTATGACACAAAAAGAATGTGCATAATTCATTTTTTTCGTAAAATGTTTCATCTTAGATGTGCCTGATTGCACCCCCTGAATTCGTTTGATAATATAGCCGGCAAAGTTTTCACAGGATTCAGGGTGTAATTTCCCTTTGGTCTAGGAGAGAGTAAATTTGTCGTACTCACTGGCTATGCTCAGGTCATTATGATTTGTCTCTAGAAATATAATCATCAGTAAGTAAACTGAATCAGGGAGCAAAACTCAATATTATTAAAACATAAATGTACGAATATAGCAAAGCACATGATTAAATTATTTGAGAAACCTGCACAGAACATCAGGACAATGCAGCAGACAAGGAGAGAACCAGCCAATGGATGTCAATCTGATCTTGAGGAGCAGACTGGGACAACGCCTCTTGTTATGGTTGCCCTATTGTGCTGCTGGCACTGATTGTGTAATTACGCTGATTAATTATCCAAAATTGGTTACCTGCAAGACAGAATTCATATTGTAACAAAGTTAATGAGACCAGAGGGTAATGCCAAAAATTAATAACATTACGTGTTCATATTGTAACAAAGTTATTGAGACCAGAGGATAATGCCAAGAATTAATAACATCATGTTGTGTTTGTAAAATGCAAGGCTTGTAGAGCATGGACTGCACTGGAAATAATATTAGTCCTAAACAATGATATTTGTTATGATAGAGCCAAAATTCAACCAATGCCAAAATCTGGAGTGGTAAAGTGTGTTTCGATGGCAGTTATGCCAGAGTTTGTCAGAGCTATGAGTATGACATGTAGGGTCCACATGTCATTTTTTTCTTCAAAGAAGTATAGCCATGTGGGATCTTGTTTTGTAGACAAAATCCCAACGAATATCATGGTCAAAATAAATTGCAAACAGAAATATGTTAAGCAGACATTAGCATTTGAAGCTTGATTATCTTAAAATTTCAATCTATGTGCATGCAATGGTTGCTTGACACTTCATCCACAGGCCCTAAATGACCGTCAACGGTTGGCCCGTGGGGCAGAGCAATTTTGGCTGGTGACTGAAGCTGACTGGTGATAAATTTTTGTTGTCCGGATAAATTTCCGTGGTAGGATAAAATTTGCCATGGTTTCGGTTTGAACTTTAAAGAAATTGTAAGTACATAGGATATAGTGGACTAATGCTATCTGCAACATGTCATTTAAGATGGTGACTGGATTAGGCTTCCTCTGTATTAAACTTTTCTAGAATGGTTGAGATTTGAGATAAGTTCAGAAATTCAGAGAATTCTGATTTATAGTATGGCTATGGTGTATTCCAGATACTGCACGTTGAGAGAGAAGCCAAGGGAGTTGGGAGGGGGGGGGGGGATCATAGGAGAGGGCGCCTGGAGATAGTATTAGGAGTACCTGGTTGTGATTCTGATGGCCACCAGCAAGGGAAGTGCAAGCCGCAGCAAGAATTTGTTGGTTTGTGAAAGCGTGACGGAATGCTGGTGGAAGAAGAGGCGCATTGCTGCTAGCAGCTCGCTGTCGCTGCAGAGGGGCTAGGAGCAGCGCTACACTGCAAGGGGAGCCGGGGAGAAGCACGACCTCTCATCAAGGCCAGTGGCCGCCGGGCGGTACAGGGTGAAGCGGGAGACAGGTGAGAGCCGCAGATGACGCAGAATGGAGGGCGAGAGGCCTTGCGCTGGCACGCGCCAGTGGACCAGACTCGTGGCGCGCCGCTTCACTGGTGCATCGCACTCGCGCCGCGAGCTCTCTCCTTCTAGCATTTCATCGAACACATTGTGGGCGTTGTCCATATCGAGCTTGAAGCCAAATTTTGGTTCAATGCCGTCATCGATACTGACCTTGGATTTTCTTAAGGCTGGATTGCGGACGGCTGGTCAGCATCCTCGGCAGGGCAAACGGCGGCGGCCGGTCGAGCAGCGGAGTCGTGCGCAGCAGGTGGTGCGAACCCGTGTCGCCACTGCGGCGCAAGGGACAGCTCGTAAGCGAGCCTTTGTGCAGGCACGACTGCACCGGGGGGGGGGGGGGGGGGGGGGGGGGGGGGGGGCTGCAGCCGTCGTGCCTGCGCCCGCCACCCGTTCCGGGGTGGCCGGAGCAGCCACGCCCGCACCTCCTGCCGCGCCAGGGTCGCAGGGGCCGCACCCCGCCTACGCCAGGGTCGCCGGGGCCGCTGGAGCCCCCACCCGCGCCGGGATGGCCGGGAACGCGGCGCATGCGGCGTCTGCACCTTGCTCGCGCTGGGGCCGCTGGCCACCCGCCCGTGCGGGAAGGAGGAGGGAGGTGCGAGGGCGGCGGAGCAGAGAAACGCGCCGCGGAGAGGCCGAGTCGCCCCCGAGCGGGTTCGCGAGGATTCGCGACTATCCGGGTTGACGGCATAACGGGTGAGAAACCCGCTACGCCCCCGATCGGACGGTTCATATCGTGCCTTGGCTTGATCCGACAGCTTGCGGGTTAGCAGGTGACGTGGCACTATCGGGTGCCCGCTTTTGGTGCAGAAATCGTAAAGAGAGATCTGGTAGGGTTTCCTTTCCCGTGCGAGGCGATTTCCCTCTGCTTTGTTTCGGGGGTTTAAGTTTGGATATAAACCATTCCCCTTTTGGGATTAGAGGGGATAGAGGGTAATGAACTAATTTCCCCACTCGATTCTCTGTTGCCAACATGAATTAATTTTGGGATATTTAACTATTTGTCATACTTACGGAAGGCACATCTTCAAAAGTCATCCTTATTTTGGCAATTATACATTTGCCACTTTTACACATGATCGTTTACACATTTGCCACTTTTGCTGACGTGGCACGCCAACTCCTCACGCCACGCTGGATTAGGCACGCGAAAAGACAATATTGCCCCTGCCTTCCTCAACTGACCAGTTGCCAGCCCACTCTTCTGCCACTGACATGTGGGGCCCACACATCAGGGTCATCCCCTACCTCCCCCATCTTCTTCCTCACTGCCTCCGTCGACGAAGCATGGTTCGCCCTTCCGAGCGTTGGCGCCCAGCGCTCCTCTCCCGCGTGCGGCCCGAAGCGCAGCTGCTGTGCAGTGGGGCACCAGCGGTAGGCAGCCCGCCCTCTTCACGCGCAGCTCTCCAAGCGGTAGGTGCGTGGCTGCCTACCCGCCCGAGCGCGGCAGCGGCCGGTGCTAGCGCGTAGCGCTCCCTCGCACGGCGCACGAGGACCCGGGGAAAAAGCTGCAGGCGGTTGCAGGCCGCTCGGCCTCCCCTGCGCATGGCCCGGAGCGGCCAATTGCAGTGGCGCGGTGGCAATTGGAATTTTTTCCCGGTGCAGCGGCGCGTTGGGGAACTATGCTTTGTCGACGGAGGCAGTGAGGAAGAAGATGGTGGGAGGTAGGGGATGACCCTAATGTGTGGGCCCCACACGTCTGTGGCAGAAGAGTGGGCTGGCAACTGCTCACTTGAGGAAGGCAGGGGCAACATTGTCTTTTCGCGTGCCTAATCCAGTGTGGCGTGAGGAGTTGGCGTGCCACATCAGCAAAAGTGGCAAATGTGTAAACGACCGCTCGTAAAAGTGGCAAATATATAATTGCCAAAATAAGAATGGCTTTTGAAGATGTGTCTTCCCTAAGGATGGCAAATAGTTAAATATCCCATTAATTTTGGGTTATGGCACATGTACCTGTAAGACCACTTGCAAAAAGACGTTTAACTTTTGCAGACTTGCCACACTGGGGTTTAGGGTCTGATTAAGGAGGAGTTGATGATAGCTTGCTCTAATCGGTCACTTGTGGTGTGTTTGCAGTCAACTTATTGCTCCAGTTTGTACGACCACTGCCAGACTGTGGGCAGGACTATTCATATTGTCAATCTCGATCCAGCTGCTGAGCACTTTGACTATCCTGTAGATATGGGTAATTTTTCTGCTTATGTGTTACAATGTAAAGCTCTTGTCCACAGTAAAGTATTGCTCTCACTTACTTTTTATTGCCTGGCATTTTGGCAGATGTCAGAGAGCTGATTTCATTGGATGATGTTATGGAGGACATTGGGCTGGGGCCAAATGGCGGTCTCATCTACTGCATGGAGTATCCTGTTATTTAAGCATTATTTTTGTTTATTTTATAGGCTGCCAAAGCTATTTAGTTGATTAGTTCTGAACTAATGGCTGTGTTGCTTGTGCATTTTTACACTTATTTCTTATTATTGGGTTGGAGGTGCAAAACCGTTAGGAGCTGAAACTGGATTTGCGTTACCTTTTCTTTGCACTTGGTTGTTGCTCTGTGAGACTGATGTTTTGAGTTTCAACATGTATTGCATATTTTTTTTAAAGGGCACCGTTCATTTGTTTGAACATTAGACATAATCCCTGTAGGTTGTGGCCATGCGATTATTGGATGTTCACTGATATGACAGAATGTTGCAGGACGGATTGGCTCAAGAACTAATCGAGCTAACTTATGGCAACGTAATTCATGATGATATTGTTCCTTATGTTAGGAGTTTGTTTTGCTAGGATTTTATGCTTTCAATTTCTGTTTCCTTAACAAAACCTCAGGCACCTAGAAGACAGCTTGGATGATTGGTTTGATGAACAGCTAGAGAACTACTTGGATGATGACTATCTTGTGTTTGATTGCCCTGGTATATTCTCAATTCATCTTTGCATGCTTTGATTGTTTCTTAATAGTTGCACGGTTTCATCTCACTTACTATTCTTGCCACTTACATTAATGTGACAAAACAGGCAATCATCAGTCTTTTTTTACTAATTGTGCATTATACTTGTCCATCAATTATACACAAAAGCCATTTTGGGTTACCTCTGGTTTGTTTAGCAATTCTAGTGTATATGTCTTTCTAATAACAATTCTATACATGAAAAACTACATATTTATAGGGTCGACATCACATGTATCGGTTAATAATTTTCTGCATCTTGCTTTTCCAGGCCAGATTGAACTCTTCACGCATGTTCCAGTTCTGCGGAACTTTGTTGAGCACCTGAAACGAAAAAATTTCAATGTTTGCGCTGTTTACCTTCTTGATTCACAGGTTTGAATCATGAATATGAATTTTCTTGGCAATGAAGTTATATTAAACAAAAAACACAAGCCTGATTTCAGTTGTTTTTTCATGGTCCAGTTTGTCAGTGATGTAACGAAATACATCAGTGGTTGCATGGCTTCTCTATCAGCTATGATTCAGCTTGAACTTCCTCATATCAACATCCTTTCAAAGATGGATCTGGTCTCCAACAAAAAAGAAGTAGAAGAGTATGCTTTTTTTTTTTTTTTCCTTTCATCCCTCGCATAGTTCCAAAGGTTTGAATTTCCTTGTCTGTATTAATGTTCCAATGTCTCTAGGTACCTGGACCCGAATGCACAGCTTCTTCTTTCACAGCTGAATCGACAGATGGCACCTTGATTTGGCAAGTTGAACAAGTGTTTAGCTGAACTGGTAGACCTACTATGAACCATCCTTCATGCGAGCATTTACTGTTAAAATATTTTTATCAGAGTTCTTTAGTGATGCCATGCACCTATAATTGTTGGATTTGTGCATTTAAATTTATCCTTTGGATATAAATTGATAGCCAAGTTAAGATATGCTAAAAGTATAGCTTGAGCCTAATGTTCCTTCAATGTGGTACTGCGATGGAACAGATCGTCTTCCTTTGTGCTTACGTTAAGCCAGATACAGTTACAACAGCTTTAGTGTGTTTGAACATTTAATATTTGAGTTCTATGGTGCATGTATCTTGTTGTCCAGTGGACCATGGGCAATTCACCTTTGTTTTGTTTATTTATGGATGGGAAGTGGAAGTATTCTATTACCGATTCTTGGCTGTGGTGAGGTCTTCTGGAGTAGAATCAAATCTGTGGAATGCTCTGATTGCAAACACTGCCAAATCTGGGGATATCTTAGAAAATTCAGATTGCGCTGGATTTTCACATGGATTTCTACCAGTTTAATTTTTTAATCTAGTAAATAGTAATATATACTATATGCGTTCCAATGGAAGCCTCATGAGTTATGATTGTCTGAAAGCGTATTGCGTTAGCCATTTGAAGTAGTTCAGTTTCTTTGTGCTTGGCAACAAGCTCAGAAACAATACAAAGTTGTACAAACAAGCAGATGTATTCATTTGCATGCTTGTTTAATTATTTTGTATATACTAACGTGCTATATTCTTGTTTCCGTTGTACATATGTGAGCTAATTCCGATATTCTACTTGTCTCACTTTCTTCAGCGTCATGTTTAATATTTTTATAGTACCTTGTTTTGGTGCTATCAACCTGCAATATTAATCTCAATTCCATCGTGTAGGTTGATGATTACAGCATGGTTAATTTCGTACCACTTGATTTGAGAAAGGAAAGCAGGTAAAACTGTTGTTTTGTATGTTAACAGTGTCTATTACATGGTTAAGTTTATGGTTCTTAGTGTATTGTGCAAAACTCCTGTAAACTATACTATAATCGATGTAGCCTTTTGTCACTGGATCCCTTGGCATGGTACTCTGCTATCATGCCTACAAATGCACATTTCATATACCACATTTAACCTGGAAGACGTACTTCCATCTTGACACCTCATTTCTGATGCAGTAGCAGTGTAGCACACTAGGCACCACTAATGTGTTACTATTGTGTATTCTGCTGCTGTTACAAAATCATGCTTGATTTGACCCTATATCTTGCCCTGGGAATAAAAAGAAGTCTAAATCTGGCAACTTTATGAAAGACCGTAACAGGATATGCGTTATTTTAATGAAAAGGTAGGGGATTTTAGCTAGCTTGAATGAATTGTTATCACCGATTCGTTCTTCCTTGCTGACTGTTATATTTCGTTTGCCATGGTATTTGTGGACATGCAAAATTTCAATTCTTTAATCAAGCTATTTGAATTTGTTCTGTTTTCATATAGCCATATCCCTAAATGTCCCTGTTTCTGCAGCATACAATATGTACTGTCGTATATCGACACCTGTATCCAGTATGGGGAAGATGCAGATGTGAAGGTCAGGGACTTTGAGCCCATCGAGGACGACGACTAGTAGTTGCCTCTTGGATGCCGAAGGAGCTGCAAACTGGTTGGTAGTAGTATTGTAGTGAGGAGTGGCCTCTGGGAGTATATGTATGGCGCAGGCTTGCAAAAAACGTCATAGGATGCTGATGACATCTACCTGGTCTATGTAAGTTCGAAACTAAAGCAGAGCACTCATATCTGCAAGTTTCAGTAAAAATGAGTCTGCCTTGATGGTCCTGTTCTCTATCAAAATCGATTCAATGGTTCTATTAAATGGAACTTGACATGTTAACATTCTCCGTTCTATAACAACCTCTGTCCTACTGAAATGAAACAGTGCACAACTTAAACACGCGCGCGCGCACACACACACAGAGGCAGCTAAGGCTCTACTAAAATTGAATTCCGAGTGCCACAAACGGAAGTGGAAAGCAGCTGA
Source organism: Saccharum hybrid cultivar R570 (assembly GCA_038087645.1). Classification (NCBI taxonomy): domain Eukaryota; kingdom Viridiplantae; phylum Streptophyta; class Magnoliopsida; order Poales; family Poaceae; genus Saccharum; species Saccharum hybrid cultivar. The sequence goes on along the minus strand of JAQSUU010000410.1, from coordinate 3,247,643 downwards.
TAAGATTGATTTACCTGCCCTATGAGCACCATTCTCTAGCATTCTGGAACATTCGCAGCCAAGGGCTGGGGCCACTCTTCTCAACCTGCCATTCCTTAGGATACCATGGATATTGCCACATCATGAAGCAACGCTCTGGATGCGGCATCATAGCCAGGTGCCTCCCATCAGGTGAGCAAAGAGCTGCTATACCTAGTGGAGAACCACTAGGATTGAAGGGATAGGTCTCAGTAATATTGTTAGAATCATCACAATACCGCACAGGATCCAGATTAGACTTCACAACAGTAGCTAGAACATTTTCATCTGGGAAGAAAGATCTTCCCTCGCCATGAGCACTCCAATCTCCAAAGACCCAAGGTGGAACCTTCCATCCCTTTGAACATATAGTAGCAGGAGAATCGCTAATGGACACTGGTAAACCGGCACTCAAAACGACCAGATTCATTGTGAAAATACCTCGACTAGGACATATCTCCACCTGTACCAAGAGAACCTCCAACACCTGATCCTGGCACCCAGCCAAGAAGAGCCATAAGCTGACAACCATTGCATACTCCAAGGCTAAACGTGTCTGGCCTATGGTAGAAGTCCTGGAATTGCTGAATGAGGGGTTGGTTAAACCTGATTGATGCAGCCCAGCCTTTCGCTGAATCCAGCACATCTGCATAGCTGAAACCACCAACAAACGCAATCCCACGGAACTCCTTGAGAGAAGACTTCTCAGCCCAGAGGTCTGACATTGTAATATCCCATGGTTCAAATCCAGCAGCGTGGAATGCAGCAGCCATTTCCCTGTCCCCATTGCTCCCTTCTTCACGAATGATGGCAACCTTTGGTTTCGAGGAAGCAGTCAACAGTTTCCCATCTGTGAATTTGGGGGTAAAAGACAGAGACCATGATGGTGATGTCCTGCATTTTAGTCCTTTCTCAAGTTTGACACAAGATTTCAGACGTTGTAACTCCTCAAGCTGGAAGCTTGTTTCCTCCCACAGATCCCTGAGATCCGAAGTTTTTTCCTTGAGATGCAGATTGCCATCAACAAAAACTTCTATTTCTGGTGAGCTAGTAACTTCTCCAATAACATTAGCGGAAGCACCTGCTATTTCAAGCTTTTGCTTCACGATGTTGAGATATTTTGAGTGTACTTCAATGAGTGTTTGGTTTGTAGAACGAGGTAGTTCATTGTTATTTCACTCTTTAGTTTTTTTTTGTTTGGTTTGTGATGAAATAGAATAAGTTGATGCCATCACCTCAATCCTCACGAGCTAATAATTAGCTTTAGTATAAAGAATGAGCTCGTTCCACTAAATTTGAGGAATAGACTCGTGATGCATATCATCTTATCTAGAATGGATTCTTTTCTCAAACCAAACACTATAAATCCACGCACACAGGCACTCACACTCACACATAGAGAGAATCTTGCTACTTGATCATACATTCATACCACATTCATTTCTGACCCCCTGATTTCTATTTCTTGCCAGAGCTCATATATATGCATATAAATAGGCGCATACGAGTACGACCATTTTTATCAGACCAAACGAGAACTGCTTACTCTTACTATTACAGCGCTCAGTTGGCTTCATCCATCTGATGCTACACTTTTGTTTCACTGATCGATCGACCGATGCCAATATAATATGCCATCATGCATGCATATGATCCGTAGGTATGGTGCAACCAAACAATCTAGCTAAGGCTAGTGAGCTACCCGCGCCGCCCAGGTGAAACGAAACGAAACCATGATACATACCTGACCTACACGTAACCTAGCTTGGATTTCTTGGTCTCTTTGGGAACTTTTTGTTTGTGTGTGTTTGTTTTCTGTCCATCCTTGCCTGGTGCATGCCCAATCATTATTCTCCGCGCGTGCGCTGCGCCATGTACCAGCGCGCGGACGCGTGGCGCAAGAAAAGTGGAGACAAAGGACGAGCGTGGAGAGTGAATAGTGGAAAGTGCAGACACGTGACGAAAGCGGAAGCTAGGACCGAGCGATGAGCGTGTGAAGGGAGAGGGTCACGTGGATTCTGTGTCAGAGCTATTTTTTTTTACAAATGGTATACAAACTTTAAAATGTGATAATTTTCTTATGAAGCATCCTTTTATAATTCCGTTTGCACCGGTACGTTCATCACAACGAGAACTATAAAACTAGACCCATATTGGATATGTTTCGAGATAATTTACATGTTCATAAAGTTTTGCACTCAGGTATATAAAGTTTCGAATGTGGTAGTAAAAAGTTTTCAAAAATTTGGTGCAAAGTTTTAAATTATAAAGTTCCATTTTAGGTGTACAAAGTTCATAGCATCTCAGTACAAAGTTTCAAATGACTCAGTATAAAATAAAGTTTAAAATTATAAAGTTTTAAATCTTTGAATTACAAATTTTTAAATATGCTAATATAAAGTTTAAATTACAGAGTTTTTAAGTTTGAAATACAAAGTTTTAAATGTGCTAGTATAAAGTTCCTCAAGTTTAAAAACAAAGTTTGAAATATAAAATTCTAATTCTTAAAGTACAAAGTTTTTAAAGATGCTAGTATAATATTTTTGAATTTAAAATGTAAATTTTAGAATTATAAAGTTTTGAACCTTGCATTAGAACAAAAGTTTATAATGTGTTAGTTTAAAGTTTTAAACCTACCACTACAAAGTTTGTAATGTCAGAGTTTAAAGTTTGTAAACTCTAAGTGTAAATTTCTGAATCTAGCAGCATAAAGTTTATAATATGATTGTTCAAAAATTTTGAACCTAGCAGTATAAAGTTTGTAATGTCATAGTTCAAAGTTTATAAATTTTGAGTGTACAATTTTGAACCTAGCATTATAAAGTTTGTAATGTGATAGTTCAAAGTTTATAAATTATGATTGTAAAGTTTTTGGACCTCATTACAAAGTTCTTAATGTGATAGTTCAAAGTTTTTAACCTAACATTACAAGGTTTATAATGTGATGGTTCAAAGTTTATGAATTTTAAATGTAAAGTTTTGAACCTAGCAATACAAAGTTTGTTGTGTCATAGTTGAAAATTTATAAATTCTTAATGTAAAGTTTTAAACGTGGCAACACAAATTTTAAAATGTCATAGTTCAATATTTTGTAGCTAGAAGTATAAAGTTTGCAATATTAAATGTCAAAGTTTTATAAATTATGAGTGTAAAGTTTTAAACCTAGCAGTGCAAAGTTATATAATGTGATAGTTTAAATTTTTTAATCTTGCAGTACAAAATTTTGAACTTAGTACGAAGTTTATATAACTTCATGCATTTTTTTATTTGTGTACCTTGTATTGTTTTTTTAGATATTAATGACAACTATTTTGGTATTGAAGAAAACGGAAGCCACATGTGCTTTATATTAGCTATTTGTATGTTGACAAATAAGATGTACTTTTTTTCTCTTTTTTATAATAACCAATTTTTATTTTTCTATATCAGTTGAATTATCAATCCTGTATAAAGTATTATGAAACATAAGGTATATGAATTTTTAAAAATAATACTTCCACTTCCATATGGATGTCAAACCATCTCCCCGTCCTTTTCCTCTCCCATAAACCTGCTATCCCGAAAGAGAAAAAAAAATAGCTCGTAGAATCTAAACGGGAGAAAAACTGGACAGTTAAAAGTGAAAAGTGAAAAGTGGAAAGTGGGCAGTGGGAAGTGGAAAGTGGACAGTCAAAAGCTACATGAGAAAGAAAGAAGAAAGTATGTTAGAATACGTACGTACGCTACTCAGTCTGCGGGTACACGTGCGTCGCTATTAATTTAGGTGGGCGTGCGCTGCTAATCCTGCTGGCGCGCTGAGTAAGCGTACTGCATATGCGGACCTGTGGTGTTTTAGTGGTTCCATCGCAGCAATCATATATATGTGACAAGCTAATTGAACATGATTGGCCTTTTGTTCTCCTCTCTTTGTTTCATTTAGTTTGGCTAGTTTATGGGTGCGTGGATGTGGCTTGCAATTTGTCCTCACCCATTCCGATCCTTTTCCTTTTTACTAAAACCAACCTTCTTAAACAAACTATCTGTTTTGTTCTTTTTTTTTTTTTGAAACAAAGGCATGAGCCCTGCCGCTAAACTAGAACCGAAGAATTTTATGTATAGGACTGTTTTGTTCTTTATCAAATAATCCAAAGTACAAGTTAGGTCTGCAGCAGCGTTTGTCTAAACTTGGTTAAACCTTCGTCTAAACACGTGTTAACACTAAACTGTGGTCATAAGTTAGGCCCTAAATGGTAACTTAAAAAATCATTTAGATGGTCAAATTAGTAAAAAAAAGCTTAAACAACGCGTTTAAATGTGATCTAAATACTTTTAAATAATGCTAGTCGAGGCGTTAAATGATAGTCTTGGTGGTAGAGAACATACATGGTAAAACTATTTGGCATTTGTGTCATTATTAAAATTTAATGTCTAATGTAATTGCGTACTTATAGCGAATCATTTAACTTTGCGAGAATTACATGTCTGCGATAGTGCCAATGGTCTAATTTATCGTCTAAACCGACTAAGCCCTAATAAGAAGAGTGGTCGACCGCCTTAACATCTAGCCCATAGGAAAACATTGTCCTCCGTTGAGAGGAAGATCACAACAAATGTATAGTCTAAACCGACTACTCCCTCCGTCCTTAAAAAAATATCATTCTCACTTTTTGGGAAGTCAAAACATGTTTAATTTTGACCAAATTTATATTGTATAATTATTACTATTAGATAGATCATTGAATATATTTTAATAATAAACTTATTTGGAGATACAGATGTTGCTAATATTTTATATAAACCTAGTCAAACTTAACAAGTTTGAGTAGCAGATTGATTTTTTTATGGGATGGAGGAAGTAAATGATATGCGAGAGTTGAATACCTCGAGACAATGTTAAGCTTATAGGAAAATATTGTCCTCTAGTTGAGAGGCAGATGAAAGCCCAAGTTTGGTTTTGGTAATTAATGACACCAAGTTGCTAATGCCATGTGTTAAGTGTTTTGAGTTAGGCATAAGCAACACACGTGATGAAGGAGCATGTGGCATGGAGTGATGGCCACAAGATCACAAGTGGTGTAGATGCACATAAGATGGTGTACATGATGATCAAGTGGAAGAGAAGGAACTAAGAGCGCAAGGCAAAGGTATAACCATATGGTTTTCCTTTTGTCGGTCTAAGATGAGTAGAGAAGTGATTGACCGGGTTTAGGATACATAGCCGACTATCAAGAGGGGCAATCACGATTAGCTCGGAAATCAAGTGCCACTAGATCATTGTCTTGAGCATATGCATTAGGATCTAGTAAAGAGCTAACATAACGCCTTGAAAAATGATTGTGAAATGCTAACACACATGCACATGGTGATATACACTTGGTGGTGTTAGCACATTTGCGAAGGCGGTGGAGTTTAAGCGGTAGAGAGGGATTTGAGTTCCTCTCTCCCTCCCACCGAGCTTGCGAGGCGGGATTCGGTGCTTTTTGGAGAAGTGAAATGCCTATTTTCTACTGCGCCGAAAGTCGGAAAAGAAACAGAGGCGAACGGAGGTCACTGTGGTGACCAGACGCTGCACCGGACGCAGTCACGGCTTGACCAGCGCGTCCGGTCAGTTCAATCCGGTCAGCGCGCCTAGGGTTGATGACCGGACGCTGGTCTGGCCTGACCAGCGCGTCCGGTCAGTTCACCGATGCGCAAAAGCAGAGCGCGCGACCGGCGCGTCTGGTCCTTCACGGGACCGGTGCGTCCGGTCAGGCGTCCAGAGGGGCAGAGAGCGGAGGAGTGATGATCGGACGCTGGGCGCGTCCGGTCATGTACGATCGGACGCGTCCGGTCGTGATGGAAGCTTACTGGACTCTGACCGGACGCCAGGTGAGGCGCGTCCGATCATTCGCTAGGGCGCATCCGGTCGTTGCTTCGCGGGCTCGCGGTGCTGAGCGATCGGCGCGTCCGGTCAGTTGACTAGCGGGTCCAGTCATACGCTAGAGTGCGTCCGGTCATAGCAACGGTAACTTCTGACACGCACTATTCACGTTTGTCCTGTAGTGACCGGACGCGTCCGGTCACCCTGACCGGTGCGTCTGGTCATCCTGATTTGAACTGCGTCGTCCGGTAACGGCTAGATGCGTACCCCTTCGTTATAAATAGACGTTGGCCGGGGTTTGAGGGCAACTCTTGTATATTTTGAGAACTAGAGACATACTTTGAGCTAGAGAACAACCCCTCCACTCATCTCTTTGTAAAGTTGCACATCTTGAGTGAGATTGAGTGAGATTCAAGTGCATTGCTTGAGAGTTACATTCTAGAGGCACTTGATCTTTGAGTTGCTGCAGATTTCTTATTACTCTTCCGTGTTTCCTGACACGGTAGACGACTTGGAGCAGCGGAGGTGATTGAGCTCACAATTGGAGATTGTTGGAGCCTTCACCAAGTGTTGTAAGGGGTTCTTGATCCTTCCCCGCGGGAGTTCACAAATTGGATACTCTAGTGGAGCTCGTGGCTTGGAGAATCCCCATCTTGTGTGCGGTTGTGCGGCGCCCGCCGAGGGCTTGACTCTTGATAGTCGATTAGCTCGCGAACCGACAAGTGGGTGTATCGCCACAACGGGGAGTAGCTTGCCGAGAAGCAAGTGAACCTCGGGATAAATTCTTGTGTCATTCTCTTCCTGAGGATTTCTCTTGTGTGATTGATTGATTGGTACTCCTCATCTCTACACGGCGGTATAATCTCTCAAGGCTCTTCTCTTGTATTACTTCTTGTTTCTAGCTTGTAGTTGTTGTTGTGTTTAAGTGGATAGCCTTGTACTAGACTTGTGTAGGTGGCTTGCTTAATTAGTTAAAGCTAGTGCTTTTGCTTCGCCACCTTTCGTACTAACTTGTGGTTAAGTAATTCTTGTAGAAGTTTTTAATTAGGCTATTCACCCCCCCCTCTAGCCTATTTGGACCTTACAAGTGGTATCGGAGCCGAGGCACCATTTATTTGAGTCTTAACAACCTACGGTGAAAAAGAAATGGCTCAATTAAGCTTGCACATCAACAACACGAAGAAGGCACCTCACTTTGATGGCACAAATTATGCATATTGGAAGGTTAAGATGACTGCACACCTAAAGTCAATCAATAGAGAAGTGTGGAAGGTCACCGAAATAAAATTTGAGGTTGCTAATCCGGAAGCACCTACTCCGGTGGAAGAGAAGAAGCTCCAATGCAATGACATTGCCATTAGTGCTCTTCATGAGGCATTAGATGACAAGACCTTTGAGCAAGTAAAGAACATTGAGATTGCTCATGATGCTTGGGCCAAGCTAGAAGAAACATTTGAGGGCACCGAAGGCACAAAGACCGCTAAAGCATATATCTTATAAGAAAAATTTTCAAGCTTCAAGATGCAAGATGATGAGAGTGTACCAGAGATGTTTCATAGGTTGTAAGTCATTGTCAATGAGCTCAAGGCACTTGGTGAGGAGGTCAAGGACAATCAATTCTCTATGAAGTTCTTGAGAAGTCTACCCAAGAAATTTAATACATTGATCACTGTGCTAGTAAGGACTACCTTGAAGGATTCAACTCCTCAACAAATATTCCAAGAATTGATGACCGATGATTCATATAGAGAAGATGATGAGAAGGATGAGTTGGTCAAGAAGAAGAAGGAAAATGAGAAGAAAGATGATGAAAAGAAGAAGAGTGTGGCATTCAAAGCTACCACATCCAAGGGCAAATCCAAAATTGAATCATCAAGTGATGAAGACTCAAGCTCTTATGACAGTTATGACATTGATGAGAAGATGGCTCTCTTTGTCAAATAATTTGGCAAATTCATAAAGAAGAAGGGCTTTCATGCAAGAAGGAGAAAGAACTCATCCAAGAAGAATGAGCATACCATGAGATGTTTTAGATGCCATAGCAAGAACCATCTCATTGCAAAGTGTCCTTATGATAGTGATGATGAAGATGCTATCAAGAAGGAGAGAAAGAAGCAAAAGAAGAAGTAAGAAAAGAAGGAGAGCTCTCATAAGAAGAAGAATGATTCTCATGTTGCTACATGAGATAGTGATGATTCCTCAAGTGATGATGAGGATGACAACAAGAGCAAGAAGAAGGGACATGCTATCATTACCATCCAAGAGAAGGTCTCCCTCTTCGACACTCCATCATGCTTCATGGCTAAGGCCGCAAAGGTATCATCCGACGATGAGAATGATCATGATAATGCTAGTGATAGTGATAGTGATGAAGAAGAATTCACTAAAGATGAACTAATCACTATGCTAGAAGATTGCACTCAACATTTTAAAGAATCTAGAAAGGAGTGCAAGGGCTTGCTTAAGGAAAAGAAAAACCTTATGCAAGAACTTGATGAGCTTAGGGCATCTTATGAGAGTCTAAAGGTAGACCATAATAAGCTTCAAAAGTCTCACACCAAGCTTGAAGAAGCTCATTCCTCTTTAGTTGAAAAATGTGAAAACATGCCAACTAATGTTGAGAAAGCTAAAACTTGCAACATAGGCATATCATGTGATATAATTGATGAAACTTTTCATAAGCCTATTATTGTTGCTCCCACTAACACTTCATGTAGCGCATCTACATCATCCTCATCTAGTAGTGATGGTTTTACTTGTGACTCCACACTTATAGTTGAGAATGAAAATCTCAAGAAGGAGGTAAAAGAGCTCAATCACACCTTAGCTAAGGCTTATGGTGGTGAGGACCGCTTGCTTATGTGCTTGGATAGCCAAAGGGCTTCTCTCTACAAAGATGGATTGGGATATAACCCCAAGAAAGACAAGGCCGCTTTTGCTCCTCACAAGACTCATTTTATGAAGAACAATGGTAGCTATTGCAAAAGTTGCAAGCAAGTTGGTCACATAGAGCAACATTGCATGAACAAGAAATCCAATGCAAATGTATCCTCAATTAAGTATGATTCTTTCTATATGCTTACCAAGGGTACAAATGGTGTTTATGCTAAGTTCATTGGTACACCATGGATGGGCTCAAAGAAGAAAGCCATTTAGGTACCAAAGAGCTTGGTCACTAACCTTGGAGGACCCAAACAAGTTTGGGTACCTAAAAAGAATTGATCTTGTCTTGTAGGTCAATTACAAAGCCGGAGGAAGGCATTGGGTGCATGATAGTGGGTGCACTCAACATATGACCGGAGATTCTTGTATGTTCAAATCAATTGATACAAGTCAAAATGGTGGTTTTGATGCTATCACTTTCGGCAACAACAAGAAAGGCAAGGTTAAGGGGCTTGGTAAAATTGGTATCTCAAATGATATGAGTATATCTAATGTGTTGCTAGTTGAGAGCTTGGATTTCAATCTTTTATCCGTGGCATAACTTTGTGATCTTGGCTTCAAGTGCATTTTTGGTAGTGATGATGTTGAAGTCATAAGTGTTGATGGATCAAACTTGATATTCAAAGGATTTAGACATGGTAGCTTATACTTGGTTGACTTCAATGATAGTGAAACACAATTGACATCATGCTTGCTTAGCAAATCTAGTATGGGATGGTTATGGCATAGAAGGCTTGGTCATGTTGGAATGAAACAATTGAACAAACTTTTGAAGCATGACTTAGTTAGAGGCTTGAAAGATGTCACTTTTGAAAAGGACAAACCATGTAGTGCTTGTCAAGCCGGCAAACAAGTTAGAAATGCACATCCTAGTAAGAGTGAAATGAGCACATCAAAGGCATTTGAGCTATTGCACATGGACTTGTTTGGGCCAACAACATACACTAGCATTGGTGGCAACAAGTATGGTTTTGTGATTGTGGATGACTACACTAGATACACTTGGGTGTTCTTTCTCTATGACAAGAGTGATGTTTATGATCTATTCAAGTCTTTTGTCAATAGAGTGTAAAATGAGTTTGAAATCACCATCAAAAAGATTAGAAGTGACAATGGTAGTGAGTTCAAGAACACAAGAATTGAAGATTTGTGTGATGATCTTGGCATTGGACATCAATTCTCACCGACATACACTCCTCAATCCAATGGTGTAGTTGAAAGGAAAAATAGAACCTTGATTGATATGGCTAGATCAATGCTTAGTGAATACAATGTGAGCCATTCATTTTGGAGTGAAGCTATCAACACGGCTTGCTATTATAGCAACCGTCTCTATTGCCATGGAAAGCTTGGGAAGACACCATATGAGTTATTGAATGGAAGAAAGCCCAACATTGCATACTTTAGAGTGTTTGGTTGCAAATGCTATATTCTCAAGAAAGGCATTAGATTGAGCAAGTTTGAAAAGAAATGTGATGAAGGGTTCTTACTTGGTTATTCTACCACAAGCAAAGCATATAGAGTTCGGAATCTCACAAATGTCACCTTGGAAGAAGTTCATGATGTTGAGTTTGATGAAACCCAAGGATCTCAAAATGAAGCTCAAAACCTTGATGATGTGAGAGGAGATCAATTGTCAAATGCAATGAAGAACATGGACATTGGTGATATAAGGCCGATGCAAGTTGATGATGATGATATTCATGTGATCAACCAAAGTGTGCAAATTGATACAAATCAAGCAAGCTCTAGTGGTACTCTTGATGAAGCTCAAGTTCAAGGTCAAACAAGTGAAAGCAATCAACTCCCAATACTCCAACCTACTAGCATTGCAAGAGATCATCCGTTGGACCAAATCATTGGTGGAATTCAAAGTGGTGTTCAAACTAGATCAAGATTAGCATCCTTTTGTGAGCATTACTCATTTGTGTCACTTGAAGAACCTAAGAAAATAGAAGATGCTTTGAAAGATTCCGATTGGGTAAATGTCATGCATGAAGAGATAAACAACTTCACTAGAAATCAAGTTTGGGAACTTGTGGAAAGACCAAAGAACTACAATGTGATTGGTACCAAGTGGGTCTTTAGAAACAAGCAAGATCAAGATGGTATGGTTATGAGGAACAAAGCAAGATTAGTAGCACAAGGATATACTCAAGTTGAGGGTCTTGACTTTGGAGAGACATATGCACCGGTTGCAAGATTGGAGGCAATTAGAATCTTATTAGCATATGCTTGTGCACACAACATCAAGCTCTATCAAATGGATGTCAAGAGTGCATTTCTCAATGGCTACATCAATGAAGAAGTCTATGTTGAGCAACCCCCCGGTTTTGAAGATGACAAGAAGCCCGACCATGTTTACAAGCTAAAGAAGGCATTGTATGGTTTGAAGCAAGCACCTAGGGCATGGTATGAGAGATTAAGGGACTTTCTTCTCTCTAAAGGGTTCAAGATGGGAAAGGTTGACACCACTCTCTTCACCAAGAAGCTTGGAAATGACTTGTTTGTGTTGTAAATCTATGTGGATGACATTATTTTTGGATCAACTAATCAAGACTTTTATGAAGAGTTTGGAAATATGATGGCTAATGAGTTTGAGATGTCTATGATTGGAGAGTTTAGTTACTTCCTTGGACTTCAAATCAAGCAAATGAAGAATGGCACATTTATAAGTCAAGGCAAGTACATCAAGGACATGATCAAGAAGTTTGGATTGCAAGATGCTAAGCAAATGAGTACACCAATAGGCACTAATGATCAATTAGGTATTGATGATAATGGAAACATGGTAGATCAAAAGCAATACCGGTCTATGATTGGAAGTTTGCTCTGTGTCACCGCTTCTAGGCCGAATGTGATGTTTCGTGTGTGCAAGTGTGCAAGATATCAAGCTTCACCTAGAGAAAGTCACTTGAAAGCAACCAAGAGGATATTGAGATATCTTAAGGGCACTCATGATGTTGGATTATGGTATCCTAAGGGGTATAACTTTGAGTTGATTAGATATTCGGACTCCGACTATGGTGGATGCAAGATTGATAGAATGAACACAAGTGGCACTTGTCAAATGCTTGGAAGGTCTCTTATTTCATGGTCATCAAAGAAACAAAATAGTGTTGCACTATCTACCGCCGAGGCCGAATACATTAGTGCCGGTAGTTATTGTGCACAATTGCTTTGGATGAAAGCCACCTTGAATGATTTTGGAATCAAGTTCAAAAATGTACCATTGTTTTGTGACAATGAAAGTGCTATCAAGATGACTCAAAATCCAGTTCAACATTCAAGAACCAAGCACATTGACATAAGGCATCACTTCATAAGAGACCATCAACAAAAGGGTGATATTATCATTGAGAGCATTGGCACCGAAGATCAACTAGCCAACATATTTACAAAGCCACTTGATGAAAAGTGATTTTACAAGTTGAAGAATGAATTGAACATACTTGACTTCTCCAACTTGAAATGAGTGCACCCCCACATTCTTATATGACATGCCTCTCCTCCAACATTGCAAGGTAAAGTTGTTTGGCATATCATTCATACTTTGCTAAGGACATGTTTAGAACATATAGACATATTTGCATGACAAATAGGCTCATTCATGAAAATCAAATGATTTTGATGTATATATGGTACCACTATTGCTTCTATGTTTGTTTAATCTAGTGGTAGCATATGACATGTTTGTGGGCTTGCAAACCTAGTGTTGAATCTAGTAAACGAGCTCATGATGTGTAATTCAACATGGTCAAGATAACCCTTATACTTTATGAGGTGTGAAAAAGCTTGTCCTTGGATCAAACCGAATTACATATTCTAGGCAAGTAATCTAGATTGAACCATAATTTGGACTCTCTCATATTGATTGACTTATCTCTCACTAAAATTGGCACCTTTTTGGTGATTGTTGACAAAGGGGGAGAGAAAAGTCACAAAGATATTGCAAAGAGAGAATAAGATACAATAAGGGAGAGAGAAAAGTCACAAAGATAAAAAGTTAAGTTACAAAGGGGGAGAAAGGGATCAATTAAAATTGAGCACACAAGTAGGGGGAGAAAGCTCATGAATTATTTGTTGCATTTGTATGTGCACTAACATGATGATGTGTTGCATTGCAAATTTAATTTTGATATTCATGATTGAATGGTGATTGCTAGAAATAGATCTTGAATGATGAATTGTTGAGAGTAGCTTCACGAGTGGTATCTAGACACCTTTGCTTATAATGTTGATCACACGGGGTACTTTAGTGTTTGTGATCTTTATAAGTAATGTATTACAAGTGGTGTCTAGCTACATCGATGCTAAGGATGATATATAAAGGTAACTCTGATTGGTATCACGCTTCAAAGGTCCATTCTATATACCTTAGCATCATTTTGATAGTAGTAACTCTCTCAAAATTCAAATCCATACATATGTGCATAATTGAACCAAACTCATGGAAGCACATATGTAGGGGGAGTTAATACTATCGAAATTAAAAAATTGATTTCATTTCATATCTTTGTGATGGTTGTCATCAATTACCAAAAAGAGGGAGATTGAAAGCCCAAGTTTGGTTTTGGTAATTAATGACACCAAGTTGCTAATGCCATGTGTTAAGTGTTTTGAGTTAGGCATAAGCAACACACGTGATGAAGGAGCATGTGGCATGGAGTGATGGCCACAAGATCACAAGTGGTGTAGATGCACATAAGATGGTGTACATGATGATCAAGTGGAAGAAAAGGAACTAAGAGCGCAAGGCAAATGTATAACCATAGGGTTTTCCTTTTGCCGGTCTAAGATGAGTAGAGAAGTGATTGACCGGGTTTAGGATACATAGCCGACTATCAAGAGGGGAAATCACGGTTAGCTCGGGAATCAAGTGCCACTAGATCATTGTCTTGAGCATATGCATTAGGATCTAGTAAAGAGCTAACATAACGCCTTGAAAAATGATTGTGAAATGCTAACACACATGCACATGGTGGTGTACACTTGGTGGTGTTAGCACATTTGCGAAGGCGGTGGAGTTTAAGCGGTAGAGAGGGGTTTCGGTTCCTCTCTCCCTCCCGCCGAGCTTGCGAGGCGGGATTCGGTGCTTTTTGGAGAAGTGAAATGCCTATTTTCTACTACGCCGAAAGTCAGAAAAGAAATGGAGGCGAACGGAGGTCACTGTGGTGACCGGACGCTGCACCGGACGCGGTCACGGCTTGACCAGCGCGTCCGGTCACTTCAATCCGGTCAGCGCGCCTAGGGTTGATGACCGGACGCTGGTCTGGCCTGACCAGCGCGTCCGGTCAGTTCACCGATGCGCAAAAGCAGAGCGCGCGACCGGCGCGTCCGGTCCTTCACGGGACCGGTGCGTCCGGTCAGGCGTCTAGAGGGGCAGAGAGCGGAGGAGTGATGATCGGACGCTAGGCGCATCCGGTCATGTACGATCGGACGCGTCCGGTCGTGATGGGAGCTTACTGGACTCTGATCGGACGCCAGGTGAGGCGCGTCCGGTCATTCGCTAGGGCGCGTCCGGTCGTTGCTTCGCGGGCTCGCGGTGCTGAGCGATCAGTGCGTCCGGTCAGTTGACCAGCGTGTCCGGTCATACGCTAGAGTGCGTCCGGTCATAGCAACGGTAACTTCTGACACGCACTGTTCACGCTTGTCCTATAGTGACCGGACGCGTCCGGTCACCCTGACCGGTGCGTCCGGTCATCCCGATTTGAACTGCGTCATCCGGTAACGGCTAGATGCATACCCCTTCGTTATAAATAGACGTTGGCCGGGGTTTGAGGGCAACTCTTGTATATTTTGAGAAGTAGAGACATACTTTGAGCTAGAGAACAACCCCTCCACTCATCTCTTTGCAAAGTTGCACATCTTGAGTGAGATTGAGTGAGATTCAAGTGCATTGCTTGAGAGTTGCATTCTAGAGGCACTTGATCTTCGAGTTGCTGCGGATTTCTTGTTACTCTTCCGTGTTTCCCGACACGGTAGACGGCTTGGAGCAGCGGAGGTGATTGAGCTCACAATTGGAGATTGTTGGAGCCTTCACCAAGTGTTGTAAGGGGTTCTTGATCCTTTCCCGCGGGAGTTCGCAAATTGGATACTCTAGTGGAGCTCGTGGCTTGGAGGATCCTCATCTTGTGTGCGGTTGTGCGGCGCCCGCCGAGGGCTTGACTCTTGATAGTCAATTAGCTCACGAATCGACAAGTGGGTGTATCGCCACAACGGGGAGTAGCTTGCTGGGAAGCAAGTGAACCTCGGGATAAATTCTTGTGTCATTCTCTTCCCGAGGATTTCTCTTGTGTGATTGATTGATTGGTACTCCTCATCTCTACACGGCGGTATAATCTCTCAAAGCTCTTCTCTTGTATTACTTCTTGTTTCTAGCTTGTAGTAGTTGTTGTGTTTAAGTGGATAGCCTTGTACTAGACTTGTGTAGGTGGCTTGCTTAATAGTTAGAGTTAGTGCTTTTGCTTCGTCACCTTTCGTACTAACTTATGGTTAAGTAATTCTTATAGAAGTTTTTAATTAGGCTATTCACCCCCCCTCTAGCCTATTTGAACCTTACAGCAGATCACAAGGTCCATGTCAAATTGGGTGCTCCATCGTAAGTCACGTACACAATATGTACACCACTAGTGTCGGTGTTCGGACCCGGGAGGACCGTAGACCGACGAGTGAATTTGTGTTGCGTGCTCCCTAATCCGGATGGTGATGCAAAGAGAATACACAGGGGTTTATCCTGGTTCAGGCAAAGAAGACCCTACGTCCAGCGGGGGAGAGAGTATTGTATTTCCTTGCACTGAAGTGCTTGTGTAGGGGTTACAAGCTGTGAGAGAGGGAGCCGGTCCCAAGTCTCAAGAAAAGAAAAAATGGAGTCTTGCTTGAGATGTTGATCTCGGAAGTGAAGAAGATCTCTGCCTTGTATGTGCTCCTCGTTCCTTGCTTGGAGAACCCTCTGCCTTCTCTTTTATAGGGCCAAGTGGAGGCCGAGGCGTGAAGGCACGGCGGGCGCTGTAGAGGTTGTTGTGGCGACGTGCGTCTGTGAATGCTGGCCATCCCTGGGGTGTCATGGTGACGTCGGTGATGGGACGGTGAAAGGCCCTGGGTCTTGTGGCGAGCGTGCGATCCCCTGTGGTCGACGTGCGGGCGTTGTTCCTTTGTTGACCGGCGGCGGTCGAGACCGGGTCAGGACGTAGCTGAGGGGCTCGACGAGGAACGGATAATGCTGAGCCCCAGAAAACCCGAGCGCGGTGGTTGTCGTCTTGTGCGTCGAGGGGGCGTCGACGATAGAATAGTGCTCGACGTGGTGTGAATAGTGACTACTTTTTTACCGTCCATCCCGGGATGGGCAGAAAAAAGTAGGATTAGACACGGGTACTGCTCCCACGCCAGTGGGGCTGTAGCCACGTAGGTGGAAGTGGTTGCATTGAATGCCTTGTCAGTCAATAGGTGGGTGAGGGGGTGTCGACCGACCCGACCTCGGGTCGTGCGAGTCAGAGATTTTCCGGGGTTGAGACCTTCAGTCGAGTGGGCCTCGTGCGAGTCGGAATGCAGTCAAGGGTGCTCGGCGTCTTCATATGCATGCAGGCCGAGCTCGGCGTACCCGTGTTGGTAGAGCCTTGATACGATTTTTAGGTAGTTTCAGGGCGCGGATTCCTCGGGAGTTTGCTCCTTTTAATTGTTGGTTTTGGATACCCCTAATTCAGGTACCCGACAACTAGCTCGAGGGTTGAATGCCTCGAGACATTGTGCATGCCGTCCACATGTATCCTTAGCCTTAGTTATACCACGTTCACAGCACAGACCCACACACCTTGCACCACACTGCTATAAAGATTTCTGAATTGTCCCCTTTTAGTTACATGACGTAAGGTTTTAGGGTGTCACGTTGGGTGTCACGTAGGGGTGTCACGTAAGGTGTTTGTATGCTAATAAAGAAATAAATTACAGAATCTGTCAGTAAACGCGAGACGAATTTATTAAGCCTAATTAATCTATCATTAGCACATGTGTTACTGTAACACTTTGTTGTCAAATCATAGACTAATTAGGCTTAGAAGATTCGTCTCGCAAAGCAGTCATACTTAGTTATTTTTTTAATTTATATTTAATACTTCATATACGTGTCTAAATATTCGATGGGATATGATGTAAATATGTGAGGACGAACTAAACCAGGCTCACAGTCGACCCCTGCATGCATCACATCACATCGCAAACGAAATCGCACACGCCGACACGCGGCACGGCGCAGCTCTGTCGCCATCTCCGCCAGAATAAAAGAGCAGCAAGGTCTCGCGAGCAACTGCTGGCGCGAGCAACTGTGCCGCCTCAATGCAAGCTTGGATCAGGTTCCCAGAAGATCGGCTCGGCTGATCAGCTCCTCAAAGTATGATTAGATTAACCGTGGAATACACATTTTACAATAACCTTATTTAGTCGGAAAAAGATAACCTTATTTGAAAATACAAATATTAATATTATTTTTATACGTGTCTAGTCAAATTAGAAAAGGAAAAAGTCTACTTAATCCCTGAACTATCAGCGAGTGTTTAACCTGCACCCCTAACTATAAAACCATCTGTTTTATATTCTGAACTTTTCAAAATCGTCTGATATATATATATATATATATATATATATATATATATATATATATATATATATATATATATATATATATATATATATATATATATACTCCCTCCGTCCCACAAATAAGTGAACGTTTTTTACTTCTACACTCTATGTTTGACCATTTGTCTTATTTAAAATTTTTTTTATAAATAATAAAATAAATAAATCATTATGAAAATATCTCTAATGATTGAATAAGTCGTAACAAAACAAATAATATTTATTAAAAAATTTTAAATAAGACGAACGGTCAAACAAGAAGTGTAGAAGTCAAAAACGTACACTTATTTGTGGGACGGAGGGAGTATATATATATTACCCTACAGCTGGCTACAAAATAACTTATTCTGTAGCCACTTTGAGTTACGATAATTGCTATGCTAATTTACAGGATTATAGTAACTCCTTACTATGTGATTTACTATAACATTATGGTAAATATCCCCATTTGTTATAGTAATTCAACTATCGTAAATATATACTGATATTGTCGTAAATTAATATATAAAATTATCGTAAATGGAGGTGGCTACAGAATAACTAATTCTGTAGCTAGCCATAGAGTATACTCTCCCTATATATATATATATATATGGGACCATACTATTTAGCATCCTGCACTATGAATTGTGTTGAACGCCCACCGTTACTGACAGCAACGTCGGCAGCTGTCCAGGCCACGTTTAGATTGTAAAAAAATTCAACCCGATGAATAGTACCAATTTCGTCTTATTTGATAAATATTGTCCAATCGTGGATCAACTAGGCTCAAAAGATTCATCTCATGATTTCCAACTAAACTGTGTAATTAGTTATTTTTTTACCTACATTCAATACTTCATGCAAGCGGCTAAAAATTAATGTGATGGAAAGAGTGAAAAAATTCTAACTTTTGCATGCATCTAAACGAGGCCCCAGTTGCCTCCCCTCTAACCGAAGCTTCCGTCAGGTACCTGACATTAAGGGCGTGTTTGGTTACCGTTTGTTAAAGTTTAACACCCATCACATCAATGTTTTCTCGAAGACATGGAGTACTAAATGTAGACTAATTGCATGCATGTCGACACAGATTAGAAGTAATTTACGAGACGAATCTATTAAGCCTAATTAATCCAAAAATTGGAAACTTTTTATCAAATAAGACGAAAGTGCTACAGTATTTGTTAAACTTTAACACCCAAACCAAACACCCCCTAATTATGGCGTGGAGAGGTGGCGTGATTTATGGCTGTGGAGGGCTGACGGGTTCTCTCTCCCGTTTGGTGCTACATACATGCAAAAAATAAATAAACTAATTTTTAATTATGTGGTCCGCGGTGAGTAATCAAAGCCTGCATGTAGGACTCGCATGGAAAGTGAGCCCGTAATTTTTTATTCAAACTGAGAAAGCTTTATTTAAGTAAGAAAATTATGAAGTTTTTTAATCTACTGAACCCCCTTTAGTAAAAAGCGAACTTTTTGGTCAGGTGATTAAACATATAGAATAATTTTTTTTCCTGATGTAGTAAAAGCGAATATGTTTATTTAGGGAAGCAAACTTTTACTATGTTTTTAATATTTTGTCAAGTAGTTTTTTTTACTTTCAGTAATAAAAAATAGTCAGACCGTTGACCAGACACACTGATGATTAGCATAGGCAAATTTACCGCTCACGGACCAAGATGGAATTATTTACTTAACATGATGATACTATCAGTAATAAAAAATATCTGACCAGTGACCAGACATCCCGGTGATTACTCAGGCAAATTTACCGCTCACCGTCCATGATGAAATCATTTACTTAAAAATAATACTATCAGTAATAAAAAGTAGTCGGGCCGGAGATCAGACATGCCGGTAATTACATTGCGAAATTTATCACTCACATGTCAGGATGCAATTATTTTCTTGACAAAATGATAGTATCCGTAATAAAATATAGTCTGATCGGTGATTTAAGAAACATAGTTTGACTGGTAATAAAATATCGATAATAGAATCGACGTGTCCGGGTCAACAGTCAAAATAATTTTTATTACTATTTGTATCATTTTGTTAAGCAAATAATTCCCTCCTTGGCTGTGAGTGGTAAATTTGCCTGTGCTAATTACCGGCATGTGTGGTCACTGGCCAGGCTATTTATTATTACTATTAGTGTCAAATTGTTAAACAAATAATTCCCTTCTAGGATGTGAGCCGTTAAATTTGTATGTGCTAACGATCGGCGTGTCTGGTCGTGGGTCAGACTATTTTTTATTACTATTTGTATCATTTTGTTAAGTAAATAATTCTCTCCTAGGTTGTGAGCGATAAATTTCTTTATGTTAAAGATCGGCGTGTCTGGGTCACCGGTCAAACTAATTTTTATTACTAATAGTATCAAATAATTCTCTCTTAGGATGTGAGCTGTAAATTTCTTTGTGCAAAAGATCGGTGTGTCCAGGTCACCGATCAAACTAATTTTTATTACTAATAGTATCAAATTGTTAAGTAAATAATTCCCTCCTAGGATGTGAGGATTTGGATTTGCATGTGCTAAAGATCGACGTGTCCGGTCGACCGGTCAAAAAACATTTTGTTACATCTAGGGTGAAATTAATCACTTTATTACAACCGTCATAAAAAAACATTCTACTTGATTCGAATTTATCGAATCAAATAATAACAACAGTAATAAAAAGAACATTCTACTTGTGTGGCTTACTGCTCTGGGGTGAAATTAATCACTTTATTACAATGGTTAGTGTTCACGGTAAAAAATCATTTCCATGATTAAATTTATTACTACAGTTAGTGTTAGTACAAAATTATTCCTGCACCCAGTGATTCATGTTAAAGTAAAAGTGGTCGATGTCAAATGACCGATGTATTGATTGATAAACAGTGTACATGTATATATTACAAGCCAAAGGACAGATGCCTGTTGGCCAAAAGGTGCCTCTTTATGAAGAGGTGTCTATCTAATATGTCTACAGGAAACTGTTATTAGCAGTTGCTAATGACGTGATTAATAATAAATTGATCACTAATAATTAATTAATCCTAATTAATCTCAACACTCCCCCTTGATCAATTGATCCCTCGTAGACACCGTTGTTGTTGATTGTTCATCGGTCATTATCTTGAATCTTTGGAAAACCCTATGGGAAAAACCAAAGTATACCAATATACCATGCAAAACTCCTTAAAACCCAGTAGGAAAAATAAGGAGAAACACCATGATATATATTACTCCCGATGTTAATAGACCCTTAAGGTGTTCCGACCCTTAAGGTGTTCCCAAAGACATAGTCTAAAAACAATTTGATCAAAGATCAATATGTCATAAATATTATATTCGAAAACCTCTGTAGGGAAAAATAGATAATATGACATCTCCTTTGGAAAATCCTATGGGAAAAACCAAAGTAATAACAGTATATCAGACAAAACTCCTTAAAAGCCAGTGGAAAAAATAAGGAGAAACATCGTGATATACAATCACCAATGTTATTAGACCCTTTGAGATACCTAAAGCCTTAGTCTAAAAACACCTTGACCATAGGGTTAATATGCTTCAAATATCATCTTCCAAAAACCCTAGTGGGAAAAACTAGATGATAAGCATATACCTTTGTGTTGACATTACCTCATTAAAAACTTTATATGAGAAACCTCAAAAGAGAAAACTCACATAAAGAAAAGAGTACAATGTATCTTATGTTCCAATGTCATCCACCAAAAAACCCCTGTGGAAAAAATGGATAATATGACATAACCTTGTGTTGATATTGCCTCATTAAAAACTTTATATATGAGAAACCCAACAGAAAAAAACTCATACAAAAAAAAGAGTGCAATATGATATTTGTAACAAGATATCAATCAGGGAGACTCTCCCCCTGATAACAAGTTATCAATCAGGGAGACTCTCCCCCTGATACTTGCAAACCTCAAGCTAATTAATTAAATTCATACCAATGTACTCAACACATAAGAAATGTGGAGTATGGTAGACTATGTGAATATCTATATGAGATTATCACAAGATTTGGTTTGCAAATGTTCATATGCCCATTTACCTATGGAAGAAAACAATATCTTAATGCAAAAATATTGCATTAGGTATAACTTGTTTTTATCTTAAACAACACAAGTTGCATTACCTTTTCAAGATAATGACCTTTGATTCAATAGAATCAATATCACATAACCTCAGTATGTGATATATCATTCTGACTAGCTATACACATTCATGTGATGGCTTGTGAATACAATATCAGAATGATTGTTATGTAAAGCTTATTTCCATGATCTGGAATTGGGGATCTTATGAATGACCAGAATCATTATATCCATATAATTGGATCTTGGATTATACCAAGACAACATGTGCTATTTTGAAATATCAAAAGATATTCATAACTTTAATCTACCAATATTTGGTAGGAGTAGCGTTGCTATTATATAGCAAATCATTGCAAAATGATATCCGGCGAGGAACTTTGCAAGATATATTAGCGCATAAATAGCACTAAGATAATGGACAACTTGTCTCAATATCTCTTCTCAATCACTATGGCATAAAACAATCTTCCTCTATCATGAGGTGGAACAACCATAGGACATCTTCATATTGTATCAATCAATATGATGTGGATATAGATAGCTTTAGTATAAAATCCTGGGAGAAGATACTTGGATCCTAAACACAAAATGAAATTTTGGTTTAGACTATATCTCCCATCTCAAAACTTTGTCTCTAGATTACAACGTGCTATTAACAAGTGTTCATTCCCAATGATGTCAAGATTATTGACAACTATATAATACTATGAAATCCAATCAGGGACTTCAAAATAAATACCACGTGTAATCAATCTTGTATCCCTATAATTGATCAAGGAATACTCACAAAATCGATTGTACCAAATTCAACTTATCTGCTTAAAGCCACATATTGACTTAAGCAATACACGATATATATTGCGATTTTATTTATGAGGATTGAGTATGTGAGCTTCACAAATACTCCAAATCAAGTGATCATATGTGATCACTACATCTATCAATTATCAACAGCAAATATAGATGCTTTTGTACTACCAATAAAAAGGTAGTATCGGAAATTTATAAAACCATGGAGAATAATTTGCATTGAAAATCAATGTCTGGGCTTTGCGTAAACCCCTTGTGCTACTAGTCTTGCTTTATAACTCACCACCATGTTGTTCTCAATCCAATCTAGGATGAAAACATTTTATACAGTAAAGGTACAATGAGGTGTTGGTATCACAGCCCAGAACACCTCTTCTCTGGTGAGCAAGACTATCTCTGTATGTATTACATTACTCAACAAGTCCCAATCCAGTAAGAGTGACAAAGCACTCTGCCATGGTCTTATTAACTGGATGACTTGGAATATTGTATACAATCTATTCAGAGAAGTATTTGTCGACAAATGTAGCCTTTCTATTATATAATTCTCTAGTCTATCAAAACTCAAAGAACCCTGCGTGACTCATCATGACTTCCTAAAATGAGAGTCAGTGCTTTTCGATATTCCAGCTTCAGTGTTTGGTGCACCTCTGAGCTGAGTTTGTGGATGACATATATCCACAGGGTAATAACTAATATTTACCCAATAGGTATTGCCAACCATATAGGTTGACCTGCATTTACTATCTTAGAAGGAAAACCTTCTATTGCTAGCATGAACAATCTTGCTTTATGACCATACTACTCCTCCTCTTATTTATAATTGGGAGTTGAGTGGTTTACTTAATACCACTACTCTTTCTGGCACATAGTTGCAATGGATTATATTTAGTAAATGCATTTGGTAGATTATTTGCAATACTTATGGAAATCAACAATTCTTTGAACTCAATGTTCAATTCATTTAGTACGTGATCCTAAGCTTGAAATGCTTTATGCATTCTAGATAATTTCTGGGCATTATATATGGTACTACTAATCTCCCCCTAATGTCTAGAAAAGCTCAATGAAATCAGCATACGAGTTGTAAATAGATCTTGAATAAGAGATCTCGATACTTATTAATAATTGACGGAGATTAAAATCTCTCGTTGATCCCTAGTTTCCTGTGTGAACCCATCAAGTATGCTGTGGTGGTGAGATTGGTACTATACAACGTAACCCAAATCTTATGCAAATAGGAAATCTTCCTGGATTCCCACGTACTAAATGCATATAGGGGATATGCAGTTAATCATAAGTCAGTAGTGTGTAAATCTACGTGACCCCAACATGAAGTTGGCGATAGCAATTTACTAATATGGTCTTGTTATGACATTAATGTCATACTTATAGATTCCAGTTATCCTCTTTTGGATATCTAACTAAACTTGTATTATACCTTACAATCGTCATTGTAGGCACAAAAGTTTAGTAATGTGCAGGATAATGCTCATATGAAGAAGCATTATCTACCAAATGCATGGTTGAGTGTGGATACTTCCACACTCTAGATCATCTCACGGATGTATCTTTACAACCATGAAATGCCTGAACTGTCCATATAATCTTTGTATCGGACCTATATATATTTTCTTAAATATGATCAAGGAATCTAAGACATTTAATCTAATTTTAAGATAAGAAGGTCTTAAAATTTGTTTCCCTGTGGCACTTATTGTATCCACATTATGGGAAAATTATGACCAGTAGAATTGCCAATAATTTTCACCTCATTCCATATGATGGCCAAGTTGATCATGCTAGATCAATAGTGTGAAAAATTATCTTATACGCAACATGTTGTTTGAGAATGGTTGTATGCATAAGACAACCCAAATGAGACTTATCTTATCACTTATATGCCATATCCAATGTTGTCCTTTTGTGTTTCCATACGAAAACACATTTGGATATCTCTATAATTTGGTAAGATACGAGTGTAGTTAGGACATAATTAAATATTCTCAACTACTAACTCAGTATCCATAGGAAGAATGATAGTGACAACATAGGCCAAACTATCATTACATCGCATCAGCGATGGACAAAATTATTCCCTCTTCTTGTCTAAGAACCAAGAATATTTTGCTTCCCTAATTATAGAGTTTGTGGTACAAATGTCCACTAGGCACATATCATTCCACATTGGAATGATTCCCATACAATCTATATATGATAAGATTTCAATGAAATTCTTGTGTAATATATATAAATCCATAAATATTGTTGAGTATCAAATTCATCAATACGATACTCACAATAGTTATGCATTGACAACAAGTGTTACAACATATTTCGATGGACATTACTGAATAATCAATGTGTCGGTGTTCAGACCCGAGGGGGTCCTAAACCAACGAGTAAATGCTACGTGTCTCTTTCCTGGATGGTGATGCAAGGAGAACACACGGGGGTTTATCCTGGTTCGGGCAAAAGAAGGCCCTACGTCCAGGGGGGAGAAGTTTGTATTTCCTTGCACCGAAGTGCTCGTGTAGGGGTTACAAGCATGCGAGAGAGGGCGTCGAGCCCAAGTCTCAAAGAGAGGAAAAAGAGGACAAGGGTGATTGCTTGAGATATCGATCTCTATCTTGTGTCTTGCCTATTGTCTCTTGTATTTCTTCGTTGTCTGTCCCCGTTGTAGAACCCTGGCCTGCCCTTTTATAGGGCGAGAGGAGGCCAAGACGACAGGGAGCCTTGAGGTGATGTTTTGTTGATTCCTGTTGAGCTGACCGTAGCGACGTGCTTTGGGAATGGTCGGCCATCCCTGGACACCATGGCGTCGTGGGAGACGAGACAGTGAAATGACCCGGAGCACCGTGCCACACCGTCCTTCCCTTGCCGTTGAACTATGCCGAGCATCGAGGTTGGGTCGAGGCTGGGTCGAGACTGGATGGATAAGGCCGAATCCCTGAGATTGCAGAGAACGGGCCTTGTCTTATCCTCCCTCGAGGGTGATCGATGGTAAACAGTGCGCGGTAAGGTGGGTACAGTGATGGTTTTCACCTCCCATCACGGGATGGGTGGTAAAACAGTGAGATCTAACACGAGCATTGTTCCCACGTCGATCCTGGTCGCAGCCATGCCGGTAGGTGGTAGTAGGTAACCACATTAAATGCTATGGCTTTTGTCCTGGGGTAGGTAAAGAGAAGGAGCCGAGGCGCTCGACCCAGGCTTACGCGAGTCGGAGTTTTTCCCAGTGGGCGGACGAGCCTCGCGCGGGTCGGAGCGCCGTCGAGGTGCCTTGTTGTACGGGATGGGGCGCGGTTGAGGCGCCCCGTCGAGCGGGCCTCGTACGAGTTGGAGCCGGAGCGCGGTCGAGGCGCCCCGTCGAGCGGGCCTCGTACGGGGCGGACTGGATACGCGGTCGAGGCGGGCTACCTTTTATTGCGTTTCAGTCATTTTAGTTTTTTATTAGCGATGGATGTGGGTACCCCCGTACTGTTGGTACCGACAGTAGCCCCCGAGCCTTTGGGTGAGTGTGTGATCACTCTCCCAGAGGTTTGTTTGAACTGGAGTCGTAGCGTCGTGATTTTTTTCGGTGGGGGCGCGCGAGCGCACCCGCCGGGTGTAGCCCCCGAGGCCTCGGTGGAGTGTTGAGACTCCTCCGAGGTCTTGTATTCATTTTATCGGGGAATTATTCATTGCGGTCAAGCCCCCGAGCCTCGCGCGCACGAGGTTGATCAGAGTCCCAGCCGTCTTTTGCTGTGCGACCCTCACGCTCCTCCTTCAGGAAGGAGGAGGGGTGGGGAATGCCGTACTACCCCTGTTTAGGCGAGTTCCGATGATCTCCGGTGAGCTGCTAGCGAGGGAATTCGAGTGAGAGCCCGTGCCCCAGTCGTTAGGGGTCGGCTAGTGGCCCGGAGGCGCTCTCAAAGATGCTAAGAAGTGGTCGTGTGGATCTTGATTCCCTGCGATAGGATTCGAGGGCTCGGTGCCTCCCCCGAGGGGATTCCTACGTCGACCTCCTCCTTTAGCCTCGAATACGTCCTGGGGTGCCTCAAGAGCGTGGCTCGAGCCCTGGCCATGTACGGGCGCACCCTTGGTCATCCCTAACTCTGTTACTCGAGGGCAGCTGTCGAACCCTAGTCGAGGGCCAGCTTTCGATCCCTCAAGGTTTAGGTTTCTGCGATCGAGCCCCCGAGCCTCGCGCGCGTGAGGTCGATCAGAGTCCGGACCGTCTTTTACTATTTGTCCCTCATGCTCCTTTTCCAAAAAAAGGAGGAGGGGTGGAGAACGTCATACTACCCTCGTTTGGGCGAGTTCTGACGGCCTCCGGTGAGCTACTAACGGGGGAATTCGAGTGAGAGCCCGTGCCCCAGTCATTAGGGGTCGGCTAGTGGCCCGAAGGCGCTCTCAAAGATGCCAAGAAGTGGTCGTGTAGATCTCGATTCCCTGCGACAGGATTCGAGGGCTCGGTGCCTCCCCCGAGGGGATTCCTATGTCGACCTCCTCCTTTGGCCTCGAATACGTCCTGGGGTGCCTCAAGAGCGTGGCTCGAGCCCTGGCCATGTACGGGCGCACCCTTGGTCGTCCCTAACTTTGTTGCTCGAGGGCAGCTATCGAACCCTGGTCGAGGGCTAGCTTCTGCTCCCTCGAGGCTCATACCGGGCTCAGGGCCCGTTTCCCAGGTATTCGGGAATATCCGTCCGCGGATCCCTCCCCCGCCCATTAGCCGGGTGCGTCTTTTTAGGAGGGGAGGCGAGATCGGCGCGGTAGTGGGCGACGTGGCGTACGGTTACGACGTGGGGGACGGCCACGTGCCCAACTCCTGCGAGATGTAAGGAAACGGTTAGGTAGGCGCATTTAATGCGGGAAACTGTTCCTACCTTTTCGCGCGGCCGTTGGGCTTCCGCCTGGGCATATAAAATCAAGGCCTAGGGGTCTGCGCTCCCCACCGGTCCCTTGTGCTCCTGCAATCTTCTGCCTCAGACAACCCTTGCCTTATTGCGCTCTCCGCCCGCGTCGCTGCTGCCACCGCATCCTCTCCGTCCACCCCCCTTCCGATAGCACCGATGGCAGAAAAGAGCCAGATCCTTCCCGCCGATGACTGGGCCACTTGCTCGGTGATGGAGAGGAGGTTGGAAGAGTTGGTCGAGGATGGGCTGCTACAGCCAAGGACGAGCCGGCTACAGCCGGAGTGGATCGCACCGCCTCCTGCCCACCGGGAGTCGGCGCCCCCTGAAGGGTACGTGGTGAGCTTCGTCTGCTTCCACGAGCAGGGGTTTGGCGTGCCGGCGTCCATCTTCATGCGCGCGCTCCTCCACTACTACCAGGTGGAGCTTCACCACCTTGCCCCCAACGCCGTCGCGCAGGCCGCCATCTTCGTGGCGGTCTGCGAGGGCTACCTTGGGGTGGAGCCGCAGTGGAACCTGTGGCTTCACCTTTTCAAGGCCGAGCTCTTCGCCAAGAAGGCGGGGGAGAAGGGTGTCCTGTGCGTGGCTCGAGTAGGGAGCTGCGTCCTGCAGGTGAGGTCGAGCTGGGTGGATCTGTACATCCCGGCTTGCCTCATCTCTTTGAACAGCGGGTTGCACGCGGGTTGGTTCTACCTCCGCAACGATGAAAATCAGTTGCCGAGGTACACCAGCCGCGTGCTGACCGCTTGAGAGGATCGCTGGACGTACGGAGTGTCGGAAGCCGAGAAGCTATGCCTGGACCCACTGCTGGCGGCGCTGCAGCAGCTTCACCTTCGGGGCTTGACGGCTACGGCGGTGGCCGCAGCCTTCCATCGCCGCAGAGTGATGCCGCTGTGCCGGCGTCGTTTCCGCCTCGACCAGATGACTCCGGAGGCATCTCTGGAGGGGACCCAGATGTCCCACGAATCCCTTACCCTCGATGAGGTCCTTCGGTGAGCGCACTGGATGGTTGGGAACTTCAAGGTGGAGGAGGCCAACCGGGTCCCTATGAGACCTACCGAAGGGTTCGAGCCCGTGGTACGTATCTTAGGGCTAGTATGTTTGCTAATTTTGTTTATTTTTGGATTTCACTGATTTGGTCGAGGCCGGCGCGTAGGATTTGTCGGCGCTACGGGAAACGCGTCCACCAGTCCCAGAGGACCGGCCCGCCCGAAAGGCTCGACGCCAGCATGCCTTCAAGAAGAAGCAAACCAAGGAGACAGCCAAGAAGCGGGCAATCTGCAAGGCCAAAGAGGCGGAGGCGTTGAAGAAGCTCCGGCGCCAGCAGACCATCGACGGGGTCCCCCTAGCACCGTCGCCTTCCGAGACGATCTCGGGGGAGGACGACGACAGCAGCGGCGAAGACGACGACGCCCTGTCGCGGTATGAGACCGCGACCGGACTGGGGGACCTTCCCGACATTCGCCCCCTACTAGAGCCCATCAGGGGGGCATCCTCCTCGGTCGTCGTGGTCGAGGCGTCCGAGGAGGAGGAGAAGACAGAGAAGGAGACGGGCCCCTCGATGGGAGGGGTCGCTTTACCCTGGACCTAGCAAGAGGGGTCAACGGGGACGTCCGCACCAGCCCAGGCCCCGCAAGCTTGGGCAGGGGCTGGGACGGTGGTACCAGCGTCGTCATCGGCGGCGGCGTCGGCAGGCGTGAGAACCCAAGGCCAGCTGGCCTCGGAGGCACAGAAGGCGCAGGGCGGTGCGTCGGTCAGGGCCCCAAGGAGTGCCCGGCCTGCTGGTGGGGCCGCTGCGAGGCCACAATCGGCCGCCCCGGGAGGCACAGATCGCACGGGGTCGAGGCCCTTGGTGCCGATTTCCGGCTTTCCGATTTCTGGTCGAGGAGGCCCAGAAACGGCTTTCCGATCGGAACGCTGAAATGGCTGAGCTACGCGTCGCGTACGTGGTGGTGAAGGAGGAGGCGATGCAGGCTTGGGCGGCCGAAGCCGTGATGCGCACTGACATGGACAAGGCTCGGGAGGAGGCTGCCCAGGCCCACAGGGATCTCGAGCCCCTATCGGGACGGGTGAAGGAGCTCGAGGAGGATGTCTCTCAGGTTAGCCGTCAGCGTGACGCCCTCAACGTCGAGGTCGAGCAGGCCACCACTCGTTCTGATGCTCTGAAGGACAAGGTCACGACGCTGAAGGGAGCCGTCCAAGAGAAGGATGCAGCTCTCGAGTGTGCTCGGCAAGAGATCGAGGCGCTAAAGGCGACCATCAGTGACAAGGACAGTGCCCTCCTAGGGCTCGAGCGGACGTGCGGGGGGCTTCACAACGAGGTCGTGGGCCTGCAGACCCATATCGAGGGTAAGTGTGATTGTTACGGCCACGACGTTGAGGGCCTCGTGTTGGGTATTAATTTGTTTATCGTGTTTTAGAGCTAGAGAGGGAGAATCGAGAGGCCCAATCTTCTGCCAACTCCTTCCAGAGCCTCCTCGAAGCTGAGATCCAGAGGACCCAGCTGCTCCAGGGCGCGATCACCACCGTGTGTGATGGCCTAGGGGTCGAGCCCGATGCCGACACCAGGGAAGATGTTCCGGGGAACTCCTTCGTCCGTCGGATGGTGGCGCTGGGCCGCCTTGCCCAGGAGAAGATACGGGACGACCTCCATCACGGCGTAAAGAGGGCGCTGGTCGTTGTCTGTTCAGGGTTTGTGTTCGACATGAAGCTCGTCGCTGAGGGCTTCATCACAGACCCAGATCGGACAGACGAGGAGAACAAGGATGCCTGCCTGGAGCTGATTGAAGCCGCGGAAGAGCCTGGAAGCCGTCTGGCCTCGCTTTTTGAAGCCGAGGTGGTTCCGCCTGCTGACGATGAGGGCCTGTGAGCCAAATCTGGGCATGAAGGCCCATGTAATAAGTTAGTATTTTGAATTTTGGTCGTGGTGGCCTCGAAGGCCCTAAGAACTCGAAACATAAACCGATTCGTGGTTAATTTAGTTTTATTCGAGCTTTTCTTCCCTTTATCGCTTGGATCGTGTTCTCGCTTGATTTACTTAGCACGCAGTTGCATCCTTTGGCGTAAGGGTGCGAGTGGAGGTACCGTAGCCTCGGGGGCATAAGTGATCTCACGGCTCAACTGCCCTCAAGCTTTAGGGTGATGTTGTGGCCTTGTAAATCGTGTGAGAGCCTGATCTAAGCGACAGGGGGTATGTTCTTTTTCAAAGTTAGGAACCGTTATTTAGATCTCCCAAGCGTGAAGTCGCACCTCTAAAAGGTGTGAGGGGTGAGTGGAGGTACCGTAGCCTCGGAGGCGTAGGTGATACTCCTGACTCGAGAGCCCTTTCGAACCTTAGGGTGCTCTTGCAGCGAAGTTGATCTAAGAAGCGGTTCTTAAATTTTAAAAAAGAGCATAAGTTTTTTCAGGGACTGGGGGGTTCCCCCCTTGTAGCCCCCGAGGGAGGGTCGATTCTGGGAGTGCAGAGTCGATCCTTCCTCATTGTGAAACGAAAGTTTGAACATCACTATATTCTTTATTGACGAAAAAGAAAATACAAAGCCTCAAGGCTTTTTAAGTAAAGAAGCGACGTAGCTGTTCAATGTTCCAAGCGTTGGTGAGGATTTCGCCCTTCTCGTTGGATAGCTTGTAGGTGCCCGGCTTTAGTACTTTTGCAATGATGTACGGCCCTTCCCATGGTGGTGTGAGCTTGTGCCGTCCCTTGGTGTTCTGGTTCCGCCATAGCACCAAGTCACCGACGTTGAGGTCACGCTTGCGGACGTGTCTGTCGTGGTAGCGTCGGAGACCCTGCTGGTACCTGGCAGAATGTAACAGAGCCACATCTCAGGCTTCCTCGAGTTGGTCAAGGGCGTCCTGTCTTGTGGCGTTGTATTTCTTTCGTTGTAGGCCTTCAACCTTGGGGATCCGTATTCTATATCAGTTGGGAGCATAGCCTCAGACCCATAGACTAAGAAGAATAAAGTGAACCCCGTGGCTCGACTCGGCGTTGTTCTTAGGCTCCACAGGACCGAGGGTAGCTCGGCAGCCCATCTTTTGATATGTTTATTTAGTTTGTCAAAGATTCTGGGTTTCAGGCCTTGTAGGACCATGCCATTGGCACGTTCCACCTGACTGTTTGTTTTTGGATGGGCCATGGCTGACCAGAGCACTCGGATGTGGTGGCTGTCGCAGAAATCCAAAAACTTTTTACCAGTGAATTGGGTGCCATTGTCTGTGATGATACAGTTGGGGACCCCAAAGCGATGAATAATGTCGGTGAAGAAGAGCACAGCTTGCTCGGACCTGATGCTGGTGATAGGGCGGACCTCGATCCACTTGGAGAATTTGTCGATTGCGACGAGCAAGTGGGTGAAGCCGCCAGTTGTCCTTTTCAATGGTCCGACAAGGTTGAGCCCCCAAACGGCAAACAACCATGTGATGGGGATAGTTTGCAGGGCATGTGCCGGAAGATGGGTTCGTCTCGCATAGTACTGACAACCCTTGCAGGAGCATACTAGCTTGACAGCATCGGAGACCGCGGTCGGCCAATAGAATCCTTGTCGAAAGGCGTTTCTAACGAGGGTTTGAGGTGCTGCGTGGTGACCGCAAGCCCTCGAGTGGAGATCACTGAGTAGGTTCCTGCCTTGCTCATTTGTGATGCATCATTGGAGGATACCAGTAGGGCTACGGCGGTAGAGCTCTCTGCTGTCGCCCATGATTACAAAGGTTTTGGCCCGGCGTGCGATCCGTTGAGCCTCAGTCTTATCCAAGGGGAGGTCCCCTCGGCTGAGGTAGTCGAGGTACGGGACGCGCCAGTCAGGCTCAAGGTCAGATGGTGGGGTCAAGTCTTCCACCTGCATGGCTTTAGCCCC
Organism: Saccharum hybrid cultivar R570; assembly: GCA_038087645.1. NCBI lineage: Eukaryota > Viridiplantae > Streptophyta > Magnoliopsida > Poales > Poaceae > Saccharum > Saccharum hybrid cultivar. The sequence goes on along the minus strand of JAQSUU010000410.1, from coordinate 3,215,565 downwards.
GGTCGAGGGGGCTTCTGCCTCAGGTGGAGGGTCGAGTGACGTCCTGTCAACCTCTCCATCTGGCCTGAGGTCGACGGATGGCTGCTAAAGGTCTTTTGCGAAAACGTCCGATGGAACCGTAGCTCGACTGGATGCGATTTTTGCCAGTTCATCGGCGGCCTCATTATACCTACGTGCGATGTGGTTGAGCTCAAGGCCGTGAAACTTGTCCTCGAGGCGTCATACTTCTTGGCAGTAGGCTTCCATCTTGGGGTCACGGCAGCTCGAGCTCTTCATGACCTGATCGATCACGAATTGGGCGTTTTGGGTCAGGAATCACATTGGCGAGGCGGTCGAGGTCTGCAGCCAAGATCGCCGACTCCAAAACAGCCTCGCCATGCTCGACGCACTCGACGTCGCACTCATAGGCATGTTCATATGAGGGCCCTACAGTGATGACACCGTTTGGGCCTGGCATCTTGAGCTTGAGGTAGGTGTAGTTCGGGATTGCCATGAACATGGCGTAGCATGGGCGCCCTAGGATAGCGTGGTATGTTCCACGGAATCCGACCACTTCGAAAGTGAGAGTCTCCTTTCTAAAGTTGGCCGGTGTGCCAAAACAAATAGGCAGATCGACCCGTCTGAGGGGTTCCACCCGTTTCCCTAGTACGACTCCATGGAAGCCCTCGACGCTAGGTTGGAGGCGCGCTCTCTTGACCCCCAGAAGGTCGAGGGTCTAGGAGTAGATGATGTTGAGGCTGCTTCCGCCGTCCATGAGCACCTTGGTGAGGCGTGTGTTGGCGATGACGGGATCAACAACGAGCGGATAGACTCCCGGGTTGGGGACATAGTCTAGGTGGTCGTCACGGTCAAAAGTGATGGCCACTGCAGACCAATCAAGGAAGCGGGGGACTGTTGTTTGTACGGAGAAAACCTCACGCCGTTCTCGCTTGCGCTGGCGCGCCAAGAGGCGGGTCGAGGGCCCTCCGTAGATCATGAAGCAGTCGTGGATCTCGGGGAATCCCCCGTCCTTGTCGTCACTCTTAGGGTCCTCCTTCTTGTCGTCCTTCTTGACGCCAGCACCCCCAAAGTACCTGCAAAGCATATGACAGTCTTTGAGGTTATGGTTAGTGGGTCCCTTGTGGTAGGGACATGGCTCTTTGAGCATTTTGTCAAAGATGCCCCCGCCGGGGGGGCCTCGAGGCTTCTTGTGCTCGGTAGCGGTGACGAGCTCATCGGCCGGGGCCTCGAGCTTGCCCTGCTGGCCTTTCTTCTTCTTGCGGTTGTTTCTCTTGGAGCCCCGGGTGAAGCTCGCGGGATCGTCGACCTTCTGCTTCCCCCTTTCCGGGTCGCTACCAAAGATTGCACCAACTGCCTCCTCGCCGGTGGCGAAGTTGGTGACAATGTCCATCAACCCATTGGCAGTGAGTGGAGTGTTACGGCCCAATTCTCGGACCAACTCCTTACAGGTGGTGCCGGAGAGGAAGGCCATAATTACGTCGGAGTCGGTGACGTTGGGGAGCTCGGTACGCTGCCGGGAGAAGCGCCGGATGTAATCCTAGAGGGATTCACCTGGTTTCTGCTTGCAGCTCCGGAGGTCCCACGAGTTGCCGGGGCGCATGTAGGTCCCCTTGAAATTTCCCTCAAACACCCTTACGAGATCGTCCCAGTCGTGGATCTGTCGAGGTGGGAGATCCTCGAGCCAGGCTCGGGCGGTGTCGGAGAGGAACAAGGAGAGTTGTCAAATGATGACCTGGTCGTCGGTGGCCCCGCCTAGCTGACACGCCAAGCGGAAATCGGCGAGCCAAAGTTCGGGTTTGGTTTCGCCGTTGTACTTGGTGAGAGTCGTGGGGGGTGAAACCGAGCCGGGAGCACCGTCTCACGGATAGCCTTACTAAAGACCCGAGGACCCGGAGGCTCAGGTGAAGGGCTACTGTAACACCTTAGGTGTTTAGCTCCTTAATTGCATTGCAATTGCATAAGCATAAGCATGCATCATTAATGTTATTTTATGTGGTTGCAACAAATGTGGTTATTTTTAGAATTTTGTTTGGCTCACATCATGTGACACTAGGGAGTTGGTGTAACTAAAGGGTAGAGTAGCCAATTATATCTCACAACACTTTAGTTATACTTAGGGTCACTAATGGAGCAAGGTTCATGTTGACCAAAATCACCAAAATGCCCTCCAAGGTGTAGTTGACCAGCATTTAGCCCTAGGATGCTCTAGTTTGACCAATTAAAAAGTCTAGCTTAGAGACCTTGCATGGAGGAGAACCCTTAAGCAAAGTTGTAGGGAATTTTATGGGGAACAAAAGTCTCAATATGACCATCTCATGAAACTGGCCAGAACATGCTCAAAAATGGCCCACAAGTCAGCTAGAGGGGCTGTCTCAACACTTAGAATTTTGCTAAGTCTCAAAAGTGTCCCTCCAGTTTACTGTGGCCTACTTTAGGAGCTTGTAGTTTGCGAACCAGGCCAAACCAGCTTCCACTCATATTGACAAACTTGTAGTCCTTATGTAGCTCTACAACATTGCCAACATCACCCATGCCTGGTTCTCAATAGTTTAGGAGATATAGTGTCAAGAAGTTAGGGTTTCAGTCGACGTTTATCTCTAAAACTGCATTTCAGTTTCAAGGGGCACCACTTTGGAGTTTTATAGTTTCAAATCTGAGCTGAATTGGTTCTGGAGCCAATTAGCAAAGTTGTTGACCTCACAAAGCCCAACAATTTTTGTATTATCACCTGCTCCTAACTCGAACCGGTTTGAGAGATAATTAGCACCAAAACTGCCCTGTCAGTCGGTCTTTGGAGGCTCGGTTTCAGTCAACGAGCTCGAACACCGGCATGTCGTGGCGCGCGGGCAGAAGAACGGCGACGCATGGTGACCGAGCGCTGCCGTTCCCTCCACGTCACGAGCCCGGGCGTGAGTTGAACACCGAGCGGCCACCTCCACCCCCCTCACACGCGCTCATTCTCTTCTCCCTTCCTCTCGCTCTGGCCGGGCTCACCGAGGTGGAAACCGGGACGCCATTGCCGCCGTAGCCATCTCTGAGCTCGCGCACTCACCACCACTCGCCGAACCACGTCCATCCCTCTGCCTCCCCGTCCTACACCTCCTCGACCCGTCGGTAGGTTGGATTGAGCCCAAGGTGAGCCGCATTGCCGTTTCCGCCCGCTCACCGAAGCTCACCCATGTGTGGGTCACCGTGGCCAGCACCACACAGTAGTTCTCCGTCTGCCTTCACCCACGTTTCCCCCTCCCTGTCACGTGTAGATGCTAGGATGAAGATGTTACCGCCAGTATCGGGACAGCCATGACGGAATGAGACCGTGCACGACCGCGCCATGGCCGCCGGCCAGGTGCTCACGCGGTCAAGCGGTTCCGCTCCACCCCCGTCTATCGGAGTGATCTCGTTAGGTCCGCTAGGAGTCCAGGAAGGTGATGCGCCCTTCGGTAGGTCGTGCGACGGCCGGGACTCGCCGGCATACCGCCAGGCACCGCGGCCGTCCGCCATTGCCGTCGGTCTGGGTGCGGTGGTGCATCAACTTTGGGGAAAAGTGGTAGCCTCAGTGCGGTTGGGTTTGGGCAAGACGCCGGTGCACTTGGATCGGTCGGAGGAGCCACCGGCGGCGAGGAATTGCTCACCGGAGCTCGCGGCCGCCGCTCCCCTGTCCCTCTGTCCCTGACCATGGGGGCCCGCCTGTCAGGTGTCACGCGCGGGCGGGAGCTCGAGCAGGCCGCGCGCGCCGTGGGCCGCGTCTGTTCCCGGGCCGGCCCAGCATCCGATAGGATTTATTCATTTTTCTTTATTCTATCACAGTTTTTGTTAAGTTTTGGAAAATTGTAGATCAAGGGTTTTACTTGCTCAAAAATTATGAGATAAATTTTGTTAGGATCTACTTGGTGTGTAGTATTTGAGAAAAATATGAATTTGGTTATGTGATGTTTAGTTTCTGGGAGATTTAAATAGGTTTTTGAAATGTGTTTTAGATTGCATGCAAACTTGTTTAAATCATATCTTGAGTTTCAGTGTTCCAAAAATTATAAAAATTGGTGGGTAGGCTAATTTATACTTGCTCTAGCTTTGGTAAAAATTTGGGCAGTAGTGCTTAAGTACTTTTCAAGTTATAATGCTATCTTGTTATTTTAGGGAATACTTGAATAAAATTTTATAATTTTTCTACATGTGCAATGTTCTTATAAATTTTTGGAGAATGTCTTGGTACCATAAAGTATCTAAGAAAAATATGAAATCTGTTGTTGATACTTTTCAATATGATTTGTTAATTATACAAAAATCAGTCTTTTGGGCTTGTGAATTTTGTTTAGGGCGTTTCTGTAAATAATTTTTGTTCAAATTTTTACAGTGGTCTCTTTTTGGTTTATAGAGTCTCCTGTAATTTTTATAGAATTTTAGGAGCAGTTTACATATATGTTTAAAATTCCACTTAATTACTTAAGTAAATTAAGAAATGAGTATAAATAAATAATTTAGGTAGGCAAACCTTACTTTCTGGTGTTTTGTGACCTATGTGAACTTGTGGTAACATTAGTTTGGTCATATGGGATGTTTGCCACATAAATAAATATTTAATCTTTGCAATTCTAGGTTTTTTGGACAGCTGGTAGTATTTCTGGGTTTGGCCTTTGATAAAAGTGTTTGCTGAAAAACTTGTAAATACCAAAGTTGTAGTAAACTTGATAAACTAGCTTGTGTCAAAATTTGGGAGCATTTGGCTTAATAGTTTGGAACTTATTGCTGTTTAAAGTGCCAGTCCAGAATTGGCTACTCTCTGTTTAGAGAGGACAGATTCTGGAACTTGGGAAATTCGACATGGAAAACTTAGGAATTTAAGGTTGAGGTCTGAAAATAATTTGTAGTGCATTTCTTAAGCTTTTCAGATTGTCTTAGACCATAACTTTTGGAGTTAGGAATCTTCAGTTATGTTAGAATCTTTGAGCTGTTGTCCAGAATGTTTTACTGTGGTAACCTAAGTAATATTACTCTTGTGTTGTTAGGTGTTAGGGCCTTAACCGAAGAGGAACAGCTATATCTTAGGTTGAGTAGATTAGGTAAGTACTTCTCCACCGGAGAAGAGATTTGCACGTATTGATGAAGTGACTTGAATAGAGTACTTTTATTGCCGAAATGCATTTCATCCCGAGCATGTTGCACCCATTATGCACCCATGATATTTATTGTGCACTCATGCAATAGGTGTTCCGGAGGAGGTAACACTCCTCGAGTTCGAGCCAGTGATTCCGGAGGAAGTCCAGGACCAGCCAGAGGAGCCAGCGGAACCAGTCGGCGGAGAAGACGCCGCTGAAGATCTACCCGAGTGCCCTGACCACCGGCCCTCGACCTTTTTAAAAGGCAAGCCCCGGTGCATGCTGAACCTACTGTTTTATAAATTAATCTTGAGTACTTTTAATTGTTTACTGCATTAAGTTGTAGGAGTTATATGAAAACACTTGTTGCATTATACCTGTCCTTGTCCAGATATCGTACTTAATCCTATATTGGGTTTAGGCACGTGTCAATGCTTAGCCCTGCTTAGTTCGGTAGAAGTCGGGTGATTTTCGGTCATCCGCGAGATCTAGGAATGGGTCACGAGTGGCTATGATCGCTATCGTGAATGGAACCATGTCTAAAAATGAAATTGAAACTGGGCGGGAGTTCGATAGTGCAGCCGCAAGACACTTCACGTCTTGGGTGCGGAGCTATGCCCGTCTGAGTCATTTAAGGACCGATTCGTTGTACGTCCTTGAGTCATGTTGAACGCAGTCTAACACTTAGTTAGCCAGATAAGCCATTCCGACCACGAATCCGAGTAATACAGTTCAGGCCGGGAATCGAATGGTAGGTTACTTCTTGGAGGAGAGAAAGGATGTGCTTGGGGACATTGGCATGAGACCAAGGGGGGGTTAGAGTCCCTATCACCTAGCAGAGTGTCGCCCTTGGGGATGCGACATCAGTCAGACCCGCGGCTCCTGAACTGTACCAAAGGTGATCTGAGCAGCCCTCGCCAGGCGTGACTCGGTGAGTGTTAGAAATACCCCTCCAGCTGGATAGGAATTCGATTCGAATCGCCGTCGCTCCCGGTTAGTGAGCACTTGACTTGAGCAGCGGCAACGCAGATCTCATTAAATGAACAGATGGTTAAGTGAATGATATAATGTTGCCACAATGATATACCTGCTATGGATATAATAATAATGTTGTTTGATTATACTCAAGTGAATGTTTAGTACAGGTGATAAGATAGATGACAGGTAAATGCTAAAAAGAACTGCTAGTACAAGTTATAAGAGTTTCAATTACTTATGTCTTTATGCAAAATGTGATGTCAGCTAGCCTCTTGTGTAAGCCTTGCATAATCCTTGATGTCATCTTATTTCTGGTTTTTGACGGGTAAGTCTAGCTGAGTACATTCCAGTACTCAGGGTTTATTCCCTCCTGTTGCAGATGATATGCTCTACCAAGGCTTCTGCAAAAATTGTCTCCACCCTGCGGGTGACGAAGACTAGATCACTAGGGCGTGATCATCTTTTATGTACTTTCCTGATGCTTTTGCGTGTGGTTGATCATTAAGTCTGGCAGTAGTATGTGAACTAATGCGTGTGTTATGCTTCCGCTACTTTATAAACTTGGTTTGTAATAATTGCGACTCCGTGTGTGTAAACTTATTTCGGACTACTTGTGAATTATAACGTATGATGTTGTATGTTGAATGATGCGATCTTGGTTGTAAGCAAGTTAGTTTGAAATCCTTCGTGGTTTCGATTGACTACCAGGATTATATGGGCTCAAGTTCGAAAATTTGAGCGCTTCGGTGTTTGTTTTTTTTGTACTTGTGCTCTTATAATTTGGTCGGTTCTATTACAGCTACGATCTTCCGAACTGTCGTAGCGTCCGCCCCTATGGACGTGGTAGCCTCGAGGCACGCCGTCACCGTGCTTGCACGTGCGGCGCTCGACGATGTTGCCACGGGTGTCTCGAGGCTCGTGGTCGTTGGTGGTGGGCTCAGGGGCCGGAGCTACCCGGTTTCGCCGGGCAGGCTCGGGGTGAACCAAGGCTTCTCTCTCCTGTCGGGAGGGCTCGATGATCCGCTCCGAGGCTACCTCGCATCTCCTCGAGGCAGAGCTCTCGGCCTACTGCATGGCGGCAGTCTCGAGGAGTTCTCGGATTTCATCTTGAGCCTGACGGGCGTCGAGGTTTGATGGCTCGGGCATGTTGTAGAGGAGCATGGCGGCGGCGACGACGTTCTGGCTGGCTCGAGCGAAAACCGAGGGGTCGACCACCCGGTCCTTGTTGATGCGATGGTTGACGTCGCGAGCTCTCTCGTGAGCTCTCCCGCCAAGTGCGTGTTCCGCACGCTCACGTTTGAGGGTTTGTTGGAGTAGATCTAGGTTTTCCCGTTCCTCGTCAAGCCTGTCCTACAACTCATGAATCTGCTCGAGCTGTGTTCCTTGATCCGCAAGGAACTGAGGGTCGTCTCGCTCAGCAGGAAGCTCGACATGATGTGGCGTGTGCCTTCCTTCGACTGACTCTTCGTCCTCTGATTCCGAAGTGCTTTCAACATCGATGTTGAAGCATTCGTGGGTCGGATCATAGGTGTCGTCAGCTGAGTCAGAGTCAGGAGCGTCAAAGTAGTAGTATGACGGGGGAATGTGTGGCCGTTGCAAATCATCACTGGGGTTGCGATGTTGAGAAGCAGTCACATGGGGCTCTGTTTCCGGTGTCTCCGTAGAGTCCCGATAATCAGAAGCCGGTGTGGATGCAACGAGGTCTAGAGTGGAGCATAGATGGTGCCCGGGGAGTTCCTCATAAGCACTCATGCGAGTGCTCACGGAAGATGCGTATACCCGGGCAGCCGAGTCTAGCCCAAACGGGAATGGTGACGGAGATGTTGCTGCCCGGGCCGGAATGGATGCTCCGGACAGTGGTGTCTCACCGGACGGGGGAGCGGCGGGATTCTCCATCGGCATGTTACCCTTAGTCAAGCTCGTCCTACCCAAACCTTCCACAAGGAGATCTGGGCCGACGCCTAGCTGGGGGTGCCGGACCGGGGGATCCCATCACCCTCCGCGAGGTGAAGACGGTGGTTGTACCAGGCTCGTCGTCGTCGGGCGGCCCGCGCCCGCCTAGAGCGACGGTACCGGTGGATTGCTCCCCCGGGCTGGGAGAGCACATAGTCCTCGTCGGTTGGGTGCCTGGGTGGAAGTAGGACCATATCGTAGCCATAGCCAAGCGACATGAACTCCAAACTTCCAAACCAGATCACCATGGCCAAGGGAATAGGGCGTTCGGGGTCAGCCATCCAGGAAAAAAGGCGAGAAAGCGACGTTGGCACGCAGTGATCCCCTACCTGGCGCGCCAACTGTCAGTGTTCGGACCCAAGGGGGTCCTAAACCAACGAGTAAATGCTGTGTGTCTCTTTCCTAGATGGTGATGCAAGGAGAACACACGGGGGTTTATCCTGGTTCGGGCAAAAGAAGGCCCTACGTCTAGGGGGGAGAAGTTTGTATTTCCTTGCACCGAAGTGCTCATGTAGGGGTTACAAGCATGCGAGAGAGGGCATCGAGCCCAAGTCTCAAAGAGAGGAAAAAGAGGACAAGGGTGATTGCTTGAGATATCGATCTCTATCTTGCGTCTTGCCTGTTGTCTCTTGTATTTCTTCGTTGTCCGTCCCGGTTGTAGAACCCTGGCCTGCCCTTTTATAGGGCGAGAGGAGGCCAAGACGACGGGAAGCCTTGAGGTGATGTTTTGTCGATTCCTGTTGAGCTGACCGTAGCGACGTGCTCTGGGAATGGCTGGCCATCCCTGGACACCATGGCGTCGTGGGAGACGAGACGGCGAAATGACCCGGAGCGCCGTTGTAGGGTCGAGATGGCGGACTAGAGGGGGGGTGAATAGTCCTTTCTAAAATTAATCGCGTCTGCAAACCGAAACAAATGCGGAATTAAAACTATCGGTCTAGTCAAGACTACACCCCTCTATCTAAGTTCACAAGCACCTCACAAAGATCCTAATTATATAACTAAGGTGCTTTCCTTAGCAAGAGCTCTCCTAAACAATTCTATAGCAAGGTCACACAAACCTATGCACTAGTACTTTAGCAAAGCCGGGGAGCTCCTACACAATTCTAGTAAGCAAAAGCACGAAGCCACCTATGCTCACTAGCAATGCTCAATAGCAAGGCAACTAATGCCAAACTAGAGAGCGCAAATTACTTAGCTACACAAACTAAGCAATATGACTAATAAGGTTACACAAACCAAATTAGCCACGCAACGGGAGCTACTTCTATGCTACACAAGCAAGAAGGTAACTAGCTAACTACACAAGGAAACTAGTTACAAGAGCAACTACACAAGCACAAGTATATGAATGTAAATACAAGCTTGTGAATCGAAAGCAAACCACCGAGAAGATGTACACAATGTTGACACGGCAGTTTTTCACCGAGGTTCACTTGGTTGCCACCAAGCTAGTCCCCGTTGTGGCGATACACCCACTTGATGGATCACGAGCTAATTGACTATCAAGAGTCAAACCCTCAGCGGGTGCCACACATCCACTCTCAAGATGGGGATCCTCCAAGCCACGAGCTTTACTAGAGTTGCTCTTCGCGATCCCCGCGGGGTGAGCACAATCCCCCTCACAAATTCTCCTCCGGAGCCACGCACAATCTCCACACGTGCTTCAACGGAGTCGCAAGCCACCAAGCCGTCTAGGAGGTGGCAACCTCCAAGAGTAACAAGCACCACCGGCTTGCAACACGATCACCTAGTGCCACTCGATGCAATCCTCTCGATGCAACGCACTAGAATCGCTCTCTCACTCGATCCGATGAACACTATCAAGCATGAGTGAGTTAGAGGGCTTCCAAGCACTACCACATAAGCCACCAAGGCCAAAGTGTGCTCAGCTACCGGCTAAGACCGGCCAATGGGCTATTTATAAGCCCCTCCACGAAAATAGCCGTTGTACCCCTTCACTGGGCACAACACGCGTTGACCGGACGCTCCGGTCACACTGACCGGACGCGCCGGTCACGCAACGGCTTTTTCGCGAACCACCGACCGGACGCGCTGGTCCGACTGACCGGACGCGCCGATCTCACAACGGCTATTTCGCGAAGCAACGACCGGACGCGTCGATCGCAACGACCGGACGCGCCGGTCACGACCGGACGCACCGGTCCCGTAACTGACCGGACGCGCTGGTCAACCCTAAGCCGTGCACAACGAACCAGCGACCGGACGCGCTGAAGAACTGACCGGACGCCACAGTGCCCGCGTCCGGTGGGAGTCCAGTAAGCTCCCTGGACGACCGGACGCGTCCGGTCGCCTGTGACCGGACGCGCCTCGCGTCCGATCAAACAACTGAAAAACGCGCAGACACTGGACACTGACCGGACGCGTCCGGTCACACCGTGACCGCGTCCGGTGCAGCGTCCGGTCACCACTGTGACCTCCATTCGCCTCCGTTTCTTTTTCCGACTTCCGGCGTAGTGGAATACAGCATTTCACTTCTCCAAAAAGCGCCGAATCCTGCCTCGCAAGCTCAGCGGGAGGGAGAGAGGAACCCAAACCCCTCTCTACCGCACAAACTCCACCGCCTTCGCAAATATGCCAACACCAACAAGTGATCACCACCATGTGCATATGTGTTAGCTTTTCACAAACATTTTCAAAGGGTTAGACACTCAACTTGCCTCACCACTCGATCTTAACACGTATGCAAAGTTAGATCGCTCAAGTGGCACTAGATGACCGATATGCAAATAAGTTTGCCCCTCTTGATAGTACGGCCATCTATCCTAAACCCGATCATCAACTTCTCTACACACCTATGACCGGTGAAATAGAAATACCCTAGGTTATACCTTTGCCTTGCGCATTCCACTCCATCTCCTCCGACGTTGATGCAACACATGCATCAACCCTATCACAAATGATATGATCCACTTCATATCATCATATGACCTTGGTCCATCGATCTTGACCTCACTTGCTCTTCACCGTTGCGTCGGTCCATCGGCGCCCAGTCTTGCTCAAGCTTCACCGCCTCACGGTCCATCGCACCAAAGCCTTCGACTTGCCCTTCACACTTGCAACCGGTCCATCGAGCCAAGCCTCATCTTGATCTTCGCCACCTTGGTCACATGACTCCATGTCATGTCTCATATGCAATGAGCTCCTTCATGACACAATCATCTGTGACTAATTCCCTGTGTATCTCACATAACCACATATTAGTCCACCTAAGTTGTCACTCAATTACCAAAACCAAACAGGACATTTCAATCTCCCCCTTATTGGTAATTGATGACAACTCTACAAAGATATGGAAATTAAGTTCTTTTGGACTTTATGCCACTTATCCAACATTTAAGCTCTATGTTAGGATTTGGATAAGCACCATAAAATCTGACTTGGTAGTGATAACTCTCCCTACATATGTGCTCAGATGGTTTAGTTTCAAGCTTGCACATATGCATAAATAAGAAATTTGTGGGGGGTTAGCACTACTAAGTGATGCTAAGGTGTATAGAATAAACCTTTGTAGTTCGATACCATTTGATAGCTCGATATCATTTGAAAATTACAAGTTTGCCATCATCCTTAGCATCATGAGTAGCTAGACATCAAAAAATACTAGAAACCCCATGAGATCAACATTATAAGCAAGGTTCTAGTTTTTCATGATAAACACAAGTCTAGCTATCATCCTATGCATGCTAGTTATCATATCATCATTCAAGTTCTATAACTAGCATACAACACACAGCATGCATATTAAATATAAAACTTATGCAATGCAAGCAAGCACATGAATATGAACATATCAAATGCAACCAAACAATGTTCATGAGCTTGCTCCCCCTACTTGTGTGCTTCTTTTGTCCAAGAATTTTTGATCCTTCTCATTTCTTCAATGTTGCTCCCTCTTTATCCATCTCCATGTCCAAACTCATTCCCAAACCTCTCTCTCTTGGTGTATTGACATATCTTTGTTCCAACTTCTCCCCCTTTGTCATCAATTTCCATAAGGGTGTACTTCTCATTGATGCAAAGGCTTGCATTGGGGTAGATGGTTGAGACTTGAATATTGCGTTGTTGATGGACATCACCGCACATGTTGGAATGACTTTACTTGTATGTTGCTCTTGAGATACCACTTAGGATCTTTGACCTTGATACCATTAGGTGGGGCTCCTCCCCCTATGTCATAGCATGGGTCATTCACTTGATAATCTTGAGCTCTTGTGTGTGAGGGAACTTTCTTCATTTGATGATCATTTAAAGTTGAGGATCACTTGTGGAACCATTGACTTGTATAACTGATATCATGTGTAGAAATACCACGAATAAGGGTGTGATACTAATTTGAAGAATCCTCTATCATGGAACCACTTGTAGGATTTGTCAATATGATCTTTCTTGAACATTTGCTATCTTTATGAGTACCGCTTGTAGGATATCACTTGTAGATCATGATCTAGACACCACTTGTAAATATCAATTGAAGAAATATTTTGAGTCTAGATACCATTTGAAAACACTTTAGATATCCATTTCCATTGTTGTCTTGTGCTTGTACCCATATCATTGTCATGAGCTTCTAGTATGACTTGAACTAAGTTGATTTGCCTAAGATTCTAAGTCCGGTTTGATCCAATGACAAGCTTCTTCACTTCTCATACTAAGGGTTATCTTGCCAATGTTGTACTTGTCACTTGTTAGCAATCCAAACTAGATCAAGTACTTGGGGTTCACTAGCTCATGAACAAATTCATACACATACCACTAGATCATTTAAATAATTCAAGCAATAGTGGTAGGCTATGAATTTAAACATTTCATTTGTTATGCATGATCCTAGTAAGCATGTAGTATATGCACTAATCACATACTAGTAAGGGATGAAATGATCATGCACATTGCAATGATACCTTTGTTATATTGGAGTAGAGGATAGTCACATAGATTCCAATTCATTACTCCAATAGCAATGTGAAGTCCAATTTATAAGCTTGGTGAAGACCAATCATTATAGAGAAATCCATTCTTCACCCATATGAAATGAGAACCACTAATAATTAAGTGCATTATCTCTTATTGTGGTTGGCTTGCTTTTCTCTTTGATCAATGCTTGCGTGAGAGAAGTACTTATGATACCAATTTTATAACCATGACTAGCTCTTTTTTGGGTGTTGCTTGCTTTTCTTAATCAACCCTATTGATTGCTTCAATTAAGCATCTCAAATGTCCCTTGAATTCATCACTTCCATGTTAGCCTTCCAAGCCGGTGCTCGGTTTACCCACCCATGGGCGGCAAGCCCCCTCAGCAGGGAGAAGTGACCTCTCTCCAAAGAACCATCCTTGACACTTACTTGAATTGCCTTTGATTGATTGATCTATGGACTTAACATTATGAGTAACCTTGAATTATTCTTTAAGTCCTTTTTCTTTCTACCAAATGATCTCCAATTATTACTAGAACTTGAACCTCATCTTTATCTTGAGTTTGATCTTCATTTTCAAATTTGAGTACCAAATTTGTACACTAAGTACATTCCACAATCAATGCCCTTGTACTCATTTCTTGTCATGCTTATAGATCAATTCAAAACCAAACTTAGGTGCCCTCAAACACTTATAAATATGTTTCCAACTTGAGGGACCTTTCACTTAAAGTGACTCTAGATCAATCCAATAATTGTCACTTTTTCTAGCAGATTCTGTACCCTTCAAGGAATAATCATATCTCCCAATATACAGATCCAAATGCCATAAAATTTGGTGGAGATGTGATTCACTAAGTCATCTAGCAGCTGTAAAAATTTGAGATTCATTTGACATCTAGATTGCTACCAGATTTCAAATCTTCGACCACTGCTACATGCTGAAAACTGCTGCACTATAGCTGACAAGATGTACTCCAAAGCCGAAGCATCTCTTATCCAATTCTCATGAAATTTGTACAGCATCTTATAACATAAGTCTAGAGCATGTATGCCAAATTTCAAGCCAATCCAATATGATTTAGTCACTCAAACTCAGACTTGATCTCACCTAGCTCAGATTTTCAACTTTGAACAGATTTCAATACATTGAGCAATACTTCATCAAATATGAATCAAACTTGAAACTAACTTGTTTGAATACTTTCACAAGACATATATCCATCCAATCCACTTACTAAATGTCATCTCATGAATTTATTCAATACAAATCAATTCAAACTTGATTACTTAGGCATTTAATCCCATTCAAACATCTCATAGCAAGCAACATTGCATATATATCCAATTCAATCAACTCATATGCACCCAAGTGAAATGATCAACAAGAGATATACCTTGGGTAGCTCATGATCATCCAATAGCAAGCTTTTAACTTGAATATTTGCAAGCCATGAAATATATCCAATAAATCACCACAATCTTGAATGTTGCACTTGTATGTTGTAGTATTTGGACTCCACTTATTTTTGACTTGGCATTGGGATAGAATATGCACTAAGCTTTAAAACTTGATTCAACATATGATGACCAATATGAATCCAAATGAATCAAGCCTCCAATGCCGATGGTACCTACAAACAATCATCCACTTTTTGATGGTACCCAAACAAGTTTGGGGTCCTCTCAAGTTAGGAGCAACATACTTAGGCAAAGCCTTAGTATGGGTAGCGGGATGTTTTGCAATAGCAACAATAGAGGTACCATTTACATCCTTTCTAAGCACATTAGTATCATCAATTGAAATATGCTTAGAAGTGTTACCTAGGGGACATGAATGTGCCATGTGTCCCCTTTCCCGGCATGAATACATCTTCTCTTTGATTGAGCCTTTTCTTTATTGCTCATGTGATGCTTTTCATTGCCTTGCCTCTCATGAGTTGCTTGAGCCTTCTTCTCAAGCTTGGTAGGACACCCCCGAGGCAAAGTGTCCCATATCTTCACACTTGAAGCACTGATGTGAGCCAAATTTCTTTTCTCAATTTGATTCTTGCTCATCATCTTGGTATCTTGGATTTGCATTGGATGCCTTCCTCTTCCACCCCTTCTTGTTTTCTTCTTCTTCTTCAAGTCACCATCATCATCCTGGTTGATCTTGACTTGAGATTGGGGTGTGGTTTCTTGCTCAACTTGTGACTTTGGTTGAGGCTCTTTTTGTTGCTTCACTAGTTTCTTGCTTGGGCACATTGAGGTGTAGTGACCCCATGTATGGCACTTGAAGCACTTGTGTTTGAGCCTTTCTTCTTCTTTCTTCAACTTGAGCTTCTCTAAGTTGGGGCATGTTTGGTGAAGATGACCCACTTCATGGCATCGGAGCACATGAAATGAGAGAGCTTCTCTCGAGCTAGCTTCATCATCTTCCTTTCCCTTTTCTTTTCCCCTTTGGTCATATTCTTCTTGCTCTTGTTGAAACCAAGGCCACTCTTGTCACCAAAGTTTCTTTGAGTTTCAACATCTGCTCAAAGGTGACTTTTGAGTTGTAGCACCTCTCTAACTTGTTGCTCAATTTCTTCACTTCACTTTTGAGCTCATTGTTCTCCTTTAAAATGTTAGTCTCACAAGACATAGAAGTAGAACAAGCATATATATGTGAAGAACATGGCATATCTAATAAGTCATCATAGAGGTGGATACATGCTTTCTCCCTACATCACATGGGTTAGTCACATTTTGCAATTGATCATTTGATCCATGTGATGAGCTCTCATTAATTTAATTTTCTTTAATAACATCTTAAAGAGAGAAGCATGTTCTTGTACCAAATTATCATGAGCAACACTTAGTTCCTCATGAGCTAATTTTAGCTCCTCATGTGAACAAGTAGTAACATAAAGGAAATGCTTTTGTTGTTCACATGTGGTTTTTAGAAATGAGTTTTCATTTTCCAATTTCATGGTTTTAGTTTTCTCATTTTCTAAAGACATGTTCATGCTAGCAAGTCTACTAACAAGCTCATCATATGAATCAACATGATCAATCACATTATCATTTGATACCTTTGTGTCACCTAGTGACATGAAGCAATGTGATGTAGTGGATGGGCTTTGTAGTAGCATCATCAAGGCCCGAGCAAGAACCAACGTTGTCACCATCAAGTGTGCTTGGGGTAGAAACATCACTTGCAACACTTGATGCATCATCACCAGCTTGTCAAGTGAACTTGTGGTAGATCGATCATCATCATCACTTGACCATGAGGTGGAGCAATCCTCCACAACCATCGTGTTGTGGTCATGCTCAACATCATCATGTGCAACCTCCTTGGGCTTGACATCATCGTCATCATCGGTGATAGCTCCATACTTTTCATTGAGATAGGCCCATATCTCATGAGCGGATTTGAGGTCCATGATCTTACCAAAGATGCTATCATCCAAAGATCTATACATGATGTTAGTAGCTTGGATGTCAAGATCTAGGCATTTCTCTTGTGCTTGAGTTAGATTATCTTCATCCAACACATGAGAAAGGCCTACATCTACCATCCACCACATTTGAGGGCAAATAAACTTAAAATTGCATATCATCCAATTTTTCCACCGTGCAAAGTGTGTGCCATCAAACATGTGAGGACAATCAACATCTAGTCCATATTCTACCATCCTCTCGGGTCGGTGAAGACCACAAATGAGAGACCGGGCTCCGATACCAATTGTAGGGTCGAGATGGCGGACTAGAGGGGGGGGGGTGAATAGTCCTTTCTAAAATTAATCGCGTCTGCAAACCGAAATAAATGCGGAATTAAAACTATCGGTCTAGTCAAGACTACACCCCTCTATCTAAGTTCACAAGCACCTCACAAAGATCCTAATTATATAACTAAGGCTGCTTTCCTTAGCAAGAGCTCTCCTAAACAATTCTATAGCAAGGTCACACAAACCTATGCACTAGTACTTTAGCAAAGCCGGGGAGCTCCTACACAATTCTAGTAAGCAAAAGCACGAAGCCACCTATGCTCACTAGCAATGCTCAATAGCAAGGCAACTAATGCCAAACTAGAGAGCGCAAATTACTTAGCTACACAAACTAAGCAATATGACTAATAAGGTTACACAAACCAAATTAGCCACGCAACGGGAGCTACTTCTATGCTACACAAGCAAGAAGGTAACTAGCTAACTACACAAGGAAACTAGTTACAAGAGCAACTACACAAGCACAAGTATATGAATGTAAATACAAGCTTGTGAATCGAAAGCAAACCACCGAGAAGATGTACACAATGTTGACACGGCAGTTTTTCACCGAGGTTCACTTGGTTGCCACCAAGCTAGTCCCCGTTGTGGCGATACACCCACTTGATGGATCACGAGCTAATTGACTATCAAGAGTCAAACCCTCAGCGGGTGCCGCACATCCACTCTCAAGATGGGGATCCTCCAAGCCACGAGCTTTACTAGAGTTGCTCTTCGCGATCCCCCGCAGGGGTGAGCACAATCCCCCTCACAAATTCTCCTCCGGAGCCACGCACAATCTCCACGCGTGCTTCAACGGAGTCGCAAGCCACCAAGCCGTCTAGGAGGTGGCAACCTCCAAGAGTAACAAGCACCACCGGCTTGCAACACGATCACCTAGTGCCACTCGATGCAATCCTCTCGATGCAACGCACTAGAATCGCTCTCTCACTCGATCTGATGAACACTATCAGCATGAGTGAGTTAGAGGGCTTCCAGCACTACCACATAAGCCACCAAGGCCAAAGTGTGCTCAGCTACCGGCTAAGACCGGCCAATGGGCTATTTATAAGCCCCTCCACGAAAATAGGCCGTTGTACCCCTTCACTGGGCACAACACGCGTTGACCGGACGCTCCGGTCACACTGACCGCACGCGCCGGTCACGCAACGGCTTTTTCGCGAACCACCGACCGGGACGCGCTGGTCCGACTGACCGGACGCGCCGATCTCACAACGGCTATTTCGCGAAGCAACGACCGGACGCGCCGATCGCAACGACCGGACGCGTCGGTCACGACCGGACGCACCGGTCCCGTAACTGACCGGACGCGCTGGTCAACCCTAAGCCGTGCACAACGAACCAGCGACCGGACGCGCTGAAGAACTGACCGGACGCCACAGTGCCCGCGTCCGGTGGGGAGTCCAGTAAGCTCCCTGGACGACCGGACGCGTCGGTCGCCTGTGACCGGACGCGCCTCGCGTCCGATCAAACAACTGAAAAACGCGCAGACACTGGACACTGACCGACGCGTCCGGTCACACCGTGACCGCGTCCGGTGCAGCGTCCGGTCACCACTGTGACCTCCATTCGCCTCCGTTTCTTTTTCCGACTTCCGGCGTAGTGGAATATAGGCATTTCACTTCTCCAAAAAGCGCCGAATCCCGCCTCGCAAGCTCAGCGGGAGGGAGAGAGGAACCCAAAACCCCTCTCTACCGCACAAACTCCACCGCCTTCGCAAATATGCCAACACCAACAAGTGATCACCACCATGTGCATATGTGTTAGCTTTTCACAAACATTTTCAAAGGGTTAGACACTCAACTTGCCTCACCACTCGATCTTAACACGTATGCAAAGTTAGATCGCTCAAGTGGCACTAGATGACCGATATGCAAATAAGTTTGCCCCTCTTGATAGTACGGCCATCTATCCTAAACCCGATCATCAACTTCTCTACACACCTATGACCGGTGAAATAGAAATACCCTAGGTTATACCTTTGCCTTGCGCATTCCACTCCATCTCCTCCGACGTTGATGCAACACATGCATCAACCCTATCACAAATGATATGATCCACTTCATATCATCATATGACCTTGGTCCATCGATCTTGACCTCACTTGCTCTTCACCGTTGCGTCGGTCCATCGGCGCCAAGTCTTGCTCAAGCTTCACCGCCTCACGGTCCATCGCACCAAAGCCTTCGACTTGCCCTTCACACTTCAACCGGTCCATCGAGCCAAGCCTCATCTTGATCTTCGCCACCTTGGTCACATGACTCCATGTCATGTCTCATATGCAATGAGCTCCTTCATGACACAATCATCTGTGGACTAATTCCCTGTGTATCTCACATAACCACATATTAGTCCACCTAAGTTGTCACTCAATTACCAAAACCAAACAAGGACATTTCAGCCGTGCCACACCGTCCTTCCCTTGCCGTTGAACTGTGCCGAGCGTCGAGGTTGGGTCGAGGCCGGGTCGAGACCAGATGGATAAGGCCGAATCCCTGAGATTGCGGAGAACAGGCCTTGTCTTATCCTCCCTCGAGGGTGATCGATGGTAAACAGTGCGCGGTAAGGTGGGTACAGTGACGGTTTTCACCTCCCATCACGGGATGGGCGGTAAAATAGTGAGATCTGACACGGGCATTGTTCCCACGTCGATCCTGGTCGCAGCCATGTTGGTAGGTGGTAGTAGGTAACCGCATTAAATGCTATGGCTTTTGTCCTGGGGTAGGTAAAGAGGAGTCGAGGCGCTCGACCCGGGCTTACGCGAGTTGGAGTTTTTCCCAGTGGGCGGACAAGCCTCGCGCGGGTCGGAGCGCCATCGAGGTACCTTGCTGTATGGGATGGGGCGCGGTCGAGGCGCCCCGTCGAGCGGGCCTCGTACGAGTCGGAGCCGGAGCGTGGTCGAGGCGCCCCGTCGAGCGGGCCTCGTACGGGGCGGACTGGATACGCGGTCAAGGCGGGCTGCCTTTTGTTGCGGTTTCAGTCGTTTTAGTTTTTTATTAGCGATGGATGTGGGTACCCCCGTACTGTTGGTACCGACACAATGTTAATGTCCATTGTCCATGTGGGATGTAGATGCCATCAAGAGTGAGTTCAACAGACTCCTCTAATGTCAGTATCCCCAACATGTGACAAACCATTGATTTAATTAATTTACACCTATGGTGATGTTGTGATCTGTAAGACAAAATTAAAATCACTATGGTGATGTTGTGATCTGTAAGGCAAAATTTAGGGGGTTTCATATCTTGTCACTTTATTTTGGAGTGTTGGAGGTAGTCAACAAAATGTAAACTTTTCAACAATTAGAGGTAATCACATGATGTGTAAACCTCACGAACAATCATTATTAATGTTGGCACACACATTGAAGATAGTCTCTATGTCCGAAACATAGAGTAGATCTCTCAGTAGTAGGTAAATAAATTGCTGCTATAGGCACGGTCTCTGGGCTGATATTCGTAGTAATATATCGCAGCCAATGCCTAAGACTCTACCACCTGTATATAGCCTTTAATAATGAATGATGGTAGTCACCATAAAAGTGTACCATTCTAATATTTCCAAAACACTTATTTAGAACAACACAATGTAGGTAATCATCAAGTTTGAATAAACATGATGTAGACCTTTCAGTAATGGGTGAATACTCTCTGCCATAGGCACGGTCTCTAGGCCGAATAATTCAAGATGAATTAAACGCAGCCAATGCCTCCATCACTTGTGTTAGATCTCAAATGTATCTAAGATATGAGTATAACAATTTTTGCATAATCCATCATTAATTAAGAAACGCTTAATTAAGAGGATCTATTGTTGTTAAAATGCAATTTATAGAAAATTTATCAAATTAACAAGGTTAACAAAGTACAGGAATAAACACTCTACTGTACTAGATTTACTAAGCATATAGTGCTATAGTTGGGTAGTGCATAATTAATGCAAAATCCGATAAGATCGAAGCAAAAATATGCACTTTCTGTATTAGCCTCACGAGTGAAAATGGTTTGGCTGCCATTTTGCCTTTTTGGATTAGGCTCAAATGAGCCCAAATCCATCCCTCTTTAATTAACTATTAATTAATTAAGAGGATCCGATTTTATTGCAACCAAAATTAATTGCCAACCAACAAAACCGGCAAACTATGTATGTTTAGACATGAATAATTTTCTGGTCGAAAACCAGAAACAATGTATAGAAGTAAAAACTCTACCATATTAATACTGTTAGAGTCCATGACTAAAACAGAGAAGGCAGAAAATATGTCTAAACATTAACATAGTAAAATCATCTGCGATATAAGTGATCACGATGCAAATTATGAGAACTCAATGGTCTCAAAATATCTATTTACACTACGTAAATATTATGCATCATAATTCATGTAGACTTGATGTCTAAAATAAGTATTTATATTATATTGCAGTGACGTGTATACAGGGCTAAACATACAAACAAGAATGCATTAACGATCTGTTTTGAATCATTATGTAATTCACAGAAAGGAAAAAGGGTTTATGTGCAAATCTACACAACCTTATAATTTCCCCAACCCAACCACAGTTCCTGAAAATCGGTCTCCTCACGGCCGTGCGTGCGCCGCCGCCGCACAGGTGTACGTGCGCCGCTGCTAGCCAACAGCAACCCAGGCGCGCGGGCACCACCGCCGCTGCTGTCTTCGGGAGGCCGGCCGTCGGCCGCCAGTGGCACCAGCCATCGGGTGCGGGGTCACGCGCGATCCGGTCGTGGGGTCCGCTGCCGGGAAGCTGGCGCCGCAGGGCCTGCGGCATTCTTCCGCCGAGCTCGCCGCGGATGTGGGTGCCGTGCGAGGGCCACGAGCACCGGGCCGAGGATGCCGCGCAGGGAGTCAGGCGTGGTGCCGCCTCCGCTTCGAGCCAAAGGGGCGTGACCGCCACCGTGGATCCGTCCGCCAGCGCCAAGCCGCGGACGCCGCCGCAACCTGCGCCGAACTCAGCCATGGATGCGGTCGCCACCGGTGTGTGCCGCGCGAGGCCTCGAGCGCCGGGCCGAGGACGCTGTGTGGGTCGCTAGCCGCGGGCGCAGGAGCCGCCGGCCGTGGCGCGCGAGGCGCAGGCGTAGGGCAGCCTCCGTCGCGGGCCCTGGCCGTAGCTGGCCACCAATCGCCGGGCAAGCGCACGGGCCAGGTTGTGTGCAGATGTCGTGGCCACACCGGGGCGCGCGGGCACTGCCGATTTCGGCCAGGCCATGGCTATGGCCTATGGCTGCGTTCGTGTGCATGCCTCGGGCCGACGAGCACATGGCCGATTACAGGCGCGAGCGACACCGCGACGTCAATGCCGTTGCAAGGTAAGAACAGAACGAATTGAACAAATTCACATATGTGCTTACAACTTTTGTGTGTCCAGACTCCAGATGCTCTTGTTCGGCATGGTCTGGCACAGGAACATGACGAAAAAGTGGCTGATTCCAACGAGCATCCTCTCATCAGCGAGGATGGAGACCGGCGGCCTCCTGTTCTTCCTCGTTCTTCTTTCCTTGATTCCTTCGCTGCAACTTCTCCGGCGATCACCGTCTCCAGGGAACTGCTTGTCGGCCTTTCTTCTCAGGGAAGAACAACGTGCGTGATAACGTGTTAGGCGCTGTTTAGTTGCCATGCAAACCCAAAATATTTCCTCTTCCACCCATCACATCGAATCTTTAAACGCATGCATGGAGCATTAAATGTAGGTAAAAAAATAACTAATTGCATAGTTTGTCTGTAAAGTTCGAGACGAATCTTTTGAGTCTAATTAATCCATAGTTGGATAAATTTTACCAAATAACAACGAAAAGTGCTACAGTAACTTTTCACCCAAACTTTCTCAACTAAACACAGCCTTAAAGTAAAAGTGGTCGATGTGAAATGACTGATGTATTGATTGATGAATAGTGTACAGGTATATATTACAAGCCAAAGAACAGATGCCTGTTGGCCAAAAGGTGCCTCTCTGTGAAGAGGTGTCTATCTAATATGTCTACAAGAAACTGTTATTAGCAGTTGCTAATGACGTGATTAATAATAAATTGATCACTAATAATTAATTAATCCTAATTAATCTCAACAATTCACGCCCGTTTTCATCCATTTGATGCCTGCAATTTTTTTAAGCTCAACAGCTTGTAGTAATAAAAATTACTACTATAATAATTTGTTTAGATAAATAATTCCAGACGAGTCCATGCAGAGTAAACTTGCTGCTTATCGTGGCGTCCAGTCATTAGATAAGAGTAATTGTTTATTACTATTTTCATGTTTTGGTTTGACAAATAATTACCGGCAGGGACACAAGTAGTAAACTTGTTTGTTACCGAGGTATCCTATTTCTAGATGATGTTGCTCACGTCCACCACTTTCTACAAAAATCAACCAAATTCATCTAAAAAATCCATCAAATCCAACAGATCCATAGCCACAGTTCGTAAGCGTGAGTTAAAGCTCCTAAGATCCAACACATTTGTACAAACGTTTGGCCAAATTCATTAACAAAAATCTTACATCTATCACTCCTAAAGGTAGACAGCACATGCTCCTCCGTTGACCACCAGGAGGCTTGATCCTCACCATGGGTGTGCTTCTGGCTCGATGGAACCCCATGAGGAATAGGCACCAGAGCTTAGGGAGCGTCAAAGATTCAGAAAAGGAGACTCAAAAGAAATTAAAGATTCAGCACAATGCATCCTCGATCCATTGATTCATGAATATGCTGCTGCCACCTGCAATTCTGTACTCAAAATGGAGAGAGAGAACTTCAGATCTATGGAACGTCATTACTAGAAAATAGAAACAAAGATAAAATGGCAAATGTCCATCATCCTTCCCAGGCAAAACCTGTATCACTTGCACTCACATGATCCTTCTTGCTACTTGTATGTTCAAACAGTAATTATTATTAAAATTGAATTCTGCAACAAACTAAGCTAAGAACTCAAGTTCAGTAATAAAATAAGATTTGAATATATTCATCCTTTTCTCTTGGTAAATACACACATTTCAATTATCAATTAGAACTGAACTCACATTCAGAACGAGAACTCCTTGATAGAAAATAAAAGTGAAGCACAGTGCATATGAGATACCTGATTGATGGACAGAGAAACTAAGGCCCATCTGCAAAAACAAAAGATAAAGATCAATTTTGATGTTCCCCAACTTGTTACAAGAGAAGAGTGGCCAATTCTGGGCGCTGGTAGCTCTCATCCAGAGTACTAGTCATAAAAAAAAACAGAAAAAACAGAGGAAAGCTATCAAAGTGCATTGGACATGCTCTACAGCTAGATTCAGATATAGATTCATCAATCGATGGGGAGGACTGTTGGTCTGTTGTCCGCATCAAATGAATTGTTTGGAAATTATATATTCTTTCTCAAGAAAAATCCCCCATCGGCATGCACAATCGGAGGTTAGAAAAATATAATCACTTACAAAACCAAATGACATGTGGGATCGATCCTTCCTTCAATTCCAAATTTTGGGTAGAGGTCACCCAGTCAACCGATCCTTCCTTCAATCCCAGATTCCAAAAAATTGACACTGCAAATCCGCAAGCCAATATCAGTTAAACGCACAGATGCCAAGCTGGAAGAATAGAAACTAGAAAGTAGCCTATAGGGGATTTCGCACCGTACCATGAAGAAGTCGATCTCCACGCAGAGAAGGTCGACCACCGATTGAGAGAGTTCCGGCGGTTACTCATTCAACTGCAGATGGAGGTCAGTCGAGGAGTGCGCGACGAGCCAACGAAAACAAAATGCGACGGCGGCGGAGGCTGGTCCATCTTCTTCCGTGCATGGGCGCTCAGCCGCTCACGCTAGTAAGCCGCCCTCGCGCATGGCCGTAGGTGGCGCTCACACGCCGGAATGTAGCAGGAGGTCCGCCTGGTGCTTGACCCGGCAGCGGGCGGCCATCGGCTAGGCCGCCACGCGCGGATCAGCACTGCCGGTGATCTGCACCACCGCCGGCCCCAGCGAGATGGATGTAGGACGCGTCGTCTCCGATTGCGCCATTGCCGCCGATGGGGAGAGTCCCTGCTAGGGACGAGCTTCACTGCCGAGGGGCTCCTTCCGCTCGGGTGGGCGACGCCGTCGGGGTGCCGACATCTGGTGATTGTGAATTTGGGATATATAGAGAGAGATAGGGAGAGCTAGCATCAAGGCGGGGTTCACGGGGCGAACATTGCACTGCGGTCATCGCTCATCACGGACTAGAGCAGCAATAAAAGACGAGCGATTTTACTTTCCTGTACAGTAATTGCAATTAATAAAGGTGGGCGGTGATATTAGTTGCTAGTCGTAGTCGGAGGTGGACGGCGTTCCGTTGGAGCGTTGATTCTTATTTTAAGCCCAGGCTTCAAAATAGTGTGTATATATATACTCCTTCCGTATCGTAAAAGGAGGACGTTCTGCGGCTGAGCCCGTTTGCGCGGAAAGAAGACGTCCGCACGGTGGAAACACAGTTTGGATGCGATTGCACCCCTGGGCTGGACGTCCGCACGCGCGTCGTGTCTCCTCGACTCGATGGAAAAGCAAGCCAGCAGCAGCGTGGGCAGTCCACCCGTTTAAATAGAGCAGCAGCGAGATCTAGCAGTCCAAGCGTCCAGATCGACCACATTAGCGCCAACTAGCCAAAGTAGCGAACATTAGCGCCAGCAGCAAACAGCGAAAAAATTGGCCAAACGAGCGCCAACAGCGAAAAATTCCGTCCAGAAACGCGCCCAGCGCTAGCGATGCAAATTCGCATGCAGCAAAAATTGCGTCGCCCAGGGGGTTCGAACCCTGCCCGCGGGTTCCAGAGGCGGCAGCCTAACCAGTTGGACCAGTAATGATTCATGCCTAGGGGGTATCCGCAGCCTTATTTAATAAAGGCAAACATAGAAAGATATCACCTAATTAATGACTTCAGGTGGTGTTTTTCCAAAAAAATTTGCCTACAGTTGGAGTACTAAATGTAGATGAAAAAAAACTAATTGCACAGTTCTCGGGGAAATCACGAGACGAATCTTTTAAGCCTAATTAGTCCATGAAAAGCCTTAAGTGCTACAGTAATCAACATGTGTTAATGATGAATTAATTAGTATCATTAGATTCGTCTCGCAGTTTCTTGACGGGTTCTATAATTTATTTTTTTATTAGTATCCGAAAATCTCTCCCGACGTCCTTCTGGTATATCCGATGTGACACCCAAAAATTTTCTTCTCCCCAACTAAACACCCCCTAATGATTTGTGGAGACTGACCCACCCCACCGCCAGCTGATGGAATTAGGTATGTGCTGCTCCATTTTTATTGGAACTGCAAGCACTATCACAACATACTTTACCTTTCTGTGCCTTCCACAAATCCAAACGCATCAGCAGACAACAATTACGTTGCGGCTATTGATAGTTACAAGTTACAACCATATAGTTTCTTTCATGTTATGAAAAAAACATTATTTCTTTCAAAGGAAAAAAAAGATAGTTCATCCCGGAGGAGACAAAAATATTCATGGCTACAGTTAATTAACATTTTATTTGCGAGGGAATGGTTGTTGCATTTTTCTATTAATAATATAAAACGGCCGAATTATTTTGGCTAGTAATTAATGGAAAGAAAGTGTACCAGTATTTTTAAAAATGCCCAATAATGAAACTGGCCCACGGCCGGAAGCTGGGCGGGCGCCTGGGCCGGACGGAAAATGCTTGGGCAGGCTTTGCTAGACAGCAGAACAAAAGCCGGAGCAATTCCGTATGGTATAGTCCTGGGCCTATAAAAGCCATAGCGGCCCTGGGCTTTTTTACTTCAGTCAGGATGCATGCAACCTTGGGCTTGTGCCCCATTGCCCATGGCGTCAATACTCAATTATTGCTCACGTTTGTTTTTAGCATGCAACTCAAAACAAAAATCTTTGACCATTTAACATTCTTTAATATCAGACAAATTTGACCATCTAGCTGATTCCATGAGTAGTAGTATTATACTCTCTCTGTTTCAAATTATAAGTCATTTTAACTTTTTTGTTCATCCATTTTGCTATGTATCTAGACATATTATTATATCTAGATCATAGCAAAATGAATGTACAAAAAAAAGTCAAAGCGACTTATAATTTAGAACGGAAGGAGTATTTTATAATGAAAAGATAATTTACACTCTAGAAATACATACTTAAATTATTTTGAATTAGAAAAAATATGATATCAGTACTATGTTTTCCCCTATAATTCTAATATATCTATTGGTGCTAGGTTTGAAGTTATGTAGATCTTATTTGTATTTATTTATAGTGTTTTATGTCTCATATATAGTCGTGCTATTATTTATTCAAACCATCATTTTTGTGCTATATTAAAGCTAGAGATTGACTAAAGGAATCCCATACTCTAAATAGAGTACCAAATATATGTTGGGAGTATTTTTGAAGTAAAATATATGTTGGGACTTAAAATTAAGCAGAACAATGTTGGAGAGCTAGTGATGCAGTACTAGTTACGATGCATAAATAGTGTGGTGACCGTAAGGTTGGTGTCATCTTCCCAATCTTAAGTGTATTGTAGTCCGGTGAGTCCTACACTACTGGAAACTAGAATAGAATAGCCCTGTGTGTGCAAAAACCGACAGAAAAATTTGAATCCTGACAAAAAAAATATTTTTTGCTGCATCCCCTGCTTAGCGACACCAAGAACTTGCAAGCATTTCTATTTTCTTTAACACATTACCACCAACTATCATGCGATGCAGATGGAGGAGCAGAGGAGCAAGGGACGGATGATGATACTGGAGCTCTACCAAGATGCATCAATGCGCTTCCACCGCATCCCATGCTTAGCGGCGCCAAGAACTTGCAAGAATTTTTGTTTCCTTCAACACAGTGCCACCAACTAGCATGTGATGCAAATGGAGGATGAGTGGAGAAGGGACAAATGATGATACTGGAGCTCCACCAAGACGCATCAATGCGCTTCTGCTGCATCCCCTGCTTAGCGAGTCCAATAACTTGCAAGCATTTCTGTTTACTTCAACACATTGTCATCAACTGTCATGCAATGCAGATGGAGGAGCAGAGGAGCAAGAGACAGATGATGATACTGGAGCTCCACCAAGATGCCTCAATGCGCTTCCGCTAGATCCCCTGCTCAGCGACTTGCAAGCACTGTTATTTTCTTCAACGCAATGACACCGCCAAATGTCCAACGATGGAGAGGAGCAAGATATTGATGACATATTGTATCTCTAGCATGATGATGAATGAGATGAAGAAGCACCGACAGATGGTCCTTCACTTGCTTCTCATTTCCCTTCCCACACTTGCTGTGACAGGGCTTTCCCCTTTTCTTCCTCTTGCCATAAGCTTCCATTTGTTTAGGTGGATCAATGGGCTCTTTAGACATTACTACTGGCGGAGGGTCGTGGGCAAAATTTCTCTTGTCGTATGCTTCGATGTGCATCACCTAGATGACATTCTCTAGAATACTGTCAATAAGCCAAAACAATGTCTGCAACATACTATTTCTCAAGACCATGGCACATAATTGCTAGGGTTGTTTCGCCAGCTAGAACACAATCAATTTGTTCCATGAGCACTACCGAACGATGACCCATCTTTGCAAACAAAGAAGGTTAGCCCGTGTTTGTTTGAACCTCTACTAGCTCACACTGTCATCAGTGAATGAACTGCATCCTACATTCTCGACAAAGGGGAACCAGGTAGCCTCACTTATGAATGTTGCATCCCTTCCAACATCTTCCTTGATACTTTGCAACATCTTCCTTGATACTTCCCGAGCCTCCTCCCTTGTACTCTTCTCGGGCCTCCTCCCTTGTACTCGTATAAGACGTAGAAAGCTCTCCTGAACTCATAAATACCTAGCATTGTATTATCGAGCTTCCTATTAGGAGTAAGATCCGCGTAGTTCTTCCTCCTGTATACTTCCCTCACATCCTCGTCAAGCATATAGTTCCTTGATTCTTGAGACTTCTTCTTAGTGGTTTTCTCTTTGATTTCAAAAGATCTATTTGGGCTTCTTAACCCCATCATGTACAAATCCATGGATTTGATTACCACTTTGAGTAATCTTTCACTGTACTCGAGCTCCTAGTGAAAAGTACCCTTAGGCAGTGTTGTGAGCTCCAAGTGAAAAGTACCCTTGGGCGGTGTTGTGACAACCTCCACGTCTTGCCCAAAGATACTTGAGACGTCCCTAACAATTCCATTTGCCCGCCAACATGTGAAGATGGATGAGATGCCCTCTTGGAAGCTCAGTATGACCTCTCTACCACTGGTACCATCAAGATATAAGCTCGGTACAGCTCAGAGAAGAAACTAGACAGACCTGGCTCTTCTACACACTCCTCTCACTCTCTCCCTATTTGCATAGCACTACTACTAAAGCTTGGAAGCTATATGAAGAGTGGCTCTTCCTTTGTAAGCATGAATGAGAGTGAATGTGTAGGGGGGGTACTTATAGTTTGAGAGGAAGAGTAGAGGCCACTCCATGTGCCATGTCATCAATCCTTGTGACTTCTATCATCAACCCCTTGGATCAAACAACCATATAATCAAGGGTAGAGATTCACTAGAAGTTGTGTTTCTTTGCATGGGAGCATGAACAAGGTCGGTGGGAGCAAGGGGGTGGTCGGCCAACCCCCCATGACATGTGGGGCCTCTCCTCTTGATCATGTGTGGGTATGAAGTGGTGGGACCATGTGTGTTGATGTCGGTTTGGTGACATGTGGGCCATCTAATCCATGTGCTTTCATCTTAAGCCATTGAAAAGAAACACACTTGTGATCCAAGAGTTGATAGTTCTTGTGGAGGTGTTGGGAAGGGATCATGGAGGCTTGTGAGGGCGCTACGTACACATAGGGGGGTCGGCTGACCCCCCCTATGTGGGCCCATAGCCTACAATTCTCTTCATTCTTGCACCTACATTCAAATAAGGACATGTACATGTGAAACCAAGTTATTTGTATAAAATTCATTACTACCTTGCACATTTCCATTCAAAAGAGATACTTTGTTGACAGTTTTGACTATGCAAAATTATGATGAAATTGCCATCAACATGATCCCCCACACTTAAGTTTTTGCTCATCCTCGAGTAAAGATTAAGATTGAAGTAAGCTTGAGCATAACATTTCAAGACATACGGCTAACATAAAAAATCATTCCAAAGTATTCCTTACACATGTGGGATATGTGGCTTTGGCTAACATATATCCTTGAGTGGTTGAAAAGTGGAACAATTGTCGAAGCAAAGTTAGCTTCCCATTTTCACATCTTAGTAACCTAGAGTTTTTCAAAAGTTTTCAAAAGAAAACATGCATACATCACTTGTACTCCTCAAATGGTACTCTCAGATCACTGAATGGTGTATGATCCTTACCAAGTCATAGCACTATTTTGCCTTCTTTTGTTTCATCCTACTAAAAATGTTTATGTGGAGCTCAGGTAGGGATAAAATGATAGCATACTTGTATTGCATATACTGTAAATTCAAAGCGAAGATCGAAAGAGAAAATGTCATACTCTTAGATCAAGATGTGCATATGTGTGGAATATGATGATAAACTTCATTATACTCCTTAACAAGTACGAGCTCTTTCTTTAACTTATGATTATTTTGAGACATGGCTATCTTTTTGCACACATTAATAACGTCTGTTGCCTTTCCTTATGTGTAACACCCCTGGTGTTACTAACTTACTTAGCATGCGATTAAGGCCTAAAAGAAATTAGCAGAACGAGTTCTCGGGTTTTAAAATTTTAATCGCTCATGAAATGATACCCGACTCTTATGTGACGCATGTTTGTGGTTGCAAGAAACCAAATCCAAAAATTAAAAATGAGTCCTTTCGTTGCATTGGCAAGGGAATGAACTTAGGATTAAGAGTGCTATTTTTTTTAACAAATTATATTGAGCAAAATAATTAAATAGTGTTTAATATTTATTCCTATGGGTTAGTACGTAGTAGGGACGATTACGTGAAATACTTATTGGTCAGTCCAAAGCTTTAATTTATCTAATCATGCCAACCAACCAAAGCATGATCTGCAGACTGGTTTTTCTAGATGTTTGAATGGTCTGCATTATAACTGAACTTGACAAATCGCTTTGTGATCTGCATTGAACCTGATCTCGCTCGCATCGAGGCACGCATCCTTGAGCCCGTTAAGGCAGACGTGATGCAGGCGGTCTAGGAATTCTAGAACCAGAGAGCACGCAATGTCACTGCAGGGGCACTGTAGACGCGCGGGAATACTGTTCACCCTCGTGGAAGCTGCTGGGTTCTCCAGAAATCACTGTAGCGTTTTGCAGAATGCACTGCAGCAGCGCAGAGATCACTGTAGAGGCGCAGAGTGCACTGTAGCAGCGCAGAGATCACTGTAGCGTCGCAGAGTGCACTGTAGCAGCGCAGAGTGCACTGTAGCAACGCAGAGATCACTGTAGCGTCGCAGAGTGCACTGTAGCAGCGCAGAGATCACTGTAGCATCGCAGAGTGCACTGTAGCAACGCAGAGATCACTGTAGCGTCGCAGAATGCACTGTAGCATACAGGAACACTGTTCATCCTCCGAGCATTAAGAGCTGCTGCGCCGTGCACTCTCTTCTCTCTCTCATTTCGCTGCACCGCACGCCCTGCCATCTATGCTTGTCTGCTGTCTCCTCGGCTTTTTAAGGAAGCCACACCGTTGCTCGCCTTGCTCGTCCTATCTCACGGCCTCTCCTTGCTCCACCTCCGCGTCCCAACTCCGCTTGCCGAGCTCGCAACCGCCCAAGCCGTGGGAGCTGTCCCGCCCTCGCGGCCGTCGTGACCGCAGCGACTCCACTGCCAGCCGGAGCTCCTCAGCTCCTCTGCTTCGAGCGCTCCGTTCCTGGAAAAGAGAGAGCAAGGTGAGAAGGGTATTATCCAAGCAAAAGAATTATACGGGTCCTTTTTGCTATTTTATTTAATATGGCTGAAGTTTGTAAATCCGTAATAAATCAAATAAAAATCATAAAAATGGTAGAACCAATTTTGTTAGTCTCCTGAAATCATGATCTAGATAAAGGTGTAATTAGTTCACGTAGTTTTATAATATTTTTAGGCTTGCTTTAATTACTTTGAGATATTTAATATTATCAAACATAAACTTGTAAGCAGTGTTATGAATAATCAGTGATAGCATTAATCCTAGAAATTTTATAGTAAACTTCTAGTACTACTAGGTGTTCACTGTAATTTTTGTAGTTCCAAAATAATTAGTTGTTAGGATAATTAATAAGCTCTGGTTTGAATATGTAGTAAATCGATAAAATGAATAACGCGACATCTCGGGTTTATATAACTAAAACACTTGTTAAGAAATAACGTTTGAATCGACAACGTGGATACGTGGCCTAGTGAGTTTCTGTGTGGCTAGCTCGTTAGCTTGCGAGACGTAGTCGTACGACGAGAGTGCGATTGCTGTTTTTTACTTATGTCTCTGCGTTGCATTCGCGTAAATCATAATAGGAACGATGATGGATCGATGGATCAACCGGAGGACTTGGCGTTGACCCAAAAGATGATGCCATGGTGATCGTACCCCGGAGATGGCATACTAACATTTGGTTATATTTTTACCCAGGCAAGCCCCGGTGCATAACCTCTATTATGCTGCACTTTATTTATGCTTGTGCATTAAGTTTTAAGGAGTTGAATGAAACCCACTTGCATATATATATCCTGATCCCATGAGTCTTACTAGTATGTCAAGATCGTGTAGATTGCTATGCTACAGGACTCCGGTAGAAGTCGAGTGATTGCCTGTCACTCGCGAGAGATAGGAAATATATTATTGTTACTATTATCATGTTACTATCACATAGATAATATATATATATGTGGATAATAATTGGAGACCGGGCGGGGTTGTACTTGAAATTGGATATGGACTTGGTTGGGCAATCCGAGCGAGGCTCTGGTTGCATTTGTCCCGCCTGTGTCGATTAAGGACTGTTCGTTGCACTGGATCCCCGGTCAAGTCACAGATTTATTATCCCGAGCATATACTAGCGGATGGGGGCTAGGAAGACTTGTTACTCTCTTGTCATGGGCTCCGGCTCTTTCCGGACCGACTGATTGGAGGCGGGGATAGGTGGAGGTCTAAGCACCACTTTGAGGCCGGGCCTCAAGTGTGGGGGCTTGGAGTCCAAGTTTGGACGGGGACCTGGAACCTATGACAGGAGTGAAACGGGTTGGTCTTGCTCGTGCCTGGGGTACGAGCGAGGCGTGTGTTTTTCGGGGTACCCAGCTGGGCACATTGATTCGCGAATCGCCGTTTCTACGTGACGGTACGACTTGACTGCACTCTGGCACCGTAGTAAGAAATGAAAGA
The DNA here is from genome assembly GCA_038087645.1 of Saccharum hybrid cultivar R570. Lineage (NCBI taxonomy): Eukaryota > Viridiplantae > Streptophyta > Magnoliopsida > Poales > Poaceae > Saccharum > Saccharum hybrid cultivar. The sequence continues at coordinate 3,182,497 of JAQSUU010000410.1, read as the reverse complement.
TGAAAGATGGAAAAATGGTTCTGATGGCTCAATCTTTGCTTGAAAGTAGAACAGGTGCTTACTAGAATGGTGGGTTAATGAACTACCGATGACTGCTAATAAAAGTTAAATATAAGGATGCACCTTTAGTAATGCTTCCTGCAGTTGCAATGACCCACAAGCCAGATAGCCTTGCATATCCTTGGAGTCTTTTCTTTCCTTCTGACGGGTAAGTCTTGCGGAGTACAATTGAGTACTCAGGGTTTGTTCTACCCTGTTGCAGGTGACAGGTGTTCTTGAAGCTGACTTTTATGTGTGGAAACCTCCTGGTGGGCTCAGTGAGGATTTCCCTTATGTTACGGATATAGAGTTGATTTATAACTCTCACCAAAAATGTTTTACAAAGGAAAGATTTACCACCTATTATGAATTCTTGTATATAAATGTTCATCATGATAATATTTAACTCTTCATTAAATGGTTTTATTTCCGCTGAACTCTGATAACATTTTATTTTCCGCTGTTATAATTAAACAATGGATTACCCTGATGTTGTACTAAAAGTGATGTAAGAAATGGTAAAGATGTTGTAAGCTTTATCTCTCATTTATGATCCTGAGGTAAAAATGTGGATTTTCGAGTTCTCCCTCGGGTGTGCTCGACGGAATCGCAGAGTTTAGTGCTCTCCCTTGGGTACTTAGTGTCTAATGGAAGACAAGTACTTTTGGGAGGGTATTAAATTAGGCGGTTCTGCCACAGGTGGTATCAGAGCGTAAATGAGGAAATAAAGCTTCAAAATCCTTTTCTAAATTAAAATTTGACAACACATTTTTGCAAAAAGTTAGGGCGTTTGCATACGAAGTTATATAAGTGGCCCTATTACTATAGTTAAGTCTTGGAATAAGTTTAAGTAGGCTTTTGTCCGGTAAACTAACTGGCGTGTAGCGTGCAGTCCTAAAGTCAGACGCGCTGTTTTGCTATAGTCATCGTGCGAGTCCTACTTGCAGGTGCCCTGTTTCTAGGTACCACGCATCCCTGTCCCGGAGTTACTGTTGTACGGTGGCTTCGTGTTTCACGTTCGCTCGTGCTTCACGACTGTCGGGGTTTACGTTTCCGGCACTCCTTCTGCGCCCTTGTCGGACCTCTGCCCTGCAACCGTGCTAGTCTTTATGGCCTCGGACACCGCCCACCTCGTGTGCGTAAAAATCCTGTTGTTGTACTTTTACTGGTTCCCACGCATGGCTCGAGGGTGGTCTGCGCCAGGGCCACTGGCCGCTCTGCCTTCTTAAGGGGGCCAAGCCCAGCCACTTTGTGTCACCACTCAGTGCATTCCAGTTCGCTTAGCCCTTTTCTCTTGAGCAAGCTTCTCCTCAAGCCTTCCTTGCAACCACCACCCACCTAGGATGGCAGGAGTTTGGGTTAGCAGCTACTGCCTAAACACCGAGGGTTTTCCCAAAATCCTGTATGCTACCCTGCAAAAGCTCGGCATTCGGGAGCGTCCTGAGTATGAGGGTCGTGAGTACATGAAGCATGGCACAGAGCGATGCAAGGTCACCATCTACATCGGCAAGAGTGAGGAGTTTCCCGACGTCACTGAAGCCTGGAATGTGACCGCAACCGGGTTTCGCTTCGGCGACACCTACCAGGTTGTGGCCCGCAAAGCCTTGCGGCATCTATGCCAGATCTATGAGCAGCCCATTGCTCGTACCCCCATGCGGTTCTTTCCACCTTTTGACAAGAATCGGCGAGTATGGAGGGCTCGCATGGAGACCTTACGGGGTCAGGACGTGCAAGAGGACAACCCGACTGTGGTGCACCTAACCACGTACTTGCTCGCTCTGGATGAGCAGTACGACCGGCAGGCCTCGGAGCTGAGAGAGTGTCTCCACCGAGCTGAGGAAGCCGAGATCTTCTCCAGGATGCTCGAAGTGCAGCTTGCTGAAGCTCATGCCAATCTAGCAGCCGCTGAGAGTCGAGAGGCTGCCATGGTGGAGGCCGTCAAGGTGGACCAAGACCGTCATGCCCAGGAGCTGGAGGACGCCTATCTTGCCACAAGGGCCAAGCGTAGGACGCTCGCCACGGAAAGGCAGGAACCCTTAATCCTAGAGGGGATCCCTGTCCATCCGCTGGAGAGAAGGAGAACTGGTTTTGCAGCACCTCCGCCCACGGAAGCCTCAGAAGTAGAGTCATTGCTTCCCCTCACCCAGCCACCACCACAAGAAGGAGCAGATCCACAACCTAGTGCAGCAGAAGAACCCCAGGAGCCCAGGAAGGAAGCCGTTTGGGCTGACGAAGTAGATTAGTTGTCCTAGGGGAGATGTATCTGTTGCTAGTAGTGCTTTTCATTGTTGTCCCCTAGTGTTGTAGTCTTTCCGTTGTACCGCAGCCGTAGTTGTTAAGGCCGCCTGGTTGTACGTTTCGAGCGATGTGTCGAGTGTGGGAGAGTGTATGCCTGTATGTTGCCCCCGTGTAAGGATGTTGGTGCTGAGTATTTGCTTTATCCGTTGTGTTTGTTACGTCATTTTTTTTTCCTTAGACCTCGTTCGATTTGCTTAGGGTTCTTGAGACGACAATAAGCATGTTACAAGGGGAACAACTTTTCCGATGCAGCAGATCGGCCGGGATTGGAAAACAGAGGACACTGTATCACTAATTGTGGATGTCCCAGCAGAACACTTGAATTCCCTTGATTTAAATCCGCCTTGGGATTTACTTTACTTGTTCCTTATTTTGAAAGGAACCTGTGTTGCCTGAATTTTCCCTTACTCCTCTGATTATGTGGTCTATGACCCGTTGTTTTTACTGCGAGTAAGTTGGTAATAGTTACTTAGTTAATAGCTTATGGTGCCGCGACGGAACCGAGGGCCACCTGTGGAACAGCTGCCACATGGTGACGCTGCTCGGCGCGCGCTGGTATCGAGGTTGTTGACCAAGTGCTTTTACCGAGTTACACCGCGGTATCGCTCTTGCTATAAACATTCTCTTTGGTAAAAATATCCTTGTGTTCAAACGGAAATCCACAACGGGTTGATGGAATTGTGCTCTGTCAAAGTAACAGGGGTAACAAGGTTTTTGAAGAAAGGAAAAGAAGAAAGAGAAAAGCAACAGGAAAGTTAGCCTGCACGTAGGTCAGAGAAATTGCATCGCCCGATTTGACGTCGTTCCTGTGATCGGCTCGGTCACGCTACATACGCCGGGTCGTTGTCACTGCGTGCCCTACGGACGCCGTTTGTGGTGGGGCCCACGTGTGCCGTTCTCGCGTGGCCACGGCGTTGTGCCGCACTCGCCTCGTCTTGTCGCACTGTACGGCCCTCTGATCCCGGCACCCGTGTCGGCTCTCGATTCTCGCTCTCGTCCCCGTACCGGACCCCCCTCTTTCTTTTCCTTTGGGGCCCCGTTGCTCGCACGCCGCCTGGTCGAGCGAACCCCATCCCCTCCTTTCTTCTTTTTCCCCACTCAAGCTCGCACAGGGAGCGCACCATGGTCGACGCTTTTCCCCACCCTGTGACCCCCTAGTGATTCCCATCTCCTCCGCTTCCGGTGCACTGCATCACCACCTCCGTCCACCAAGCTTTTATAATGCTACCTTGCTTGCTTCTCCTCCATTCAACCCTAGATCCAGAGTAGAGCTCATAGTATCGACTTCCTCCGTCTGTGCTCTGGTGGGAGAAGCTCGAGAAGCAGTCGGGAAGAAGTGGTTGGAGGCTGAGCTACGAGATCCAGCCGTTGCTCGCAGATCTAGGGTTGCTAGTCAGAGGCAATGGTGTAACTTGAAGAAGGGATCTGGTTTCTGTTGGAGAAATTCAAGTTCATCCCTGGTTAGTTTAGGTTTTAGAGTTCGCTATGATCTTTGTACCAGTCTCCAATTTCTGGCTTTGTTGGGCATACGCCATGTTCTGGATAATCGTTTTCTTATTGCTCTTCCACTGTCCCCGTCTTCGTCGATTTCTAGAGAGGTTGTGAGTTGTATTAGATTTGTTCCTAGCCGTGTTATCTCTAGATTCCAGAATGGTTTAGCGGTTGAAGTCGTGTAATCTCCTATGTAAGCTCAGATCGGTGAAATGTAATCGTGTTTCCCTCTTTTGTTCTTGTTCCGGATCTCGGGACGAGATCCTTTTTAAGGGGGGAAGGATGTAACACCCCTGGTGTTACTAACTTACTTAGCATGCGATTAAGGCCTAAAAGAAATTAGCAGAACGAGTTCTCGGGTTTTAAAATTTTAATCGCTCATGAAATGATACCCGACTCTTATGTGACGCATGTTTGTGGTTGCAAGAAACCAAATCCAAAAATTAAAAATGAGTCCTTTCGTTGCATTGGCAAGGGAATGAACTTAGGATTAAGAGTGCTATTTTTTTTAACAAATTATATTGAGCAAAATAATTAAATAGTGTTTAATATTTATTCCTATGGGTTAGTACGTAGTAGGGACGATTACGTGAAATACTTATTGGTCAGTCCAAAGCTTTAATTTATCTAATCATGCCAACCAACCAAAGCATGATCTGCAGACTGGTTTTTCTAGATGTTTGAATGGTCTGCATTATAACTGAACTTGACAAATCGCTTTGTGATCTGCATTGAACCTGATCTCGCTCGCATCGAGGCACGCATCCTTGAGCCCGTTAAGGCAGACGTGATGCAGGCGGTCTAGGAATTCTAGAACCAGAGAGCACGCAATGTCACTGCAGGGGCACTGTAGACGCGCGGGAATACTGTTCACTCGTGGAAGCTGCTGGGTTCTCCAGAAATCACTGTAGCGTTTTGCAGAATGCACTGCAGCAGCGCAGAGATCACTGTAGAGTCGCAGAGTGCACTGTAGCAGCGCAGAGATCACTGTAGCGTCGCAGAGTGCACTGTAGCAGCGCAGAGATCACTGTAGCATCGCAGAGTGCACTGTAGCAACGCAGAGATCACTGTAGCGTCGCAGAGTGCACTGTAGCAGCGCAGAGATCACTGTAGCATCACAGAGTGCACTGTAGCAACGCAGAGATCACTGTAGCGTCGCAGAATGCACTGTAGCATACAGGAACACTGTTCATCCGAGCATTAAGAGCTGCTGCGCCGTGCACTCTCTTCTCTCTCTCATTTCGCTGCACCGCACGCCCTGCCATCTATGCTTGTCTGCTGTCTCCTCGGCTTTTTAAGGAAGCCACACCGTTGCTCGCCTTGCTCGTCCTATCTCACGGCCTCTCCTTGCTCCACCTCCGCGTCCCAACTCCGCTTGCCGAGCTCGCAGCCGCCCAAGCCGTGGAGCTGTCCCGCCCTCGCCGGCCGTCGTGACCGCAGCGACTCCACTGCCAGCCGGAGCTCCTCAGCTCCTCTGCTTCGAGCGCTCCGTTCCTGGAAAAGAGAGAGCAAGGTGAGAAGGGTATATATCCAAGCAAAAGAATTATACGGGTCCTTTTTGCTATTTTATTTAATATGGCTGAAGTTTGTAAATCCGTAATAAATCAAATAAAAATCATAAAAATGGTAGAACCAATTTTGTTAGTCTCCTGAAATCATGATCTAGATAAAGGTGTAATTAGTTCACGTAGTTTTATAATATTTTTAGGCTTGCTTTAATTACTTTGAGATATTTAATATTATCAAACATAAACTTGTAAGCAGTGTTATGAATAATCAGTGATAGCATTAATCCTAGAAATTTTATAGTAAACTTCTAGTACTACTAGGTGTTCACTGTAATTTTTGTAGTTCCAAAATAATTAGTTGTTAGGATAATTAATAAGCTCTGGTTTGAATATGTAGTAAATCGATAAAATGAATAACGCGACATCTCGGGTTTATATAACTAAAACACTTGTTAAGAAATAACGTTTGAATCGACAACGTGGATACGTGGCCTAGTGAGTTTCTGTGTGGCTAGCTCGTTAGCTTGCGAGACGTAGTCGTACGACGAGAGTGCGATTGCTGTTTTTTACTTATGTCTCTGCGTTGCATTCGCGTAAATCATAATAGGAACGATGATGGATCGATGGATCAACCGGAGGACTTGGCGTTGACCCAAAAGATGATGCCATGGTGATCGTACCCCGGAGATGGCATACTAACATTTGGTTATATTTTTACCCAGGCAAGCCCCGGTGCATAACCTCTATTATGCTGCACTTTATTTATGCTTGTGCATTAAGTTTTAAGGAGTTGAATGAAACCCACTTGCATATATATATCCTGATCCCATGAGTCTTACTAGTATGTCAAGATCGTGTAGATTGCTATGCTACAGGACTCCGGTAGAAGTCGAGTGATTGCCTGTCACTCGCGAGAGATAGGAAATATATTATTGTTACTATTATCATGTTACTATCACATAGATAATATATATATATGTGGATAATAATTGGAGACCGGGCGGGGTTGTACTTGAAATTGGATATGGACTTGGTTGGGCAATCCGAGCGAGGCTCTGGTTGCATTTGTCCCGCCTGTGTCGATTAAGGACTGTTCGTTGCACTGGATCCCCGGTCAAGTCACAGATTTATTATCCCGAGCATATACTAGCGGATGGGGGCTAGGAAGACTTGTTACTCTCTTGTCATGGGCTCCGGCTCTTTCCGGACCGACTGATTGGAGGCGGGGATAGGTGGAGGTCTAAGCACCACTTTGAGGCCGGGCCTCAAGTGTGGGGGCTTGGAGTCCAAGTTTGGACGGGGACCTGGAACCTATGACAGGAGTGAAACGGGTTGGTCTTGCTCGTGCCTGGGGTACGAGCGAGGCGTGTGTTTTTCGGGGTACCCAGCTGGGCACATTGATTCGCGAATCGCCGTTTCTACGTGACGGTACGACTTGACTGCACTCTGGCACCGTAGTAAGAAATGAAAGATGAAAGATGGAAAAATGGTTCTGATGGCTCAATCTTTGCTTGAAAGTAGAACAGGTGCTTACTAGAATGGTGGGTTAATGAACTACCGATGACTGCTAATAAAAGTTAAATATAAGGATGCACCTTTAGTAATGCTTCCTGCAGTTGCAATGACCCACAAGCCAGATAGCCTTGCATATCCTTGGAGTCTTTTCTTTCCTTCTGACGGGTAAGTCTTGCGGAGTACAATTGAGTACTCAGGGTTTGTTCTACCCTGTTGCAGGTGACAGGTGTTCTTGAAGCTGACTTTTATGTGTGGAAACCTCCTGGTGGGCTCAGTGAGGATTTCCCTTATGTTACGGATATAGAGTTGATTTATAACTCTCACCAAAAATGTTTTACAAAGGAAAGATTTACCACCTATTATGAATTCTTGTATATAAATGTTCATCATGATAATATTTAACTCTTCATTAAATGGTTTTATTTCCGCTGAACTCTGATAACATTTTATTTTCCGCTGTTATAATTAAACAATGGATTACCCTGATGTTGTACTAAAAGTGATGTAAGAAATGGTAAAGATGTTGTAAGCTTTATCTCTCATTTATGATCCTGAGGTAAAAATGTGGATTTTCGAGTTCTCCCTCGGGTGTGCTCGACGGAATCGCAGAGTTTAGTGCTCTCCCTTGGGTACTTAGTGTCTAATGGAAGACAAGTACTTTTGGGAGGGTATTAAATTAGGCGGTTCTGCCACATTATGCCAACAAGGCTAGGGGTCAAATAGAGATAGAGTCAAGAGGGGTCGACAAGTCTGTATCTGGGTGTCTCGAAATACAGGACTATTTACATTCATCGTAGTTGGAGTTTAACAAGGGATCCGGGCACCTTCGCATGATTCTGTTTGGGCTCATCATTGTTAGGGAATTGAATAACAAGGCGGGGAATCTATTGGCATCGGCACAAGAACAACCCACTCTTCTAAATGCTGGCTAAACAGAACAACAAGCCTCCTGGCTCTATGATGGGATCTGTGAACATGCCACCTTTCAAAAGTTTTAGAAACAGACTAAACATAGAGAGATAAATTATATTATGTTCGTACATGAATTTAAAGATGGTATGAATATAAAAATGATCTTTTGATGGAATGTCAATGAATGGTAATACATAACTATTCAATTTATCGATGAATTTGAGTGAAGGAAATTTTATTTCTACTAAAGTTATATTGCACCTAGATTGTTATGTCAGGAGTTCGATTTTTTATTGCCCGTAGCAACGCACTGGCCTTCAGCTAGTGTAAGGAATAAGAAACCGAACGATAAATTAGGCCCACAATAAATGAACTGACATATATTGTACTTCTAAATTCTCTAGTCACAAGATTGTTCTAAATGTTCTTGGAGCATTTTAGATTAATGTAAAAGTACAAAAGCCTTTTCTATCTTGTCTGGCGCAGTAGCTGAAAGTGTGCTGAGCAAAATTAGTTAATGCTTCATTTTTGGCACCTGTAGCGTTGCGGTGTAGCTTACTATATCGGTCTTTACTATCAGCACTTCCTTTAATGTCGGTCATTGACACTAACTAACATGAGTTGTTTGATATCCATATATGCCTTATTTGGATGTTCATGTATCTTTCTCAATCCACGTGTGTTGGAGTAGTTTGGTGCTAAATTAAATTTCACATCAAACCATTTGAACACACATAAATGAAGGGAGATACATGGGTATCAAATAAGCTCGTAGTCGTCCATGGACGCGGTGTAGTGTAAATAAGCACTGTAGTTTTTTATTCGATCACAAGACAAGTACAGGCACACACAGCACACTAACGTGCATATCATCTGGCAGTAATTACTAGAGTAATTCTTGTTCAATGCTCTGATGGAGTCTCTTTGATGGGTAATAACTTACTATGACACGTACGTACTTTGTGTTTAGAGATGCCCTCGCACGCTCCATGCGTGTGCTCCTGCTACCTAACTAGACCTTCACGATGGTTGCTTTCCCATTCTTCTTCTTGACCTTGAGGCGGATTTTACGGGGCGAGGCGTCGTCGCCGCCGTCCGCTGGGCCGGACGACATGGCTGCTGCTGCTGCAGCAGCTTCGTCCTCGGGCTTGGGCTCGTTGAGGCGCTTCATGAGCAGCTCGGGCACCACCCAGTTGGACACGAAGTAGAAGAGCAGCATGAGAGCACTGACCGGGACGAGCGAGGGAGACGTCGCCGGTGTCGGAGGGCGAGCCGGGCACCAGCTTCGGGCTCAGGATCTCGCTGATGACCTCCGCCGACGGCAGAGCCCGGATCCTGCCGGCGTATGGCCGCCGCCGGCGCGGCATGGCTGCCGTTCGTCCCCTCCGCCGCTGGCCATGCGCGGGAGCAGCAGCAGCTGGACACTGGAGCGAGTGGGAGGTGAGCGCAGCCGTCTCCATGGATAAGAACGAAGATATTTTGAGCTACTGAGCAGTGAGCCTGAGCGTGAGCGAGCATGCAGGGATGGATGGATTTTTGAGCGACAGATTCTGCAGAGCGCGTCTCTTGGATTAGATAACGCAAGGCGCCTTATCTGCCACTACTAGTGCTCTACCCGCCTTTTTTTTTGGTTGTGCTGGTGTCAAAGCCTGACCAAGTATTTTGCGGTCCAGCCTCCGATCGGTCCGTGTGGCATTTCGAGCTAAATCCCAACTAGTGTCATTTAGAACCAGTTTTATTATTGGGCTTCAAAAATCATTCCATTAGTTATACTAGCAAATAGATCCGTGCGTTGCAACAGGAGAAAAAAATTAAACATTCGTAGAAAATGACAACAAAATACTATATATCTATTTATGTTCCACTATTTTTACAAAATTTAAAAGCTATAACTTATTTATAATGACAATGACATCCTAGGCCATTATATGATGATGTCCTCGTTAGTTGTATCGAAATAAAATACAACAATGATAAAAATTTATCTGGTTCGAAGATAAATAAATATTTACTTGTAAATATTTTAACTTTGATTTTTATATTATTAATTATTTGATTTGATTAATTGGACAATTAATTCATCCATTCGCACTCATGGAGATGGAGCCAGGCGATGCAAACACACCTTACGAGACCCGGCCACCACCCGCCACCCGCAGCGAGATGCAACCGGGTTCGTCTACAACTTCCACACACTTCAGGCTTGAGGACAAGCAAACACCAACAACGACGCTAAGCATCTAAGCTACACAAGGTTCTAATCCGGCACAGTTCTTGCTCAGGCAGTCAGGCATCACCCAGAACCCATGGCTCCGGTTTTCGCAATCACCGACGTCACCTACGTCACTGTGACGGCTGGCGCGCTGCCGTCCGAGCCTAGCATCAAGCTCAATGCCATGGAGGCGCAGTGGATTCTGGTTCTACTACAACACCTCCTGCTCTTCGAGGGCGACCATCTGCCACCCTTCGACACCATCCTCCATTCCCTTCGACCCTCCCTTGCGACGACCCTGGCCATCCACGTCCCGCTCACTGGCTAGCTCTACTACCTTGCGGACATCGGCGATGTCGCCGTCTGTTGCTCCATCGACGGCGGTGGCGACGACGACTGCGTCAGGTCGCCACCGACGACTATGCCAGGTTCGTCGCCACGGAGTGTGACGCTGACGTGCACCGCCTCGCGGGCGACGACCATGATGTGCTTCACATTCGTGCGCCTCATTCCGGAGCTCAACATGAGCCTGCTGCGGGGGCCGCTGCTCACCATGCAGGCAACGCGTCTCGCAGTTGCGGGAGGCGGGGTGGCCCTCAGGGTGAGCGTGCACCATGCCGTCAGCAACGGCCCCTCCCTATGAAGCTAGCATGTTCCTTCTTCCTTGTCCCATGGATCAAGCGTGTTGTTATTTCATCGTATTAGTTGGATAGACGTCTATGGCCCGACCTCCTTGAATCTCCATGAATTCAAACGGTGAGACCAACCAGCAGGTTGACGAGGCTGATCAGACGCTCGTTCTTCGTCCGATAAACCCACGAATGCCCCCCCGGGAAGAACGTGTGATAGGGTGTTCTAGGATCGGCTAGTCCACCTAGAACGCGGTCATATCTCGTCAAGAGATGCACCAGACAGTAGGGGTTAGAAAATCTTGAGGTAGAAGATAAAAGTAATAGATGTGTTTTTTGATAATTAGGTGTTGGATGTCTTAATTGGCCGTCACCCTTTATATTTATATAATAGGACAACCAGCCTTTCCGGTATATAGAATAGAATATAAAATTCTTGGGCTAGATTAGTCACGTAATAGGGCAGCTAGTATTTTCGGTATATAGAATAGAATATAAAATTCTTGGGCTAGATTAGTCATGTTGATTTTCCATAATTATATTTGGACTTTAACAAACTTCTAACCTAGATATCCGTACATGTATCTTGTTGTTGCCTTCTTGTGCACGTCATACCATGTATTATGGTCTAATCATCACTGTCCAAAATTAATAGTAAACGGACTTGGTCCAGCGGCTTTTCCGATGACCATCCCAAATTCCTATTTGATCAGGTATTCCTCATGGAGATCGATGCAGAGACTCTGTTATTTTCTGTCACCACGTAGCTAGGACCTCCGCATGTCGTGCTTGCCTTTTTTTTCAAATTTAGGTGTCAACATACAAGGTGCAATACGTTTTGGAATCAGACTCCGTATCGCGCTAGATAAGATCTATTCTTACTCGTATAAACACGAGTTATATATATATATATATATATATATATATATATATATATATATATATATATATATATATATATATATATAAGTCCGGACAAAAGAAACTCTTCATTGTCCACGAAGTTAGTTAGGGGAAGACGGACCAAACAAATGAATGGACAAAACAAAAGAGTCTAAAATTTTGTCTCTTTATTATTAGGTATAGATTAGCCAAAATAAGACGGCCGTTTTAATTAAAAAAATCAATCCGTGAATCGAGAATTTGCTGCAAGAGTAAAGGAACCTACTACATGAGTATACGGGTATTGCAGGTATTTCAACCGACCCTGAACCATTCAATAATAAATAGATATTTCTACCATCATCAAGTTGTTGATGTAGTTCCGATTACAAACAAAATTTGTTCTAGTTAGAGTACCTCCAAAAGTCTTTTTAAAACTTACTCTAAATTATCATTTGGAGAGCTCTTTCAATAAAAATGTTTCATATATCTTTTCACCGTCCAACAACTCCTCTATATGTCGTACGCTCTTTAGAGAGTCAACTCCGTTCTCTATCTTTCGCTATAGAGAAATCTGCAATAGTAATATTTGGAGATCCAATTTAAAAAGCTGTTGGAGTATATTTTTCACTAAAATCTCTATTTTATACCTGATACTTAAAAGATAAAATTTCTGCCGCATCTTTTTCTGCCAGCCTTCCCAAATCCGACTCGATCTCGCTTTCACCCGTATTCTCTCCTGTACGCCGATTTCTTTCCTATTTGCATTAAACGAACGGAGATTAGAGTAGGAAAGACATAGAAACAAATATGGGGTTCCAGATATAAAGATGTCAGAGAAAAAAAAGATGGAAGAGCATTAATAGTTTTTAAAATATATCAGGGTTCTTGATGCAAAATATTCACAACCAAGGGAGCCTCTGCTGTTGGGCTTCTTTTTCGACCTGAGCTGAATCTTTCAAGTTGGGCCAGCTTCATTGGACTGGACCTAGCCCTTGCAAGCATTTTTCATTTTCTTTCTTTTTCTCTTTTTCTATAAAAACAGAGATCTTGCAAAATTCGTAATAAATCATAGAAAAATTAGAAAAACACCAAACCAGTTTTGTTAGCTTCATATAAATGTGATTTATCCATAAATGTTATAAATCTTATTAGGTTGTGTTTTTTAATTAATTCCCAAAAAAATTATTAAAATATGGATTAGTTAATGTTATAACTAATTATTTCATCAACTGAAATCTTGGGCAGATTATTGTCAAATGAAATCTAAACAATTGTATTTATGTAATTCCTGATGAGAGCTGCCGTGTGAAAAATCAAGAGAGGTCTCCCGTCATAATCATTGGCGGACAGACCAATCCTTGACACGTCGATAAAAAAGTTACAGAGGTTGATATGATACATTAAAAAGCTACAAAGGTCGATATTGAGTCAGAGAAACGCATGGGTAGTATGAAAAATAAAATTTATGATATATTTATATCTAAATAATTATGCATTTTGCAATGGAAGGAAAAAAATATGCCAAGGGGTATTTTAGTTCGATACAGGTTTAATAGGACACTGTTATTTATTGTCAGCATTAACTTTATATTATAGATGTGACGATCGTCATAAAATAAATTATAAAAGCATAAAATATAAGATATGTACCATTCATATTCTCGTTTTACATGAATGTTTAATAGTTTTTTCTCCTATTGTAACACACAGACATATTTGTTAGTCCTAATCAATTATGAAGGATATAAAGAGACTCTTGGAATTGCTCTTAGAACCTAGAGTTGATGGTCCAACTAATTAAATTGCAAAATGAGATATTAAGCAGTTTATTAACCAATCTAATTAATCTAAATAAATGTACGTATCTCCAAGCTCTACCATTAAAAGGGTGAACAAAGATGAGTTGGACACGACTAGAAGCTAAACAAATAGTAAAATTGAAAGGATCTTGATGTTGCCTAGAGAAGAGTGAATATGTTGTTTAAAACAAAACTCAAAAACTGTTGTAAGTTCTAGAGCGGCATTGCCAGGCACAAGAGCGGCACTGCCGCGTGCACAGAGACCTGTGGAAACACAATTCAAAAACTGCCCAAGGAAAAGTAGATCAAGCAAATTGCTAATGTTCCTAGGGTAGTGTAGAGCCTATTCCACCACCTGAATGTTGGAGGAAGTGCACGAGCAAGTAGATCGGGACCAAACTCTAGAATCACCGCAAATACAAATATAGCAAAGCCAATCATTAGAACACAAGTGAGACACCGACTTATCCCGTGGTTTAGCTCGCCACTAAGGTTTGCCTATGTCCACGTTGTTGAGGTTGCCACAAAGACTTTGGGTCTCTTTCAACCCTTTCCTCGTTCTCAGGTTAAGAGGATGAACTCTTGAGATGAGGGATGATTTCACTAGCTGATTGAGGTGATTACAAACCTCCCGGGGCTGCACATAAGTTGGCAAGCTCCACGGGCGACGCTCTAGCCGGCTAGGAGGAAGCTCCAAGAGTAACAGACACAATCCACTGGCTTGATCGCAAACCACCTGCTCTAGGAGTTGAAGAACAGTTGGAGTAGCTCTCAATCAAGGTTTGGAGGCTCAATCTCACAAAGATTTGGAAGGGAATTAAGGAAGAAAAGCTTGGGAGCTTGGGAGGCTTGCAATGGTGAGAGACGAGCTACTCTAGTTGCTGAGTCATGGAAATGGGTGAGGTAACCGTTAGAGGGGATGAGGGAGAGGTAAAATATCCCGTCAGCCCCAACAGTCACTTTAAGTTGCGGCAGTGCCGCTCTCCCGAGCAGCAGTGCCGCTCTACCCAGACAACTCAAAAGATGGGATTGCAAAGCTTGCTGTCTTGGCTGAGGATTTAGGATATTTTGGTGGGTATTTGAGCACATGGTTGCACATTGAAGCTTATACATTACATTCCTCTTTATAGTATGACATTTTCTAAACTCAATTTCAAAGCACAAAAGAATTTAAATGCCTCTAGGCCATTTGCTGCTTTCTTTTGTAATTGGAGGTTCCACCATCGCATGTATTATCCTCTTTCTCAATATCACTACATAAAGGCTTTGCAACCATCTTTGTCTCATCTCTTTGAGCAAACATACCTTGAGCATGTGACTTGAACCATTTCCATACATATGAGTTCACCTCATGGCTTCAAGTCACTTCTACTAATAATTTGACCCTCAACACAATATGATTTCTCATAGCTTGATTAGTTCTTTGACTCAATGCAAGTTCTCTCTTCTTCATCTTAGTGATCGTACCTCGGTCCTTAAGCCATCGCTTGCCCTTCACCTCCGCTTAGTCCCTCAAAGCTCTTTCCTTGCTATCTTCACCTTATCAAGCCATACTCAAGTCATATCATATTAATCATCTATTGAAAAACCATTTCTTCACTATTGTGATACTTGCTTGAATATCTTCTAGATATGAAAGTTGAGATCAATTAAGCTTCAATTGGATTCACATAGATTGAGGTATATGAATCAACATCAATATGGTCAAGCCAATTCATGATACCATATATCCTCTTTGTTTTGACTTGACATTCTTAACACTCACTTCAATTTCTATCTTCATACCTCAAGCTTGATCAGATTAATGCAAAGTCATTTTTCAAATCTTTATCTATACAGGCAAATCACATAGAGACCGACTTATATCCAATATGAGTTGTGTCCTTTATCATTTAAACCTTTGCTTGGTATTTCTTCACTTATGTATTCTTGACTCATTCTTCAAACCTTGATCAAACATAATCCACTATCAAACTCTTCTTGTTCATGCAAGGCAAGACATTATAGAGATCAATCCAAAATCATCAACTTATGCCTCATTTGCCATTTGCCAAATATGCTTGCTATTGACGGTAGTTATCATCCATCATAAACCGTCAATATAACTTAAATAAATGCTTAAAATAGATCACCAATAGAAACTTAGGGGCTTAAACTGATAATTTTCACAAGTTTTGGTGAATCTGTGATCTCTGTAGGATTATTCCAGAAAACCGTCAAGGGAGACTTATTTGTCAAATGAAATCAAGTAATTATTCCACGCCAGAGGACACCGCACCGAGGCAAGGCCCGAGAGGCTGCTAGGTGGGACCGGCCGGTTGTAAGGTCCAAATAGGCTAGAGGGGGGGTGAATAGCCTAATTAAATCTTCTACAAGAATTACTTAACCACAAGTTAGTATGAAAGGTGGCGAAGCAAAAGCACTAGCTCTAACTAATTAAGCAAGCCACCTACACAAGTTTAGTACAAGGCTATTCACTAAACACAACAACAACTACAAGCTATAAATAAGAAGTAATACAAGAGAAGAGCTTTGAGTGATTATACCGTCGTGAAGAGAAGAGAAATACCAATCAATCAATCATACAAGAGAAATCCTCAGGAAGAGAATGACACAAGAATTTATCTCGAGGTTCACTTGCTTCAGGGCAAGCTACTCCCCGTTGTGGCGATACACCCACTTGTCGATTCGCGAGCTAATTGACTATCAAGAGTCGAGCCCTCGGCGGGCGCCGCACAATCGCACACAAGATGGGGATCCTCCAAGCCACAAGCTCCACTAGAGTATCCAATTTGTGAACTCCCGCAGGGAAGGATCAAGAACCCCTTACAACACTTGGCGAAGGCTCCAACAATCTCCAATTGTGAGCTCAATCACTTCCGCTGCTCCAAGCCGTCTACCGTGTCGGGAAACACGGAAGAGTAACAAGAAATCCACAGCAACTCGAAGATCAAGTGCCTCTAGAATGCAACTCTCAAGCAATGCACTTGAATCTCACTCAATCTCACTCAAGATGTGCAACTATGCAAAGAGATGAGTGGAGGAGTTGTTCTCTAGCTCAAAGTATGTCTCTAGGTCTCAAAATGTGCAAGAGATGCCCTCAACCCCCGGCCAACGTCTGTTTATAACGAAGGGGTATGCAGCTAGCCGTTACCGGACGACGCAGTTCAAATCGTGATGATCGGACGCACCGGTCAGGGTGACCGGACGCGTCCGGTCACTATAGGACAAGCGTGAACAGTGCGCGTCAGAAGTTACTGTTGCTATGACCGGACGCGCCCTAGCGTATGACCAGACGCGCCCTAGCGTATGACCGGACGCGCCTCACCTGGCGTCCGGTTAGAGTCCAGTAAGCTCCCATCACGACCGGACGCGTCCGATCGTACATGACCGGACGCGCCCCACGTCCGATCATCACTCCTGCACTCTCTGCCCCTTTGGACGCCTGATCGGACGCGCCGGTTGTGCGCTGTGCTTCTGCGCACAGGTGAACTGACAGGACGCGCTGGTCAGGCCAGACCAGCGTCCGGTCACTCACCCTAGGCACGCTGACCGAATGAACTGACCGGACGCGCTGGTCAAGCCGTGACTGCGTCTAGTGCAGCGTCCGGTCACCACAGTGACCTCCGTTCGCCTCCGTTTCTTTTTCGACTTCCGGCGCAATAGAAAATAGGCGTTTCACTTCCCCAAAAAGCATTGAATCCCGCCTCGCAAGCTCGGCGGGAGGGAGAGAAGAACCCAAACCCTTCTCTATCGCTCAAACTCCACCGCCTTCACAAAAGTGCTAACACCACCAAGTGTACACCACCATGTGCATGTGTGTTAGCATTTCACAATCATTTTCCAAGACGTTGTGTTAGCTCTTTACTAGATCCTAATGCATATGCTCAAGACAATGATCTAGTGGCACTTGATTCCCGAGCTAACCGTTATTGCCCCTCTTGATAGTCGGCTATGTATCATAAACCCGGTCAATCACTTCTCTACTCATCTTAGACCAGCAAAAGAAAAACCCTATGGTTATACCTTTGCCTTGCGCTCTTAGATCCTTCTCTTTCACTTGATCATCATGACCATCATATTATGTGCATCTCCACCATGATCATCATTTCATGTCCATGCACCATCTCTTTGTGATCTTGTGGCCACCACTCCTTGCCACATACACTTTCATCACATGTGTTGCTTATGCCTAACTCAAAATACTTAACATATGGCATTAGCAACTTGGTGTCATTAATTACCAAAACCAAACTTGGGCTTTCACCGGTCCCACCCCTATGCCGGGCGGCACCCCCTAGTGCCCCCTCACCTCTGGCTTCCAAAATGTTCCTCCACCGCCTCCTTGGGTTTCAACCACGCCGTTCCTTAAGTTTGTTTGATCCAAGGGCTCATGTTCAACCCCCAGGGCTATATAAGCAGACCCTAGCCCTCTCTAGGCATCAAGTCATTTGGAGAAGACAGAAACCCTAATCATCCTTAGAGCTCCTCTAGTTTCTAGGGCATAGCTAGTTAGGCTAGGTAAAAGTCCTATGTTTGGTGTTGGTAATTAGTGACAATGCCTAAGTACTAATCCTATGTCTAAAGTGTATGTAACATATGAGGATTAGTACATTCCAAGGTTGGTGGCAAGATGGACATGGTGATCATGATGGCCACACTTGGATTTGGACGCAACCCTACGTGATTAAGGAAAAGGTATATGCTTAAGGGTTGTGTTTTAGTAACCAAGACACCCAGTGGGTGTGGTTATATTATAGGATAGATAGCCATACTATAAAGAGGGGAATGACGCGGCTATTGAACTCCTAAGTTCCTCTAGGTGTGCATTTCATAATCATATGCATTTGGATAGAACTAATATCACCTCGAAAAATGATAGTGAAAATGCTAACACACTCTCACATGACGTGATCACTTGGTGATGTTAGCACGTTTGTGAAGGCGGTGGAGTTTGAGCGGTAGAGAGGGTTTGGGGTCCTCTCTCCCTCCCGCTGAGCTTGCGAGGTGGGATTCAGGCGTTTTCGAGGAGTTGAAACGACTAGTTTCCACTACGTCGGAAGTCGGAAAAGAAACGGAGGCGAACGGAGGTCATAGAGGTGACCGGACGCTAGACCGGACGCGGTCTCTATTTGACCGGACGCGTCCGGTCAGCGTTCAGTGTCTGCGCGTGTTTCAGTTTGATGATCGGACGCGCAGCGCGTCCGGTCACTGTCGACCGGATTACTGGACTCAAACCGAACACTGGCTCTGTGGCGTTCGGTCAGTTCTACAGCGCGTCCGATCACTGTTTTGTTGAGCACTGCTCAGGCTTGACCAGCGTGTCTGGTCAGTCACGGGACCAGCACGTCCGATAATTCCCAGCGCGTCCAGTCTGTGCGACCAGCGCGTCCGGTCAGTGCTTTGTGATTTAGCCGTTGCGCGACCGGCGCGTCCGGTCAGCGCGATTTCGGTTGTTTAAGTTTCTAACGGCTCTATTCGAAGGGGTACGTCTATAAATACTCGTTGGCCGGCTCAAGGCTCTCTCTCTCTCTCTCGAACATTTGACATACTTGTGAGCACTTTGAGCTAAGCAACTCCCCTCCCACTCATCTCTCTTGCTTCTTTGCATATTCGAAGTGAGATTGAGTGATCCAAGTGCATTTGCATTGTG
Source organism: Saccharum hybrid cultivar R570 (assembly GCA_038087645.1). Lineage (NCBI taxonomy): Eukaryota > Viridiplantae > Streptophyta > Magnoliopsida > Poales > Poaceae > Saccharum > Saccharum hybrid cultivar. The sequence goes on along the minus strand of JAQSUU010000410.1, from coordinate 3,163,556 downwards.
AGATTGCATCTAGTTAGCACTTGGTGGTTAATTTACTGTGGGATTCTTGTTTCTCTTGGTGGTTGCCGCCACCTAGACGGCTTGGAGCAGCTTGGAGGCGTTGGCAAGAGTTGGTGATTGTTCTTGGCCACCTCCGGTGATTATGAGGGGTTTGTGCCTACCTCGGCGAAGCGCCAAAGGTAACGTTAGTGAATTGATCGTGTCATTTGCAACCTTTTGCCATTTGGTAGGTTCTTGTGGCACCTTTTGAGAGGCTCGGTGTGAGACCGATTAGCCACCGAACCATGTGGTGAAGAGGGACACAACGGGGACTAGCGTGCCGGCAAGAACGTGAACCTCGGGATAAATCTTCGTGTCATCACTTTTATGTTGTGATTGATTGATCTCAGTGTTCGGTTGTCTTGGTATTCATTGTTGATCATATTGGTTGGCTCATTACTTCGCCCCTCGGTGAAACTCTCTCAACTCATCTTCGCATTACTTAGTTATCTTTACTAGCTAGTTAGCTTTGCTAGTAGCTCTTTTGTGTAGCTTGCTAGTTGTAGTTGTTTTTACCTTCTCAGTTTGACTTGTGCGGTTGAGTGCAAATACTAGAATTGTGAATTGGTTAGGTGGCTTGCAAACACCCCGTAGGCTAAGCAAAACTCGCATCTCGCTATTTGTTATATTGATAAACTTGTTTAGCTTGTCTTTGTAGAAAATTTTAAAAGGTTATTCACCCCCCTCTAGCCATCAAGACCTTTCAAGTGGTATCAGAGCCGTGGTCACTGTTTGTAAGGCTTAACAACCTTGGTGTAAGATGGCTCAAGTTATGTTCAACCATGTTAATGGCAAGCCTCTATTTTTTGATGGTGTCTCTTCCTTTGATCATTAGAAAAGAAAGATGAAGCAATATCTAGGCAAGATATATGAGAAGGTTTGGGATGTGACCAAAGAAGGATACATCATTCTTGATGAGGAAAATCTCACTCCAAATGACCACATCAACAAACAATGCAACATGGCGGCACTTGACACAATCTACTGTGCCATTGATGATAAAATATTTGAGCAAATCAAAGATCCTGAAAAGGCAAATGAGCTTTGGATAAGGCTTGAAGAAACATATGAAGGCACTTCAACGGTAAAAAGTACCAAATTATATATGCTCAAGGACAAGTTCTCCACTTTCAAGATGAAGGATGATGAATCTATCCCAGAGATGTTCTATAGGCTCCAAGTCATTGTCAATGATCTCAAGGGGCTTGGGGAGAAGGTTGAGGACAATGACTTCTCACACAAGTTCTTGATGTGTTTACCCAAGAAGTTTGCTACCTTAAGAAGAATGATCTTTAGAGAGGGATTGGACAAGGTCAAACCAACCGATGTGCTTGGAGATATAATGACCGATGCCCAATACAATGATAATGAAGATGAGGTAGATGAGAAGAAGGAGACCAAGGTCAAGCAAGAGAAGCCCATTGCATTCAAGGCTTCATCTTCTAAGGGAAGAGCAAGGTGGAGAGCAATGATGATGATCCATTCAATGATAAGACCATGGTCATCCTAGTGCACAAGATGGGGAGGTTCATGAAGAAAAAAGGATATGGTACAAGAAAGAGAAGGAACTTTATGAAGGCAAAGGAGGTGCTTTGCTACAATTGCAATAGCCCCGATCATGTAGTGGCAAAGTGCCCCTATGAAGACAAAAGATATCATGATGAGGAGTTGAAGAAGAACAAGAAGGACAATAAGGAAAAGAAAGAGAAGAAGAGCTTCACTATCAATAAGAAGAAGAAGGGTGGTGGCTATGTGGTCACTTGGGATAGTGATAACTCCGATAGTGATGATGATAGCTCTAGTGATGATGAGAGAACCACTCGGCGAGCCATTGCAAGCATCACCCTCTCCAACAAGCCATCCATCTTCGACACTACATCGACATGCCTTATGGCCAAGCCTACCAAGGTAAAACATGATGATAGTGATGATGATTCTTGTGCTAGTGATGGTTGTAGGAGTGATGATGAGGAGGATGAGGACTACTCCAAGGATGATCTATTAGGCATAATAGATCAAATGAGCAAGGGCTACAAGAGGACCACCAAGAAATACAAAATCTTGGAACAAGAGCTCATTGCCAAGAGCAATGAAAATAATTCCTTGATGGAGAAGCTTGTTGCTCTCAAAAAGAGTAAGGAGTGCAAAGGAATTGAACAAGAGCTCAAAGCTCTTAGGAAATCCTTTGATGAGCTAGAGACCTCTAGTTAGTGTCTAAAGGAAGACCACGAGGACCTTGAAGTTGCTCACACTAGGCTTAAGGAAGCCCACTCCACTCTACTTGAGCTCATCAAGAAAAAGGACCTCAAGTTGGAGAAGTTCATGAAGAAAGCTAAGGAGGAGCAAGTGATTGTCACTTGTTATATTGGACTAACATGTGATATTATTGATGATTCTTTATTTGTTGGTCCTACTAATGCTTCATGTAGCTCATCATCATCCACCACAACCAACTCTATCTCTACTACTAGTGATTCATCACTTGTGGTTGAGAATGAGACTCTCAAGAGAGAGGTGGATGATCTCACCCGTGCATTAGGCAATGCCTATGATGGGGATGCCCGCTTGCTAAAATGCTTGGGTAGCCAAAGGTTCTCTCTTAACAAAGAGGGTTTGGGCTATACTCCCAAGAAGGGCAAGGCGGCTTTTGCTACTCCAAAGTCTCGCTTTGTGAAGAGCAATGGTCGTTACTGCAATAGATGCAACCAAGTTGGACATCTAGAAATTAATTGTAATAAAATTAACAAGAACAACAAGTTTCATGCTAAAATGGATTGCATTCCTTTTGATTCTTGTTATGTGCTTACAAAGGGTGAGAAATGTGTGCATGCTAGGTTTGTTGGTACACCAATTGTGTGCCCAAAGAAGAAGGCCATTTGGGTACCAAAGAACTTAGTTACTAACCTCTAAGGACCCAAGCAAGTATGGGTACCTAAAAGACATTAAAATTATTTTGTAGGTAAATTACAAGGCCGGAGGAAAGCATTGGATGCTTGATAGTGGGTGCTCTCAATATATGATCGGTGATTCAAGAATGTTCAACTTTCTCAAATCAAATGATAGTGGCATTGATAGCATCACATTTAGTGACAATAGCAAGGGTGATGTAAAGGCTCTTGGAAGGATTACAATCTCTAATGATCATAGCATTTCCAATGTGCTCTTAGTTGAAAAGTTGAAATTCAATCTTCTCTTGGTTGCTCAATTGTGTGATCTCGGTTTCAAGTGCATATTTGGTGTTGATGATGTGGAGATAGTTAGTGTTGATGGCTCTAACTTGATCTTCAAAGGCTTTAGATATGAGAATCTATACTTGGTTGATTTCAATGCTAGTGACACTCAACTTTCAACATGCTTGCTCACCAAATCAAGTATGGGTTGGTTATGGCATAGAAGACTTGGTCATATTGGCATGAAGCAATTGAACAAGTTAGTGAAGCATGACTTAGTTAGAGGTTTAAAGAATGTCACATTTGAGAAGGATAAACTATGTAGTGCATGTCAAGCCGGAAAGCAAGTGGGCAACACTCATCCATTGAAGAGCATTATGAGTACTTTTAAGGCATTTGAGTTATTTCACATGGATCTATTTGGGCCAACTACATACACAAGCATTGGTGGTAATAAGTATGGCTTTGTGATTGTGGATGATTTCACTAGATACACATGAGTATTCTTTCTTATGAACAAGAGTGATGTATTTGACATATTCAAGAAGTTCATCAAGAGAGTGCAAAATGAGTTTGAGACCACAATCAAGAAAGTAAGAAGTGACAATGGAAGTGAGTTTAGAAACATAAGAGTTGATGAGCTATGTGATGAGCTTAGAATCAAACATCAATTCTCGGCCAAGTATACACCTCAATCAAATGGCTTAGTTAAGAGAAAGAATAGAACCTTAATTGATATGGCAAGATCAATGTTGAATGAGTATATTGTGAGTCATTCATTTTGGGCCGAAGCAATCAACATGGCTTGCTTCTATACCAACCGCCTCTATTGCCACAAGTTTCTAGAGAAGAAACCATATGAGATCTTAAATGGAACAAAGCCTAACATTGCATACTTTTGGGTATTTGGTTGCAAATGCTACATCTTGAAGAAGGGTACTAGATTGAGCAAGTTTGAGAAGAAGTGTGATGAAGGCTTTCTACTTGGTTACTCAACTACTAGCAAAGCTTATAGAGTTTGGAATTTAGCTAGTGGACAACTTGAAGAAGTACATGATGCTGAGTTTGATGAAACTAATGGCTCTCAAAATGAAGAAGAAAACTTGGATGATGTGAGAGGAACTCAATTGAGTAATGCTATAAAGTAAATGGATATTAGTGATATTAGGCCAAAGCAAGTGATTGATGTGAATGACAACAAAGATCAGTGCTCCAAAGTCCAATTACATAAGCTAGTACATCATCTCAAGTGCAACAAGATCAACAATTGGCTAGTTCATTATATCCAACTTATGATCAACATCAACATCCAAACAATCAAGTCCAAGTGCTTCAACCAACTAACATTGCAAGAGACCATCCATTGGATTCCATCATTGGTGACATACAAAGGGGAGTTCAAACTAGATCAAGATTAACATCTTTTTGTGCTCACTCTTCTTTTGTGTCAATGGAAGAACCCAAGGACATTGATAGAGTATTGAGAGATCCGGATTGGGTAAATGCAATGCATGAAGAGCTCAACAACTTCAAGAGAAATGAAGTATGGGAATTAGTTGAGAGGCCTAAGGTTCATAATGTCATTGGAACAAGATGGGTCTTTCGCAACAAGCAAGATCAAGACGGGATAGTAGTAAGGAACAAAGCAAGACTAGTGGCTCAAGGTTACACACAAATAGAGGGTCTTGACTTTGGTGAAACTTATGCCCTAGTTGCAAGATTAAAAGCAATTAGGATCTTACTTACCTATGCATGTGCTCACAATATCAAGCTATATCAAATGGATGTGAAGAGTGCATTTCTTAATGGGTACATTCAAGAGGAGGTGTATGTGGAGCAACCTCCCGGTTTTGAAGATGACAAGAAATCCAATCATGTATACAAGTTAAGGAAGGCTTTGTATGGATTAAAGCAAGCACCTAGAGCATGGTATGAAAGATTGAGGGACTTCTTGATATCCAAAGGATTTGTCATGGGCAAAATTGATACAACACTATTCACTAAGAAGATTGGGAAAGACTTGTTTGTGTTGCAAATATATGTTGATGATATCATATTCGGTTCAACCAATCAAGATTATTGTGATGAGTTTGGGAAAATGATGGCAAAGGAATTTGAAATGTCAATGATTGGTGAACTTAGTTTCTTTCTTGGACTTCAAATTAAACAAATGAAAGAAGGAACATTTGTAAGCCAAACCAAATACATAAAGGATATGCTAAATAAGTTTGGTATGAAAGATGCAAAAGGAATCACTACTCCAATGAGCACTAGTGGAAGCTTGGATAGTGACAAGAGTGGCAACATGGTGGATCAAAAGCTATATAGATCAATGATTGGTAGTCTACTCTATGTGACGGCATCAAGGCCCGATGTGATGTTTAGTGTATGCATGTGTGCAAGATTTCAAGCCTCGCCAAGAGAAAGTCATTTGAAGGCAATAAAGAGAATATTGAGGTATTTGAACCATACACAAGATGTTGGATTGTGGTATCCCAAAGGTGCAAGCTTTGAGCTAGTTGGATATTCAGATTCCGACTATGCCGATGATAAAGTAGAGAGAAAGAGCACTTTCGGGACTTGTCAATTATTGGGAAGATCACTTGTCTTATGGTCATCCCAGAAGTAAAATAGTATTGCACTATCTACCGCCGAGGCCAAATACATCACCGCGGGTAGTTGTTGTGCACAAATCTTATGGATGAAGGCAACATTGAAGGATTTTGGAATTATTTTCAAGAATGTGCCATTGCTATGTGACAATGAAAGTGCCGTGAAGCTAACCAACAATCTGGTTCAACATCAAAGAACAAAGCATATTGATGTTCGCCATCACTCTATTAGAGATCATCAACAAAAGGGTGACATTGCTATTGAGAGTGTGGGCACCGAAGATCAATTAGCTGATCTATTCACCAAGCCACTTAATGAGAAGAGATTTCACAAGCTAAAGAATGAGTTGAACATACTTGAATTCTCCAACATGAGTTGATACACCCCATATATGATATGACTCTCCTTCGAGCCCCAAGGTACAATTGGTTGACATATCATACATTCTATGCTAAGGACATGTTTAGTGCATCTAGTCATGATTTCTTATGTTCTAGGCTCATTCATGAAAATCAAATGAATTTGAAGTTTATATGGTGCCACTATTGTTTCCATGACATGTATGATCTAGTGGTAGCATATAACTTGTTTAAGTAACTTGTGATCCTAAGTGTTTAATCTTGAAAACTTGTCTAAATGTTTGCTTCAACATGATGCATGATAACCCTTCTAGTGAGGTGTGAAGAAGCTTGCCCTTAGATCAAACCGAAGCATTTTATTTATGCAAGCAATCTAGGTTGAATCACAAACTTGATCCTCACCCCATATTTCAACATGATAATCTATCTAAAATTGGTCCCTTGTGGTCATTGGTGCCAAAGGGGGAGAAATTGTTGTTCACAAAGATAGAAGAACTCAAAGGAGGAGAAGCACAAAGGGGGAGAAAAATGTTGTTCACAAAGATAATTTTGAGCACACAAGTAGGGGGAGCAAGCTCTTAAACATGAATGTTGCATCTCCATGTGCACTTCATATGTATGATGCATAGTTATGCATTTCTTTTTCTCTGATACTTTACTTGTGTGGTGACTTGCTAGTATAAATTGAATGGTATATTGAGGTACTAGCATGAATAGGAAGTAGTTAGATTTTTCTTGCTTCATGTTTTTCAAAGTGGTACTAGAGTCTTGCTTATAATGTTGATCTCACGAGGTTTATACTTATGTTTGTGCTTTTCTAAGTGGTATCTAACTACACAAGGTGCTAAGATGGTGTTTATCGCTACTCCGATGGTATCACGCTTCAAAGGTCTATAATCTCAAACACTTAGCACCTATTGGTAGATAATGCTCCTAATCTTTCCTATCTAACATGTATGCTTATAAAATCCAAACATATAGCATAAATATAGGGGGGGCATTGCTATCAATTTGAATTCATGATCACATGTCCATAATTCTTACACATGGTAATATACTTGGACAATGTGACATGGGTTCAATCAAAATTTTATCATAATATCTTTGTGAAAGGTTTGTCACCAATTACCAACAAGGGGGAGATTGAAAGTCCTATGTTTGGTGTTGGTAATTAGTGACAATGCCTAAGTACTAATCCTATGCCTAAAGTGTATGTAGCATATGAGGATTAGTACATTCCAAGGTTGGTGGCAAGATGGACATGGTGATCATGATGGCCACACTTGGATTTGGATGCAACCCTACGTGATCAAGGCAACGGTATATGCTTAAGGGTTGTGTTTTAGTAACCAAGACACCTAGTGGGTGTGGTTACATTATAGGATAGATAGCCGTACTATAAAGAGGGGAATGACGCGGCTATTGAACTCCTAAGTGCCTCTAGGTGTGCATTTCATAATCATATGCATTTGGATAGAACTAATATCACCTCGAAAAATGATTGTGAAAATGCTAACACACTCTCACATGACGTGATCACTTGGTGATGTTAGCACGTTTGCGAAGGCGGTGGAGTTTGAGTGGTAGAGAGGGTTTGGGGTCCTCTCTCCCTCCCGCTGAGCTTGCGAGGTGGGATTCAGGCGTTTTCGAGGAGTTGAAACGACTAGTTTCCACTACGCCGGAAGTCAGAAAAGAAACGGAGGCGAACGGAGGTCATAGAGGTGACCGGACGCTGGACCGGACGCGGTCTCTATTTGACCGGACGCGTCCGGTCAGCGTTCAGTGTCTGCGCGTGTTTCAGTTTGATGATCGGACACACAGCGCGTCCGGTCACTGTTGACCGGACGCGTCTGGTCGTTCAGGGAGCTTACTGGACTCAAACTGGACGCTGGCTCTATGGCGTCCGGTCAGTTCTACAGTGCATCCGGTCACTGTTTCGTTGAGCGCTGCTTAGGCTTCACCAGCGCGTCCGATCAGTCATGGGACCAGCGCGTCCGGTCATTCCCAGCGCGTCCGGTCTGTGCGACTAGCGCGTCCGGTCAGTGCTTCGTGACTTAGCCGTTGCGCGACCGGCGCGTCCGGTCAGTTGGACCAGCGCGTCCGGTCAGCGCGATTTCGGTTGTTTAAGTTTCTAACGGCTCTATTCGAAGGGGTACGTCTATAAATACTCGTTGGCTGGCTCAAGGCTCTCTCTCTCTCTCTCTCTCGAATATTTGACATACTTGTGAGCACTTTGAGCTAAGCAACTCCCCTCCCACTCATCTCTCTTGCTTCTTTACATATTCGAAGTGAGATTGAGTGATCCAAGTGCATTTGCACTGTGAGATTGCATCTAGTTGGCACTTGGTGGTTGATTTACTGTGGGATTCTTGTTTCTCTTGGTGGTTGCCGCCACCTAGACGGCTTGGAGCAGCTTGGAGGCGTTGGCAAGAATTGGTGATTGTTCTTGGCCACCTCCGGTGATTGTGAGGGGTTTGTGCCTACCTCGGTGAAGTCCCAAAGGTAACATTAGTGAATTGCTCGTGTCATTTGTAACCTTTTGCCATTTGGTAGGTTCTTGTGGCGCCTTTTGAGAGGCTCGGTGTGAGACCAATTAGCCACCGAACCACGTGGTGAAGAGGGACACAACGGGGACTAGCGTGCCGGCAAGCACGTGAACCTCGGGATAAATCTTCGTGTCATCACTTTTATGTTGTGATTGATTGATCCCGGTGTTCGGTTGTCTTGGTATTCATTATTGATCATATTGGTTGGCTCATTACTTTGCCTCTTGGTGAAACTCTCCCAACTCATCTCCGCATTACTTTCTTAGTTATCTTTACTAGCTAGTTAGCTTTGCTAGTAGCTCTTTTGTGTAGCTTGCTAGTTATAGTTTTTTTTACCTTCTCGGTTTGACTTGTGCGGTTGAGTGCAAATACTAGAATTGTGAATTGGTTAGGTGGCTTGCAAACACCCCGTAGGCTAAGTAAAACTCGCATCTTGCTATTTGTTATATTGATAAACTTGTTTAGCTTGTCTTTGTAAAAAATTTTAAAAGGCTATTCACCCCCCTCTAGCCATCAAGGCCTTTCACTAGGTCTAGAGGGAGGTAAGCAGGCTTCGCTTGGATTCTCGACGTGGTCAAGAGATTGGTTCGGTATAATTCTTGTACACCTCTCGCCTTTGTATCTCTATTATTTTTATATGCTTTGGTACAATTGTATGACATTCATATTCATCTTATTAATGTTTTTGGTTGCAATGTTCATTGTCTACTTTGATTATATACTTAGTATAGTTAGTTTATCATTGTGTTTATGCATAATTTCGTATAGCATTCACCCTAATAAGGTACCATGGGTGGATGCTAGAGATCATATAAGCATGGTGCTTATATGCTATTTACCTATGAATTCACTCTATATTCTAGATTATATGGTAAATCATGGATGTGACACTCCCGTTGAGTCCTCTATAGTCCACTCCCCGAATATAGGCCATAGAAGTAGGGCCCAGTTACGAAGGAAGGGAGAGGTTTCTATACTCAAACTTTCCTAAGTAATGCCTCTTATGTGTGGATATAATGATGATCTTAGTCATGATTACTAGGTGTAATTGCACTAATCAACGTATGCTTTGACTTGTAATTAAGAATGACTTAGGAATTATTCCTCTAATATTCTAACTAGAGCATGCTATTGCTATAGATAGGAGTGCTCTAAGTGATTTACTTATTATAATGCTTGATTAATGCTTATCATATATATTTTATCTCGTGACTTACCCCTGTTATGAGTAGATTGATTGAGTATAGTTTATTTCTCCATCAATGTTATAAGTTATCAATACATGTCCAAAGCTACACCTTCCCTGTGGTAAAATATAAATACGATACCTGTAATACTCTCGGGTGAAGTGCTACAATAGTATAATTATATGTCCGCTTGCAGAATCCTTTTCATTCATATCTTTATATTCTTTATAGTCATATAAAATGATAAACATCTACTTAATATTATTCTTGTAGTAATGCTAGATAGTACCAACAAACATTTCTAGCACCATCACTGGGGATGACAACCTAGTTTAGTAATGCTAAAGGTGTAGGTAATTAATAGGTGACTACTAAAACAAGTGAGGAGTTAATAAATACCAACACCTGCTTTCACATGATGTTATGATATCCCACAACATAAAAGTCATTTCATTGATTCTATTTTCATTGTTGCCTTATGCTTGAACTAGATTGTTTCCGCAATCTTTCAATACAACAATATACAATTTGACCTTTATTTCAACACTATGTGGCATATCATCAAGTTTGCCTTCTTGTTGAACCTATATACACTTTTCATTCCACAATCCACGAGAGTATGTAATAAACTCAATTTTCTGTTCAACACTTAGCAAACTTGTTAGACCTTTAATTATGTTACCATTCAATTCACCAGAACCCAATAAAGGGCAAGACACACTTACAAAAATATACCAATAAAATGATAAATTAAGAGATTCAATTAATAGTAAAAGGGTACATTATAGTTAGCAGTGGAGAGAAGCTATGAGATACAACAGAGGGATTAGGGGCAACACCAGTGCTACCCAACTAAGGGCCCGCTTAGTGCAGCTCCTAGACCGGTTTCTCCAATGCCTCCGCATGCGAAGCGGGTAGATCCTACCCTAGAACAGACCATCACTGCCGGTTCAAAAATCCCATCACTATTGGTGTTGAACCGGCACAACCAAAGCGGCAGTGACGAGAGGGGCTCATCACTGCCGATTTTAGAACCGACGGTGATAAGGTTTTCAGAAAACTCAAAAATGAGATGAAAAAAGAGCTAAAAATAGTAAAAAATAATAATAATAGGAGAGACCCCACCAGCCAGCCACACAAACATGATTTTTTAGTGTCCATTTGGGATATTTGTTCTCCTCATTCTATCTTTATACGTTTTGAAATGAGTATTTAGGACCCTAAACAAATTCAAATAAAAAAGTTGTTAACTACAAAGTTTTATAGCTTTCTGAGATCTACAACTTTGGTATTAGTCATTTCTCTATAAAAGCCTGTTTGAAAATTTTGAATTTCAAATATGAGAAAAATCAGCCATAATTTTTCTTGGATAAATGATTTCAACTGAAAAAGTTATCAACTACAAAGTTGCATAAGTTTTGAAGATCTATAATTTTTGTTTTGGTCATTTCTCCATCCAAGGTTGTTTGAAAATTTTAAATTTTAAATAGGAGAATTCAAATGTATTTTTCATTGTATAGACTATTTTAAACGAAGAACTTGTCAACTACACAACAACAACAACATAGCCTTTTGTCCCAAGCAAGCTAGGGTAGGCTAGAGATGAAACCCAAAAGAGACGAGAAATAGGGAGACACATAAAGGGACATAAAGGGCACAAGACAAAAGAGGTCACGGTTCAGGCATAAGTTTTCAACTACAATGTTGCATAATTTTTCAAGATCTATAGCTTTTGTTTGGATTGCTTTTTTCCATCCGTGATCCTTAGCTACAGCTACACACTCACTCAAGACTATTGAGCATATGGATTCCTTTGGTATTAACTTTTATAAAACCTTTTGAAACAAATAACTCAGCATAAAAAACAACTTCAAATAAAAAAGTTGTGAACTACAAAGTTTCATAACTTTTCGAGATCTAAATCATTTTCTACCACTACACACTCGTAACTTCAGAGCATATGGACTTCTTTCGTATTAACTGTATAAAATATTATGATACATATTTAGATATCCAAATGATATCAAATCAAAAAAGTTTGAACTACAAAGTTGTAGATCTCGTAAAGTACTATAACTTTGGTATAAAGTCTGTCTTCATCGGACATCATACGAAAACGTTATGAAGTTTTTCGTGCAACCTGTCACTGCCGGTTCACAAGCCGCCGGTGACACTATCACTGCCAATTTTAGCCAAAAATGGGTAGTGATGGCCCGAATATCACTACCATTTGGTCCTATCGACAGTAATGGGCCATCAGCCACTATCACGATGACGTCGACAATAAAAGTCAATTTTGTAGAGTTGCACTAAACGCTCTCGCATAGAGTAGCCCTAGTGGCCTGCAAAATTGGGAGCTAGAGCCATTTTCCTGTTCGGACACGGAGCCGTGAGAATTAGCTCTCCATCTGAAGGGTTCTAAGAGCATCTCCAACAGCTCTCCTTTCTCATCCTCTGTCCCCATAAACCTGTCATATTAGGGGAGATAAGCCAAATTTGATGATCCAATAGCTTCCATTTCCCATTCCCTTTTTATGGTGATCACCATATCTCCCCCATCTCCCCTCAAATAAAGGGAGAGTTGTATCTCCCCCAATAGCTGGGATCCACCTCCAACTAACATTCTCTCTCATGCGATGCTCGTCGGAGATGGCTTGGTGGTCGGTGGAAGACACATTCATGAAAAGCTTTGCTCCGGCAGCCATGGTCATCGTGGACCCGAGGTGGAGGGAGGTGGGCCCCATATATTAGGGGAGATTATTGGTGATCTATTGGAGCATCTTCTCTAATAATTAAAAAACAGTATTAGTGATCACCAATATCATTTTATTAGGGATAAAGTATTGGTGAGCTGTTGGAGATGCTCTGAGCTATAACCTTGAGCGCGCTGGAGAGGAGCGGTACTTTTTTTAGATAAAGGATAGATAGTCTATCCGGCTTCATTCACCCAAAAAAGGATGAACTCAGGCCAATTTATTACAATGTTTAACACCGTGTCATGGCACTGGCCATAGACAAACACGACCGGGGTCGTAAGCAAACCAAATAACCTGAACTAACTGCAAAGGTTGAACACACGAAGATCAATTTTAAGTAATCCTAAAAGCAGACGACCAACCAAAAGATAAAAACAGCTGAAGACACGAAGCTTCGAGAACCCGACAGGCATCGACTAACTCTTGCTGGCGGTCTTCATGGTGCTGTAACTTGGCCCGTTGACGGAGCCAGTAAGTCCCTCGAAACAGTACCTGCATAAAAGTTTTAGGTGTACATTTATCAAAAATAATTTCATTTCTTGATATCCACGGTGACCAACATAATGCGGCGGCTGCAGTCAATGAGTTCAAATTATGAATGGTTCCCCCTCTTTTTGACCAATGATTAAAAAGATCATTAACATCAGTGGGTTGAGCAATGCCCAGAACCATGTGTACTGCTGTCCATAGAAACTTAGCATAAGCACAATTAAAAAATAAATGCTGAATTGATTCTGGAGTATTACAAAAAGAACAACCTTTATTACCCCTCCAATTTCTTTTTGCTAAGTTGTCCTTTGTTAAAATAACTCCCTTCTTTAAGTACCACATGAAAACTTTTATTTTCATGGGTAACTTAGCACGCCAAATTTCCTGTGAGACCCGCACACCACTATTGACTAAAAACACATACATTGATCGAACTGTAAATAAACCATTTGAGTTAAGAGACCAAACAAAGACATCTCTTTCGTCCTGTAACTGTATATTGACTACTGTTGCGACGATCCTATTCCAATCCCTCAAGTTGTTTCCCACTAACGCTCTTCGAAAAGAAACATTAAGTGGAATAGACGCCAACACTTTGGACACAGTATCCTATTTTCTGTACACTATGTTGAACAGTCTCGGGAATTTAGTTCGGAGAGAACTATTCCCAATCCAAATATCTTCCCAGAACCTCGTTTGCTTTCCATTTTGTACCTTAAACTTTCCAAGTTGCAAAACCTGTTGTTTGACATTTAAAAGACCTTTCCAAAAATGTGAATCTGTTGCTCTCTTTTGAACTTCTCCAATTGTTTTATTTCTTAAGTATTTATTTCTAATCACTTGTTGCCATAAGCCATCTTCATTACACAGTTTAACCAACCATTTGCTAAGTAGACATCTATTCTGTATCTCTAAATTAGTAACCCCCAAACCCCCTTGTTCTTTCGGCTGACACACCACACTCCACTTTACTAAACGGTATTTTTTCTTATGTTGGTCATTCTGCCAGAAGAATCTCGATCTAAAGAATTCAATTCTCTGTAATACCCCCTTAGGTACCTCAAAGAAAGACATCATGAACATCGGTAAGCTTGAAAGCACCGAATTAATTAAGACTAGACGTCCTCCTACTGAGAGTAATTTTCCTTTCCAACTACTTAGCTTCTTCTCAAACCGTTCTTCTACAGATTGCCAATCTTTGTTACTTAATTTTCTTGTGTGCATTGGAATTCCCAAGTATCTAAAGGGGTAAGTGCCAATACTGCAACCAAACAGCTGCGCATACTGTTGCTCACACTGTATGCACTAAATCATTCTAGAGACACTACAACTCATACAGTTACATTTATGGCCCATCTACCTCAGGCTCTGCAGGCCCAAAGTAGAGCAGCCCATAGGCCATATACTGAGATTTATAAACAGAGTTTCTGTTCATCTGTCGGATGTTATTGTGTCTTTTAATCAATCAGTTTTCTATGGCTGTGATTCTGTTTAGAGTCGTGCATTCTGAGGTGTCTTTGTTTTTGGGTCACTTCCCCGCGTGACGGGCTTGTTTCCGTGTACTAGGCCCATTTCAGTCCATCTTTCATTTTTTTTATTCCGTTGGTCGATTCAGACACTCGATGGAGGAGATAGAGTGCGCTCTGTCGTTTCAAAAAAAAAAAAAAAACGGGAGAGTGCGCTTGTTGCTCGACGGAGACGACGGCGTAGGTGCCAACTCGAGCGCTGGCTTTGGCGTCGCCAGAGGCGGAGGCGGGTGCGGGGGTGGAGGCGAGGAGGAAAAAGTCTAACTAACTCCATGAACTATGCACCCTAGAACACATAATTTATTGAACTATAAAATGGTCTAATTTATCTCATGAACTATTCAAAATCGTCTATTTTATCCTCTGGGCAGTTTTCGACGGCGGGTTTGCTACAGTAACAGTGAGTTTGCTACAGTAATAACGGTTTTGTCTTTTCTATTTATTTTCGCTGAATATTTGAAAAATCATAGTAAATCACAGAAAAATCATAAAATAAAAAATATAATTTTGTTGGACTCCACATGAGTAGAACTACACAGTGAACATATAATACGGTATGCTTTAGTACAAAGTTTTTGCTGTAACTTTAGTCTAAATTGGATTTTCCAATTAATCTAAAACTACAGTAAAAACTTTGTACTAAAGTATACCGTATTATATATTCACTGTGTAGAACTACTCATGTGGAGTCCAACAAAATTATATTTTCTATTTTATGATTTTTTTGTGATTTACTATGATTTTTCAAATATTCAGCGAAAATAAATAAAAAAACAAAACCGCTATTACTGCAGTAAATCCACTGTTACTGTAGCGAAACCGCCGTCGAAAACCGTCCAGAGAGTAAAATAGACGATTTTGAATAGTTCAGGAGTAAATTAGACCGTTTCATAAATCAGTGGTTTATGTTTCGCAGGATGAGGGTTATTTAGACTTTTTCCGAGGCGAGGACGGGGCGGGGGCAGAGGCGGAGGCGGAGGCGGACAAGAAGGTGCCGACGCGAGCTCCTGCTTTGGCGTCACCGTCGGCGAAGGATTGTGCTTCTCTCGTCGTCTCCGTGATTACTAAAGCTCAAGGTGTGTGCTGTCATCTGTCTCCCAGGTGATTTTGGATTGCAATCATTTTGGTTCGTCAACATTTTGTGTTTGCGCGGACGCACGGGGGTCAAATGGTGTGCCAATGGAAGGTGGATAAGTTTGATTTGGTGGCCAGCAAGTTTTTGGGCATAAGGATTGGTGGAGCGTGTCTGCGCTGCTGGACGCTACCTGAATGTAGTTGTAGCGCATGCTGTAGGAGAGTTTCATGGAGCAATACTGACTCCTGCCACTTGATTTTTTTTTTTTGTTTCTATCGCCTGCAGTAGCTTAGCTTCAGATCCGAAGGCCTTGTTCAAACTAGCGGTAGGTTATATTAGGTAGTAACTTTAGGAATCCTTGCAGGAGACTAATAACGTGTGTTGAGCAGGCCAGTGAACTCCTTTTTTTTTCCCTGTATTGCCTGTGTTTTAGATTTCAGTATATGTTAGTTTAGAATTTGGGGTTCAGTGTTTTAGTTGTCCCTTCAATGTTCAGTGTTTCAGATTTCAGTATTTTAGTTTTCCAATTTTCAGTCCAGAATATTTAATTTATTGTTTGCATGTTTTTCGGTTCAGATTTCAATTTAATTTTCAGTCTAGAATATTTAATTTTCATTCTAGAATATTTAATTTTCAGTCCAGATTTCAGTATTCAATTTGCAGTACTGATCGGGACCGATTTCTCGGTTTGGTGCGTGCAGTTACGTCAACAACAAGTTCAGCATCCAATAGAAGGCCACCATCGGCGCGGATTTCGTCGCCAAGGAGGTCCAGACCGACGTCCGCCTCTTCACATTGCAGGCCTGCATGATTCGTAAGCAAGCAACAGAGGTAGTGAATAGAAGGAGCAGCATCATGTTTTATATTTTGTCTTTTGTCCATGTTGCAGCAGCAACACTGCAATGCACATCTGAAATCTCACAAGTTCAAATACTGGGTTTATGCAGTATAAATGCAAATACATCCCTGCCTAATGTTAGTCTAAATGACAATTGGGTTTATACTGCCAGACTGATGCATTCAGGCATGTGCATTTGGGTTTATGAAGTCTGATGCCACCTCTGACAGTGATGCATTCAGACATATTGAGAACCCCAAACTGTTAGATGCATACCTGCCAATTGAAAATCATATAGGTAGTTTATATGAATTATACAGTTTTTATACTTGACAAATATATATTAGTATACCAGAACTATATTATCAAGCATGATAGACTTTGTGTTTTTCTTGACTTTGGATAAGCATGAGCTTGATTTCCAATAGGGCCAGTTGGATTTGTTTGTTTTGTCTGTGGTTCAGTTTTAGTATTTCTTTTTTTTCTTCAGTTTCAGTCACTGAGCACTAGGTTTTTTTTTTTTGTAGTAATGTGATTCATGTAGCCCCATCTCGTGCCTCCGTCAGCTTGCAGTGAGCGTGAGCTACTGCGCTCCGTTCTGCAAGGCGTGGTGGGTGGCGGCGGCTTTTTGCACCTCCTGTAGCGGTGTAGGCCTAGCTCTCTAGGGCTGTTCGGCCGTTGGCGAGCAGGAAGCCACGCCGTCGCTGCAACCCCGTGCGTGCGTCCTTCTCTGTAGAGCACACACGAGCACGATAGGAGTACGTGTTAAGGCCCTGCTCGTCATCTACACGTCTTCTTCAGTTTTAGTTTTTTTTGTTTTTCGAGTGTCAGTTTTTTCGTTTTAGGTTTTTTTATTGTTTCAAGTTTCAGAGTTTGATATTCAGTCTTTTCCTTTGAATTTTTTGTCTCCACTATTTTGCTCTGTATGTTAGTCTACAGTAATTTTCTTTGCTGTCCAATCCTTCTTCTTACTGGCCGTGACACACTAGCAACAATTCACAATTGAAAATGTGGATTAAATTTTCTTACATGGAAAAGGTCATCGTCCAGTAGTAACTACAACTAGTTGGCAAATTTGACTTGAAATATCTGCTCATTCGTTCGTTTTTTAGTAGCTTCAGCAAGCTATTTTCTTTGTTTTCTGATCTTTGCCCGTGCTTGCTGCTAGGATGGCGAGTCACTGCTGAAAAACTGATGTTCGGTCGGTGCGATCAGTTTTCAGAACTGTAGACAGCTGTTGTTCAATCATTTTCAATTTTGGCTATTTTTTAATTTAGCAGTTGTGCTTGATTCAATGTTCCCGAAAGCTTTGCTGGTTGTCAAACTTTGGTTGCTGTGTAGCTGAGTTTTCAGCAAGCTTTTTATTTGTGCTTTGTTCATTCCATGTTGTTTTTACAATTTCCTAATTGTTCCTAGGGTCGACAATTCACTAGTTGAGGTGTGTGACCTTGAGAATTAGAAGAACCACGAACTATTTGTGAGTTAATTAGTTATTACTCTTTGTTCGATATATATCCTATTGCAATTTTTTTTTATTTTCTTAAGTTCTTTTTAGGTCATTAATGAACTATGTGTACTTGTCCATGACAATTCATACGGGAAATGTAGTTATTGTGCTATGCCTACTGAGAGTTTAGTTCTTGGTGTACTACAAATTTTAGTAGATGCCCAGGTCTAAAATAGGTGAGACAGCAAACAAGAATGTTCATGTTTCTGCAACCAAATTAACAAACCCAACCAAGGATGATCGTGATGAGGCTGATAGGACGATATACAAATCAGCAGAAAGTTGTGGTTTCTTTTATCTCATTTGTTGCTGTCCTTTATGCTTTGAATATGTTTTTTATTAAATGGGGCCTTTCTTTTTTAGTAGGGAATACACATGCGTCTATGTTAATCCATACTGGAAGAATTGATAAAGAGAACTTTATGTCTAGTAGAGAGGCACTACAAAACAATGAAACCACTCATCCAGATAAGAATCGAAGTATCAACAATTCTCCACATATAGGCACTTAGGTAATCTTGAAATATAGAATTCTTGTGTTCTTTATTTCTATTTCCCTTTTATTTTTTTAATAATTTATAATGTTTAATTTTAGAATCCAAGTGAAACCAAAGATACCTTTGCTAATATGATGGCCAAATTGAGGAACCTCGTACAAGTTTTGGACACTCCACTGGTTATGAACAATAATTCTTGTTACAGAAGTGAGTTTGTATCCCAGCCAGGTTATGTTTTCTATCATTTGTTTTATTTTCATCTTTGTTCCTTTTACAATACAAGTTTATGTTGTTCTTTGTATTTAATAATTTCTCTTGTATACAGAACGTATTAACCCTATGAACAAGAGAATTAAGCCTAAACGAGCAATTTCTCACATGTGTCGACCAGCAAGTACATTGTTTCAAATTCATGACCCAGTCAATGTAGTAATTGATGTTGATGAAATACAGAAGAAAGATTTCACATCTATGTCTGATTTATTAACCGGTGTGGTCCACTGATTTGTTGAGATCTGGTTGTTGGCAGCTTTAGTTTTTCAATCATTTTTTGTTATCCTTTGCTTAATAAAATCTGGTTGTTTAATTCCTTTGTGTCTTCTAGTTTTTAAATCAGTTTGAGTTGTGACGTGTCAGTTTTTGATTGGTTGGAAATCTTATTGATAGAATGAAATAGAATTAACCGAATGTTGTCTAGTCACTCCCTTTATAAATACTTTTTAATAAGCATACATCTAAATAAATCTATAACTAAGTTATATATGATCCAATGAGTATGAAATTTACTACAGTTCAAGCATACAATAATTAGCTCACCATAAAAAGTTCTCCACACTTTGACCATATAAACTGCAACTATGCATTAATTATAGAAAAGCATAGATCTTTTTTTTTAAATGAATCAGGCAGGAGAGCTGTCGACTAGATTAAAAAGAAGATAGCCTAGACAGGGCAACAACCAATAACAGCAACACGACAACACGAAAGAAACGAAAAAAAACTTGGGCCGGTTGGATTGGGACATCAACATGCGCTGAACTCAAACTCAAAGAGAAAAATAACTCTAGGTGGTCTGATTGGGACATCGACATGACCCCAACACAGCCGCACGCCGCATCGCCTCCAAACCATAGCCAGTCGCCACATTGCATCGCCGTCCCCCGGTCGACGAAGGCGTCAAGACGAAACGCCGTCGTCACCGCTCGCACCATCGTTGCCGACGAAGTCCCACACCGAGGTAGCCCGCTGCGAAGTAGAGCTAGTCGCCGCAGGCCGCTGCAAGCCATGTAGCCTTCCCACAATCAAATCCGCTTGCACCGCCTCTCAAGACGCTGTCCCACACCGAACTAGCCGCTGCCAAGCAGGGCTAGCTGTCATAGTCCGCTACAAGCCGCCAACTCAAGCGTGAGCAGCTAACGTACTCTAGTGCTCACCAAACTGACCCCGACCACCGAGATCCATGAGCGAACCCTGTAGCTTCCAGCAACCTAGCTGCCTCAACGAAGTTGAAGTGTCTCACGCCAACTCCAACAGCAATTAGAGCGCCTCCTTGCACCGGAACGATCACCGCTGAGCGGGACCGCCCACCACCAATCCACGCAGGTCACCTTGGCAAACAAATCTATTAGCTACCCCCTCCCACGTCGGCCTCCTCACCAATTCCGTAGGTGCCACCCACGCCGGCCTCCTCGTCATCTTCATGGTCGCAATGGCGTAGTCCTGTCGGACCGTCGCCCTCCACTAGCAAACAGATGTGAAGCCCTCCATTCGCTGCGTCAACGCACTCGTCATGGCTGTCTTCCATCACCGTGGACACCGAAACTCGAATCCTCAGCTAGTCCTCCACCTTCCCCTCACTACGGTTCCGGCCACCGCCACAGACACACCGTGCAAGGGGAGAGAGCCTTTCAATAGACGCTTCCAAGGAAGTAAATGGCGCCCACAGCCGTCATCAGCCCAAAGAATGGTGTTCCGTCATTTAGCTTATGTTCTTCATGTAGCATTCAGATCGAATGGCTATGAAATTACGTCGATACTTCCACATATTATGGGTAACATCGGAGACATCCCTATTTTCACCCGGGGGTCTTAATTACCACTGCTTAGCTTTCAATTCGTCTCTGACCATCAAATTAAATGTGAATAACATGTCCTCCTCTCTTTGAAACAAGGGGCGCTTCTGGTTCTGTGCGTGCTTCAAACAATTTTGTCTTCTCCATATTACCATATCTCTAGAGTCAATAATTTTCTATGAGGAACTACTGAACTCAATCACTTGCTGCCGTTACTCAATAGTTTTCTGTTGAGGTCTATCCTGTAGAGGTAGTCAAATTGGATCAGTGATCGATTTTTAGGTTTCGTCGTAAACCTAATTGGTTACTTCCAATTGCGTAAATCAATAGTTCAAACCACACTCAAAGGTAGGGCATTTCCCATTGATATAGGAACTTTTGTACCAGAAACAATAGTATCTCCAATTATAGCCCCTCTAGGATGTAAAATATATCTCTTCTCACCATCCCCATAGTGTATGAGACAAATGTATGTATTTCGATTAGGGTCGTATTCTATGGTTACGATTCTACCAGATATGTCTTTTTTATTCCGTCGAAAATCGATTTTACGGTATAGGCGCTTCTGATCTCCCCCTATATGCCTTGCGGTAATGATTCCTCTGGCATTACGACCTTTACCACAACGGTGCCGTCCATGGATCAATTTATTTCGTGGATTGGATTTCACTTGCCTGTCTACGGTTCCCTTGCGTGTGCTCGGGATAGGTGTTTTGTATAAATGTTTCGCCGTATTATTAAGTATTCTCCTTTAGTTCGTTTCTCTATCTAGAAATGGAATAGAATAACCCGGTTGAAGGGTAATGATCATACGTCTGTAATGCATTGTATGTCCCAGAATAGGTCCCATTCTTCTACGCTTTTCGGGTAGTCGATGGTTATTCATAGCTACTACCTTAACACCAAAGAATAGTTCGACCCAATACTTTAACTGATTTTTTCCCAATAAACGAAGACCCTTCTCTGTAAATACTGTGTATTTGATTCCATCCATAAATCGACTTTCCCTCCTATGCTCTGAGTTCCAGTATCGATAAGAATTCGAGTTCTTATTGTTCTTATGTTATGGTATGAATATACCATACCAATTCATTTTGTATGGATGATAGATGAGATTCCATGGATAGAGAGCCAGTTCCAAGAGACTGTTCCCGTTCGCGTGCATCCAGCAAGAATTGAACCCACAAATTTACCAATTATGAGTTGGATGCTTTAACCATTCAACCATGGATGCTTAACAGGGATCATCGTACATCGTAAATAACCAATTTTCATATAGAAAGACATAATAGAAAAATAAAATCGAAAATATTCGGAGATGGCAAATATTCGGAGATGACTATGAAAAAACCTCTCCGGATCCTCGAATTGAAAGAGAGATTGAGAGGGATAAGAAACCTAATTCTCTCTATTTGGAATGGATCCAATTCTATTGAGTCTGACCCATAGTGATCATTTCTCTTTAGCAAAGAATGACCTTGGTTATCAAAGGATTGAACAACCGAGATTCATTTACTTATGATGCCTAGTTGACATTGCTAACAAGGATCTAATGAATTATGAGTTTAATAGATCCTCTTTAGCAGAAAGACGCATATTCCTTGCTCATTATCAGACAATCACTTATTCCCAAACCTCGTGTGGGGCTAATCGTTTTCATTTACCATCTCATGGAAAACCCTTTTCGTTCCGCTTAGCCCTATCGGGTATTTTAGTGATAGGTTCTATAGGAAGTGGACAATCCTATTTGGTCAAATACCTAGCTTTTGCCATAGCCCCTCATCCCAAGCACAATAGTGGTCGGCTCAAACTCGTTGCAGGCTTCCCTGCCGAACCCGCCAACATGATCGTCTGTCCTAGGCCAAAGGTAGCAACGCAGGATGCCTTCGTTGTCATTGTCGATGAATTGTGAGAGGCTGGTGTGGCCTGTAGGGTCGAGATGACGGACTAGAGGGGGGGTGAATAGTCCTTTCTAAAACTTAAGCGTGTTGGCTAACCAAAAACAAATGCAGAATTAAACTTATCGGTCTAGCCAAGACTTCACCCCTCTAACTAAGTTCACAAGCACCTCATAAAGATCCTAATTAAGCAACTAAGGTGCTTTCCTTAGCAAGAGCTCTCCTATTTAATTCTAGAGCAAGGTCACACAAACCTATGCACTAGTACTTTGCAAGCAAGAGGGAGCTCCTACACAATTCTAGTAAGCAAAGCGCACAAAGCCTAAGCTCACTAGCAATGCTCAATAACAAGGCAACTAATGCCAAATTAGAGAGCGCAAAACACTTAGCTACACAAACTAAGCAATGTGACTAACAAGGTTACGCAAACCAAATTAGTCACGCAAAGGGGAAGCTTCTAGCTACACAAGCAAGAAGACGACTAGCAAGCTACACAAGCAAACTAGTTACGAGAGCAACTACACAAGCACAAGTATATATGAAAGTAAATACAAGCTTGTGTTGCATGAAGGCAAACCACCGAGAAGAGTAGACAAAGTTGACACGGTGATTTTCTCCCGAGGTTCACTTGGTTGCCACCAAGCTACGTCCCCGTTGTGTCGACCAACACTTAGATGATTCCTCGGTGTGACCCTCAAGTCACTTGCCCCTCAAGGCACACCCCGCAAGGCACCGCAAGACACCACTCTCAAGTGAGGTAACTCAATGACACGCTCAACTAGAGTTGCTCTTCGTGATCCCCGCGGGATGAGCACAATCCCCCTCACAAAGCTTCTCCGGAGCCTCGCACAATCTTCTTGCGAGCTTCGACAGAGCCACAAGCCACCAAGCCGTCTAGGAGGTGGCAACCTCCAAGAGTAACAAGCACTACCGGCTTGCAACACGATCACCTAGTGCCACTCGATGCAACCTCACGATGCAATCGCACTAGAATCGCTCTCTCACTCGATCCGATGAACACTATCAAGCATGAGTGAGTTAGAGGGCTCCCAAGCACTACCACACAAGACACCAAGGCTAAAGTATGCTCCGCAACCGGCCATAGCCGGCCAAGGCATCTATTTATAACCCCACGGTCAAATAGAGCAGTTACCCCTTCACTGGGTCCTTTTTCGGGACGACCGGACGCGCCGGTCGAAACTGACCGGACGCGCTCAACCGCGTCCGGTCGTCCTGCGACGTCCACGTGTCCCTCAAATTTCAAATGCGACCGTTAGATCCTCCAACGGTCACTGCGCGCCAACGGTCAAACGCTATGACCGGACACACTGCTCAACCGACCGGACACGCCGGTCGCACAGCACCGCGCGCGCGAAGCAACGACCGGACGCGCTCCTCGCAACGACCGGACGCGCTGATCCGCACAGCACCCGCGCCCGCGAAACAACGACCGGACGCGCTCCTCGCAACGACCGGACGCGACAGTGCCAGCGTCCGATCGGAGTCCAGTAAGCTCCCTCGATGACCGGACGCGTCCGATCGCGTGTGACCGGACGCGCCCCGCGTCCGATCGTCCTTGCGAACCGCAGTTCCTTCTGGGCACTTGACCGGACGCGCCGGTCCCGCGAGTGACCGGATGCGCCGGTTGCAAACCCTAGCCCGCACGCCCGATACCGCGCTGTACTGACCGGACGCGTCCGGTCATACCGAGACCGCGTTCGGTGCAGCGTCCGGTCACCTCTGTGACCTCCGTTCGCCTCCGTTTCTTTTTCGACTTCCGGCGTAGTGGAAAATAGGCTTTTCAACTCCTCAAAAATGCCTGAATCCCGCGCTCGCAAGCTTGGCGGGAGGGAGAGAGAGACCCAAACCCTCTCTACCGCTCAAACTTCATCGCCTTTGCAAATGTGCCAACACCAACAAGTGATCACCACCTTGTGCACGTGTGTTAGCATTTTCATAATCATTTTTGAAGGAATTAGGCACTCAACTTGCCTCGCCACTCGATCCTAACACTTATGCATAGTTAGATCGCTCAAGTGGCACTAGATGACTGATATGCAAACAAGTTTGCCCCTCTTGATAGTACGGCCATCTATCCTAAACCCGGTCATAAACTTCTCTACACACCTATGACCGGTGAAATGGAAATGCCCTAGGTTATACCTTAGCCTTGCGCATTCCACTCCATCTCCTCCGACATTGATGCAACACATGCACCAACCAATCACCAAATGATATGATTCACTTCATATCATCACGTGACCGTATTGGTTCATCGATCTTGACCTCACTTGCTCTTCACCGTTGCATTGGTCCGTCGGCGCCAAGTTTTGCCCAAGCTTCACCATCGCATGGTCCTTCGCTTCGAAGCCTCAACTTGCCCTTCACCTTCACAACCGGTCCTTCGAGCCAAGCCTTATCTTGATCTTCTCCATCTTAGTCACATGACTCCATGTCATGTCTCATCTGCAATGAGCTCCTTCATGACACCATCACATGTGGACTAATCTCCTGTGTATCTCACATAACCACATATTAGTCCACCTAAGTTGTCACTCAATTACCAAAACCAAACAAGGACCTTTCAATCTCCCCCTTTTTGGTAATTGATGACAACTCTACAAAGATATGGAAATTAAGCTTTTTCAAGCTAGCACTTCACACAAAGTGTAAATTGCTAACTTGTTTTGGATTTAATGTTACTTATTCAACTTTAAGCTCTATGTCAAGATTTGGATAAGCACCATAAAATCCGATTTGGTAGTGATAACTCCCCCTACATATGTGCTCAAATGGTTTGGTTTCAAGCTTGCACATATGCATAAATATGAAATTTGTGGGAGGGTTGGCACTACTAAGTGATGCTAAGGTGTATAGAATAAACCTTTGTAGCTTGATACCAATTAGTAGCTTGATACCATTTGAAAATCACAAGTTTGCCACCATCCTTAGCATCATGAGTAGCTAGACATCAAAAACACTAGAAACCTCGTGAGATCAACATTATAAGCAAGGTTCTAGTTTTTGCATGATAATCATAAGTCTAGCTAACATCCTATGCATGCTAGTTATCAAATCATCATTCAAGTTCTATAACTAGCATACAGCACACAAGCATGCATATTGAATTTAAGAACTTATGCAATGCAAGCAAGCACATGAATTATGCACATATCAAATGTAATCAATCAAAGTTCATGAGCTTGCTCCCCCTACTTGTGTGCTTTCTTTGTCCAAGAATGTTTGATCCCCTTACATTCTTCAATGTTACTCCCTCTTTGTCCATGTCCATGTCCAATCTTTCCAATCTCTCCCCAAAGCTCAAAAAGCTTTCATATCTTTGTCCAACTTCTCCCCCTTTGTCATCAATTTCCATAAAAGGTGTTCTTCTCAATTGATACAAAGGCTTGTATTGGGGTAGATGGTTGAGACTTGAATATTGCATTTTTGATAGACATTACCACATATGTTGGAATGACAAACTTTATGGTTGCTCTTGAGATTCCACATAGGATCTTTGACCTTGATACCAATCGGTGGGGCTCCTCCCCCTATGTCATAGCATGTGTCATTCACTTGAGATACCACTTGAAGATGAGGGTAGCATTGCTTGATTTGATCACTTAAAGTTGAGGATCACTTGTGAAACCATCGTCTTGCATGAATGATACCACGTGAGGATACCATGAGTAGAAATGTGATACCATTTGAAAGAATTTTCTAGTATGGATTCACTTTGAAGGATTTGTCAATAATATTCACTTCTTGAACATTTTCTATCTTCATGAGTACCACTTGTAAGATATCACTTGTAGATCATGATCTAGACACCACTAGTGAATACCACTTGGAAGATCAATTTGAGTCTAGATACCACTTGAGTCAAACTAGATATCCATTTTCATTGTTGTTTTGTGCTTGTACTCTTATCATTGTCATGAGCTTCTTGTATGACTTAAACTAAATTGATTTGCCTAAGATTCCAAGTCCGGTTTGATCCAATGACAAGCTTCTTCACACCTCGTGCTAAGGGTTATCTTGCCAATGTTGTACTTGTCACTTGTTAGCAATCCAAACTAGATTAAGTACTTGGATTCACTAGCTCATGAACAAACTCATATCCATACCACTAGATCAATTAATCAATCAAGCAATAGTGGTAGGCTATGAATTTAAAACTTTTCATTTGTTATGCATGATCCTAATAAGCATGTACTATATGCACTAACCGCATACTAGTAAGGAATGAGATGATCATGCACATTTCAATGATACCTTTGCTATGTTGAAGTAGAGGATAGTTATATAGATTCCAATTCATTACTTCAATAGCAATGTGAAGTCCAATTTATTGCTTGGTGAAGACCAATCATCATAGATAAATCCATTCTTCACCCATATGAAATGAAAACCACTTATGATCAAGTTCACTTTCTTGTTGTGGTTGGCTTGCTTCATTATATCATCTTTGCTTGTATGAGAGAACTACTTAGAATATCACTTGAAATACATGACTAGCTCTCTTTTGGGTGTTGCTTGCTTTTCTTGATCAACCCTTTTGATTGCTTCAACTAAGCATCACAAGTTCCTCAGATCACCACTTCCATGTTAGCCTTCCAAGTCCCAAATTTGGTTTCACCTACACACGGCGGCAAGCCCCTCACTAGGAGAAGTGATCTTTCTCCAAAGAACCACTCTTGATACTCACTTGAAATGATATAGTTTGATTGATTCAAATGATAAACTCAATCTTGATGAATAATCCTTGAATCTACATTTGAGTCCAACTCTTTCTACTTGTTTAAGTCCTTTTCTTTCTACCAAATGATCTCTAATCATCACTAGAACTTAAACTTCATCTTCATCTTAAGTTTGATCTTGATCTTCAAATTGAGTACCAAATAAGTACACCAAGTACATTCCACAATCAAATGTTCTTGTACTCATTGCTTTTCATGCTTATAGATCAATCCAAAACCAAACGTACCTCAACCACTTATAAACAAGTTTCCAACTTGAGGACCTTTCAATTAAAGTGACTCTAGATTAATCCAATGATTGTCACTTTTCTGGCAGATTCTGTATCCTTCAAAGAATAATTTATATCTCACAATGTACAGATCCAAATGCCATAAAATTTGGTGGAGATGTGGTTCACTAAGTCATCTAGCATCTGTACAAATTTGAGATTCATTTGATATCTGGATTGCTACCAGATTTCAAATCTTCCACCACTGCTACATGCTGAAAACTACTGCACTATAGCTGACAAGATGTACTCCAAAGCCGAAGCATCTCTTATCCAATTCTCATGAAATTTGTACAACATCTTATAACATAAGTCTAGAGCATGTATACCAAATTTCAAGCCAATCCAAATAGATTTGTTCACTCAATCATGGCTAAGATCACTGCTAGCTCAGATTTTAAATTTTGGACAGATTTCAATACATTGAGCAATACTTCATCAAATATGAATCAAACTTGAAACTAACTTGTTTGAATACTTTCACAAGACATATATCCATCCAATCCACTTACTAAATGTCATCTTATGAATTTATCCAACACAAACCAATCCAAACTTGATCACTAAGCTTTTAATCTATTCAATCATCTCATCGCAAGCAACATTGCACATTTATCCAATTCAATCAACTCATATGCACCCAAATGAAATAATCAACAAGAGATATACCTTGGTTAGCTCATGATTATTCATAGAAAGCTTTCAACTTGAACATTTGCAAGCCATCAAATAATTCCAATAAATCATCCATAACTTGATCATGACACTTGTATGTTGTAGCACTTTGGACTTCACTCATTTTGACTTGGCATTGGGATAGAATTGCAATAAGCTTCAATACTTGAGTCAACATATAATGATAAATATGAAATCAATTTGAGTCAAGCCTCCAATGCCATGGTACCTACACACATTCATCCACTTTTTGATGGTACCCAAACAAGTTTGGGTCCTCTCAAGTTAGGTGCAACATACTTAGGCATTGCCTTAGTATGAGTAGCGGAATGTTTTGCAATAGCAACCATAGAGGTACCATTTACATCCTTTCTAAGCACATTAGTATCATCAATTAAAACATGCTTAGAAGTGTTACCTAGGGAACATGAATGTGCCATGTGTCCCCTTTCCCGGCATGAGTAGCATCTTCTCTTTGATTGAGCCTTTTCTTCTTTGCTCATATGATGCTCTTCATTCCCTTGCCTCTCGTGAGTTGCTTGAGCCTTCTTCTCAAGCTTGGTAGGACACCCCGAGACGAAGTGTCCCATGTCTCCACATTTGAAGCACTTGATGTGAGCATGTACTTTCTTCTCATCTTGATTCTTGCTCATCATCTTGACATCTTGAATTTGCATTGGATGTCTTACTCTTCCACCCCTTCTTGTTTTCTTCTTCTTCATCAAGTCACCATCATCTTCATGGTTGATCTTGATTTGCTCTTGGGGTGTTTTCTTTTGCTCAACTAGTGGCTTTGGTTGAGGCTTTATTTGTTGCTTTACCAATTGCTTGGTTGGGCACATTGAGGTGAGATGACCCCAAGTGTGGCACTTGAAGCACTTGACATGCTTTAGCCTCTCTTCTTCTTTCATCTTCTTGAGCTTCTCAATGTTTGGGCAACCATTAGCAAGATGTCCCGCTTCATGGCATCGATAGCACATGGAATGCGAGAGTTTCTTTTGGAGTAGCCTCTTCATCCTCTTTTCTTGCTTTCTTTCACCCCTTGTTATTTTCTTCTTGAAGCCAAGGCCACTTTTGTCACCAACATTTCTTTGAGTCTTCATCATGTGCTCAAGGGTGACTTTTGAGTTGTAGCACCTCTCTAACTTGTTGCTCAAATTCTTCACTTCACTTTTAAGCTCATTGTTCTCCTTCAAAAGGTTAGTCTCACAAGACATAGAAGTAAAACAAGCATTTAATTGTCAAGAACATGGCATATCTAATAAATCATCACAAGAGGTGGATACATGCTTCTTGCCTATATCACAAGGGTTAGTAATATGTGATTGATCATTTGACCCAAATGATGAGCTCTCACTAGACTTGGTTTCTTCATTAGAAGGCTTCTTAGTGAGTAAAGCATGTTCTTGTGCCAAATTATCATGAGCAACACTAAGTTCCTCATGAGCCAATTTTAGCTCCTCATGTGAACAAGTAGTAACATAAAGTAGATGCTTTTGTTGTTCACATGTGGTTTTTAGAAATGAGTTTTCATTTTTCAATTTACTTGTTTTTGCCATCTCATTTCTTAGGGCCTTTGAGAGTTTATATAGAAGCTCAAAATTTGGACCATCACAATCAACAATAAAACCACCAATAGATACCTTAGTGTCACCATGTGACATGGAACAATGTGGTGATGTTGAAGAGCTTGTCGAAGCATCACTCTCATAGCCATCATCTTCACCATCAAGTGTGCATGGAGTAGAATCATTGCTTGCATCACTTATGGCATTATCATTCTTCTTATCAAGTGATCTTGTAATATGATCATCTTTGTCATCACTTGACCGTGAGGTAGAGCAATCCTCCATAACCACCTTGTTGTGGTCATGCTCAACGTCCTCATGCGCCTCTTCCTTGGGCTCATCATCATTGGAGATCACCCCATATTTCTCATTTAGAAACACCCAAATTTCATGGGAGGACTCGAAGTCTATGATCTCATAAAGTATGCTACTATCCATAGATCGATAAAAAACATTAGTAGCTTGGCTATCGAGATGTAGGCATTTACTTTGCGCTTGAGTTGCATTCTTTTTATCAATTGCAAAGGAAAAGCCCACATCTACGATCCACCACAATTGAGGACAAATAAACTTAAAATTGCATGTCATCCAATTTCTCCACCGTGCAAAGTGTGTGCCATCAAAAATATGTGGACACTCAACATCTAGCCCATAAGCCGCCATCCTCTCGAGTCGGTGAAGACCACAAATGAGAGACCCGGCTCCGATACCACTTGTAGGGTCGAGATGACGGACTAGAGGGGGGGTGAATAGTCCTTTCTAAAACTTAAGCGTGTTGGCTAACCAAAAACAAATGCGGAATTAAACTTATCGGTCTAGCCAAGACTTCACCCCTCTAACTAAGTTCACAAGCACCTCATAAAGATCCTAATTAAGCAACTAAGGTGTTTTCCTTAGCAAGAGCTCTCCTATTTAATTCTAGAGCAAGGTCACACAAACCTATGCACTAGTACTTTGCAAGCAAGAGGGAGCTCCTACACAATTCTAGTAAGCAAAGCGCACAAAGCCTAAGCTCACTAGCAATGCTCAATAACAAGGCAACTAATGCCAAATTAGAGAGCGCAAAACACTTAGCTACACAAACTAAGCAATGTGACTAACAAGGTTACGCAAACCAAATTAGTCACGCAAAGGGGAAGCTTCTAGCTACACAAGCAAGAAGACGACTAGCAAGCTACACAAGCAAACTAGTTACGAGAGCAACTACACAAGCACAAGTATATATGAAAGTAAATACAAGCTTGTGTTGCATGAAGGCAAACCACCGAGAAGAGTAGACAAAGTTGACACGGTGATTTTCTCCCGAGGTTCACTTGGTTGCCACCAAGCTACGTCCCCGTTGTGTCGACCAACACTTAGATGATTCCTCGGTGTGACCCTCAAGTCACTTGCCCCTCAAGGCACACCCCGCAAGGCACCGCAAGACACCACTCTCAAGTGAGGTAACTCAATGACACGCTCAACTAGAGTTGCTCTTCGCGATCCCCGCGGGGTGAGCACAATCCCCCTCACAAAGCTTCTCCGGAGCCTCGCACAATCTTCTTGCGAGCTTCGACAGAGCCACAAGCCACCAAGCCGTCTAGGAGGTGGCAACCTCCAAGAGTAACAAGCACTACCGGCTTGCAACACGATCACCTAGTGCCACTCGATGCAACCTCACGATGCAATCGCACTAGAATCGCTCTCTCACTCGATCCGATGAACACTATCAAGCATGAGTGAGTTAGAGGGCTCCCAAGCACTACCACACAAGCCACCAAGGCTAAAGTATGCTCCGCAACCGGCCACAGCCAGCCAAGGCATCTATTTATAACCCCACGGTCAAATAGAGCCGTTACCCCTTCACTGGGTCCTTTTTCGGGACGACCGGACGCGCCGGTCGAAACTGACCGGACGCGCTCAACCGCGTCCGGTCGTCCTGCGACGTCCACGTGTCCCTCAAATTTCAAATGCGACCGTTAGATCCTCCATCAGTCACTGCGCGCCAACGGTCAAACGCTATGACCGGACACGCTGCTCAACCGACCGGACACGCCGGTCGTACAGCACCGCGCGCGCGAAGCAACGACCGGACGCGCTCCTCGCAACGACCGGACGCGCTGATCCGCACAGCACCCGCGCCCGCGAAACAACGACCGGACGCGCTCCTCGCAACGACCGGACGCGACAGTGCCAGCGTCCGATCGGAGTCCAGTAAGCTCCCTCGATGACCGGACGCGTCCGATCGCGTGTGACCGGACGCGCCCCGCGTCCGATCGTCCTTGCGAACCGCAGTTCCTTCTGGGCACTTGACCGGACGCGCCGGTCCCGCGAGTGACCGGACGCGCCGGTTGCAAACCCTAGCCCGCACGCCCGATACCGCGCTGTACTGACCGGACGCGTCCAGTCATACCGAGACCGCGTCCGGTGCAGCGTCCGGTCACCTCTGTGACCTCCGTTCGCCTCCGTTTCTTTTCTGACTTCCGGCGTAGTGGAAAATAGGCTTTTCAACTCCTCGAAAACGCCTGAATCCCGCGCTCGCAAGCTTGGCGGGAGGGAGAGAGAGACCCAAACCCTCTCTACCGCTCAAACTTTATCGCCTTCGCAAATGTGCCAACACCAACAAGTGATCACCACCTTGTGCACGTGTGTTAGCATTTTCATAATCATTTTTGAAGGAATTAGGCACTCAACTTGCCTCGCCACTCGATCCTAACACGTATGCACAGTTAGATCGCTCAAGTGGCACTAGATGACTGATATGCAAACAAGTTTACCCCTCTTGATAGTACGGCCATCTATCCTAAACCCGGTCATAAACTTCTCTACACACCTATGACCGGTGAAATGGAAATGCCCTAGGTTATACCTTAGCCTTGCGCATTTCACTCCATCTCCTCCGACATTGATGCAACACATGCACCAACCAATCACCAAATGATATGATTCACTTCATATCATCACGTGACCGTATTGGTTCATCGATCTTGACCTCACTTGCTCTTCACCGTTGCATTGGTCCGTCGGCGCCAAGTTTTGCCCAAGCTTCACCATCGCATGGTCCTTCGCTTCGAAGCCTCAACTTGCCCTTCACCTTCACAACCGGTCCTTCGAGCCAAGCCTCATCTTGATCTTCTCCATCTTAGTCACATGACTCCATGTCATGTCTCATCTGCAATGAGCTCCTTCATGACACCATCACATGTGGACTAATCTCCTGTGTATCTCACATAACCACATATTAGTCCACCTAAGTTGTCACTCAATTACCAAAACCAAACAAGGACCTTTCAGTGGCCTACTCGACCGTCGCCAGCCTCGCCATCATGGCGCCGCAAACATGAGAAAACAAGTAGGCCATCGCTGTCCACGCCACCACGGCGCCAACGCCGCACAACCAGCGCAACCGCCCACACCATCACGACGATTGACGGCGCATGGCCACCACCTCTGCTCCCCCGCACTGCCGCCTCCACACTCTCTGTGCCGACGTAGCCAGCGCGCCGACACCAGTGCCAACCGCGTTCCCGAAATCAACATCGGTCCCCGTGTCCATCGCCGGCCACCGTCTCCATCGTCGGCGCCCCACGCCATTGCTACCTTAGGAGCACCAAATTTGGCCCCAAGAAGGCCAGATCCGGCCGCCAGGGCACCGGACCTACTGCCCAGAGCCGCCGCCGTCGTCGTTGCTCCCGTTGATGTCACCGGCGAGGTCCATGACCGCGAGCAGCGGCCTCACCTGCACAGCTGCCCCTCCTCTGTCGCGCCTCTGCGCGTAGCTACTGCCGTGCCAACGTCCTTCGCGCTCCTCCACGTGCAACTACCGCTCCATGGCTGCCAAGCGTCATCCCGCACGGAGGACCTCGCATGCCTAGGCGAAAAGGCCTCGCGGCCACCATCCTAGGGGGCGCGTGGGCTTCCTAGCAGCCCCCTCCAGCAGCGGCGAGGGGGAAGGGACGGGAGGGAGAGCTGACGACGGGGCTTGAGTTGCCGCCGCCCGAGTCGCCTTTGCGGGGCGACACGAGGGCCCTACCGGAGAGAAGACGTTATGAAAAAAAATCTAAAGCTACAACAAAAAATTTGTACTAAAGTCAGGATGGCAACGGGGCAGATTCGGATCAGGTGAAGTCTTCACGAACCCGAACCCGAAACCCGAACTCAAAACCTGAAACCACCCCGAACACCATTTCGGGTGATAATCCAAACCCGGTGGATACCCGAAACCCGAAACCGCCCACTATAAGCAATAAGAAAAATAATAAGTAAAGAATTTTTTGCAACATATATATGACATATATTTCATATTCAAATGTATAAACAAGAGCCGATAAACAACATACACTTTCTTGACTCAACTTAGAACAAATTTAATAGCTTACATAAACAAATTATTAATAAAAATCTTGAGTTTTATTCAAAAAGTTATATTTCGGATATCCATTGGGTATCCGCGGGTGAAAACCGAAACCCGATAAGTTTCAGGTATCCGAACCCAAAAACTGTGGGTGAAAAATCAAACCCGAACCTGAAACCGCTAGACCCGAAACCCGCGGATATCTGCCCCGAACCCGCCCCACTGCCATCTTTATACTAAAGCATGGGACCCTGCTGGAGAGAAGACGTTCTGAAAAGCATAGATTTAAAACTATAACAAAAAAAAATTATACTTAGGCATACAATATTATATGTTCACTGTGTAGATCTACTCATGTGGAGTCCAATAAAATTAGATTTTTCATTTTATGAATTTTCTATGATTTACTGTGATTTTTCAAATATTCAGCCGAAATAAATAAAAAAAGAAAAAGACAAAACCGTTTTTGAAAACCGCATATAACTGGTCAGGGAGGTAAAACGAACGGTTTTAAAAATCCAGGGAGGTGATTTATCTAGTTATAGAGTTCAATGAGGAAAAACAGATTTTCGCAAAAGTTGAGGGAGGTAATGTTGATTTTTTCCGAAAAAATCATTTGTCGTTCTGCTAGTGTTTTTTCACTCCCTGCTGGACATGCGAGACAAACTTGGCCCATTTTATGGCTCGTCTAGCTCCCGGCTGTGGAGTCCGAAACTACGACAACCCATATAAGACTAACCGCACTCATGTTACTCTAAATTCATCCTATATCCGTTCTAGTTATCAAGATTCTCTACTCTATACCACTTTCTCTCGCACTCATCCATTCACTATATTTATACTATATATCAACTATTAATAGCGGTCCCACTTGTCATCCTGTATAAATTTTATCTAAATATATCCATGTGACATCTTGTTTTGAAGAATTTATTAAAACGAATTTAATGGTGTAATCAAAATTTAATTTGGTATTTTTGTTTGTGATTTATAATATTTTTTAGTTTATGAAATAGTGGGGCCCGCCGGGGTGCATGCTCAGAATCTCCCGCTCCTGGCTCGCGTGCATGCGCTGGTGGGGGCCATAGGCCTGTCGCTTAGCCTGTAGCGGGCGCCCTGTATCTCACGCTGGGAATAGCGGGCGGCGGACCAAAAGTTAAAATAGTGTGTGTTGTACCAGAGACCGCTGCAGCGTTTTTGGTATGCTATCTACCATAGCGGGTGTATTTACCATATCGAGTGAAGCTAGTCAAAGAGGTGTATTGTTGGAAGGAGTTACGACGTACTGAAAAGCATACGATCAATACGATCATATTCTTCTATATATATAAGAAAAAGCTATTACGATCGGATCCTTCTGAGACCAGACTACGGCCCTGTTCGGCTGCGCTGATAAGCCGGCGGAAAAACACTGTTGACTAATTTGTTGTGAGAGAAAAATATTGTTCCGGCTGAAAAAACAAGAAAAAAAAGATGGATTATAAGCCGGATGAATCATGTCCTTTCTTGACCTAGCCTAAAGCCTAGGGAGTAGGGAGAGAAACAGGTCTTTGCCTCCGTGACGTCACGCTCGCGGCTTCTCCCCGGCCCCAAGTTACCCCGGGCCCGGGTCATAGCTCCGGACTTGTCCAGTCAACCCAGCGTGCAGTGCAGGAAAAAACCGCTGAAATCCTACGTGTCAGCCGACCGACACAAAATCCCTCCCCCCCCCCCCCCCCCCCCCCCCCCCCCCCCCCCCCCCCCCGTTCAAAGTCTCAACAGACGACCACGCCATGCTGCATCGGTGCAGCAGATTATCCGCATAACATGGTGCGTGGATGACGTGTGGGCGTGCGTGATTACGTGGACCGGAATGGGGTGGGGATGCCCTTGTGATACGTGCACGGCGGCCGCCCGCCACGAAGATTTTTTCCTTTCACACACGTGCGCCGGAAGCAAGCGGCAGATCGATTTCCACACGCGCGTATGCATTCACATCACACATTGTCTTTTAATTTTCCATTCCACGCTCTTGTTCAAACCTCCAGCTAGCATTGGATTTTGCATTCATTTCCTTTCTGGCCAGGGGAGATGGTTTTCCGTGTTCTTCTTCCCTGCTGCTAGCCTGCTATATAAGAATAAGATGAGTTAATAAGAGACCATAGTACCAAGTTGGCAAGATCATTGAACTTTGACGAAAGTATATACATGGTCATAAACTCAAAATGTGTTTTCAAACTAGCGCGTGAAAGCAACTTAGATATATCATATATGGAACTTTTTTTTTGTGGCGAGCGAGGAAGATCTATATGCACGTTCCACATTGATAGTACCCGGATGTATAATTCCTCTCTCAAATTTCAAGAAACTGGTTCTGAATTTCCTAAGCTAAACCTATATATAGGTCGAGGTAACAATATATACACAAATACTAGTTATATCTATTGTTGGTGAATTAAGCTTAGCTCAATTGGTTTAACCCGTTCCCGTAAAACTATCTATTCAAGTGTAAATCCTCGATTTAATACGATTTTCTTGATTTGTTCTAGGTTTAGCAGCGTTATTCTTTTAATAGTGGGCTCAGTGTGAGAAGACAAAAAACTAAAGTTGTTTATGAAAATGTCATTCATTTTGGATTTTGGTCTATAATTTTTTTATCGATAGCCACACCATTATTTACATTTATGTAATACTTATTGTAATCATAATTAAATTTTTTATATGAATTAATGAAAAACTCAACTAAAAATTACGTATCAGTAGGATAATTACTAAGATGCATTCATGCATATATATAAATGTTACTGATCATGAAAATGTGAAAGATTACTCGTGGCAAAAAAAAATATAATAAACTTTTTTGAGATATAATTGTTGATATTGAAAGTTTGAGTCCTCCATAAGCGTATTTAAGGTGGAGGAAGTACATTGCTAGCTCTATTTATAACTTCGCTACACTTATGCACACTGGAATTTCCTTTACACAGATTCGATCTATTATTATATCGATTACTCCGTACTCGTCAAAGCGTGCACGCAACAACGTTTGCATCTCATCGATCGCTCTCTGCCATACAGTACACGCATAAGTGTCAGTTAGCAGCTAGTCAAATTATGTACTAGTACATACAGTACAACCTTATGTACCACTTCAATAGTGCAACTTCATCAGTGCAATTTGTTGCCACTCTCCGAATCTCCATCGCTCTACATCATTCTATTTCTCTGTGACGATAGCTAGGACGGACAATTTGGTCGCTGTCTACTGGAGTCGCACATCTATCAATCTCGACGTTGGTGCTTCAATTGCAGAATATTTATATTATATATTTATTTATATCATTTGCGCGTCAAGCGGTCTCCCTCTAGATTTTGGCCATACATGTGTGCTACCCTTGACTTCCCACTAGCTAGCTACGGCACAATATTGACTGGCGAATCATGCATGCAAATAAACTACTGCTTGCTTACTGGATCATAGATATGTGTAGATCACGTATGGTCAATTTCTTACCATGCAGTACAACCAAGATGGCTTATTTTACTGGTTTCCAACTACCCCAAGTATAGCAGGCTAGGTTCATCTTTGATACTGCCAAGGAATTGCCAGTATTGTTCTTTCGGAACTACTACTATCTACTAGCTAGTATGAAATAATAATAGAGAAGCTAGCTAGTCTACATTTACTAACCACAAAATATCTATCAAGTATTCATCAAAGTATGAAATCAGACTGGCATCAGGAATTCCTCACACCACAAAAGCAAAAGCAGATGCATATAAAGGCATGGATACAAGTAAGCTGAGTCCATTCTAATAAATTAACTATATATATATATGAGTTACTTGTTTAGAGTTGGCAGTAAACTAATAGTTATCTAAAGGGGGCTACCAGTTTAATTAGCTGCCAAAATAAATATCAAGTTGGAATAGAAATAGAATGATAATAGGCACAGGCAGTGTCGTTAATCGATCAAATTGCCAGAATCCATTATTTGTGTCAGGCTGAGGCTAAAACCAAGGAAATACTGACAACCGACATATCCTTTGATTGCCTGTTGCCATTGTGAACACTCAACAAGAGCACGCTCATCAAAAGTGAACAGTGAACACGACATGTCAAGAAAGCTGGACGTACCAACTAGCCAATTTGCTTACAGAGGTCACGGAAACATGATAAGCTGATGTCACTTTGCCCGTCATTATGATCTTAATTATCTGCACAAGTAACTCATAAATAATAGAATAAAGTTGTTGCTTGACGGTGTAAGATAAGAGATTACATGTACAACTTGTACTCGATTACCTTCAATATGTGAGCTCTGGACAAAAACCAAATGTTACAAAGGACGAAAGTAGTTACTATATATATACTGTTGTTGTTTATCCTCGTATGTATCTGTTTGTCACA
Organism: Saccharum hybrid cultivar R570; assembly: GCA_038087645.1. Taxonomy (NCBI): domain Eukaryota; kingdom Viridiplantae; phylum Streptophyta; class Magnoliopsida; order Poales; family Poaceae; genus Saccharum; species Saccharum hybrid cultivar. Next base: position 3,124,989 of record JAQSUU010000410.1, on the reverse strand, counting down.
CACACATCTTAGTTCTTTTTTTCTAGTGACATGCATGAACTCATGGTCATGCCAGTAGCAACTAACAAGTGAACTAACCAGCTTCTCCGACAAGCTGTTGTTATGACCACACGCACTATCATCGACAATGTTAGCAGGTAGCATATGCACTAAAGTTTACAGCTGGGAAGACTGGACCTCAAAGTCTTATATGCAATTGATACCATTTGGCTTTCACCCAAAGGATTCACACAAGCCACAGCAATACGCGCAAATGCACGTTCGTGAAAAAAAATGGAATAAATGGCAGTTTTATTTATGTATCTATTGATAAAAGCACAGATCTATCTTTGATGAATTTTATTAGCATATGAATGGTGATGCATACGTGATACGTATAAACAACTAATAAACATTTACTATAAAAGAGAACCTGACACATCACTTGGTCAACTAGCCAGCAATTTCCCGGCCGAACATCGATCTCTGGAATATGATGTATATACTACATATATAGGTAACGCGGTTTCAAACTACGACCCTAATACTTCCCTACGTACACACTGTGCGTGCTGATGGGTTCATATACCACACGCATGGGATGCGCCCACTGTCTGAAAGAAGCCATGATGCATTCTATGACACGCGGTTCACACATCATTAGGGAGGAGCTGATCTTGTAATTAAGAATAATAATGATTATTCAAACAAGCAATCACACCATGCATACCACACAAAAAAGTAGATGATTAGCTAGTAGCTAGTTTGGTCATACATGTATGCAGTAGTGGCTTCTGCTGGACACCACTGATTTTGTGCAAGATGTATGCATATGCAACCAGGAAGGCCGCAGGGGCATCGATACGCTTCCATAAGCAAAGCAAAGCAAAGCAAAGCAGCCTCCTGCACCCTCTATCAGCAACCATGTGCTTCCAGTATCCACCATGCATCCTCTCCTCTCTTTCCTGATCATCCTAGCCGGCCGCCAGTCCGCCAGTCCTACAACTTTTCATATGCAAATCTTTACCCATGCAACTGAAAAGAGAGGGAAACCAAGAAAGATCTTGCGGCTACTAGGCCGTGTCGCGCAAAAGCTACGCAAGCCCTGCAGAGATATATCATCGCTGAGGCACACACCCGTTTTCGAGTGGAAAGCACCGACCATGGTGCGGGAGGTCCTACAAATCATCTTGTAAAGACTAAAGACGGAGGAGGGAGATCTATGGAGAAGTACCAAGGAGAAGCTAGCATGCATCCATGCACTTGTAAAGCCAGAAAGCTGAAAGCCGATCCTGAAGCTGATGATGAGACTAGCTAAGCTAGTTAGTACCAGAGGTGGTATCAGTTATCATCATTAGGCTGCGTGGCTAATAAACAAACATGAGATTGCATGAGCTGCAATAAATCATAAACCCTTTTCACCACCTGATGAGCATGAGCATGTATACACCTCATTACTAAGTACTAACCTGCTCTTACTAGCTGCCTAGCAGAAAAACCCTAATCAACAAAGATCATGGATGGATGGATGGATCGAGTGATCGACGACCATCAAAGTAGAGTAGCTATCCGGCCGATGCGCGCGCTTCGCGGTGAAACCTCGTTGCTCCTGAGCAAGAATCCAACAAAGAAGTAGTGTTGTGCATCAGAAGATTTATATGATTAGCAGTATATGGATCGAGTTGCACTCGATCAATGTATGGAGGTATATGTAGCTAGCTTTGGTTGTGCACTACGGATGAAGAGCATATGACGATGAGCGAGTAGGGCGTGCGTGGGTCGTTTGGGTTTGGTCCGTACCGGTGGGCGGGGGGTGTTTTTGGATGGGGACGAAGTCGCGCGCGAGGACTGATGGATCGATGCATGGCGACGAAGGACTGATCACGAGTCGCCGCCGCCGAGCTTGGCGAGCAGCGCGGCGACGAGCTGGTGGCGCCTCTCCTCGCGCTCCTCGGCGCGCGCGCGCCAGGCGTCCTCGCGCTCCCGCCACCGGCGCACGAGCGCGAGGCGCTCCTCGCCGAGCGCGACCATGGCGGCGCGCCACTCCTCCTCGCGCGCGCGGCGCTCGGCCTCGCGCGCCTCGGCGGCCTCCACCCAGCGCTCCTCCATCTCGGCCTGGCGGCGCATGAACTCCCGCAGCATGGCCTCCACCTCGCCCTGGTCCGCGGCCGCCCTACTAGCAGCCCGCTGCTGCTGCTTCCGCCTGCGCTTCTTCGTCCCGGCGCCGCCGCTGGCCCTGCCCGCGTCCGCAGCATCATCGTCGCCGCCCGCCGCCGCCTCGCCCTCGATCTCGTCGTCTTCCTCCTCGTCCTCGACGTCCTCTCCCTCGCCGGCGCCTTCGTCGTCCCGCACGCCCTTGCCCTTGGCCCTCTTCCTCTCCAATGCTTGCGCGTGCTCGGCCCTGGCATCGAAGATCCGCCTCACCTCGTCGTGGAACGGGAACTGCGGCCTCGGCTGCTGCTGCTGCTGCGACTGACCGGCGGCGGAGGCCGGATCGACGACGGCCGCCCCCGCTGCCGCCGCGGCCGCGGCCTCGGTGCCCCTTGAACCTGGTGACGAGGTTCTTTCCACTTGGACTTGCACTGGTCCGGGGTGCGCGCGAAGCCCTGCGCGTGGAGGCGCGCGGAGACGGCCTCCCAGAGCGCCTTGTTGCGCTTGGTGGTGAGGAAGGAGTGGTCGAGGTCGGCGCGGACGGCGAGGAACGCGGCGTCTCGGCGTGGGACCACTGCGGCAGGCGCTCCCGCTCGAGGCTGGCCCGCGGCGCTGGAGGCGGCCGAGGCGGAGGAAGGCAGCTGCGGCGGCTCGGGGAGCGGAGGCGGCGGCGGGAGCGGAGGGAAGTGCGGGTGGTGCGGCGGCGACGGGGAGAGGAGCGGGGTGGTACGGGCTGGAGAAGGAGGTGTTGAGGTGGTGGAAGGGATCCATGGCGCGGCGGAGGCGGTGGTGGATGGGACGGGACGGCGAGGTGGGGATGGACGCCGAGGAAAAGGAATTCGCGGGGATGATGTGATCGAGGGCGGGGCGGTCAGGTCCAGTGGTGGGAATTGGGATGGAATGGAAGTCAAGAGCAGCCGAGGAAAGAGTTGTTTCGCGGCCGGACCCGAGACCAAGAGAGAAGAAAATCTGTCGTTGGCCTGCTGCTGCTGCTGCTGGGTTTCAAGTTCAACGCGGAAACGGCTTGCTTTCATATCGCTTTCTTCGCAAGATCTGGATCCTCTGCGCCGCCCGCGCCAGGCTTCATTCATGCTTCCCGGGGTGGTGGGGCTCCATTTCTATCTCCCGACTTTAATTGCCAATGTGCTGCTACGTGGCACTACTAATCAATGTGACTTAATTCCTACACTACACGTAATCCTGCTTCCTAAAACAAATGTGCATCTCATCATTTTCCTATGAATCACAGTTTTCTTAGGTCCCGTTTAGTTCCTAGAAAATTTTGCAAAATTTTTCAGATTCCCCGTCACATCGAATCTTTGGACACATGCATGAAGCATTAAATATAGATAAAAAATAAAACTAATTACACAGTTTAGACAAAATGGACGAGACGAATCTTTTAAGCCTAATTAGACCATGGTTGGACAATATTTGCCAAATAACAACGAAAAGCGCTACAGTGCCGTTTTGCAAACTTTTTTGGATCTAAACCGGCCCTTAGAAAAACAAAAAAATTACGAAAATGCTACGTAAAGAGCTTGCACGCTCCACTCGGTTCCGTACACACACCCGCCAGCACGGCCTTTTTCTCTCCCCGGCGCTCTCTCTCTCTCCTCAACTCCTCCGTCCTCCTGGCTCCCCACCGCACACCTCTCTCTCTCTCTCCTCGACTCCTCCGTCCTCCCGTCTCCCCACTGCATGCCTCTCTCTCTCTCTCCGACAAGCACCTCACAGGCGGCCTCAGTTCCCGCGCCCCACGGCCCCTCGCGCCCGCGCTCACTCCCCACTGCCTCCTCCGCGCGCGGCAATGGTGATAGATCCGGCGGCAGGTAGGCCTTTCCTCCTCCTCCTCCTCCCCCCTCTCCCCCCGAATCTACTTTTGTAGGGTCCCGGCGAGCTCTTCCCTTTCTTCTCCAACTCCGGTGGGGTATAGAATGGCCGGCCGGGGGAGGCAGGTAGGCTAGGCGACGGGGATGGTCGATGGGGGGCTTAGGGGAGCTAGCGGCGCAGGGGTGGTCGGGCTAGGTCGGGGCGGGGGAGCTCTGGCCATGGTGGCAGCAGCAGCCATGGCAGCGGCAGCAGCGAGGTGGGGAGGGCGAAACCCTAGCTCGCCGTGGCGGGGCGGCGGTGAGGGCGCCGTAGTCAGGGAAGAGAGAGCTGTTGAGTTTTTTTTGCAACTCAAATCTGTGCTACGGAGGTGTGCACGCTGGAAGTTGAAATCCTGTACGCACATTTTAGCAACGTCCAAAAAAACTAATACTAGTATAACAAAAGATACTCATATTTACGATGCTTAATAAATATTGATAGATTAATCCTGACATATATTTTCTTATTACTCACTCCATTATCTTTTATAAATTAAGTGCATATTGACGTGACACGGCCTTTCGAATTATATATTTTTATTTATTTGATCTTATATTGTTTATATATACATATAAACTTATGGTCATTGGATAGCACGGTTAATGACACATTTGATTGTATCAAGTTTGTATTATAATTTTATAATAATAACAAAATGTTAGGCAAATTATTGACCAAAGATTCTAAGGTTTGGATCTTAATACGTGTATGCGCCTTAGAGCAAGATTAATAATAGTGTTAAAGTGTTTGACTATAAGTCAAGTTATAAAAGCCAAGTTATAGTTTTCTTCTATTTATCTAACAAAGTTTATTTTATTATTATGCACTAACATATCTCACATTCTCTTTCCTATTACTTCTCACATACACTTCTATCTAGACCCACAAATGTCAATGTTTCCGTGCCCAACTTGTTGCTTGTATGATAGGCAAGTTCTCATCTTTCTCCTCTCTTCTCTCTCCATATCAGCAAAAATATTAACTAGTTTGGCTATAAAATCATTATTGTACTTGCTCTTATAAAGGATAATGGAGGGAGTAATATATTATTTTCTATAAATCTAGCTAAACTTTATTAGAAAAGTTTGACTTCTCAAGAAGTGAGAGGTATAATTATGGTGGGATGGTGGGAGTAATTACGATATGCTCTCACTTTTTTCGAAAGGAGGATGCAATTCTAGAAATTGCTAAGTCAAACAATTTGAAGTTTGACCAAATTTGTATAAAGAGGTATTGATAGTTTTTGTAGTAAATAAGTACTAAATAAGTATTGTTAGATTCGTCATGAAATATATTTCTATAATAAACCTATTTAGATTTATACATGTTGATAATATATTATATAAACTTTGTTAAACCTAATGATAGTTTAGCTTTAACCAGACCTAAAATTGCACCACTTTTGGGAAGGAGGCCGTATCTATCATCACTAAAAAAAAGAGTGTACGTTTCCCTTTTTGAGAAGTCAATCAATTCTATATTTTGCTAGATTTACAGGAAACATTATCAACATTTTGTACCTACAAACATGTTTAGTAAAAATATGTTGCACAATTAATTAATCTGATGAGACTTACTCGACATCATAAATGTTACTATTTTTCATTTAGTTAGTTGAACTTAAATTTGATTTACTCCTTAAAAACGAGATGCATGTACCGTACGTTGTTTTAGAACAGGAGGGAGTATATGAGTCATATGTTTGTTCTTTTCTTTTTGTCGGTGGCAATGACGCAACCTAGAAATGTGGATCCTTCTGTAAAAGATACCCTGTAGCCGTTGGGCATATGCATGACCAGTGCACAATACAGGTAGAACACGATGAAGCTAGGAACCGAGAATTGTATGCCGGCATTACTCATACACCGATACAAGACTAGTGCATTGTGGATGAATACCGACGTGCTTATAGTATCTTGTTGATTCTCCAGTCATAACAATTAATGCTAAATACCATAAGTAATCTCATATCGATTACACAGAGAGGCGAACCATTACATCAGTTGGGTGGATTAGAACAAAAAGTTAAAGCTGGAAAAAGAAGACACAGTACTAGCTACAAAGGTCAACTAGCAATGAGACTAGAAAATAAACCCCAACCATACATAACCTTTTCGGGTGTATGAATGGCATTGACTTAAAACACACGGTTCGATTGAGCCATTTTGCAGAAAGAAGGAAGCGGTTGGGTTGGCAAAACTGTCAGTCAATCACACTCGTAAGGTTGGACCGTTGGAGCGAACAATTAAGCTCCAAATAAATACCGGTATGAGCAATGGATTGATGAGATGTCGCTGCTCCTATTAATTTATTCATTCCATGTGTCTTTCGTTGTCTTGTAGTTTAGGACTGTTAATGCTAGCTCTAGCTCAATCCGTTCTTATTTCCACGCATATGGGGGATATCATCGGGTTTTTTTTCCATAATAGGCTCCTGTCTCATGAAACTTCATACAAAATTTCAACGTAGTATTTCAATCCTCGAAACTAAACGTGACACAATCGTAAGAGTCTACGGAAACGTCTAGTTAAAAAAACGACTTTATTTACCGACATAGAGGGATGACATGGTTTTTGGATTTGCAGCACCACTTTAGTTAATTATTAGGAAAAAATCTAATTAGCGCAAAATACAGATATATACACACACAAAAGAAGCTTCAGTAAACAAGAGGTCGTTAACGGTTACTGGTGCCATTACTGCAGCGTGCAGTCATGAGGCGGCGCCGCCGCAATGTGGCGCGAGACGGCGGCGTTCACAAAGGATCCGGACGGGCAAGCGGCATGCCTCCGGTGGGCCCCGCGGGCGGGGACGCGGGGGCCCGGGCCGGCCCCTGCGTGGAGTGCAGGGTGGCGTCACGCGGACGACCGCGCGTCGTCAGACGGCAAAGGCCATTGCATGCCCACGCCTAGGGCCTTCGCTGCGAAGCATCTCTCCCTCCCTCTCCACCGGCTGCGGCATGCAGCAGGAGGAGCAGGTTGTCTAGTTTGTCGCGTCCGCGTCGTCCATGTGGCGGCCCGCGACGGGGACGTGTCATGGGCATGCGCTGCAAGTAATCACAGCTAGCCGGCCAGCAGGCGGACAGCCAGGAGCCAGGCACGACTCCGTCTGGCCGGCCGGCCGCCGCCCGCCGGAGAGCGCCGCGAGTCCGCGACCCAGGTCCCATGAAAGATGAATGCTGGTTTGCGTGCCGGGCGGGATTCATTCACGCGTTGCAATCTACTGTACGATGTGGTACAACTTTTTTATTTGTGTATGTACGGCGCGCACGAGGGGTTGACACTTGGCACGCGCGTGTCTCGATCGGACCGTGTGTTTGGAGACGTGTACGACTGCCTGTGTGTTCTGGAGTCCTACCGACCTGGCGTGAGCGAGCGTGGAATAGGCCGCGTTCACTTCCCCTCCCAACCCAAAATATTTCCTCTTACACACATCACATCAAATCTTTCGACGCATGCATGGAGCATTAAACGTAGATAAAAAAAGATAACTAATTGCATAGTTTGTCTGTAAAGTTCGAAACGAATCTTTTGAGTCTAATTAATCCATAGTTGGACAAATTTTACCAAATAACAACGAAAAGTGCTACAGTAACTTTTCAGCTACTTTTCGCGAAGTGAACACACCCATAGTTTCTTTTCCAGGGTCTGTTCAGAGCGAAGACCTCAAACGATTTTCGATCGGACGATTATCTAACTTGTACAATATTGATGAACGAGAATAATTATTGGCCTCAATTCGGACTAACCGAACAGGCCCTTACGAATTTATTTGTAGCATGTCGCTAGATTGACCATTTGACCTGACAGAAGAAACATTCAACAACGAACGAGTACTGTAGATAGTAGAGGAACGAGAAGACCGCACACGGGCGGCTGGTTGCCTGGTGGCTCCCCATTTTTTATGCGGGTTTCATGCTTTGCACCGGAATACTTGAGATCCGTAAAATCCAATACTTTCTCTGTTAAAAAAAAGCAACTCTAGGTTTTAAATAAATTATATTTTTCAAGGTTTAACTAAGTTTATAGAAAAAATATCAATAGTTATGTCTCTAATTAGATTTACTATATATGAAAATATATTCCATATTCATCTAATGTTACTTACCGGATATCATAATCTTTTTGCATATATATTGTTAAACTTATGAAATATTTGAATCCTCATGAAACGTGAATTGTATTTTTTGGGATGGAGGGAGTACCTTATTTTTTTTGGTCTACTCATATTTTTTAATAAAGTTTGGAAAATATGTTATTCGCCGTCAAGAGCTAGCACATCCAATATATCGAGTAAAAAAGTTTATTAGTTCCATATAGATTATAACTCAAAGACTACCGTACTCACATCGGATAAGGAGCCGTTGCATGAACAGGCACATGCCCAATCAAAACACGCGGATTTATCTTCTTCTCTAGAAGTTTCTTCCTCCTCGGAATATTCTTCTTTTTCTCTCCAACTACCACAATGTCTGCCAGTCTCCACTCACTCCCTGCACTTCCCTAATCCCAATTGGCTACCTCACCAATGACCCCTCAACCCCTGCACCCATCGCCTTGAAAGTGCCGACGACCTCACTGCACACCTTCTACCTTCACAGGTGCAAGTGTGGCTTTTCCTAACCTTGCGCTTAGTTGACCCCACCCATCGATTGTCCCCCACAGCCCAGCTGCGGCCCCATCGCGTCCTTGAATCTCTACCTGCGAACCACCTCCGTGGTTGGGCTACCTTCTGCACAGCCATCCCTCTAAGGAGGAAGAACATTAGAGCTTGAACCCTAGCCTCCATACCGCTACTGGTCAACGACAACATGGGCGCCCGCTACTCACCTTTCAACACATGTTCGTGCATAGCTAGTGAGTGCAAACACACTAGCGTGAAATGAGTATTTGGCAACAGAGACCACCACTAGCTATCTTCTACTTCTCTAAACACGCCATGTTCTCTTAATTCCATCCTTCTACTCTCACCTATCGCTTTCCCTTAGTATCTCTAGCATGGATGGCTTGCGACCTACAAAAGCTCCTCTCACACCCTGTAGGGCACTGTTTTAACTCCATTATGGCCTCCGAACCTAGCAAGCACAAGTTGTGTCACCGTGTTGGGGCTACCCAAAGCAATGTTTGTCCAAACAGTTGTTTATCCTATTTACACACCGTTTGAACGCTACATGGTGGTACAACATTTTTGTTTAATCAGTCATTTTGTCCGGTTTAATGACTATTTTTTCTGTTTAAACATCCATTGTGCTCAAATAATGGATAAACAACAAGTGAACTTATGTTACTATTTAGCATTTAGGATAACACTGACCCTAAGCATGATATGCCTCCTGTCTCCAGTAGCAAGTCTTCTTCGTATACAACAATTAGATCCTATCATCCTCCCATCACTCTACTACCTTAGCTACATTAGGACCCCAAACTCACCTGCCCTAACCTCATCGTTGGTGCAAGTTGTACACATAAAGACAGTTAGTGAATAAATGTTAATATGACAAAGTGGTAAGAAAAAGAACCACAAAAGGATAAAGAGTATTGGTCCATTCAACGTCTCTTGAAAATATTATTGCACATGTTCTTCACCTTCTAACCCAAAATCCAAACTCCCTAAAAATCCACAAATTAACCTCCGATAAGTGCCCTTTGCCACCGCAACAAAGCGTTCCCTCCCCCTATCCACTATCCATAAAGCATCATCCACAACCAAAGTGTCATTCACAGCCTTCCCACTAAATCTGAAGAATTGGAGAAAACCTCACAAGAATTTGAACATCCCTCTTGTAGGATCTCTGGTTAGCCTAGAAGGGGGGGGGGTGAATAGGTCTATTAAAACAAAACTTGAACAAATGTCAATTTTGACCCGTAGCACTGCTGCTCCAACCCCGCGGCACTGCTGGGCCAGAATAGCAGCACTGGCGCACCTGCAGACAACTTCGAACCACAATTCAAAATCTATGAATCGAAAATTAGACCGGAGAAATTACTGAGCTTCCTGCAGGGGTGTAGACCACAGATCGACAGTTAAAGGTTGTAGGAGAAGCACAAATAAGTAGATCGGTCACAAACCCTAGAAAACACCTCAACAACAATATGAAATGCAAGTGAAGTAAATCAAGTACATGGTGACACAATGATTTATCCCATGGTTCAGCTCACCACTAAGGCTTGCCTAAGGCCACGTTATTGAGGTTAGCCACTAAGGCTTAGGGCTTTGCAACTCTTTCTCGTTTTCAAGTCAAGAGACTCAACTCTTGAGATGAGGGGTGAGTTTACTAGCTTCAAGAGATGGTTACAAACCTCCCGGCTACTCACCTGCCCGAACACACAAGTTGGCAAGCTCCACGGGCGACGCTCTAGTCGTCTAGGAGCCAAGCTCCAAGAGTAACAAACACAACCATCAGCCAAAATGTGAACCAAGTGCTCTTTAGAGTTAGAAAATCAGTAGATCTGCTCTCTAATCGAGTTTGGAGCTTTTTTCTCTCAAGGATTGATGGGGAAATCAAAGGGAAAGCTTGAGAGCTTGAGGGCACCATTGGAGGAGAGAGAGCACTGAGCAGCTTTTCGTTGCTCTAAAAGGCTAGGCGAAGAAGACCGTTGTGAGGGAGAGGGAGAGATATAAATACCTCCCTAGTCCCAACGGTCAGATAAGCCACGCTTTAGGTGTGGCACTGCCGCACCAAGCTAGACAGTAAAGGGTAAAAGAGTGTTGAGCTAGCTGTCTAGGCTGTATTTTGAGGATGCTTTAGTGTAAGATTGAGCACTGGGTTGCACATGTTAGCATAAGCATTGTGTCCCCCTTTATAGTACGACTTTTCCTATACTCAAATTCGAAATATAAAACGAAATAAACCTCCTTCAAACTCGAAGCCGTCATCTTTTGTAATTGGGGGCTCCTCCGTTGCATATAACATCCTCATTAGTGAATCTCCTGCTTGTCACCTTGATAAATCTCATTAGTTCTCTAATTGCATGGTCATTATTACCAAAACCCACAAATATGGCTTGATTGCACTTACACCTCTCCTTATCCATAGGCCTAGCTCATTAGATAAGCTACATCGCAGGAGTGGGAAACGACATTCCTTGCTAGTTCCCCAAAATACTTGACATAGGGATAGAAGACTAGAGAAATTGGATGTGGAGGGCAGAAGAAGAAACACTTTACATGAGCATGGTTTTGTCAAAGAATGTCCAGGTGGTGGGATTTGAGATCCTCTGTGCATGGAACCACCGAACACATTGTTGTAAGGCATTGGCCACAACAGCAAAGGACATATAATGTGTTGTGTTTGGAGAGACAAGATGACGACCTTGCGGCTTGGACCCAATGGTGAAGCAAAGGACACTAAAAATTCAAAGTTCAAATCTCTATACACCTAAAAAATACCTACTCATCTTACCACCCCGCGCCCGATCCCACATTAAAAAACAGATCGCGATCGTCTGCGCACAAATCCATCGCCCCGTCTCACCTTGCCTGGCAAGCGATCCGCGCGCACCACACACCAACCAGGTTCCCTCACGCGCTCGTGTCCTGCCAGGACTCTTCTTTATTACCCAAACCAGAATTACATTTAATTACCCAACGCCCAGAGGACTCTTCACCGCCTGTCCCGGTTTAGAAAAAGAAATGGAAGGAGTATCATCGTGCATGGTAGGCCAGAGTCAATTAACGTGCATCCATGGCTTGCATATAGATTTATCAACTAATACATTTGTTGGGTTAATTTAGAGGGCATGTATCAATATGACAGAGTCAAATTAGGGCATGTTTGGTCGGGCTCCTCCCAGCTCTGGCTCTGTGCTATAGTAGCTGAGGAGCCGAAGCTGTATGAGCCAAAAAAACTGTTTTCTTCCCGCTCCCAATTCATCTAGAGAAAGCAAGAGAAAAGGAGCTTCGATAAACAGTGTTCTAAACACAGTGTAGGAGTTAGAGGAGACGGAGCCGCTGAGAGCCCTTGCAAACGAGGCCTTAATATAGCCTAACTAGCGATTTATCAAACCATGTTCATGTTCTACACACAAAAGTGGTATCAATGCATGGATATATCTGGTGCTCCCTTCACTTCACAACATTTTATTATTACTAGCCGGCCAGGGGTGTATTTGGCTGTTGCAGTTGCATTAATAAAGGGTAATAAGGAGTGGATGACGGTTTTGAATATGACAGTGGCTAGTAAGTTGTGAAAATAATTTCAATCCTAGCTAGAATGGCAAATATTGTGAAACAGAGGGACCAAGCGAGTATGAAAGTACTGTAGATGATTAAAGTGGATGTGTGTGCTTACTTTTTTTTCAATGATTAAGTCATATATATAGTAGTTAGTCAAAAGAAGGAAGGGCCAGTCAGTTGTGACTAGTGAGGAGACCAACCGTGTAACCTCTTTTCTTGGGGCGCATAAATTCTTCACGCGCACGCATGCTCCCGATTTTCGGACGTGCTGATGTGAGCTAGCCAGCGCTGAATCCAGTCGGTCGCGGTCGATGTTGCCATGTTGGTCGCGTGGCACGTACGCGTGTAATATGCCTACGCACGCCGTGGCGTACGTACTGGCGTGGCTGCTGGTCGACGGCGGCGATGCCCGCACGCTTGCCTGCCGGCCGACCACGTGTCGCCCCACAGGCCGCATGCACGCCTTGACGCGCGTCGTCGCCGGCCGGATGCCCGGTCGGTCCGTCGGATTGTCAAAGGCGCAGTGGAGTATTAAATATAAATTAAAAATAACTAATTATACAGATTACGTGTAATTTACGAGACGAATCTTTTAAGCCTAACTAGTCCATAATTTGACAATAAAGTGCTACAGTAATACATGTGCTAATGATAGATTAATTAGGCTTAAGGGCAGCCCCAATGGCCCGTTTCTTAGAGTAGAGTCCAAGAGAGAAAAAGAGTAATTAATGTCAATAGAAACCATCCTCCCAAACCTATGATTTCTATATTAATAGTCATATAAATAATAACTTAAATGCAACACAAAAAGGAGATAGATCAGCTGTGATAAATTTTTCTATAGAACACACGCTGCCACACCTCTTATCTGCAGCCCACGACATGTTCCAGAAGACAAGAACACAAGCCGGCAACAACCAATACACTTCGCAGACCCATATATTTCCAGAACCGTGAATATCAGCCCCTATCAAAAAATTCACATTGGAACCATATATTTCCAGAACCATATATTTCTAGAACCAATACACTTTTGCCAGAACCATATATTTCCCAGAATCATATAGCAACCCAAAACTATGTTTACAGAACCATATTAATTAATAATAGCAATCCAGAAATAAAGATAAATAGGTACCACATATAGTTCATAAAGATAAATAGGCATCATCCATCGTCTCAGGTAGGTTCATATAGTTGGGCAACAAAATAACTAAAGTTCATGATATATTATAGTATAAAATAATAAGGTGACATCATCAGGTTGCCCGGCATCATCTCAATTGCACACCATCATCTCAGGTAGGTTCAGAAGTCCTCCAGAAGCCATCAGATTGCAAAAGTCCCCCAGAAGCCATCAGGTTCCACAGCATCATCTACAAGTGAAAATAAACAATGAATTTCAAAAAAAAGATAACAAAGATAAACATAGAGAACAAAAGTGAACATAAAATCTCTAGAAACTGATGTACTATTAGATATGTACCTAATTATTTTGCCTATTTGAATTACCAAACTTTTGCCAAATATGATCAATCAAATCAGATTGAAGTTGTTTGTACACGCTTCACGATCATGTAAGGCGGTACTTCTGTTAAGCACTTCTTCCAACTCTGGGTTTTGTCCATGAGAAATTGTAGGTTCTTGAACAATATATGTGCTGCCTTCCTCGTTCAAATTCAGTGGAACCTGCTCTATATCTTTCTCATCTTCAATTATCATGTTGTGGAGGATTATACAAGCAAGCATGATATTCTCAAGATCCCCTTGCTCGTACAAATGTGCTGGTCAACGCAAAATACAAAAGGGAGACTGCAAAATCCCAAAGGCGCACTCAACATCCTTCCTTGCCCCTTCTTGCTTTTCTGTAAATAGTTTATGTTCGTCTAACTGTGGTTTCTATGTAGACTTCACAAAAACAGGCCACTCTGGATATATGCCGTCAGCTAGGTAATAACCGATATTGTATTCTCTTCCATTGATAGAGTACTGCCCCTTAGGAGCTTCTCCTCTGAGCTGCTCGACAAACAAATGTGATTGATTAAGCACGTTGATATCGTTGTTGGATCCAGCAACACCAAAGAAAGCGTGCCATATCCAGCGATCATGTGAAGCAACTGCCTCTAGAATGATCGTAGGCACACAGTGATCACCGCGAGTATACATCCCCTTCCATGCATAATAGACATAGAAACTACTATAAATACACCATTGAGACTGCCCTAATAAATTTATCTCGCGGTTTACTGATCGATTCTGTAATTTATTTTTTTAAGTATCCGAACATCACATGCGACACCTCTATGTGACACCCGATATGACACCCCAAAACTTTACACCCTGGAACTAAAATATTGTAAAATGGTGACCGCAGCACGCACGTACTAGTAATAACTGTGACTTTTGCTCGACTAGCTAGAGGGCAGAGGCTAACGAGAATGCATGGTACTGTATGTGCTAGCTCTTGAGGATCGTGTGTGACCAGTAGTTTATGCTTCCTACGTAGGAGGAGTTTTTTTTTTTTTTTTTGAAAGACTACGTAGGAGGAGTATAGTGGAGACTGCAGGAGGGTTTGGTTTGGCGCCGAGACGAGAGACTTGCCTGGCCGCGGGTGACAGCCGGCCGGCCAGTGGGCACAGCTAGCCGCACCGGCCACAAGACTTGTAGGGCACGCTAGAGACGAGGTTGAGGCCTGCCCGTCTTTTTTTTATTTTTAGCTCTTTTTTCGGAAGATTCTCTCAAATATACTCCTAGCGAAAAGATTTTAAAAAATAGACATTTATCTTGGCGCCATGGTCGTCGGCGCCAAGGTAACACGACATGACGCCAGGATAACTGGCGCCAAGACCTTAACGCGTGGCGCTGACGTGGCAGGGTCTTGGCGCCGTGATCTTTGGCGCCAAGACTTGGCGCCAAGCCTGGCGCCACAGATCACGACGCCAAGACCCTGTTTTAAGTACCCAAATTTACCGTGAGATGGACATGTTAGAATTTGTTAAGTCTTGATATTTACTAAGGTTAGACATATGCAAATTGGCTAAGTCTGGAATTTTATCATGAGATAGACATATGCAAATTTTACCATGACTTGGATATTTAAAATTTTGGCTAAGTCTTTAAATTTACCATGAGATTAAGTCTTTAAATTTTGCTAAGTCTGAAATTTACAAATTTTGGCAAAGTCTTTAAATAACCAAGTCATGGTAAAATTTGCATATGTCCATCACATGGTAAATTTGAAGACATTTAAAATTTTACCATGACTTGTATATTGCAAAATGGCTTCATGTTGTGGATTTGGATATTTAAAATTTTACTTGAGGCCAAAATTTAAAGACTTAGCTAAAATTTGCATATGCCCATCTCATGGTAAAATTTTGATGGAATTTTAAGTCACGTAAAAAGAGCTTCGTGTTTAGTCATGGTAACATTTTAAATATCCAAGTCCAAAACATGAAGCCCTTTTTCAATATCCAAGTCATGGTAAAATTTTAAATTTGTCAATGTCCAAATCACAGTAAAAGTCCAGACTTATTCATATTTTCATCCCCATCCCATAGTAAATTTAAAGACTTAGCCAAATAAATCTGGATTTTTGCTACGGCTTAGATATGTTAGAATACCAACTACCATGTGGTAGACATATGAAAAAATGGTTTTTTTACCATGACTTGAACATTTATAAATTTAAAAATTTAACATAACTTGGATATTGAGAAATGTGACTAACTCTAGAGTTTTTACATTGACTTTCTGTTTGATCACTTAGAACAATCTAGAAATACTTAGGATAAAAAATGATATACATGGTAACAGGTTTGTGGCGTCAGACTTGACGCTAATGACGATGGCGCCAATGGTGACGGCGCCAAGGTGCTGCCACGTCAGCGCCAGCTCGGCGTCGTCGGCCAAGTGGTATGGGGGCTTGGCGCCAACGATAACGGCGCTAAGCTGTGTTATCTTGGCGCCAACATTGATGGCGTCAAGTCATAGGTCCATTTCCTGAAATCTTTCCGTCAGTGACATATTTGAGAAAATATTTCGAAAAAGGACTTAAAAAAGACGGGAGGCCTGCTGCTAGCTGCTTTTCGTCGTCGATGTAACGACCCGGCCGACAGCG
Source organism: Saccharum hybrid cultivar R570 (assembly GCA_038087645.1). Taxonomy (NCBI): domain Eukaryota; kingdom Viridiplantae; phylum Streptophyta; class Magnoliopsida; order Poales; family Poaceae; genus Saccharum; species Saccharum hybrid cultivar. The sequence goes on along the minus strand of JAQSUU010000410.1, from coordinate 3,108,692 downwards.
GCGCTGGTCAGAGATCTGGAACGAAATGAAATCATGGCCATGTTTAGATGCACCCCAAAGCGAAATTTCCACATGCCACTGCGACCACATGGGTTATCACAGCCACACAATGCGTATCTAACCGTTCAGATTGAGTCATGTGAGTGAGTGGATGGATGTTGACCTAGGAACGGAGTGCATTGAATGGTTGAGATTGATTGCATGTATGGGGATGGATGGCTGAGATAAGCCATGTGTTCACATGGGCATGTGTTGCTGCTTTTCCCAGATACACCCTAAAAGTTAAAATTTTTTCACACTCTCTCTATCACATCAATTTTTAGACCCATGCATGAAGTAGTAAATGTAGGTAAAAAAATAACTAATTACACAGTTTAGTTGGAAATCACGAGATAAATCTTTTAAGCCTAGTTGGTCCACAATTGAATAATATTTGCCAAATAAGACGAAAATGATACTATTCATCAGTTTGAAATTTTTTACAATCCAAACGTGGCCATATATACCAGCGGCCGTGTAGTGGAGGCGGACACTGCAGTGCTAGCTGCTGCATGCACGACCTCCTCCTTCCGAGGCACGCCGTGGCGACGTGGCGTGGGCGTACTAGTGCACACCGACCTCACCTATCGTCTGTGCCCCATTCGTCGGCTGAGTCGTTAGAGAGAGTGGTGGTGGTGGCCGGTGGGCACTGGGCACAGCACACAAGCACATTCCGCAGCGGGGGAGAAGGGTCCTCGAGCCTGGCCCTGAATAGTACTACTTTTGTCTTATTTGACAAATATTGTCCAATCATGGACCAACTAGGCTCAAAAGATTTATCTCGTGATTTCCAACTAAACTGTGTAATTAGTTATTTTTTACCTACATTTAATACTCCATGCAAGCGGTTAAAAATTGATGTGATGGAGAGAGAGTGAAAAAACTTGGAACTTTGAGGCAAACTAAACAAGGCTAGTATATATGCATGGGCAGTGGTGGTACCGTGCGCTGCACTTTGCTTCTTAATTACTCCCTTCGTCTCCGAATGACATGCGTATTCTTAGGGACAGACATTCGGTTATACCAAACCAATCGGGTTTCTGAAGTTTTGTAGTGAACAGCCATAACTCTACTTCCTTATAACGAAATATGTGTCCTAACAAGGACACGGCCGTGAAAGAAACAATGTGAACAAATCTATTATATGAAAAAAGTCAAGACTGATAAAACCCGTCCGGGTTACTTAAGGGGTGTTTGGTTTGCCCTGTTAAAGTTTAACAGGTTCTGTAGCACTTTCGTCTTATTTAGCAATTAGTGTCCAATTAAGGACTAATTAGGCTTAATAGATTCGTCTCGTAAATTACTCTTAATCTGTGCCAACATGTATGTAATTAGTCTATATTTAGTACTTCATGTATGTGCCGCAACATTCAATGTGATGTGTGTTAAAAAAACAGAGACAATCAAACAGGGCCTTAGGTTTCTGTCTCGGACGTACGTGACCAAATTAACCTATGATTTATAGTTTACCCATACAAAAAAAAAGACATGAGAAAAAGGGGGAAAAACACTGCGACCATTTGGCCATTCGACGGCTATTGCTTGCCATTGTCTGTCGAGCCTCTCAAGGGTCTTTGCCGCCCATGCATATCCAAGATGAGAGGAAGGACCACAAAGCGGAAATGTCGCCGCGCCGCCGATACTGGAGAATTCACCGCCGACTTGTTGTGCTGCTCCGATCCGCGCGTTGAGGCGAGGTGCTGGCCAGCCACCGGACACCAACACCAGCGGACGACGGTTAATTAGGGGTATGGGATCAAGCTAGGAGGCGTCAGTCAGTAGTCGGTGGCAGTGCTGATTCGGTGCGAGTGTAAGCGCGCAGGACGATCATTGCACTAGCTATCGGTGCCGATCGAGGACTAGCTAGGGAGAGGGACTAGGCAACAATCCATGTCATGATACACTTGTGCGGGAAGCATACGGCAAATCTCTTGCCGTCCTAAATTGTGCCGCAAGCAGGTCGTCCCTGGCCCACGAGTTGCGGAGGGGAGGAACCTCATGGAGTGGAACACTTGGGCTTCGTTGTTCCATCACTGCTACTGTATCTTTTGTGCTAATGATTAATGTAAGCAGTCTGACGTACAAACAGAACTGATGATGACGATGAGGGGATCATTAAGTCGCCTGAACCTCGTACGCACATGCTTTGCTTAGTTGGTGTCACTCACTAGCTTGTCGGTAGACTCGTCAGAGGTAAGGACCATTCCATCACATTCTTCAGTCGGTCCTGGAACAAAGCTCCAGTGCTAACCTTTCTTTGTCTTCTGGCTGGCCCATGCACATGTAAGCCCATGGCAAAAAAAGGAGAAGAGATTTTCATATACGACGAAAAAAACAAGGGCTCTCCAGGAGGAAAACTAAAAGGGCCTGGCCCGTTCGGTAGTGACCAACAGAGCCCAAGATCACCTCAAAAGAAAATAAGCAAAGCCCAAGATGACCTTGCAAGATAGAGACGTTGCAGCAGCATGTCAGCAGGCCCGTGCGACCCCACAGGGCCCCCCAATATCTTGTGTACAGCCCAATAGTATATAGACCTGGTCTCCGTTTTTTGGCCCAAGTCCCATTGATGCATACCAGCCGGTAGCCAAAAACTATAATAATAATAATAATAATAATAATAATAATAATAATAATAAAAAGAAGCCGGCAGCCCAAAACAACAATTACGACTCAGCACTAGGCACTTCACACTTGCCGCACTTCAGCGCGGTAGACGGCGAGGCCACGAGCCCCCGTTGTGCCAATTGACTTTCGCATGGCACGTGAAGCTGGGAAACAGCAAAGACGACCACTATGCCATAAAACGTTATCAGTGATACGACGATTCGTGACACAAAAATGAAACGCGTCACCAATAATCTATCTGTGACGCGGGTTCACGAGACGCGTCACCGATTAGTCGTTGCCCATGCCCCAGGAGCAAGACGCGTCACTAATAACGATGTATTCGTGACGCGCATTAACAATACGCGTCACGGATAAAAAATGTGACACGTATTGTCAAAGCGCGTCACAGATAGATTGTAGTATTAGTGACGCTGGTTAACAAAACGCGTCATAGATAAGGCAATCAATCTTAACGCCCTCATTGCGCCCTCATTGCACCCAAGAAGTATAAAAGAGGACTTCCCTTCTGAAACCCTAGACAAAATCCCTCCTCCCCCGCCGCTCCAGCCTCAGCCGTGCCTCCCCAGTCCCCACTCGCACCCCTCCCCTCAGCTCACGTCGCCGGCCGCCAAGAGGAAGGCAAGGCCGATGCCTCCTCTCCTCCACCGGGGTCGCGCCGCAGGCCGGGTTCCGCGCCGGGGGCTGCAGGCCGGGTGCCGCTTCCTCGCAGCACATCTCCGCCTCCTCGCCGCACATCTCCACCGGTCGCATGAGCAGCAGCAGGGAGCAGCAGACGGGAGCCAGCACCGCCACGCACGTGGGCCGCACATCTCCTCCGCCGGTCGCACAGCAGCAGCACGGAGCAGGTCCTAGCGGCACATCTCCACTGTTGGTCCCGGCGGCGGCGGCCGTGGCCTTTTGCTGTTCGTCTCGCACGGCAGGGAGCAAGGAGCAGGTATGAAATATTCCCCTCCCTAATCCTTTGGTAAAAAAATCTGGTTAATCTGACAATAGAAAATAGGATTGATAGTCGATTGAAGTGCCGATGCATTCTTGCTTTTGGGTAGATCTGAGACTTGTAATATGTGAATATTGTCTTTTTATGTTCAGATTTGATTTTTCCTTTAGTTTAGCTTCTGGACGAGAGGACCGAGATCTTGATTTATGCAGCTGCAGCTCATATGTCTGAAAGATTTTTGCTTTAGTTTAGGTACTGTGCGATTTGCTTATTTGTAGATGAGTGGAGAAACCATTCCGCTTTCAAGCTACAGGTGGTATGTCTCCAGTTTTTCTATAATGATGCAATCTGACTGAAAGTTATTTGCCAATTTAATTTTTAGAAACTTAGGTTTTTAGTTTGACACAACCATCCTTTGCTAAAATTAATTTCTGATGTCATTCTATAGGATTGTAAGTTCTACCAAAATTACCATGGTCTGTTCTGCTGCTTGTGTGCAGTTGAGCCTGATTGACTGACACTGACATAGCTGTAGCACTGGGTTGGGTCTTGTTTCCATATATGTGCTGTTCTAAATTGACACTGACATATCTCTTGGTTTGCTGATCAAAACGTCTTTCTTTGATGCAGTAATAATGGGAATAGAGGACTTCTATCTCTGCCCAGCAATCCAATTGAAGTGCTCGTATGTTTTAGAGTACTGGTTTCAAATCTTCTAGATAAATAGATGGCATTTTTCTACAATCCTTGCTCAAAACTGACTTATACCATATTCATATTGATTTTAAGTGGCTTGGTTCAGTTCATTATTCTATTGTTTTAAGTAGCTTGGTTTAATCCATTTTTCTAGTGTGTTCAGTAGCTTGCTATCTTATGTTGAGCTAATAAACTAAGAATTACATTGAAGTCATAACAAGATATTACTTGTCGATTTAGCGTTTATAACTCATATGAAAGTGTGTAATTTCATTACATATCCTGAGTTGGCCTTCCGATAACTGTATTTGACAATTTATTAACTACCAGTTAAAACTTTCAGGTACATGTCAGATCCATTGACAACCTTGATATGAGCAGGTATACACCTAGACCGTGAGACGTGGCTCCAACCGACTACGGCTGATGGTTTGCCCTGACCTCTGCCTTGTTGTGTCGCTGCTTGTAGCCCGTAGGCTGTGGGATCAAATAAATCAAAGCTTTTGTTTAACTTGTATATGCAGATCATCCACTCTGTTTTTAGATCAAGTTTCTGCTATTTCGTGTAAAACATACATGCTTTCTAATGTGAATTGCTTCCCCCGGTTTTGATTTGGTGATTCATGTATTTCACTGTCTATAATGTGTCCACTAGACATGTCATCATGTGAATATTTTAAACTAGGCAAACATTGGTGTATGCTACTTATAATGTTATAAGATCAGATGTGTTCTAATGCGACTATAGTATGTAGTGATGTGTCATGAAATTATTGTATGGACAATATATATTTTAATATGCTGTTGCTACTGTTGCGACTATAGTAGTAGTAGCTTATATGCATGTGTGATGTGGAACAATGCATCTTTGCTATTTTACCAATTGTTATGCATTGTAAAAATGCAACTAAAAAAATCTGAAACCAAGCACCAACATCCAGCCATGTTCTTCTATATTGTACTGTACCGTTTTCTTTTTGACCAAAGTTCTATCTTGACACAGGAATTTGAAGTGTTGACGACGCCCATCGACATGCTCGCGATTAGAGAGAAGCTGGCCAAGTTCTTGGTGGAACAGGTCATCAACAAGAAAGGAGAATACCATCATCCTACAAGTTAAGCACCAGTGATGTAAGCCTTCCACATATAACATATCTTAACTCTTTGGATTATTTGGATTTGGTTTGTCAATCCAATTTAACAGCACCAGTGATTGTACTGTATGGTTTAGCACTGTGTTCCTGTTCTGTTATTCTCAATCAGATCAGAGGTTGCAGCTGGCCAGACTGGCATATTATTTTTTTTTTTGTTACTACTTGAGCTTGCACATACTGCATACATATGGTCACTACCATAAGTAGCACAACATTTTGTCATACTTATGGTTATCATTCTGTTTAGTAAGGAAAGGAATCACAGCTAAGTCAAAATATGCATGTGACTCTAGTACTGAACTTCACTACTATTTATATCTGTTGTGAAGTTCAGTCTCATATCTACAGCCATGGAAGTAGGTAAAAATTCAGAGGTAAATTGATTTTGTTCCATGCCAAAACAAAATCAATGCAAATTAAGCTCTTCGTTTCCCACTTGTTACTTGGTACTTTAGTGCTCTTTAGCATGATCAAAGTCTTAGTGAAGAACAATACATACTCTTGTGTGCATCCTTTATTTTGATCTGTAAACTGATTGAACACATATTTTCTTTATTGTCACATACTCTTTATTGATCTACCAAAAAAACTAAGCTAAAAATGCAATGCATTGTTACTCTGCTAGGAGCAACATTGATCTTATATATTGTAAATGTACCAAGTTTTATTTTTGACCAAAGCTCTATCTTGACATAGGAATTTGAAGTCTTGACGGCGCCCCATCGACATGCTTGTGATTAGAGAACAACTGGCCAAGTTCTTAGTGGAACAGGGTCATCAAGAAGAATGGAGAGTTCCATCATCACCACTTTTGTGTGTGTGTTTGCTATTATCATTGTGGGGGTCCCCAGTGATAGTTTAGATGGATTTAGAACAAGTTATGATGGATTTTGAAGTTTGTGAACAATATATATATATATAGAGAGAGAGATTTTGAAGTTGTGTGTGTGTGTGTGTGTGTGTGTGTATATATATATATATATATATATATATATATATATATATATATATATATATATATATATATCTGTGAACGATGTGTGATTCGGATGAAATTGTGACGTCACTGTATCATTAGCACGCGTCACTAGTTATATTCTATCAGTGACACGCATTCTCAATTCGCGTCACTCATATAGCCTTATTAGTGACGCGTGTAGTGAATTTGCGTCACCCTTTGTTTCTTATCAGTGACGCGTGTTACTGTTATCCGTGACGCGTGTTCTAAACCAGCGTCACTCTTTTTGTCTTATTAGTGACGCGTGTTACCATTATCCGTGACGCATGTTCTAAACCCGCGTCACCATTTCTTTCTCATCAGTGACGCGTATTACCGTTATCCGTGACACGTGTTGTAAATACGCGTCACAGATTTTTTCTTATCAGTGACGCGTATTTACGCGTCACTAATGTACCCTTATTTGTGACGCAAAAACAGTGACGCGTATTTTATGCGTCACTGATGACCCTCTAGACGCGTCACAGATAGCGTTTTCTGGCATAGTGGACGGAGGCAAGCTTGATCGTGATTGGTTGCGGCAAATTATCAAGGTAATTTTCTTTTTTTCCCTTTTATAAAATTGTACTGATTATTAAATCACTACACGTGTATTGTGTCTAAATTTTGTTCTTTCCATTCATCTTTTGTATACAAGTGCATCTAGTCGTATAGAGTTTAAAGATCCAAACCATTAGCCGCAGCTGCAGCCAGTTCAACCGAGCACATTCTAGATTTCTTTTAGTGCTCCTTCACCTTCCCCACAACCAGAATTCTGCATAGGCATGCGCGTGTGTAATTGTGTAAAGATGTTACCCCACTACTCTGCTACTACGGGCGCAACGGAACGGCAACAACACGTACATCACTGCTTTAATTTGCCGATCGATCTAATCATGCATCTTTCGTTGACTAACTGACGACCGCTGCCTGCTGAAGTATGTCGCTAGCTATATATAGCGCGCGCATGCGGATTACCATAATAGATGAGCCCTGTAAACACACATAACCATGATGCATGACATGGTGATTAATTGATGATTAGGGTCCATGACTTGCTAGGTAGCTAGTGGCAATAATAATGTCTACGTACATGTACATGCCGTGCCTAGTAGCTAGCTGGGTGTCATGGTCGATGAATCCGAATGCTCTTTCTTTTTTTCCCCTAGTATACCACTCTATTCCAGATTATAAGTCGCTTTGATTTTTTTGGTACATCAAATTTGCTATGTATCTACATCAATGTTTTCAAGTCATCCAGTCCAACCTAGTCACCATGGGACCGACCAGGAGACTAATCGCGATTAGTCGTCGACCAGGCCGATTAGTCGAGCCTAGTCGACCCCTGGTCGTCTATATATCAGGACATATATACCTACTATATATATACCTATATATACTATATAGTATACACAATAAAGCAAGCATCAAGACTACATTAGTGTTTAGCTGGTGACTTACTTGTGGGAGTTATTTTCTTCTCTTTTCTGCCATATCTAGAGGTCCATATTCCTGCCCCAAACTCCATTTCTTTGCTGACTTGCTGTTGGAAGCCTAAAATACCAAAGAAGACCATAATTAGCGACATTAATGTAGTCTTGATCTTGACACAGCTCAACAGCAACACTTTGAGTAAATCTGGTTTGCGTTGTCATAGTATTTTAGTACCTCTTTGGGTTTCCCATCTGTTGTCATAGTATTTTAGTACCTCTTTGAGTAAATCTGGTTTGCGTTGCAGAGAATCCTTGATTGCGGCCTTTGCAACATCCATGGCTGCCATAATCTCAGGAGCTGCTGGTGTCTCATCTCCATCTACTATCCTTAGAGCTACAAGAAGTGGTTATGAAGCTCTTAGGCATAATTCCATTTTATTCCAAAATGGGATTGAAAGGATAATGTTCTCAACTCGCCGGCCTTCTTAAGTGGTAGAGAAACTGGTAGCATCCCATTCATCACTAACCACTAAATTCCTCAATCCACTCTTGTTCTTATGCAGACTTGCCAATGTGAGAAATGAAGTGGCAAAGCGAGTTACAACTGGCCTCACAAGATCTCCTCCAATCTTATTTCGCATTAGATCTAGAACCCTCCCATGCTTGTACATGAATCTGGTCACCTTCTGTGCCATGTTGATGCAAGTGTGGAATTCCTTGATCTTCCCAATATCCTCCAACAACAAATCCAAGCAATAGGCTGCACATGGTGTCCAAAATAGATGCGGGATCCTCTCCATTAAAAGCCTGCTGCCTTGAAGTTGGCTCTATTGTCAGTGACAATCTGCACCACATGTTCCTTCCCAACCTTATCAATTTGCTTCTCCAACGAGTCAGCCAACATAGGTGCATTTGCTATCTCACTTGAAGCATCAACAGACCCTAGAAAGAAAGTCCTTGCTGGACTATTAGCAAGGAAATTGATGAGATGGCGGTGGCTTGTGTCAGTCCACCCATCGGACATTATGGTGCAACCATATTCCTTCCAAGCATCCTCATGCTTCTTCCTCAACTCCGTTGTTCTGTTCACAGCTTTTTCAAGCAGCGGAACCTAACATCATGATATGATGGTGAGCGGTACCTAGGACCATATTGTTTAATTGACTCAAGCAAAACTTCCCAGCTTCTTGAATTAATGACGTTCAATGGAATGCGATTCTCATAAAAGAAATCGGCAACATGATCATCAACAATTACTTTGGCCTCCTTACTTTTCTTTGTGCACTGCTCAAGTGTAGATTGACTTTGCTTGGATTTGTGCCTCTCAGCAACTACTTCTTCTGGTGACTTGCAAAGCATGGAACTCACTGACCTGGACTGTTTTTGAGTTGCTAGTTTTACTGCGGCAGAAACAGTGAAAGAAGTGATGGCAGCCTGAGCAATCTTCTTCTTGGCTTGCTAAACTTTTGTTCCAGAACTTGGTACTGGTACAGCTGTAGGTTCTTCTGCACCAGCAGCATCTTGTTCATCTTCATCTTCAACTACTACAGGTACCTCCACAAGAACAGTCCTTGAACTCTTTTTCAGGTAAACAATCATCTCCTTCCTAACTATTGCTGGAGGATTAGGACATTTTATTGCATCTCCATACCCTCAGCAATGTGCTGCTTGAATCTGCATATTCTGGCTCGGACTACCTTCCTGCAAAATATGCACTGCACAAAGTCCTTCTTGGAAGGATCTGGCCACCGTCCATACTTCCATCCTGGGTCTTGAGATCTTGCCTTTCTCTTTTTGTTAACAGCTAGGGCAGCAAGATCTGGAGGTAGTTTTGCTATAGCCCTCTCAATTAGGGAAGGAATATCTTCTAGAGTAGATGAGGAAGTCGTGGCAGCAGGATCTAACCCAACTGATGAATCTGGAACATCTCCTTCAAGGTCAAGCGGAGGCATGTACACTTCCACATTTGCACATCGTCGGTCCACATCTGCAGAAGAACAACTTCTTAGGATGGACGATGGAGAGCCAGAGAATAGTAGAGGGACAGCAGTACATCACAGCAAGCAACCTAGCAGTTTAGCAGAGAGCCAGAGAGGCTGCAGAGTGAGGAATGGGGGAGGAGTAGGGATGAAAATGGTACGGATATTTTCCGACCGTATTCGAGACCGAATCCGTTTAGAGGGGTTTTAATCCGTCCGTATCCGAGTCCGGATATTTAACATCCGATACCGTATTCGTATCCGAATATTTAAATCACATATTTATGATGTCGATATCCAATCATATCCTATCCGGCATTTTTTATACTATCCGTATTCGAATCTGAATCCGGACATAAATATGAAAACAAATACGATATCAGTGATATCCGTCCGTATCCGATCCGTTTTCATCCCTAGGGAGGAGGGAAGAAGATGGAGAGGGGAAAGGCACATACCGTCGTCAGAGCAGCTCATCACGAAGACCGGCGACCACTTGACCTGGCAGAAGGCGCCGCCGGCTACACAGCTCACCAGAGAGGAGAATAGTTGTGCGAGGGAGGAGATTAGGTCACCAGAGACAGGGAATAGAGCGCGGGGGAGGAGGAATTGCGCGCGGGAGGGAGGAATCGCATGCGGAATCACGCGTGGGAGGGAGGAAACACGCGCGCGGCAGACTAGAGGCGCACGGGGGAAAATTGCGGCGTGTGCCTGTGTGCCTCCTGCCTTTTGGTGTCTATTCTAACCTTAACAGGCTAAATTGCAAGCCCAATGGGCCACATATAGGCCCGGTTAAACAGCCCCAAAAAACAATGCAACCAAACTAATCATCCCTGTTCTAGTCGGACGATTAATCGCGATTACTCTTCAATTAATCGAACGACTAGCTTTTCGATCGAGCTGGTCGCCTCGGTACCTCAAATCGGTCACTAGGGACCGATAAGGACGATTAGTCGCGATTAATCGAACGACTTGAAAACATTGATCTACATATACATTATATCTAGATACATAGCAAATTTGATATATAAAAAAGTCAAAACGAACAGAGTGAGGAGTACTACATCTCGTGCCATTGACGCCGACCGTTAGGTACTGTGGCACATCTGCACATACAGTGCACAGTACGAGCTGAGAACGGACATGGACTACGTACCCACACAAGTGAGTTTAGGGTGAATTGTTCTGTCACTCACAGCTTGAGATGATGACATGCACAAATTAAATTAAATTAAATTAATTAATAACCAATGAACGAACCACTACACTACAATGATGGATGGATGGATCGAGGAGATTAAGAATGTATTGGATGCCAAAACTTTGACTTCACACACATGCGCGCGCACGTTGGAATGTGCATGATTGGTTTCGCTAGAAAATACTTATCCGTATGTTGCCGCCGGAATTTCAAAATGGATCGCTGCTTCTCTCCTCCCTGGCTGCTATGGATCGATCGTGGGGCTCTCTGTTATATTTTGATCTCTTGATTTGATCGATTGAATTACATATTAGATCAGGTACATGCCACACACGGCCAGAGATCGGAGATGGAGACGTTTCTATGAGTTTCGTAAAGTTGGATAGTTTGTGTTGTTAATTGTGCATTGGTCCAAATACAATTTAGGGTTTGAACATGGAATAAAATAGAATAGTGGGGATTGGCTCTATAAAAGATACCAAATGCTTGTTCATGAGCGCGCACGCTCACGTCGTGCGGCACGCATACGGTTTGGGCCGTCCAATGTTCTTCGGGTTTGGGGTTTCGGTGGTGTGATGCCGGGTGTCGGGACGAACTCACCTGTTGTCGCCACCGCCAGAGAAGAAGAAGGTCGTGACATTGGGGTTTAGAGTTTCGGGGATTTCCATGTTCTCTGGGCTTAGAAGGAAGTTTTTGAGGATGATATGCTAGACTGGCGGTGATGGTGGTCGAGACGACGACGGAGGGCGGGACGGTGGGGGGGCATCGTCTGCCTGAAGGTGTGAGAGGCTGCACGGTTGGGCGGTGCCAGTGGTGGGGTGTCCATCGGAGAAGAAGGGGAGAAGCTTGGGATTAGTGTGGTGGCGGTGAAAGAAGGTGAGTTGGTGGCGGAGGCGGCGGCGCGCTGCGGGAGCCCGAGAGGTGGTGGAGACGGGGGCACTCGCGTCAGATTTGGAGAAGCTTAGGTTAGGGTTGGTCGTGGTCAAGGGCAGCGGCAGAGGCGACGCGGACGTCACCGGAGCAAGGCGGGGTGAGGAGGTAGCGGCAGGGGAGCGCGGGAGGAAGAAGCTAACTTGTAAATTCTATTCCGGAGGCCATTCCGTTTCGGCTATTGGAATGGAACGTTCCGGTGCCGGTCCATACCAGTGTACCATTTCAGTCTTTATAATAATAATAATAATAATAATAATAATAATAATAATAATAATAATAATAATAATAATAATAATAAAATAATAATAATAATAATAATAATAATAATAATAATAATATGTGAATAAACTTGTACATAAATATACATATAAATATATTCTGACTTAACTTATGGCGTAATTAAAATTTTTACCAAACTAAAATATCATTCAACAAGTTCATAAGACCTTATTTCAAAGTTTAAACTCCAAAGTTCATACATGGAAAAATATAATACATGCAGCCACGGCCGGTATTGACCGGTATTTGACCAGTATTGGCCAGTATTGACCGGTATTGATCGGCATTGACCGGTATTTAACCCGGTACGGGATTGGAGTTCTTTTATACCGGTTTAGGTGCCGGTACGAGGCATTCCGGCCATTCCGGCCGGTATCGGAATGGAATTTATAACTATGGGAAGAAGAGAAGGCGCGCGCGAGAAACAAGGATGCGTTCGGGCGAAAGAAAGAGTCATGCGGGCGGAGCTTTCTACGCCTGCCCACGCGAGGTGTAGTAATAAAGTCTATACAAGATATATAGATACAGTAGATAGGTTCCATTCGCCCACCACGCGACTGATGGATCATATCCTCCCACTCCACTCCCACTCCCAGCACTCCCACTAGCAGTTTCGGAGAGGCGTGCATATCGTACTCGTGCACGCGCGGCAGCCCCGGCCGGCGCAATGCATGCAGCGTGCTATGACCGTCTATCCGTAGTCGTCCTCTCGTGTGGGTTCATCATATCAGGTGAGTGGACTGGACTAACTAAATCAACACACCGTGCCAGGCGTCACGTCTGCGTTCGTGTGTGCGTGCTTTCACACAACGTGCACTGTTAGCGCTAATTGCTAGATATACGATCAAGTATATCTTCCTATTACTGCTTAGCACACGTGCTAGATTTCTGTCGTTTGTTGTTGGAATTATTGGAATTGGAACTAGTGTACTCCTAGGTCAAGACTACAACAGCACCTATAGCTCCAGTATTATTGCCTGGTGGGTAGTCATTGCTCGTCAAATTATAGAGATGTGCGTGGTCATTCGGTTTACCTGCTTGTTTTAGATAATGAAAAGAAGTTTCGCCTTCGTCTATAGTGCGCACGACGCGATCGGATATCTTTGTACGGTGCATGGTAGCTATCACAGCTCAAAAATTAACAAGTTTCAACCCAAAACTCAATTCAACTAATACATTTGTCACATTGGCATGCCATCCAAAAGCAGACCACTAGAGGCGTACCTACGCAAGGAAGGCGGAGATGATGGGATCGGTCTTTTGGTGGTGGGCAAAGCAAAGTGGCAGTAGGCAGTCTGGCAAAGTCAGATGAGGATATAGGTTGTCAGTACAGTGGGGGTGTTTGTTTCCTGCTAGCTAAATTTTAGCTCTGTCACATCGAATCTTTGGAAAGGTAGGCACCTAAAGAAGATAGGGGATGATGGAAGGATCCGCAGAGTTTCTCAAAGCACAGTATAAGGAACCTAGAGCTCAAAATTTGTACCAAAATACAAAGTATTCTAAGTCCTCAACCATCTCGTAATTAAGAAAAATAACAATTAAATTACTCTCTGCATCCTAATTAGTGGGGGCCAAGGTGGTCCTTTGCCAAGCTCCTTATTTTATTTGAAAATCACTTTGATACCTTGTATTTTAAGATGAAGAGAGTAACATAGAAATCAATAAATCATATTTAAATGAGAATATAAGTATGTTAGGTTCCTTGTGGTATAACCTGTATATCTAGATTCAAGTCCTTAACTTACATATCCTTTCATTGATTTTTTCTACTCCCTCCGTTCCAAATTATAAGGCGTTTTAATATTTTTGGTTCATTTATTTTGTTATATATCTAGGTATATTATTTATCTAGATGCATAGCAAAATGGATGTACCAAAAAATTCAAAGCGATTTATAATTTGGAACGGATGGAGTATGATTTAACGGCATTATATTCCTTTAGTGGCCTGTGTATTGACGAACTCAGTCCTTCGAAGCGTACGTGCTTGCATTTATAGGAGTAGGTCTACGCAGGGCCGAGCCCCATGGGTGTGCAACCGGTGCATAGGAACAGGGCCCCAAATTCCAGGGGCCCCGCAGGTCGTCACCCCACCGCGTTGTGATAGATCGGTGTTGCGAAAGTACCGAGCACCCGACGCACGGTAGTTGCCGCTGGCTGATATTACTTGACTACATTACATCCATCACTCCATGATGTGTGCGAACCGTGAAGCAAGTGACTACTCTTGAGTACGTAGTGACTACCCGACCTAGGGGATCAAACCGATGCAATTAACTTTTCTAGGATTAAACCCAGCACACGGAGATGCAGCTAACTTTTCTAATGGGTAAAATAGTAGCACCATGAGCCAACGGCAACGCCCTATATGCAATTTTAATCTTCTCCTTCAATTTAAATTCTAGTATCCTTTGTAGGATTATGTCTAATGTTTCAACACTAAGACATGTCTTCAAGCAAATATCAATCTACTTAAGAAAACAACAAATAATAGATCAGGATTTAACTTAGTTTTAGAAAATAGTTACGGAATGATTATTATAAAAAAAAATAGGCACGTAAAAAAGAACCTTGGTTTAGGGTTTCGTACAGGGCCCTGAATTTTGCCGGCTCGGCCCTGGGTCTACGCTCGTTTATATAAACATCTACGTATGTACTGGGTCGCTAAAAGAATCACGTTTAAATAAAACTTGATAAAACCATAAAGGTATCCGTAACCAGATAAGATATATATCTGCCTCGTGGAAAATAGCGCACCTGCACATCAGTCTGACTGGATGCGCGCGTCGAGCAGAAATTTTTATGGGCCGAATGTATGGGGCTTGATTCAGATATGCTCACAGGTCAATGGGCCGGCCAGCCGGCCATCCCTACGACGGAAAAAGTCTATTTTTCCTCCCCCAACTTTTACAAAAGTCTGTTTTTCCTCTCTCAACTCTAAAACCGGGTAAATCACCTCCCTCAACATTTCAAACCGTGCATTTTACCTCCCTGGAGCGGTTTCGAAGGCGGTTTTGCTACAGTAAATGATGGTTTTGCTACAGTTAGGCGGTTTGTCTTTTTCTTTTTTTTATTTATTTTGGCTGAATCTTTGAAAAATCATAGTAAATCACAGAAAAATCATAAAATGAAAAATCTAATTTTGTTGCACTCCACATGAGTAGATCTACACAGTGAACATATAATATGGTATGCTTTAGTACAAAGTTTTTGCTATGAAGGTTTTGCCTTTTTCTTTTTTATTTATTTCGGCTAAATCTTTGAAAAAACATAGTAAATTACAGAAAAATCATAAAATGGAAAATCTAATTTTGTTAGACTCCACATGAGCATATCTACATAGTGAACATATAATATGGTATGCTTTAGTACAAAATTTTAATTGTAGCTTTAGATCTATGCTTTTCTGTAATTAATTAAAATAATTCATAGCTGCAGCTTCTATAATTATTTTGTTGGACTAAAGCATACCGTATTATATGTTTACTGTATAGATCTACTCATGTGGAGTCCAAAAAAATTAGACTTTCTATTTTATGATTTTTCTGTGATTTACTATGATTTTTCAAAGATTCAGCCAAATAAATAAAAAAGAAAAAGACAAAACCTTGGTAGCAAAAACTTTGTACTAAAGCATACCATATTATATATTCACTGTGTAGATCTACTTATGTGGAGTCCAACAAAATTGGATTTTCTATTTTATAATTTTTCTGTAATTTACTATGATTTTTCAAAGATTCAGCCGAAATAAATTTAAAAAGAAAAAGACAAAACCGCCTCACTGTAGCAAAACCATCGTTTACTGTAGCAAACCGCCTTCGAAACCGCTCTGAGGAGGTAAAATGCACGGTTTGAAAAGTTGAGGGAGGTGGTTTGCCCGGTTTTAGAGTTGATGGAGGAAAAACGGACTTTCGTAAAAGTTTGGGGAGGAAAAGTAGACTTATTGTTGGGCCCGGCACAAACATTTGAAATGTTAATCTCAAAAGTTCTTTTTTGAATTGTTATACTACAGACACTAGTACTAGACTGACTACTGACTAGCTAGGGTCGGAAAGGTAAATTAAATGGTAGACGTCTTTGTGTGCATGATGCCATGATGTGTACTCCCTCCATCCTAAAAAGATACAATTTTAGAATAGTGTTGTTAAAATATGTCAAGTTTGATCAAATTTATGTAAAAAATTGCTAATATCTATTGTACTAAATAGGTATCATTAGATCCATCATGAAACATATTATCATAATATAATTATTTGATGTCACATTAATAGTTTTATCTATATATTTCATCAAACTTTAGACACTTTAACCGAGAATGAATATAGAATTTTATTTTTTGGGGGACGGAGATAGTACCTCGGATGCTAAGTCCTCTGTCTGGAAAGTGTTGCAATTCTAACTCTACTTTTTTAGTCAAATTTTCTAAAGGTATATCAAGATTATACAAAAAATATATTAAAATTTGTAACATAGAAAATAGGTAAAATGTAGAAATATATCTCATGATAAATCTAATGATGTTTATTTGGTACCATAAGTATTGATGTTTTTCTAAACTTGATTAAACTCGAAATGATTTGACTCGGTGCATGCTACTCTGAAATTGTCTTCTTCCTAGGACAGATGAGGTACATTTGTACGCTATGGTGGGCCATGCCTGCTAGAGTATGTAGTAGTTGTATGTATGCAACGCGTCTCTCTACATACTCTCTATGTCCTAAAATAAATGCACATCTTGATTCCTTAGTAGTTAAACCTTTTAAAAATTTAACCAAATATCGAGAAAATATTATCAATATTTGAATCCCTAAATAAATTTATTCTAAAAATATATTTTACTGTCAATTTAACGATGTTTATTACACATATTAATTTGATATAAGTACTTTCTTGTATACACATATGGTCAAATTTAAAAGAGTTCAACTCTTGAAAAGCGAGAGAATCACTTGTTTTGGGAGGGAAGGAATACGCTCCTAGCTATACGTCACTGTGTGGGCCTGCTACTGCGTAGTGCCGTCACATGCGCAACAGAAATTCAGTCACGTTTGCTATTGCGCGCGTTGCTTTCGCCTGCTGCATCAGCAATCGGCCACGGGAGCCTAAATGATAAACTAAAGTATATATACTAGCTACTGTCCGATTAGCAACCGCCTAATTGAGATATGATGCATCGGCTTAACTACTGCCGGCCAAAATATATATAGCACATGACACACAACAGCAGCAGCAAGGCCTTCTGCAAGCAAGGAAAGCAAGGCGCAACCTGCTGTCCTGCGATCCTGTCCTCCTCTTTCCATCTTCTTTTTTCTCATCGCTCTCATCTTCGATTCTTATATATCTTGTTTCTATCTTTATATATCTCCGCCTCCGTGATGCTAGCATCTATCATTCCTTTGTTGATCCCTTAGCTTGTTGTTGATATATTATTCCATCGTCAAACCATTCTTAGTTCTTTATGCTTGTTTATTTCGTCGTTGCTACAAGCTACTACTGGCCGCCGATCAATCTCTCCGCCGCTATCTAGCTAGTTGTGTGGAAAGATCCTCCGTCGTCACCGCCGTGCACCATCTTCCTTCCATTCCATCTTTTGTTAGACGGCCGCCATCGTCGTGTTTGCTATAAGAAGTGCAACACATAACACTCCAAGAGCGAGGCCGAGGATCCCAACAAGAACGTGACAAGAGTAGAAGAGTGAGCGATCGAGCAGAGGTCGTCATCGTACGTAGCTAGGCGGCGGCAGGCAGGCAGGATGGAAGGCGCGGGCGCGGGGTGGCCGGAGCCGGTGGTGCGGGTGCAGTCGCTGTCGGAGAGCGGCGCCGCCACGATCCCGGACCGGTACGTGAAGCCGGAGTCGGAGCGCCCAAAGGCGGCGTTGGAGCCGGCGGCAGCAGCGGCGACCGAGGAGGGCGGCATCCCCGTGGTGGACCTGTCGTCGCCGAGCGACCCGGCGACGGCGCGCGCGGTGTCGGAGGCGTGCCGCGACTGGGGCTTCTTCCAGGCGGTGAACCACGGCGTGCCCTCGGAGCTCCTCCGCCGCGCGCGCGGCGTGTGGCGCGGCTTCTTCTGGCAGCCGATGGAGGTGAAGCAGCGGTACGCCAACTCGCCGGCCACGTACGAGGGGTACGGCAGCCGGCTGGGCGTGGAGAAGGGCACCGTCCTCGACTGGGGCGACTACTACTTCCTCCACGTCCGCCCGCCCCACCTCTTCGACCCGCACAAGTGGCCGCACCTGCCCCCTCACCTCAGGTACATTAATTACCACTACTATAATCGTCATCATATTTGTATATACTATATGTATATATATAAATATAATACAAATATGTGTGGAGGAAGGAATTAAGAAACGTGTGACACATGCATGGATGGTCCTTGCTTCAATCTGCAGGGAGACGACGGAGGAGTACAGCCGGGAGGTGGCGGCGCTGTGCGGGCGTCTGATGACGGCGATGTCGGTGGGCCTGGGCGTCGGGGAGACGCGGCTGCAGGAGGCGTTCGGCGGCGCGGAGGGCGCCGGCGTGTGCGTGAGGGTGAACTACTACCCGCGGTGCCCGCAGCCGGAGCTCACGCTGGGGCTCTCCTCCCACTCCGACCCCGGCGGCATGACCGTGCTCCTCGCCGACGACCGCGTCCGTGGCCTCCAGGTGCGCCGCCGCGGCGCATGGGTCACCGTCGACCCCGTGCCCGACGCCTTCATCGTCAACGTCGGCGACCAAATCCAGGTACGTACGTGTCGGTTCCCGCACGCACGCACCTGATCGATATGATGATGCTGTGTGCATATGTGGCCTGTACGAGTGTACGTGCTGATCCTGCCGGCCGGCCAGCCGGGTACGGTGCACGGTGCACGGTAGTGTAATTGACAGCGGCCGGCGGGGCCACAAAATTAAATTCGTCGCAGAGAGGAGAGGTAGAGCGAGGTGGCGATCGATGCAGACGTGACGGTGCATGTGCTCCAGTTTTTTTTTACTATAGCAGCTACACGGGTGCACCGTACTGTCTCTGAGACAAACGACATATCCGTCCGTCCATGGCCCATCTGACGGACCCCCAAAGCACGGACGGACGGCCGTCGCACGTCCACGTCGCGATTGGACGCTACCTCACGACAACGGCCGGCGAAGGTAGCTAGCTTAGCCAGGGTGGTTACTGACCAGTAATATCCTCTTGCCGTCCTCGTGCTTCTTCACATCTTTTTTAGTTTTAACCCTTTCTTTTTCCTAGTACTAGTACAACCTACAGTTTACATATACCCTCGTGGTCACCCGTGACCAGGCAGAAAAAGACTAGCCAAAGCAAGGGTCACTAGACCTATAGACATGTCGTTGCCAAGTGATCCATCCACACGGTTACAGTAACCGTGGCAGCCTCCCAAGCCATTCATTCATTTTCACCACATGGATATATAATACATGGACACACGCACACACCCCTCGGTTTCAACTGATAGAGCTAGCATAGGTTTTTTTTTTTAGAACATAGAGCCAGCATAGGTACTACTCACTCTCCTATGTGATAAGTAGTATGTGGTGCCAGTTTACCTGGATAATATACTTGGATAACAATGGTAGTTAGTTTGGACGCATGCGGCTAGTCGGGGCGACCTATTCGTTGGTAACCTAGAAGACGAGGACTTGAACGCGAGTGGCTAAAGTATGGTACAGAGACGTCCTGGATTGAGCTCGGTTGTTGGCGGAGCTAGTGCACTCCCGTATATATAGTATTGTAGTTGATTCTTTGCACCAACCAACTAGACTAAGACTTATTAGATCCTTTATTGCCGCATGGGTTACTTATGTAGAGCAGAGCACGTTTTCAAAAAGAGAAAGGGCACCAACTTTGTGTAAATTATTACTAGTTGGAGTAGAATGAGATTGCATTCTCTCCGTCTGAGAAATAATACAATTTTAACATAGTGTAAACTCTTTTAAATTTATTAGCTAAGCTAATATAATTTACATATGTGCATCGTGTGCACACTGACCATGCATTCAAACGTGACACACCCACACACACCATCTGCACGGGGTGGGGTGGGGACCTGGGGCTCCATCTGATCTTGATCTTGATCTGATCTGATGGTCACGCATCAGCTCAATACGCACGGCCAGGTATATATATCACCTTTTTGGAGGGCACAAGCATTCACATCATTCTGCATTAATTTGTGCTTGCTACTAGTGTAGTAGACTAGAGCAGTTGTTGCTCCCTCCCCCATGCTGCTTTTCGTTATTATTGAAGCGAGAAAACGACTCTTATATTTTTCATCTAATTAATTAGATGAGGGCTACTACTACTACTGTACATATAGGAGGAGGAGTAGTAGCGGCAGTAGGGGCGAAGATTCCCATCTTGCGAGCGAGGGTTTCAGACCGGGTGATTGATGACAGTGTAGGTGGGGCCCTCGCACTTGGCCTTCCCCAACCTCACCGGTTCAGCCTCGCCCAGACGACTTTCCAAAACGGGCATCCCCCCACGTCAGCGGCCGGCTACCAGGGCCGGCCGGCATCAATGGGATCTCCAATCGCATCTCATTGTCACCACCGTAGCGAGGTGAGCAGAGGAGACGACGACTCGTCTGCCTCTGCCTGGCTGTGGCCAGGCCATGACAGGTGCCCGTGGGCCGTGGGCTTTGCTGGCTGCCTCGCTGGACCAGAGGAGACGACAGTAGACCGGGCAAGCCAAATTTCGGTCGGTTTGCCCTACGCCTTTGCCCCCATGCGGACTGAAACGTGCGTTTTTTTAGCCTTTATATATTTTGCTTCTTTTTTTTAAATATATTTCTGTAATAAAAAAGAAACTCGGTTCTGCTACCTGCGACGCTCGGAAAAAAGCGGACCATGCATGCGATGCGATGCGATGCGACCACGTGCTGCGTATAGCCATGCACTGCCACACTGCCGATGGCCGTTGGCTGGTCCAGGTCCTAGCTGTCCTGACGCCGTGCACAGCCGTGTGCTGCTGGGGCGTCCCCGGCCCGCCGGCCGGCAGCCCGCGCGCGCGCGGCCACCGGGAATTGGGAATGGAAACAAACAGGCACGTGTTTTCAATTCCACGGAGCACAGTGGCATGCATGGATCCGCGTCAGCTGGGCCCTTTATGACCCTGCCGGGCTAGTTCATGACAGAGACTTAGGGGGTGTTTGGTTCGAGGAGTTAAAAGTTTAACAAACACTGTAGCACTTTCGTCTTATTTGATAAAAAGTTTTCAATCTTGGACTAATTAGGCTTAATAGATTCGTCTCGTAAATTACTCCTAATCTGTGTCGACATACATGCAATTAGTCTACATTTAGTACTCCATACATTTGAGGGGACATTAATGTGATGAGAGTTTAACTTTAACATATTAAAAACCAAACAGGCCCTTAATTGGGGCATGGTCCCTCCATTGTTCATCTGCTCCTGCTGGTCCTACATCCACTGGTCCTACATCCACCGGCCCATCACACTTGTCGACTCCACTGTGAGCTCCTGTGCTTTGTTTGCATTGCACACAGACAGACACAGGGGTAGCCGGCCCTCCGGATGAAATGAACTCCCGCTAGACTTTATTTCTATCTCATCAAATGTTTGATACATGTAAGGAGTATTAAATATAGATTTAAAAAATAACTAATTAAACAGATTACGACTAATTTGTGAGACGAATCTTTTAAACCCAATTAGTCCATGATTTGATAATGTGTTGCTAGCCATGTACTAATGACGGGTTAGTTAAGCTTAATAAATTCGTCTCGCGGAGTACTGATGACTTCTGTAATTTATTTTATTATTATTATCCAAACACTCTCGTATGACATCCCAATATGACACCCCTAACTTTAACCTCTGAATTTAAACATACCTATACCTATGGCCATGTGATGTGATGCCGACAGGTTTTGATCTGATTGGGCACAACCGTATCCCCGGGACCTAGTTCCGGCACTAGCAGATCATCGTCCATCTGTTGCCGTCGTCCCGACCAGTCCACGTGTGCCTGTTTAATTGTTTGGATAGACGATGCCATGCATGCGGTCCTTCCAGTCGATCGCCTGCCTAATCAAAGTTTGGCTCGCTAGGGTTCTTCAGCAGCCACGGATTTTCTGTACTATAGTAATAAATATATATACGTATGTATTTTCACTAACTAATACTATATGGATGTATGCATGAAGGTGCTGACGAACGCGACGTACCGCAGCGTGGAGCACCGGGTGATGGTGAACGCCACCGACGAGCGGCTGTCGGTGGCGCTCTTCTACAACCCCAAGAGCGACCTCCCGCTGGCGCCCATGCCGGAGCTCGTCTCCCCGGACCGCCCCGCGCTCTACAAACCTATGACCTTCGACGAGTACCGCATGTACATTCGCCGCAAGGGGCCCCGCGGCAAGAGCCAGGTCGACTCCCTCAAGGCCTCCACGGCCACACGGCCACCTCCACCGCCGTCGACGTCAACGTCGCACCCCGAAGGCAGACGACGCTACTAGCTAGCCAGCTAGCTCTCAGTTGCCAGCCAGAGCCGAGATTGTGTGTGTGCACATGCGTGTACGCCTGCTGCATGCCGGCCTAAATAAAACCATAGATTAGTTTATTATTAGTCTACTAGGAGCTCTCTAGCTAGAGTGCTTGTTGGACTCATAAGTGGTCTGCTGATCATTTTCGACATGCATATCCTCATCAAGTTAAGTGTATTTCTAGTTGTTCCCTGTCCTCATATATTTTCTTGTTGTTTTCACTGTCACCACTAGGGAAAAGAATTTGATAGAGACGTACCCCCGCGGGGTGCTGTGAGGACCTACCACAGATTCATGAAACGTACCAATGCGCAAGCGTTCGACGCCTGAGATAGAGCTGAATTTAAGCTACTTCTTAAGTCAAGTATGAACATGTGTCACGAATCAACGATAGGTTCTCACGGTGTCTCCGTGCACACCACTGCCGCCTCCAGCAAGGCTAGCAATGAATATTAGGATATATAGGCACCAATTTTTAAAAACCGTAATAAATTCAGTTGTTTTTTTTAAAAGGACGGCAAAAGCTTTGTCGTGATTTTTATTAGATGAAGAAAGAAAGAAAAAATGCAAGTGTTCGTCCAATTTTTTGAAAAGAAATTGGATCCAAAAACCTAATAAATTCAATTGTACTAATACATATTAAAGGATACTCCAAGTATCAGTATTATCAGGAATATTTAGGTTTGTCATGCATGACTCATGACACAAGCGATCGACACGTGCCAATTGGGCTGCATATATACGGCAGAGCATTAGAGCAACGGTTGGCTCTCTGCCTAGCCGTACTACGAATATAGAATATAACCCTGCTGCACCTCTGCTCTGCCATCCAACCACAGGAGCAAGGGTGAAAGTGAAAGGTTGACAAAAAAAATGACAACGAACCCTCCATTATTTGTTGCTCTCACACAATGACCGTGACTCCAATCCACAGCCAAACGGTATTATTTGACGATAAGAACAAAAAAACCATGGATTCCAAATGTAACCACCAATCATTCTCGCTAAAATATTATTCTCTTTTAGCTTTCGCACGTGAACAAAAAACGATAGGCCGGCCGTCTTTGTCCAAAAATCATGTGCAAACAAACACTCTTTTTTTACAAACCGTATAAAAATACAAGCATAAAAAAATTGGAAGCAGTGGTGTGTCATGCTTAAGTCATGAGACTCATGATCATGACCCTTGAGTTATCATAGTGTTATACTATCCTTTGTCCTAAAAAATACATATGCATCTCATGTCACTGTATCTAGAGGCGGAGCTCCCCAGATGGTAGGTGGGCGGCAAGGAGCCCCTAGTACCCCTCTCTTCTTCTTTAGGCGCGGCAGTCGAGCGGCGGCGCGGCTGGACACTGAAAGACTGAACAGTAATGCGTTCTTTTGGAGAGGGACAGAGGACCCAGGGGCGCATGATGGAATGAGCGAAGGCCAAAGGCCCAATACAAGGAGAGAGCCCATCAGCCTAGAAAATCACCGGCCACTGCCTTAACTCTTGATCCCCAGTCGTCGCGCCACCCTTAGCGCACCGCCGCCTAGCTGCAACCCGCCCCTTGCTGCCGCCTACCATGGTGCCGCCGCTCGCCGACGACCAAAATCTGACGCCATCTTGATTTCGTGGTTTGGCGTTTAGATGCAAAAATTTTTACAAAACAACAGTTATAATGCAGCAGATTTGGAAATCATTTAATGGGCCTCATGCAAACTGCATGCATATGGAAGCTGCATGCATGATCTTGCAACACACAATTATCATCAACTCATGTAAACAACAATTCTAATTTCGGCCACAAGAGTTTATTCCATTGTGCAAAAAGAAGATTCCCCATCACATCAAAATGTCGGCACATATATGAAGTACTAAATGTAGATGAAATCAAAAACTAATTGCACAGTTTTATTGTACTTTGCGAGACAAATATTTTAAACCTAATTAATCAATGTTTGAACAATTATTAGCAAATAAAAACAAAAAGCTACGGTAACCGGCACAGTGATTCCGGCGCCGAATCGGGCGATCTAAACACGGCCGAAATATCATCACATGGAGCGAACTAGGACACGTACAGCAAAGTACAGAGTAACTGTTGGTACAGTGGAGCGAGGCTGAGATAGGAGATAGATAGCACTGCCGCAGAACACCGGGCGAGAAAACCGCACCAGTGCAACGCAATTCACATTAATTTTATCATTATATATATAATAAATACATGTGGTGTGCGACGACGCCGCAGTTGGGTGCCGAAAAGGTGACCTTTCTTTCCCCACCGGCCACCGCCGCGCGCGGCAGATTCCGACGAGGGCAAAAGCGCTGCGACGGCGACGGCGGAGAGGCTCAGAGAGCATGGGGGATTCTCTTCGGGCAACGAATCCGACATCGACCTCAGGCCTGAACGAACCTGCGACGAGGACCCGTTCCCGCTCGGATAAACCTCGGCCAGGAATATCACCATCCTGCTTTTCCCTTGCAATCCTCCCCTGACAACGATCGCCGATGCGACGACCGGCATCTTTCTGAAAAAGCATATTATTACCAGCAGGAGCAGGCGAGCAGGTGCCCAGCTTCATCATCTCAGGTTTATTACACGCATCAACCCTACTGGTGAACCGAAGAGTCTGCTGTGGATGCAACAAATTTGTAGTTGATACAGTCTACCAAAAAAGAAGAAAAAGGAGCAACCTGCAAACCACTTGTGTCTAAGGCCGGCTAACGAGCCAGCTCGGCTCGGCTCGTTCTGGCTCGTTAGGATAACGAGCCAGCTCGGCTCGGCTCGTTATCCTAACGAGGCAGAAAGCCAGCTCGGCTCGGCTCGTTACGAGCTCGAGCTGGCTCGTTAGGCTCGCGAGCCAGGGGAAAAAAATACAAAATATAATATTTGTATTTATCTAAAGCATAAAAATATTAATAATATAAAAATAATATATTCAATAGCTTTAAATCGAACAAAATATTCATATGAGCTAACATATCATCTATTTGTGAAGTGCAAACCATGAAATAATACAAAACTAATATAAGTTATGATGACTTTTTCTCTAAAACTACGGCTCGTTTGGCTCGCGAGCGGTTCACGAGCCAGCTCGAGTTGGCTCGTTATAGCTAACGAGCTAAAATCCTGGCTCGGCTCGGCTCGTTATCATAACGAGCCGAGCCGAGCCGAGCCAGCCACGAGCCGAGCGAGCTAACGAGCTTCGAGTTTTTCGTCCAGCCTTACTTGTGTCTATGCATGGACCATGGTCGTTGAAAAGACCCTATAATGTTCTAAAATAAATGGCCAAAGAAACTGAGACATCAGAGATCTCTGCTGGGCCAGAGTGGCATGACATCCAACAAAGACACAGCAACCGATAATCTGAACCGAGGCCACGACCACCCAACAAAGGAAGGGCTGGCTAATGCAAGAGACTGGCAACTCCACTGGCAGGTTAGCAGTGATGCTGCTACAAAGACACCCAGACTGATGCTGCTACAATTACACAACTGAATATGACGATGACACAAACAGCAGCAACTCCACTGGCAGGTTAGCATGGGTGTAATCTTACAATAGCTAGAAAAGAATACACCAATACTAGCACGAAAAAAGTGACAGTTCATTCAGCTAATGTCACTACAACTACTCCACAAACGAGTACTCCTAATAGACCCACATTGTACAGAGAGCTTCAAGACAGAAGCTGTTGGATCGCCGCCTTTTGGTCACCTGTTAGACTAGTGGGGAACTTGATCTGAAACTTGATCCTCAAGTTCCCCTTTCTAGACGGCTCCCTTGTGATTGGCATGCCTTCACCCTGCACAACTTCCTCATAAGTAGGACTCACAACTGACTTCACGGGGATAGTCAGGGTTCGTCCATCCAGGGTCGTCACTTGGACTGTGCAGCCTGTCAATGCCTCTACTAGAGAGATCTTATGAGTGTAGATAAGGTCGTTCTTATCCCTCTTGAACCTGGGGTGCGCCCGTTCTTCTATTATGAAAATTAGATCTGATGGTGTAACATTACGAGCCTCATTGCCTTTATCAAGAAAGGTGATCTTTGTGCCCTTCTTCCATCCAGGCTTGATATCTATCGTCAGGATCTCCTCACGATTTGTTGGTTTCCTTCACAAAAAATATGAAATGTATTCTCAAAACAAGATAGGAAAATAATGAGATTGCCTATTCTGGACAACTAAAAAGCTTTGATCATTTAAAGTTTCAACCTACTCGAACCTAGCAACTTGATATGATAATTTAATGCTTAGTCTTATCCATCCAGCACAGTTTCACAACTAAACACTCATCAATCACATAAACAAGCATGTGCCAAACATATGATGTTTCTCAATAGGGGCAAACAAAGAAACTGCATCTATACCATAATGTCTTGAGCTGTATGTTTGACAAAGCACCACGTCATTGCAATCATTAAAATTAGTTTAGAAGGCAATTTATCACAATCCATCCCTTTCTTGTATGGACCTACTTCAAAAAGTGGCTTTGCCCCATAATGATAACTATATTGATAAAAGGCAAGCACATGATGAAAGTATGAAACTATACACCATGCTGTGCTGCTCCGAAGTCATTGAAAGCAACGTGTGTTTCAATATTAGAACTTTACAAGATGATATTATATTCCACCTCAATCAATTACAGATATCCAGTCTTTAAGAAATAATATATTCTGCATAGTTGTGTTTAATCAGAATCACAGGTCCCTCAATGTCCATGTGAAATATTTTATTTACCATCACGAACTAGCTGCTTCACTCAAAAAGAGTAACAAATCACATATTCTTAGTTCAACAAGTGCTCCCATCAGTATTCATGTGTTCAATACCTCGGAAGTAATAAACACAATACAGTAAATCCACAAGAAACTGCACACCAATAGATCTACCCTGAGTTCAAACATTAGTCACAGCTGTCTACCTCCAGTGATCCTTAATAAATCAGCAAATCATCTGTGAAATGTACAAGCCCAGCTATCAAATTATGAATGCCTCCGAACGCTCTAATATCCTTGTACAACGCGTGCGTTTAGGATAGAAACTCAGCCTCTTAGCCCCTTAACTGAAGAAGCTACTGTCTTACCCCACACATTTTGTCTTGTGGCATCTATAATTTGAACCCCTTCAAATTTGATTTCGAGTAGAATATGTAACAGAAGTTGTAAGCATGAGGTACACTGGTACAGACATAAAAACTTCCCATTGTTACAGTCTCACAAGTTAGATGGTCAAAAAACATGGATATGAAGTTGTCAAGAGATCCTACCAGCAATCTTTATGCGGCATTCCAGGAATAGCAAGCAGGCTAGACAGCTGACTTTTGGAAGTGTTTAGGTCACAACATGAAAGTATTTATTTATTTATTTCGTTGGTATTAAAAAAATAGACAAGGCAGTGAGAACAGCACAAAACAAGGAAAAGCATCACTAAATGAAATCCTGTTAGCAATGTCCAAAAATGCATACTCATGAGGATAAAATAAAAACAGGATAGAAAAACATGATTAACTCAAGGGAATCACTTTGTTTAAAAAATACTCAAGCAAATCACCTTGTTCCAACCAAAAAAAACTCAAGCAAATTGTAGTGCAAAAAATAAGAACAGAGTTGACATAATGACATGTTGAGCTGGACATAAATTGGATATCCCCATGCGAAACAAATTATGCAGTATGCACCGTGCAATACATATACACCACCCTAATATCATATCCGAAGGATATTGCCAACTCCAAATAAATCAAGAATTATGGCTAAGATTAAAAGCTAACAACAAAGTCAGCTTGGCCACCATGGGAAGCACATTATAGAGTTATGGTTAATGTGCGTAGACAAGGTCAGAATACCTTGTGTATCGCCCAAAAGAATGAGAAAGTATCAAGGGGCAACAACAGCTGAAACATCATGGACTGAGACACAGGAAGATTCAATTAACATTATTCAGTAGAGAGAGTGCTGGAGAATTAAGACTGACAGACTTGAGCCGATAAGATAAATCAGACAAACAAGAAGCAAACCAATGGCCATTTGCCTACAAGGAGTGCGGGTGTGCACTCAGCCCACCAGCCTGACTTGGTGCAGAAATCAATTGCAAAGACCCTATATGCCTCTGATAAATTCGTATTGGGTTTAGGTGCACATGTACATGGGTGGTGATGGTAGAGAGTTGTGTGCTCGCACGCGTGTGTGTATGCCTTGTACACAATTACTGTCACAATAGAAAGACGACATAAGACAGATTAAACCACACTTGTATCATTCTTGCCTTATCTCTTCTAGTCCTCTTTCGTTGTGTCTACCATCCCTCCCAAGTTTTTCTCTCCGGCCAACCTTTCCTCTCATGCTCCACAGTTTCCCTGCCCTAAAAATTCTAATGTGCAAGCACAATGTGCCAACCAAAGTCAGAAGATGCACAACGAAAGCCACGACCTAGCATAAAGTCTCTACAAATCCTACAACAACCCACGGACTTGCTCAATCATCAAGGCTGAAACGATTCTTTACAAAAGAACAGAATGCTATAACCTGTGGTCAGTCTGTATTCTGCAGGAAACAAATTGGGCAAGGAATCGGCGGTCTCACCCAGCGACGTCAAGGACATCCCTGGAGATCTTCACCTTCTTAGTGGCCCCTTTGTACAGTTCCTCCAAGGTGCAAGCCAGCGGACGCTCGATCGGCGGCGCCTTCCTCTGCACCGGCGCGCTCGACGCCTCCCCTGGCCCAGCGGCGCCAACGAACATCGGGAACCCGGGGGGAACGCCGACGCCGGGGGTACGGGGGCCTGCCCCCGCGAACCCGCCGCCGAATATCTCGGAGAAGATCTCCTCGGCGCTCCTCGTGTTGAAGCGGAACCCGTGGAGGCCGGCGCCGGGGCCGTGCGTGGAGGCGGAGGCGGAGGGCGGGGGCGCGCCGGCCTTGAGGCCTTCCTCGCTATACTGGTCGTAGATGGCGCGCTTCTGCGGGTCGCTGAGCACCTGCGAGTGGGGGAGCCAAGGCCAATCGAGAGGGAGGTCAAGCAGATGGGGTTTCCCGGCGGTAATGGAGGATGAGGGGGAGGGATATGGGTACGGACGTCGTAGGCCTCGGAGACCTGCTTGAAGAGGGTGTCGGCCTGCGGCGAGGGGTTCTTGTCGGGGTGGTACTTCATGGCGAGGCGGCGGTAGGCCTTCTTGAGCTCGTCGTCGGTGGCGCCGCGGCCGACGCCCAGTACCTTGTAGTAGTCCACCCCCATCGGCGGCGACTGGCGTTGCCGGCGGGCGGGCGGGCGGGCGGTGCGGTTTCTGCTGCTCCCGAGCTCCTGACGAGGGTTTTGGATTTTGGTTGGTACAGGTAGTTGGCAGGTTGGTTTTCAATGCTCTGCTATCCGATGTTTTCTTTTTTTTTCCCCTTTTTGCTTGGATATTTACCTCCTTGAGTTCGAAGGTCTTTATTTTTTATTATTTCTTGTGTCATACTAGGCTACTATTACTCGTGTTTTCTGATTTTCTGTTATATTATTTCCTTAGACCTGGTTTGGATACTCTCGTGGGGTATAAATAAATTAGTTTAAGTTTCATCCTAATTCAACCTAATACGTGTAGATTGAGACACATACGAGGATATCCAAACAAGGTCTTCTAGTTGTCCTACCACGCGTGTGTTTTTGTCTAAAACATATTCTTTTTTGTCTTAAAATAAATGCACATCTTATGAAAAGTTAAATTCTTAAAGTCTAACCAAATATAATACTTATATACTAATATTTATAAGAAATCAAACTTTCAAAGTTATATATATACACACACTAATGTTTATAATACATAATAAGTATTTTAAATTTAATAGTAATATTTTTTTATAAATATATTAAGAGCACTTGATGATATTTCATATAAATTTAAACGAATAAAAATAACTTACTCTTAAAAAACAAGAGATACACTTGTTGTGAGACGGAGAGAATATAAGGCAACAACTACTAATCTTAACCTCTAGGTATTTGCTTCAGTAATAAGTAAAAGAATTTCAATATACTCCCTCTATTCAGATAAACATGTATTCTAGAGGGGGAGTGTGTCCAAAAAGAACGTAACACCATAGGAATAACGATGATGCTGGTACATGGGCATCCGTCTAGTCATGTTCCGTCCGGATGGCTCATTCTCGGGCCTGCCCAACAATCGAGCCCAACAAGCCTCCTTCGCTCCACCTTCAGTATGATATGGTTTTCTCCAATCCAAAAAATAAAAAATATGATGACATTTCCTTTCCTTACTGTCGTATGCATGTGATCGCCGCTGGCCTTCTCCAATGTGACAGCCTTCTCCGCCCGCAGCCTTCCCGTCTAGACGTCGAGCGCGTACTCCGTCTCACTGCTGTTGAGCGCCCATCCCACGCCACTCGCTCCCGCCATGAAAGGATCAAGATGCCCAAGAGGGGGGTGAATTGGGCTTTTCTAAAAATTAATTACAAGAATTAAATCCTAAAAGCCAAACTCACCCCTAGTGCCTACTAGTGTTCCTTGTGATTCTACCGATAAAAGTTTTGCACCCTAACTTCCAATCCTAGACTAGCATGGCAATTCTAGGAAAGTAAACAAGCAATGAAAGTAATGCACGAAAGTAAATGCTTGAAAGTAAGGGTTAGGAACACGGCGATGTTTTGCCGAGGTATCGAAGAGTCGCCACTCCCCACTAGTCCTCGTTGGAGCACCCGCGCAAGGGTGTAGCTCCCCCTTGATCCGCGTAAGGATCAAGTGCTCTCTACGGGTTGATTCTTCGACACTCCGTCGCGGCGAATCACCTAAAACCGCTCACAACTTGAGTTGGGCCACCCACAATCTCGTCGGATGATCACCAAACTCCCAATCACCACCAAACCGTCTAGGTGATGGCGATCACCAAGAGTAACAAGCTAGAACTCTCATTTGACCACAACAAGCCTAATGAGAAGATGGATGCACACTTGCTACACTCTTGTCACTAGAGAGGATTCTCAAACTTTGATTCTTAAATCTCTATCCTCACTAGGGCTCTTGCACTCCCTTGCACTTCAAAGGTGTTTCTCAGCTGAACAAATGAGCAAGAGACCTCTAAAAGAGGTGGAGGGGATGTATTTATACACCCCTCAGACAAATCCAACCGTTATCTGTCGAAACAGCAAAATGCGCACTGACCAGACGCGCCGGTCGACATGACCGGACGCGCTGGTCAAGTGTAACGGTCGGAAACCAAAAGTTACACTGAGTGACCGGACGCGTCGATCTGAAATGACCGGACGCGCCGATCTGAGATGACCGGACGCGCCGATCAGGGATGACCGGACACGTCCGATCATGCAAGAGCTTTACTGGAAAATGACCTGACGCACGACCGCGTCCGATCATAGGTGACCGGACGCGTCAGGTCACCACGGGACCTTACTGGAACATGACCGGACGCGCCGGTCACTTCACAGTCGCGTCTGATTACACTGTTTACCCTCTTGAACACGTGTCAGACTGACCACCGCGTCCGGTCCTCTCAAGGACCGCGTCCGGTCGATCAGTAGAACCCGCACTGTTTTGTTAGTACTGATCGGACGCGTCCGGTCATGACCAGAACCGTGTCCGATCACAGGTAAACTGCCCAAATGTCTTCTAAACGCGTCGCAACTTGAACCAAGTTGCTTTCAACTAAACTCTGAGCTTTTCAAGAGCTACCTAGTGCTAAGTTTGACAAGTGTGCACCACACCTAAACAGAAGACTCACCTAGGTCAAGCTACTCGCTCATGCCCCCGTTTATAGTACGGTCAAAGGAAGAAACAAAGATCCTAACGACTATTCCAGATGTAACTCAACACCTTGACATCCGAAACTAACCGTCCTTAATCTTGCCATTGATTCTTTGAAAACCGAAATGATTTCTATCAAGGGACATGAATATCATATTGCCCAAAGCAGTTATCATCTCCATGACCTAACTTACCAACGTTTCTGCAAAACACATGTTAGTCATGGTAATAATGTGTTGTCATCAATTACCGAAACCAACACCGGGGCCTAGATGCTTTCAATCTCCCCCTTTTTAGTGATTGATGACAACACTTAGATTCAGAAGATATGAGTTGAGGTTTTCGATTGTGCTTGGTTCACATAAGCATAAAGCTGTAAGCACAAGGGGTTAGTCATTGCTTATGTGTTCCAAGCCAACTGAGTGTACTCATAAGATAAAACATGAAGAGTTAGTACATATAAAACATAGCTCATATGAAATCGGAGTAAGGTACGGAAGCACAACCTTATGAGCTAAACACTATTAAGTGACATAATTATTAAGACATAGTCTCACAAACTCAAAGTCACACAATGCAGGGCGAGAAAATAAACATGATGTATGAAGTAGCACACATAAGAACGAAACCCTCTATCGACACTCCCCCTGAATCTATGCTCTCTCTCCCCCTTTGGCATCAACCGCCAAAAACTAATCTAAGGATCTGATGAGGGAACATAAGCTATCGTGTTGGGTGCCGAGGAGCGCGAAGTGATCATGAACTGTGAAGTATCCTTCTCAGACTCTGAACTATCAGGCTGACCCTCTGTAGATGGACGTGGCAGTGAAATAGTCTAGGTCTGTAGAGGAGGTGCAACAACTAAAGATGTAGAAGCAACAATAGGATCAGTCACTGTCGCCTGAGCCTAAAAGACACCAAGAGTGGGAGGATCTGTAGATGCGACTGAAGATGGCAGAGTGTCTGTAGTGGCGGCCCCTGTCACTAGAAATGCAACAGTCTCTGAAGCCGACATGTCTGAGTTAGTCACAAAGGTAGAGTGTGACGGTGTCGGCTGTCCAGTCAGCTCACTGTATGTGGCACTGAAGTCAGGGAATATAGTGCCTAAAAGTAGGTGAGGTCCCAGCTGAGCTGGTGGAGTGAATCCTGTCTGGATAGGCGTATAGCTCGGAGACTGAAATGTCTGCGGTATCTGCTGCTGAGGGGAGGTATACTAAAAGCTTGGGTGCCCCTGACTCTGAGGTCCACTGGACTGTAAGGCCGGAGTCAGGACAAACGGTGGTGGCGGTACTCCCACAGTGACAAGGTGGCGCAGGAGCTCTAAGTACTGCTGCTGAGTGGCTGCCTGCTGCCTCTGCATCTCGAACTGCTATCGCTGAAACTCGAGCTGCTGCCTCTGGAGCTCGTCCTGGTGAGCCTGAATCTGTGCGAACGCTGCAGCTGAGTCCTGTGCCTGTCGCTGCATCTGGATCTCCTGTCGCTCCTGGGCCTGGGTCAACCTCTCAAGTATAGCCACCATGGATGGATCTGAGCGGGAGGTTGAGCCAGAGCCACCGGCCTCATGGTCGTGAGGCCGAGGAGAGCGGTACCGGGGGATGGGCTGATAATCCTCATCTATGCTATCAGTGGCCACATCCTCCGCTTGATCAGCTGGCTGAGCGTCTAGATCTACGAGCTTTGCCTCGGGAAGACCCTCAATGGTCTCGTCCTGCTCAGCAGCTGTCTCCGATACCTCTGGCCTCTGACGCTGTCCTAGGCTAGGTGCCTGCTCTCTGGTAACCGAAGCCCACAGCTGGCGGATGTCATACTCTAGAAAGGCTATGGTGGTATTAGAAATTTCTGCTCTAATCTCTGCAGGCAACTCACAGGCAGACCTGATGATGAAGCAAATCCAATTATCATATGGTAGCTGCTTGTGACCCTTGAAGCCTTCTGCCAAGGTGTCCTCCATCTCACAAAGCATCAGATCCCAAAGGTCAAACAGGGTCTGTGAGACGAGATGATGTACGACCCACAACTGCATGCGAGTCAGACCCTCTCTGTATCCAAGTCTCGGAAGAAGTGTCCTCCTCACTATAGCATCCAGTACTCTCGCTATGGGTGTCAGGCTGGCTGGTGTGCGTCGAGACCCTTCGCCAAAAGGCTCACGGAAGCAGGGTCAGATCAAATCAATAGGGGGCACTGTCCCGCCGTGAGGGTGTCTCAGAGGAGCAGTCTGTCCGAAGCACAGCTGATGGATCTTGGTCTCTAAACCAGGGAGTCGGAGAATCTCCCGTACTATGGTACTGTATAATCTACGGTCACGACCTCTAAAGGCAAAGTGAATGAACTGGTGTGCTGGGTCAATCCACAGTGAGGAATAAAACTCTCTGACCCAGGTCCCACAGTACGCTCTAGTCCGTCCAAGAAGATCTGATAGTCCAGGCAGAAAGGACAGATGCAGACGAAGCTGCTCACCAACCACCTCAACTAAGGCCTCCAGTCAACAGACTCTCTATGGTCTGAAAGTAATCCCGCTGTCGACATATGCCCTGTATAAGTCCTCGTGCAGAGGAGTGTAGAAGCCCTCTGACTCCCGGGGATCCTGCTGAGGTGGGAACCACCGAGTGACCTCAACAAATCTGAGGCCCTAGACCTGTCTGGCTGTAGCATCCCTGAGGTCAAAGTGCTCAACAAGGGGGTGACCTCTAGCCCTGGGAGGTGGACGACCTCCACGACGCTGACCCTCTGGCCTGGGAGTGACCTGAGCTCGCGTATGTCCTGAGCGACGACGCTGTGGAGTGTGAACTGTCTGCTCCTCAGTCTCCTCTAGATCCTCTAAAGGCTGCTCTGCAGGGGCATCCACTATCTCCTCTGTAGCCTCCACTGTCTCCTCTATGGCCTCTGTACCGAGTTGTCGACCTTCAAGGTGAAAGCGACTCTTGCCAATACGAATACTACTGCTCCTGCCACCTCTCTCTGCTGCCTCTGCTGCATCTGCAACTACTTGAGCTACCTCTGCCTCTGTAAGAGTTCTCTTTCTTTTCTTGGCAGCAATCTTTACTCGCTTCCTGCTAGCTACCTCTGTCCTCCTGGGGGGACTGTCATCCCCGTCACTAGGTGCCCCACCAGCGTTCTTGCAACGAACCATCCTGACAAGCGGTTGTACTGAGGCAAACTGAAAAGTAGCAGATGATGTACTGTCACTCGTGAGGCTTGGCCTCAATCTGTATCTGCAGGCTTGGCCATGGATTCACAACTGATCACCTGACAAACTCAGCACTGACAGGACAAACTGAAACGATAGAATAGATGGATCTACTATAAGCAACATATATTATCTAAAAGATAAGTGAGATCCTAATAAGAGCAAGAAGGTGAGGTAAGATATGAAAGGACCGCGATAGCTACCTCGACGGGCGATGATCCGATGAGCGGAAGACGATCTCGACACGTTAGGGTTACCCGGAGACGGCGATCGAAACCCTGGAATACCGAGAGATCGACGATTGAATTAGTAATTCATCGGAAAAAATCGACGGTAAACCCTAATCCAAGGAGAAAACATCACCTTGCGGAGACGAAGACGATCACGGAGATGAAAACTCGCGAAAGTCTCGGCGAAACAAATCGGTGGCTAGGGTTAGGGTTTTTGCGGCGAAGGGTGAGGACTTCGGAGGTGGGCGCGCGCGGCAAGGAAAAGGGCTCAAGGAGGAGCTAGGGCGCAGGCTGCTCCGAGGTCTCTGGCGGCGCGGCTGCGGCGGCGCGGCTCCAGCGAGGTCTGCACGGCGTGGGCGCGGCTGCGGCTCGGTGCGGGCGCGGGCACGGGTACGGCGGCGCTGCGGCACAGCACGGGCGCGGGCGCGGGCACGGCGGCGCTGTGGCACGGTGGGGGCGTGGCTGCGGCTGTGCACGGCGGCGGAGGCACGGCGGCTCGGCGATTCAGCGAGAACGGCGAGTACGGCGATGGCAGATGAAAAAGAAGAAATCGAGATCCAACCGTACGGTTAAAAAGGGTGAGATCCGCTTTTTGCGTGATGACCGGACGCGGTGCAGGCAGCGTCCGGTCACATTCCAGTAAGCTCTTGGAATGGCCAGACGCGTCTGATTATCCACGATCGGACGCTGACAGCGTCCGGTTAGATTTTGCCCGGAAAGTTAGAACGGATGACCGGACGCGGTGGTGGTTACCAGGACCGGACGTGATGGTCGGCAGAGGCGCGTCCGGTGCAGCGTCCGGTTAGAGATTTCGAAGAAAAACTTCGGGAATGACCGGACACGCTGGTGGACGCCGAGACCGGACGCGGTGGTGAAGCTGAACCGCGTCCGGTCCAGCGTCCGATCGCTGTAAAAAGCTTTTTTTTCAAACCATTTTTTGACGGGACTTCTCCCAATCAAATTCCAATTCAAAGAGACTCAAATAAACACCAATTGGAACCTGATATGAGTGACCTCACTCAAACCCTCAAAATTTTTAAAATATTTTGCCTTAGGCTAGTATTATTTTTAAGAAAATATTCAATAAACACCCGAGGAGCAACGTATGGCCATGCAATAGAGTTTATGAACCCTTGGGAGCTTCAAATGTTGTCTCTATTCATGGACGAATACAGAGGTTACTCAAAGCTAAACCGAAGAGAAACGACAAAGCAACAACCATGCATATGCAATGCAAAATAAAAAAGGAAGGCTAGGTTGCTTGTCAAGTTTGATCCATGGTTAGGCTTTTTCACTCCTCTAAAGAAGGGTTATCGTAACCATATTAGACAAGTCCTAGATGCATTGTGGGAAAATAAACATGACATAAATACAATGCAATGCAAGGGACAACACAAGCTCATTTTTTAAAGTTACTAGAATCAAGCACATTTAGTTCACTTCTCAACCTACAAAAGGTAGCCTCATCTAAAGGTTTAGTGAAGATATCCGCTAATTGATTTTCACTTCTTACACCTTCTAGTGATATATCATTTTTAGTAACATGATCTCTTAGAAAGTGGTGGCGGATATCAATGTGCTTGGTACGAGAGTGTTGTACCGGATTATTAGCAATTTTAACCGCACTTTCATTATCACATAAAAGCGGCACCTTTTTAAGAATAACTCCATAGTTTAGGAGGGTTTGTTTCATGTATAGGATTTGTGCACAACAAGCCCCCGCGGCAATGTATTCCGCCTCGGCGGTGGACAAAGCCACAATATTTTGCTTCTTAGATGACCAAGATACTAAGGATCTCCCAAGCAAATGGCATCCTCCGGATGTGCTTTTTCTATCAATTTTGCAACCGGCATAATCCGAATCAGAGTAGCCAACTAGTTAGAATCTAGCTCCTTTGGGGTACCAAAGTTCGATGCTTGGGTATACTTAAGGTATCTTAGGATTCTTTTTATGGCACTTAGGTGAGGTTCTTTCGGGCACGCTTGAAAGCGAGCACACATGCACACACTAAACATGATATCGGGCCTAGATGCGGTAAGGTACAACAAGCTACCAATCATAGAACGGTAAAGAGTTTGATCGATTGGTTTACCTCCCTCATCTAGGTCGAGATGTCCATTAGTTGGCATTGGGGTCTTGATTGGCTTGCATTCTTCTATCTCGAATCTTTTGAGAAGATCCTTGGTATACTTTTCTTGAGAGATAAAAATCACTTCTCTCATTTTCTTGACTTGAAACCCAAGGAAGAATGTTAGCTCACCAATCATTGACATCTCGAACTCTTTTGACATCAATTCACCAAATTCTTTGTAATAATCTTCATTTGTTGACCCGAAGATAATATCATCAACATAGACTTGACAAATAAAGATCTCTTTATTAAACTTCTTGGTGAATAGTGTGGTGTCAACCTTCCCAATAATGAAGCCCTTCTCAATGAGGAAGTCCCGGAGGCACTCATACCACGCTCTAGGGGCTTGCTTGAGCCCATATAGCGCCTTGGACAACCTATAAACATGATTAGGATATCTAGGGTCTTCAAACCCGGGAGGTTGTTCAACATAGACTAGTTCATTTATGAAGCTATTTAAAAATATACTTTTCACATCCATTTGATATAGTTTCATATCATGATGTGATGCATATGCAAGAAGGATACGAATGACTTCAAGTCTTGCAACGGGTGCAAAAGTCTCTCCAAAATCAAGACCTTCAACTTGAGAGAACCCTTTTGCCACTAGTCTTGCCTTGTTTCTTTACTACTACACCTTGATTATCTTGCTTATTGCGGAACACCCACTTGGTTCCAATGACTCTTGCACCTTTTGGATGCTCTTCAAGTGTCCAAACTTGATTGCGGTCGAAGTTGTTCAATTCTTCATGCATGGTATTCACCCAATCCGGATCTTAAAGAGCTTCTTCTACATTCTTAGGTTCAAGACAAGAGACAAAAGAGTAATGTTCAACAAAAGAAGTAAATTTTTGAGATCGAGTCATTACACCCTTTATAGGACTCCCTATGATGAGATCTTGTGGATGTGCTTGAATTAGGGGTGAGTTTCTTCGATCAACCACTTGAGGAGTAGGATGGGGAGCATCAACATCTTATGCTTGTGACTTGGCTTGTTGATGAGAGAAATGAGTATCTTTATTTTCAACTCTCTCATTCTTATCATCATCTTGAGACACATATGATGAAGATGGTGGATTGACAATTTGTACATCGTCTTCATCATCTTTAGGCTTGATGTCTCCCACCGGCATGTTCTTCATGGCCTCCCTCAATGGTTCATCACCTACATCATCACAATTCTCAATTGCTCCTTGGGAGCCGTTAGATTTATCAAATTCCACATCATATGTTTTTTCAACCAAACCGGTTGCATGGTTAAATACTCTATATGCTTTGGACTTTGATGAGTAACCAACAAGAAAACCAATATCACGTCTTTGGAACTTTCCTAGGTGTTGACGCTTCTTGTAGATGTAGCATTTGCAACCAAACACCCGGAAGAATGAGACGTCCGGCTTTTTCCCATTTAGCAACTCATAAGGGGTCTTGCAAAGGAACTTTTGTAGGAAGAGGCGATTTGAAGCATAGCATGCGGTGTTGATTGCCTCGGCCCACAATTTTTTCGATGTATTGTACTCATCTAGCATTGTTCTTGCAAGAGTGATCAAGGTCCGGTTCTTTCTCTCAACTACACCATTTTGTTGAGGAGTGTAGGTTGATGAAACTTCATACTTGATTCCAATCTCATCACAATAAGCTTCAATGTTGGTGTTATCAAACTCTTTCCTATTGTCACTTCTAATTTTCTTTATCTTGACTTTAAATTCATTTTGAGATCTCTTTGCAAACTTCTTGAAGCAATTTGCCACTTCGGATTTGTCATGAAGAAAGAAAGTCCAAGTGTATCTTGAGTAGTCATCCACAATCACTAGGCAATAGAGATTTTCACCCAAGCTCTTGTAAGTTGTAGGACCAAACAAATCCATGTGTAGAAGTTCTAGTACTCTTGATGTTGACATGTAGGCTTTGGTTGGATGAGTGTTTGCAACTTGTTTGCCGGCTTAACATGCACTACAAGGTTTGTCCTTCTCAAACTTTACATCCTTCAAACCTCTCACTAATTCTTTCTTCAATAGCTTGTTGAGAGTGTTCATTCCAACATGAGCAAGCCTCCTATGCCAAAGCCATCCAAGTGTGGCTTTGGTGAATAAACATGTCATCAAGTTTGCATCTTCGGAGGTGAAGTCAACAAGATAGAGATTATTGTATCTAAAGCCCAAATGTGATCTTGTCTTGACATACCCCATTCTCTTCAAGTGAGGTGAACATAAGAGGATTACCGGTCATATGTTGTGTGCAACCACTATCAATCACCCAATGAGATCCACCGGTCTTGTAGTTCACCTACACATAAGAGATCAAGCCTTTTGTTTAGGGACCCAAACTTGAGAGGGACCCTTAACTTTCTCAACTAGTGACTTGGCAACCCATATTTTCTTAGGCCTATTCTTGTTAGGGGGACCTAAGAACATGACTTTCATCTTTCCACTTGTGTCCTTTCTAAGCATGTAATGAGCATTGAAGGCAAAGGGTCTAGCATGCTTGGGAAAGGGTTGTGGTGGTGGAGTTTTGCACTCATGAGCAAAATGGCCTTCTTGTCCACACTCAACACATCCTTTGGCTTGGGCTTTGACTTGCTTTGTTATTGTTGAGCTTTGACCTTCTTCTCTTGATTTGCCAAGTACCCAATGCCACTCCTATCCATCTTCATGATGGTGTTCATGAGTAACTCACTTTGCAAATGTTGACCTCTTGTGAACTTGCTTAGGCTAGTTTTCAGATGCTCTTTTTCTTGCTTGAGCTTCTTGTTTTCTTCAATAAGTGACTCATTTGAAGCTTGCTTTTCAAGA
Organism: Saccharum hybrid cultivar R570; assembly: GCA_038087645.1. Lineage (NCBI taxonomy): Eukaryota > Viridiplantae > Streptophyta > Magnoliopsida > Poales > Poaceae > Saccharum > Saccharum hybrid cultivar. The sequence goes on along the minus strand of JAQSUU010000410.1, from coordinate 3,067,828 downwards.
GCCATTAACTTCTTGTTCTCAACTTTAAGCATCTCATTCTCACTCTTGAGCTTGACATACTCATCATAGTTGTCGGACTCAACCACACTCTTGCCTTTGCCGCTAGAGCCTTGCTCAAAGTTCTCAACAATTAAATCATCACATGATGTAGCTATATCAATCTTAACAACTTGGTTAGTAGCATCATGTGTCTTAAGGGCAAGCTCATTAGCAACAATAAGAGTATCATAATTGATTTTCAATGCGGTATATTCATCTTTTAGCAAGTTTAGCCTAGTGATGAGTTCACCATGCTTCTTCTCAATTTTATCATGTTTATCTCTAAGCTCCTTGTTAGAAGTTTTGAGCTCCTTAAGAGAAGAAGACATAGTTTCATTTTGACCTTTGAGCTCATCACTAGTCTTATGTGCATTCTCAATCTTAGATAAGAGTGATTCATTTTTATGTTGAAGCTCATCATTTTTATTTCTAGTTCTTCTTATGATTTTAGAGTATTTGTTTAACAATTTTACAAGTTCATCATAAGAAGGTGCATCATATTCATCATCACTATCACTATCATCATCATCACTATCACTATTTTGTACCTTTCGATCACCCTTAGCCATAAGGCATAGATGAGTAGTGGAAGATGATGGTGAAGGTGGCGATGAAGGTAGTGATGAAGATGTCGGTGAAGATGATGATGGCCCAATCATAAGTGCGGTGATCTTCTCTTTTTCATTGTCACTTTCATCGCCGGAGGACTCACATGATGATTCAATGTCGGTGAGCCAATCACCAACAATATAAGCTTTGCATCCCTTTCTTCTTCTTGTAGAACTCTCTTTTCTTGCCATCTTTCTTTTTGTATGGCTTGTTCTTTCTTTTCTCATCTTCTTTATCACTTGAATCATCTTTCTTGCCCTTGTATTTGTTCTTGTACTTGTCTTTTGGAGGCTTCGGGCATTGATGAGCTCGGTGGCCAAGTTCACCACAATTGAAGCAATCCATTTCGGATATTGGCTTCCTTTTGCTACTTGTGAAGAATTTCTTCTTCTTGCCATCGAACTTGATGCCACTCTTGTTGAGCTTCTTTAGTATCTTGGTGGTCTTCCTCACCATGAGTGCAAGTGATGCATCATCAATATCACTTTCACTTGAGCTTTCTTGCACTATCATGGCTTGGCCCTTCTTCTTTTTCTTTTCATGGCTAGCTTTGAAGGCCAAGTCTTTCTTCTTGGAAGATGATGAGCTCTCTTCCGAAGTGATGTGCATGTACATCTCATGTGCATTGATCTTTCCCAATACTTGAGTCGGTGTTGCGGCAGAGAGATCACTTTGGTGAAGTACGGTGACAATGTGTCCATACTTCTCAACGGGAAGAACACTCAAGATCCTCCTTGCAACATCCGATTGACTCATTTGAGTGAGTCCAAGAGCATTGAGATCTTCTACAAGAACATTCAAACGAGTGTACATCTCATTAGCACTTTTTTTGGGAAGCATCTCAAAAGAATTAATCTTCTTTAAAGCAATGTGATAGCGTTCCTCACGCTCACTCTTAGTTCCCTCATGGAGAGCACAAAGATTTTCCCATAATTCATGAGCGTTTTTGGCATTACACACATGATTGAAGATATCTTTACCTAAGCCCCGGTAGAGTGTATTTTTTGCCTTTGCATTTCACCGGTCGTACTTCTCCTCGTCACCACTTGGGTTGGCGGGATCCCTTATAGGAGGAAGCCCTTTGGTTGCGGCTCTAAGGCACCTAACATCTATGGCTTCGAGGTACGCCTCCATATGAATTTTCCAATATGGAAAATCGTCTCCCTCAAAAGTGGAAGATGGTCCTTCTCCATTAGACATCTTGCTCTAGGCGGTGAAGCCTAAATAAAGAGCAACACGGCTCTGATACCAATTAAAAGGATCAAGATGCCCAAGAGGGGGGTGAATTGGGCTTTTCTAAAAATTAATTACAAGAATTAAATCCTAAAAGTCAAACTTCACCCCTAGTGCCTACTAGTGTTCCTTGTGATTCTACCGATAAAAGTTTTGCACCCTAAGTTCCAATCCTATACTAGCATGGCAATTCTAGGAAAGTAAACAAGCAATAAAAGTAATGCACGAAAGTGAATGCTTGAAAGTAAGGGTTAGGAACACGGCGATGTTTTGCCGAGGTATCGGAGAGTCACCACTCCCCACTAGTCCTCGTTGGAGCACCCGCGCAAGGGTGTAGCTCCCCATTGATCCGCGCAAGGATCAAGTGCTCTCTACGGGTTGATTCTTCGACACTCCGTCGCGGCGAATCACCCAAAACCGCTCACAACTTGAGTTGGGCCACCCACAATCTCATCGGATGATCACCAAACTCCCAATCACCACCAAACCGTCTAGGTGATGGCGATCACCAAGAGTAACAAGCTAGAACTCTCACTTGACCACAACAAGCCTAATGAGAAGATGGATGTACACTTGCTACACTCTTGTCACTAGAGAGGATTCTCAAACTTTGATTCTCAAATATCTATCCTCACTAGGGCTCTTCCACTCCCTTGCACTTCAAAGGTGTTTCTTAGCTGAACAAATGAGCAAGAGACCTCTAAAAGAGGTGGAGGGGATGTATTTATACACCCCTCAGATAAATCCAACCGTTATATGTCGAAACAGCAAAACACGCACTGACCGGATGCGCCGGTCGACATGACCAGACGTGCCGGTCAAGTGTAACGGTCGGAAACCGAAAGTTACGCTGAGTGACCGGACGCGCCGATCTGAGGTGACCGGACGCGCCGATCAGAGATGACCGGACGCGCCGATCAGGGATGACCGGACGCGTCCGATCATGCAAGAGCTTTACTGGAAAATGACCTGACGCACGACCGCGTCCGATCATAGGTGACCGGACGCATTAGGTCACCACGGAACCTTACTGGAACGTGACCGGACGCGCCGGTCACTTCACCGTCGCGTCCGATTACACTGTTTACCCTCTGGAACACGTGTCAGACTGACCACCGTGTCCGGTCCTCTCAAGGACCGCGTCTGGTCGATCAGTAGAACCCGCACTATTTTGTTAGTACTGACCGGACACGTCCGGTCATGACCAGAACTGCGTCCGGTCACAGGTAAACTGCCCAAACGTCTTCTAAACGCGTCGCAACTTGAACCAAGTTGCTTCCAACTGAACTCTGAGCTTTTCAAGAGCTACCTAGTGCTAAGTTTGACAAGTGTGCACCACACCTAAACAGAAGACTCACCTAGATCAAGCTACTCGCTCATGCCCTCCTTTATAGTACGGTCAAAGGAAGAAACAAAGATCCTAACGACTATTCTAGATGTAACTCAACACCTTGATATCCGGAACTAACCGTCCTTAATCTTGCCGTTGATCCTTTGAAAATCGAAACGATTTCCATCAAGGGGCATGAATACCATATTGTCCAAAGCAGTTATCATCTCCATGACCTAACTTACCAACGTTTCTGCAAAACACACGTTAGTCATGGTAATAATGCATTGTCATCAATTGCCGAAACCAACACCGGGGCCTAGATGCTTTCACGCCCATCGCACTCTCCCACCCTGCGCCGCTTGCTCCCGCCTGTTGCGCGCACCGCCTGCCCACCCGAGCCAAGCCCGGTGCTGCTAACGATGGTGGTGGTGGTGCTTGCACGGCGCCGCCTCTGACACAAAGGGCCGAAATCGTCCGGCTCCGGGCTCTCCCATGTTGCAAGCACATGTTTCAGATGTTTTGTAGGTATGTTTCAAGTGTTTCATGCGGATGTTGTAAAAGTAGATCGGGATGTTGCATATGTTGTAATGATTGTACACATATGTTGCATTGTTCCTAATGTTTCATTTGTTTTTTTCAGGCGTATGTTGCAAGTGTGTTTATGTGGATGCTGTATATGTTTCACATATATGTTGCAAGTGTTTTATTTGGATGTTGCATATGTTTGCAATTATTTTTCAAGTGTTTTGCATGTATTTCATGCGCATGTTTCGAATGTTTCAGTTGTTTCGTACTATGTTGCAATTGTTTTATTTGGATGTTTCAAAAGTAGATCGAGGTATTGTGCATGTTGCAGTGTGAGCCACTTGCCGCAGCTGTCTACTGCAGCTAATGGGGCGCCGTGCATGGAGGGGAGCGGTGTAGCAGGCGCGGAGGGGCGGAGGAAGTAGGGAAACGTGGGGGAGTGGTGCGGCAAGCCCCGCCTGTGTGCGCAGCAGGCGCTGGCGCTGGCGTCCAAACGTGGGGAGGGGGAGGGGTCGTCCGAATGTCCGGGCGTTAGGGATGACGTTGGATAAATAAGGTAGCTAGGGACGTAACCACTGACAAAAAAAAATCAACTCCGTCCATTCTCGCTCCTCCCCATTCATCTTCTTTAGAGACTCTTTGCGTGTGTGTAAAAAAAACCTATAAAAATTGTAATTGCAGACTTGTTCTAGTTGATATAAATCTAAAGGCACATGTGTTATTTTTTTTTATCTCCTCTAACTTGTTCTTGATGAGAATTTAGATTTGTATTCTTTTTCCAGATGGAGTATTAGCATGTTATGGTGTAGGTAGCTTTTAATAAGCTTTAACTTGCTAAATAGTAGCAGCTCTTTTGCATACGAAGGACAGGGCACAAAGATACTGTGACTTGAATCTACAGAATATTTTTTTTGAGGCTGCATACAATGGCCCTTTTCATCTGGCTTATAATCCGTCTTATTCAGCTTGTTTTTTCAGCTAGAACAGTATTTTTCTCTCACAAAAAATCAGTCAACAGTGTTTTTCAGCCGGCTTATAATTCCAGCCGAATGGCTCCAATAGTTGACCAGAGACTTGGTCACGGTACCTGCATTACTCGATGGATGAACTGAAACGGCGTAGTTAAAATAGGCAAAGGATTTTATATTCAGACTGATTTCAAAAGTGACACGCGTGCCTTTAAAAGCAGCGGAATTCCAAGACGATACTCGCCTCATTTTGGTGTCGGGCCTGTTGAGTCCGATTTAGCTTTGAGATATCCCGCTGTCATGGCTCATGGGCTACTTTTCTGGCTCGATTATCCGTGGCCCTGTTTAGTTCCCAAGAATTGAGTGAAATTTGAAAGTAATTTGAAATACATTCTAGATGTTATTCAATTCATGCGATCTAAACAGACTTTTATTCTGACTGGCTTTTTGGGGCTCCCTATATCTTTACAGCCTAGGTTATCTTTTCCTTTCGGAAAAAATCACTTCTATCTTTATGGATTGTCATCATGATCGCATTTTTCTTTTCTCGAACCAGATATCTTCTTAACTCTTAAAACCATTTAAATTCCGAATACCTTACCCCTTTGAACTCTTAAAACCTTTAAATTGCCTCCATAATTTGTTAGAAGTGGTTATCAAGATAATTTATATATTTTTTATTTTAACATTATCTGTCACATATTTGATATGTTTTTAAACCCTGAAAAATATCTCTAGGCTATAAAAATGTCACAAGAAATCTTAGAGCTCATGAATATATATATGAGCTTCCAAAAATTGGACTTAGCTCTATAAAAACAATTAAAATATAGAAAAAGGAAAAACAAATCATTATAATTGATGTCTAAAGGCATTTTAAAACTTCTACAACAAAAAAAAAACATGATTCGAGACTAGCATTAATTATAATTACACTAATTCTGAATGCATGCATGCTAGTTGTATCTCATGTTTTTGTTGTAATAATTTTTAAAACATAAATTTAGATATTGATTAGAATGTTTCAAAAATTTATAGATTTTTCTGGATATGTTTTACTCACATTCCAAGAGCTAACTCTTCTTTTTAGAAGTGTCTAAACTTATCTTCAGGAGCTCTAAATATTTTATTTGGGTTTGCAATATCTCAATCTACGTCTAGGTTCTTTTACTAACATTTTTATAATCTTAAAGTTATTTTAATAGTTTAAAAACTTTATCAAGAATTTGCTGGAATTTTTAAAACTAACAATGGATAAACCGCTTGAAAACCAGAGTTTTAAGGGGTAATTTAAACGGTTATCCAAAGTTGATGTGGGTAAAATATTCAATTTTAGAGTATTCGAGAAGGGGAATGAGAATTGAGCGAGAAAATGGATTTCTTTCCGTTTTCATTTAGTAACTGCGGTGTTCCATACGTATAGAGATGAGTTGCTAGACTACATCGAATAATGAATTCAATGATTCAAAAAACTAAAAGATGGATTAAATGATTAAAAAACTAAAAAAATGGATTAAATTATACGAGAAATCCTGGTTTCAAAGAAAAGTAAAATGGGGATATACCTCTATTATGTTTTGTGGGCTACATGGAAACCAGTTCTAATTTGGGCCTAACGTGTTTTTTTTGACAAATTTGGGCCTAACGCGTTACTAGCTAGAATTGAGCCCAATTCGGCCATAAGGCCGCACACGTTCCGGAAGCTTGATAGAACTGGGCCCCCAACACATGTATCGTTTCGGCCTTATACCCCACACACGTCATGGACTCACGGTCCAATATATTGATATGTTGGAGTAGTGTGTTCTCGAAAAAATAAAAAATAAATAAAAAAGATATATTGGAGTAGTAGTAAAATGTAAATAGTTCATGTTAAAAAATGTAAATAATTCCTTCTTCACGTTCAAGTTATGCCGGACATATCTATAGAACAGCTTCACCAAATCTTCTCTCGTCTCATCTAGACCGTTCCGATCGCTGGGTGCTGCTCGGCCGGTGAACGAGGAAGGATATCTGTTTAAGCTGTTTTATCATCCCTTTTTTTCTTATATATGTCAGTTTTTAGGGCGAGCAGATTTGTTTTTCTTAATCCTGTGGAGTTGTATGCATAGAGATTTCGTAAAGAAAAGGAGAAAAACTAAAGAAGTGGGCAGCGTTAGTCGTGATGCATGCTTATGGGAACATTTGACGAATTCGCAGCCTAGAATAGAGTACTACACCGTACGTGATAGACTCGTAGACATAGAGTATGGGCAGCAGAATGACAAAAGCTTACACACAATATGCTGCGTTGTTCGGTTAATGGTTTTTGCGGCTAATAAACTGGTTGTTTCTGTTTTGTTGTGAGAGAAAAACACTGCACGCTGATAAGACAGGCTAATAAGTTCAAACGAACAGGAGTTAGAGTCGTTTGGGCGGGGTTTGGGCAGTCTGGGAACACAAACATGACCCACGTTTCTATTCTCATGTTTCACGTTCCGGAAATGCAAATGTTCCCATTCTCACGTTATAAAATGATATCATAATTCCCGTTCCGGTTCCGGGGACGGGAACGGGAACACGGCGCTGAGACCCGGCGGCGCCTACCGACGCGACAATCATATGCGGCCATGATCCTCTTCCTTTCCGCCGAGAGACGAGAGCTTTCGGCCTCTTCCTCTCGCGCCTGCACAAGAACGAGAGCAACAAAAAGCAAGCTGTAGGCCAGTATCGATGGGATGGGATGGGTGGTTCAGGAAAAGGTCTCTGCGTTCCCACACCCACACACCTCGAGAACATAAAGCGGTCACGGCTCGCGGGTCGCGGCTAGCCCTGGGCGTTCGGTCTGACCGAACCGATCGGTCTCGGTCTTCGGTCATTTCGAAAGTTCGGTCATCTAAAAACGGAGACCGATCGGTTAGTTTCAAAACTCAGGACCGAGAAAGTTCGGTCTCGGTTAGTTCGGTTCGGTCTCGGTCACGACCGAACTAACCGAACTTCACAAAACAACTACTAAATATTGTAATTTGTAGCAAATTTTACCAATATTTTTTCTATTTCAGGGCAAAAATACAATACAAAATATAGATTAAACATAGTGATAAGAGTGATGGTTGATATAAACCCACTAGAATAAATATTATATCACTAATAATAGTCTAAATTATATATTATGTCAACAAAATTCAAATGTTCGGTTAATTCGGTTAGTTCGGTTACCCGAGGGTAATGACCGAACTAAGTCCGGTTAGTTCGGTTACTTCAAACTGAAGACCGAACTTGTGACCGAAATTTTCGGTCTCGGTCACTTCGGTTTCGGTCTCGGTTAGTTCGGTTCGGTCTTCGGTCTTCGGTTAATTATGCCCAGGGCTAGTCGCGGCGGCGAAAGTGATCGGCAAGGCTGGATGGCGATGGCGAAACCAAAAGGATAATTGTAATCTGCTTGCTCGGAATGAAATGCAGATCTCCTGCGTCCAGCACGCTTTCCGTTCAAAAAAGCATGCTTGCATACTGTATTACAGTACGTTCCAGCAATCATTTTTATCTTCTTTTTGACCCGAGAGGGTTTTCTTTCTTTTCTTTTCTTTTTTGCAAAACTTTGCATGTTTACTCATTTGTTTGTTTTCATGATCAAAATTGGTCAAATGGAGGTGCAGTGAGGCGGGACCGTGATGAGGTTTGCTTTCTCCCGTTCGTCATCTCCTTTTGAGTTTTATTTTGAGTTTTAAGAGCAGGCAGCAGCACTGCAGCAGGTAGGGCCCGGTTCTGGTAGCAGCAGTACATACAGGGCACTGAACCACATGCCTCGGCCTGTGCTATCGCTCAAAATCAAACCTAATGATGCCTAATTGCCCTTTTTATATCCGGCTGCAGACAAAGTGCATTTCTTGTGAACGATCATGGAGGCAGGCTCACCTGCTCCGTCCGTTGCATGGACACGTAACAGGGACGGGCTTCCTTGTCCCCGGGTGTGCCGCTGGTACTACTACACTGCTTGTGGCTGTGGTTGGCTACCACGATGGCATCCGCGCGCATGATCAGACCAGCCAAGCATCGGCATCGCCATCACAGCAGCAGGAGGTAGCTAGCCGAGAAGGAAAAACAACGAGGACGAGGAGGAGGAGGGGTACGGTGAAGGGGGAATGCAAGGAAGGAATCGATGGAGTCGTGTCCATGCGACGACAAGATGAAGGGTTGGTCTCACCAACCGGGCTTATCTTCCTAATCCTTCCGGTGTGCATATTATGCATCGATATAATACGTGCATGCGTGTGCGGACAAACGCGTCGTTCAGGCGTCGTCTCTCCATTGCCTGTCGGCCGTCGTCACCAACTCGCCAGTCGCCATGGTAGCGCTAGCAGAGACAGAGAGGAGGCTAGCTACGTGGTGTACTTGGTAGTACTCTAGTATCGTTTAGACGCTGGCGCTGCACGCGAACGATCGATGGATCGTAACGATGCCTGCTACCGGACCATCGTCCACAGATGTGAACGGAGGCGTGGGAGACGACGGCGACCTCGCGCTCGTCTTGTTCGTCGGCTGGACCTGGGGCAGCCTCCGCCACCTCCCACCTGCCACCGGCACCCTGCCTGCCTTTTCGAGCATGGGATCGGGATGACGACCGTGAACCTCGGCGGCGGCCTTTGATGAGATCCCATTCGTAATTCGTTCCGGTTTGCAGCGCCAGCACCGGCACGGCAGCAAGCGTCACTGTAGTTCGTCGACCACCAAACAACCAACCACTGCTCCTCGGTCCTCTCCTCTTCTCTGACCACCTGCCTGCCTGCCTAACGTTTTGATCTTGTCAACAAACACCTGCCTGCGTGCTTCTCCTTCCATTTTTTTTCCCATTCAACGCTCGAGGCCGTGTTTAGATGCCGAGTTTGGACGCCCGATTCGGCGTCTCCTGCTACAGTGTTTCTGTCGGAACACTGTACCAGCTTTTGTTTTTAGTGAAAAAATTGTCCAAAACATGATTAATTAGACTCAAAATGTTCGTCTCGTAAAGTACAACAAAACTGTGCAATTAGTTTCTGATTTCATCTACATTTAGTACTCCATGCATTTGCCGGCATTTTGATGTGATGGAGAATCTTCTTTTTGCATAGTGAAATTTGGGGTAAAATTTGGTAACTAAACAAGGCCCGAGAAGAGAAACTGAGGGTGATATTGGCGTGTTGCCACATCCTGCTGTGGTGCTGGGAATTCACCATGGAAACAGGCAGGAATAAATTTGAATTCTCGTGTTTCGTCTCGAGGACGAGTGGAATCATCAGTGCAATGGAACGGCAGAAGAATCATGAATGTACATTCACCAAGAACAAAACGTGTGATGACTGGATCACACACCTCCCTCGCCCTCCCAATGAAGAATGAACAAGAATGGAGAAGAATTCAAAAATATCCAACTAAGCAACGAATCAGATCACCCTCCGTCGTCCCTTCCCTTTCCCGTGCTAAAAATCGCTAATCACAGCTTCGACGAATGGATGGAGCTCACCCTTACCGACAATGGTGGTGGCGCCGGCCGATGGTTGATGCATGAATGAAATCCGGAAAAGAATGGAATCATCCATCCTCACAGGGCACCCGACCGATCCATGGACGTGACGGAGGGGAGGCTAGCGCTGGAGGAGCTGTTCCCGAACCCGCCGCCACCCCCGCGGTCGCGGTCGCCGCCGCCGGCGCTTCCCTCGCAGAGCGCGAAGGCCGTCTCGAGGTTGGCCACGATGTCTGCCATGGCGGGGCGGTCCTTGCCCTCGAGCCGGACGCAGTGCACGGCGGTGTAGGCCACCAGCTCCACGGCCTCGGCCTCGTGCGCGGCGGGCTCCGGCGCGCGCGGGTCCAGCACCTTCGCGAGCTCCCCGCCCACGATGCTGGGCACGGCGTAGTCCACCACGCTCACGGGGCTCCCGCCCTCGGCCTCCTTGAAGATGGCGCGCCGCCCCGTCAGCGACTCCAGCATCACCACGCCGAACCCGTACACGTCGCTCTTCACCGTGAGGTGGTGCAGCCCGTAGTACTCCGGGTCCATGTACCCCACCGTGCCGGCCGCCTTCATCACCGTCAGGTGCTGCGACCGCGACCTCGACCTCGACCTCGCGGTGGCGGCGGTGGCGCCGGCGGCGTCGTCGTCCTCCGACGACGTCTCCAGGGGTCCCATCAGCGACAGACCAAAGTCCGACACGCGCGCCGTCCACCCGCCGTCCAGCAGGATGTTGGACGACTTGATGTCGCGGTGGATGATGGGCGGCACGGCGTACGAGTGCAGGTACTCGATGCCGCGGGACGCGTCCAGCAGGATCTTGATGCGCAGCTTCCACGACGACGCCACGGGCGACGGCGCCGCTCCGGGCTTTGGGTGCAGGTGGTCGTAGAGCGCGCCGTTCTTCATGTACTCGTACACCAGCAGCCGCTCCTCGTGCTCCTCGCAGTAGCCCACCAGGCCGACGAGGTGCTTGTGGTGGAGCCGGGACAGGAACGCCAGCTCCGACCGAAACGCGCTCTCCTTCTCCTGGAACCGCCGCGCGCGGGGGCCCGACTCGCAGGCGCGCTTGATGGCCACCTCCCGCCCGTCGGGGAGCTTGCCCCGGTACACGGTGCCGAAGCTGCCCTCACCGATCTTCGCCTCCAGCGCGAACCCCTTGGTGGCCGCCTCCAGCTGCGCGAACGTGAACTCCTCCGCGGGGTCCTTGAACGACGACGGCCCACTCCGCTGCCGCGTCATCACGCGCGACAGCTGTCGCCGGAACAGGCTGCGCGCACGCGACCCGTTCGGCGACCCGTACGGGCTCCCGCCCGCCGCGCCACCCCCGCCGCCGTTGTTGTCGCCGCCCGCGCCCGCGCCCGCGCCCGCCGCGGTTGCGGTGAGGTTGGGCTGCACCGAGTTGTGCACCCGCTTGTTGCTGCAGAAGCCGAAGACCAGGCAGTAGACGATGGAGCAGAGCCCCGCGAAGCCACCCACCGCGCCGACGACGCAGAACGCGATCCAGGTCTTGGACACGCGCCTACCCGACGACGGCGACGGTGCAGGCGTCGGCGGCGGCGAAGCAGGCGGGGGAGCAGGTGTCGGCGGCGAAGCGTCACAGACGAGGGCGTCGCAGATCCCGCCGGAGCCCCCGCAGAACTTCTGCGACCCCGACAAGAAGCCGCAGCCGTCGCGGCAGTCGCTGACGTTGCTGACGCAGACGCCGGGGCGGATCCTCGGCAGCGGCACGCGCGCGGCATCGGCGCCCGCGGACCAGCAGTACACGCGGTAGTCGCTGTACGCGACGCCGCACGTGAAGTTGCCGCCGGCGACGAGGAACTGGAAGGAGATCCCGAGCGCCGGCTCGTACAGGGTGGTGGTGGGCCCCCCGAGGCTCCAGCACACCGCGGTGTGGTTGGGCCGGCGGAGCGCGCACGCGTGGGAGTCCCCGACGGCGAGGCCGTACGCGAATAGGTCGCTCGGCAGCGCGCCGGCGGCGGAGGCGTTCGCCGCCGCGGCGACGTCGCTCGAACCCGAGCAGAGCGCGGCGCCGGACGCGAGGACGGTGCATGCTCGGGCGCCCCCCGCGGCGAGGTACGTCGCGTTGGTCGCGTTGGCGAGCCCCGCCTGCACGGCGCTACCCTGCGGGCCCCAGCACCGGACGGCCGCGGACGCGTTGGTCTCGACGGCGCAGGTGAAGCCGTCCCCGGAGACGAGGGAGCGGAACCCGCCGTCGGCCTGCGCGGGGAACCGGTCCCCGCCCCGCCACCATAGGACCCTCCCGGTCCCGGAGGCGGAGGCGTTGGCTTCGTAGGCCGCGACGTGGTCCCCGCCGACGGCGAGGTCGGCGAGCGGGTCGGGACCGTTGTAGAGCCGGCGGAGCTGCCCCCACTGCGGCGCGGGCGTGGACGGCCAGCAGAAGAGCGCGGCGCCACCGGCCTGCAGGCCGCACACGAAGCCTCGCCCAGCGGAGACCTCGGCGAAGGTGATGATGGACTGCGCGACGGGGGAGGAGGCGGACGAGGCGTTGGTGGAGGAGTTGGAGTTGGAGGAGCCCGGGAGCGGCGCGCAGTAGACGGTGCCGTTGTCCGCGTCGACGCCGCAGACGGTGGGGGAGGTGGAGGACGCCGAGACGGCGAGCGTGGACGCGGCGGCCGCGGCGGCGGGCAAGGACAAGGCAATGGCGAGGAGGAGGAGGGCGAGGGGCAGGAGCAGGAGGTGGGGCGGCCGCGGGGTCATTGGGTGGAGGTGGAGGAGGAGCGCGCCGCCGACATCTGCGAGGCGCGGCTGGCGTGGCGTGGCGTGGAGACGGGGGAGGTAGAGGGAGGAGTGCGCAGACGAAATGGCATGGATTAAAGCGCGCGGAAAAAAGGTGGAGGGAGGGAATACGCGGCGGGTGCTGTTGAATTGAAGGACGCGGGCGCGGGGGCGGGGGCGACCTGGACGCCGTCTCCGCCTCCGCGTGGGTTTTTCGTCTGGTGCCGTGCTCTGCTCTGTTCCACCGTGGGCGCGCCTCCTCTTCCTGCTCCTGTGTCCGTCAATGGCTTTTACTACTCCGTCGGCTTGTAGTACGTGCGGGTTTCTTCGTAGTTTACGACTGTCGTCTTCTCCGGCCAACGAGTATAGTACAAAAAAAAAAACTGGTGTTGGGAAGACGCAAATGTTTCAGGCGCACGGTGAAATTGGAATAAAACACACGCAACGCAACGCAACGCAAGCAGCCAAGCTGCAAGCGCCGACAGATACAGCCACGCCCCACGCTGTGCCATTTAAGCCAAAACATTGTTAACGCATACGGCATACTATTGTATAGTAGTACAGTACAATTCAAGAATCAAACTATTTTATTACACTCGGATAAGCTTATACTAAAAAAATAAAATTATATAGGGTGTGTTCACTTCGCGAAAAGTAGCTGAAAAGTTACTGTATCATCTTTCGTTGTTATTTGGCAAAATTTATCCAATGATAGACTAACTAGGCTCAAAAGATTCGTCCCGACATTTACAGACAAACTATGCAATTAGTTATCTTTTTTACCTACATTTAATACTCCATGCATGCGTCGAAAGATTTGATGTGATAGGTGAAAGAGAAAATATTTTGGGTTAGGATGGGAAAGTGAACAAGGCCATAGATACCAAATAAGTGCCGTTAAATTTGTCATGAAATATTTTTACAGTATAAGTTTGTGTTATAAATATATCAGTACTTTGGCAGTGTTTAGTTTCTTCAAAATTCCAAAAATTTTATAAGATTCTCCGTCACATCAAATCTTTAGACACATGCATGAAGCATTAAATGTAGGTAAAAAAATAACTAATTGCACAATGTGTCTGTAAATGTCGAGACGAATCTTTTGAGCCTAGTTAGTCTATGATTGGATAAATTTTACCAAATAACAACGAAAAGTGCTACAGGAACTTTACACTCACTTTACACCCATCTAAACACACCCTTGATCTATAAACTTAGCCAAATTTAAAAGAATAGATAGAGCAAGAAGTACGTCCTTCTCGAGATAGATGTGGCGGCAGCAATGGATTCTTTACCAGTAAAAAAGGAAAAAAGATACCCGTACTGTATTCCTTTTGCATTATTACTATAAGTTTTCCACCCTGTTCGTTTGAGCTATTCCGCGGAATCAGCAGTCATCCAACATTATTTTTCTTTTACAACAAACCAGCGAACAGTACTTTCAGCCACATGGTGTGTTCACTTCGCGAAAAGTAGGTGAAAAGTTATTGTAGCATCTTTCGTTGTTATTTGACAAAATTTGTCCAATTATGGACTAACTAGGCTCAAAAGGTTCGTCCCGACATTTACAAACAAACTATGCAATTAGTTATCTTTTTTACCTACATTTAATGCTCCATGCATGCGTCGAAAGATTTAATGTGATGGGTGGAAGAGAAAATATTTTGGGTTAGGATAGAGAAGTGAACAAGGAAACCAGCGAAACGAATAGACTGTTCATGGGTCATAATATACTACCATGTGTGAGTGTGACTTGTCCTTGTCTCTTTCTTTTGGCTCTGTGAGCCTGTGACCGAGAGAAGGCCAAAAGGGGAACGAGCTATGTGAGGAGCAAGAAAAGCCGCGGCAATGCCGGCAACAAAGATGCTCCGAAACGGCTACTACTAATGGCTGGCGCCAAGCCAGCAACAGCAGGTAACCGTGCTGGGCGCTGGGTGTTGCCACTGTCAGAGGCAGGGGATTCTAAATTTGTGGGGAGTAATATGAACTTTTTTTAAAATTTGGCCTATGTCCAAATAACTCCTAAATTAATATTTGGTTTAATTTACTTCGTCCAACTATTTAAGTTGGTCCAGCCAACACCTTAAAGAGATTTTTCTTTTTTATTTCTCTATGTACAAATTATATTTTAGTTTCAAATTTTCTGAGGTGACAGAGGACATTGTATTTTGTGTTAGAAAAATGCACTATGAATTTTTCATCATTACGTTTTATACGATATTGTATCTTTAATGTTAATTTATTATTAAATTTCCTAAGCTATCAAAATAATGGCAAAAGGTTAAGATATATTTTTTCTAACGTAACTTATGATACTCTCTATCATATCACAAATGTTGATATAAGACTCAACTAATATGTGGAAAAACAAAAATAACAAATCATATTAAAGGGTAAACTGGACTAACTGAAATAGTTAGAGAAAGTAAATTAAACCAAATATAAGTTTATGGGGTAATATGAACCTATGCCAAACTTGAGGAAAGTAATTTGGACTTTTTCCTATCAGTAGCTAGCAAGATGTTAATTCCCGTGAGGCCAGGCCTGAGGACGGGACGTCAGGTCGTCGGCAAACAGGAGTGTCGTGAGGTCACCGCCGTACCCGCGCCCGTTTTTCTACGGTACGTCTCGCCCACCGCCGGGACCGTTGCACGGCCGCAGTCCGCACGGCACACGGATTGCCTGCCGCCGGAGCCCGGACAGACACAAATATGATCCATCCTCCGGCCTCCGGTGAGCCGCCGGACCTCGCTGCCTGTGCGTGCGGTGCACGGCCGCGGCCACGCCGGCGACTCGTGGCCACGGGCAGCAGTACCGCCTGCGACATTCCTGTGCGGCTCTAAACCCCTCCTGCCCCGTGCTACGCGCGCACGCGTCGCCTAACGACCAACCACCCTGCCACGCGTCATGCACTTTTTCTGTCTTCATTCACTTTTTTTAGAAGAAGAAAAGAAAATGGAAAGAAACAAAACTAAATTTTCAAACAAAAGAGATGGTAAGCCGTTGGACCCGGCGTTCCGACGCATCAATCCGTCCCGCCGTCTAGATCCACTGCCACTGATACTAATACTAATCCTTACGTATACTAGTAAAAAACTGACTAGTAGTATTAAACTATTAATCAGGTGTCCAAATAAATACCACGTGACGCTCGTTGAACAAATCGATCGTCGCGCGTACGACGTTGGCATCCGGAGACCATTATTCGTGTTGGATTAACCGGGCGTGCGTGCTGAAGCAGAAGCCCAGACCCCATAAACCGTTTGACCTGTCTCTGCTGACAGCCAGCTGCGTGATTTCCTTGCACGTGTCCGTCCATCCATCCACGGACACACACGCGTGACGCACCGCACGCGCGAGAATAAACGTCGTGTACCAGTGCCAGTACTAGGAGCTACTGCGTGCTGCAGTAAGGAACAGGAGAGGACCGAGTGGCAGCAGTGACCAGCCCGGACTACCTGTGGCGAGACGGTGTGTCTAACACATGGGCCGATTGTATAAATTAAGAGATCATAATAAATGGAATTCATAAAAACTCATACTAGCTCGTCTTGGATGGCTGGCTGTGCATTAACATGGGTCACGGAGCTCATAAATCACAAAAATCGTTGGTCGTGACAAGTCATGGCTGTTTCTGTGCTTCATCCAATTTTCCTTTTTCCACGTAAATGCCCGTACGTGTCTCCAACAGATGGGTTTGAAGCCGTTCGGCTGGAATTATAAGTCAGCTGAAAAATATTGTTGACTGATTTTTTATGAGAGAAAAATACTTTTCCGGCTGAAAAAACAAGCTGAATAAGACGGATTATAAGCCAAATAAACAGGGCTTTGACTTTGCAGTCTCGCTCTACGCTGGGCCATCGCGGCTGCCGCCGATGCTGGCATGCTGCCTGCTGCGTACATGTACTCGTTCGATTTTCCATGCTGATTCAATTTATAAAAAATACGTGTAACATTTATATATTTAAATAAATTTATTAAAAAAAACTAGATTTAAAGATCTTTTCATGGATACTAATTATGTACTAAATATTAATATTTTTTAATACATATTTAGTCAAAGTTATTTCTCGGAAAGCGCAAACGATAGATATTTAGAGACAGAGAGAGTATGTAATATACAATGACTGGTAGTAGTTCTAAACCATCAACTGCCATTCTGTTCTGCTAATGCATACTAGACGACTAATCGCCCTCCTAACACCGTGCTTGGACTCTTCTTCTCTCAGTACAATACTACTACTACTAGTACGCCATAGCATGCAATGCGGATGGTTGAGGAATCTGCCGGTGGGGTGTCAACAAGTCTCTATCTAGTAGGTTGATCAAAAGGCATCCCTGGCTGCTGGGCCAGCGGTCAAAGCTACGTATCAAAGATTAGACCTCTTCTAACCAGTGTTCTGGGATACGAATACGTTATTGATCGACCTCTGTCAGAACAGAGCTGAATCTCCTGTGCTTGTGTGATCTACGACGTGTGGATGCATACAGACGTGTGCTGACTATATGTACACGATCAAACTAACTTTTTTCCTAGTGTATCAACATAGCAGGTTGCAGCAACAAAAAAAAAGGATCCCATTCCATTCCATCTCGCTTTAGTACAGTAGGCCGGTACATATCGTTCACACTGCGGATAGATGCGGACGGTGGTTGGCTGGCATCGTGCTGCTTCGCTTTCCACTGTCCTGTTTCCATTGTCCACACACTGCTGCTCGCTCTCAAGGCAACATAAATAAATTTGGGTTAGAAAACTGTTCACACTGCACACCAGTAGCTCCTCCGTGCCATGGCCTCGTTCGGCTGGCTGGTGGCTGGTAGCTGAGGCTGATTCGTTGTGAGAGAAAAATACTGTTGGCTGGCTGGTGGCTGGTGGCTGATGCTGAATTGGTATGAGAGAAAAGCACTGCTGGCTGGCTGGCAACCAGCCAGCCGAACGAGGCCCATGTCTTCGGTCGCATCACGCAGCTGTAAAACCAATCAGAACGGACCAATATTTTTTCCCCATGAATTAAAGTAGCATGTTTTCATCATGGAAACAAAATAATGAGACCATGCTCTTCGCAGTTTAAATTCGTGTCTCCAAGTCAGGCTCTTTTAGTTCCTAAAAATTTTGCAAAATTTTTCAGATTACCCGTCACATCAAATCTTTAGACACATGTATGAAGCATTAAATATAGATAAAAAATAAAACTAATTACACAGTTTAGACGAAATGGACGAGACGAATCTTTTAAGCCTAATTAGACCATGATTGGACACTAATTGCCAAATAACAACGAAACTTGCTACAGTACCATTTTGCAAAAAATTTTACATCTAAACCAGCCCTCAGAAGGAAAGGTCAATTTGGACGACAGCGTACAGTTCATGGGATAGATTAACAGCAGCCGGCCGGCAGCCAGCAGCACCAAGAGCGTCAGCAATGAGTGTGGTGCGGAAAAGAGGAGCAGGGTGGAGCTGGATCTTTCACGCTCGCTCTGATTCTGATTCCGATTCGCGATTCCGATTCCTCCCCGCACGTTGCCTGTCTGTCCCTGTTTTCCTTTGCTTCCTTTGCATGTTGTCTCGAGTTTTCAATCCTGTTACTATATCTCTGACAACTACTAGCTTGGTTTGCAATGATGATAGATTTGATGACGAGTGATACCTGCAGCAGTACCTGTTCTTTGACCTTAGTTCTGCAGATCACCAACAAGAACAATCTGAACAAAGCCATTTCGTGTCCTGGCAGCACAGGTAGACACTGATATTATATTATCACTTAAACACAGCAAAGATATAGTAATAGACTGCACAAAACCTGTCCAATGGCTAAATAGTAGCACTGCACTTTCTAAACTCACTGGAAAATACTAGCTGAAACTGTACCCGAGAGAGAAGAGTACAGTAGCTGAAACAATCTCACCGCAAGCTAACTAAAACGACCTGTCTGTCACTATGCTGAATTTTGCTTCCCATTGGCCTCTGGAATTTGCTGAAATTTCCGGAATCGAAGGAGCCCTGAAACTTCCGTTCCGTCTTAATTCTTCGTGAAACTACAGGGAGTCAATTCCTCACGTGAACATGACGGCTGTCCGCTTCACGGTTGCCTCGCGGGAAGCACGCGCGGTCGTCAAACTGAACGGAGGTTCAGAGAATCAGAGCGGTGAAAATTTGCCAGTAGGAAACCGATGGAGATGGACTGCAACCATAGGAATCGTCAAATCCAGGGAGAGACACACACACAGGCGTCGTCGTCAACCCAATAAGTTTCCATTTTTCCATGCCATGTATAGGCCGCTAAGGAGATCTGACTGACCGACCTTGTGCTTATTTATTCGACGGCAGCATGCCATGTCTGACTCCACTCAACGAACAGGTCAAGAGTCGACTGCTTGGATCGGAACTTGACATCTGTAAACAAGCCGAGGCGTGTTGCGCGCAAAGGTGAGCGGCGTAGTTTGCTGATTTCCGTGTGTGGACGATCCTGACTGAGAGAAGAGTTGTGATCATCTCCTCAATATCACCAAGGATTGCAGTAACTTCCGATCGATATTTGCTCTTGTTCTTCCATAGTGAGACCAATTCCTGAGAGTCGGTCTCCAAAATGACGTGCTCTGTAGTGCCCTCCGGAATCAAGCGCACCCCATCTCGCAAAGCTTCAGCTTCAGCCCATAGTCACAAAGTTTCTGGGTCGATGAGATCGAGGTACGGGGTCGTGGTACGTGGTACGCTACTTGCGAGAGACTTTTACACTTCGGGTCGAAAATGAACCCGTGAACCTGGGTCGGGGTCGACGAACCCGGGTCGAGGGTCGAAGGTGGTGAACCCGTTTTATGTGACTATGCTTCAGCCTGCAACGCAGATCCGACCGAGTCCAAGCAGCGAGCAGACGCCGCCTGGAGCACTCCATTGCTGTCGCGCATCAGCGCTCCCGTTGCACCTGTATGCGAGTTCTGGAGGAAGGATCCATCGATATTGATCTTCAGAGTGCCTACCTCCGGTGAACACCAGGGCACCGGCTGTGCTTGCTGAGTAGATGCCTGTTTAGTCCTGGTCAACTGACAGCAGACCTCAAGCGCCCAATCCAGTGCTGCTCCTGGGTCAATGGCGATCATTCCTACCTCGCCATAGTGACCACATGCCGCACAAGATGACACCCCTATCTTCTTCACTGCAGAAAGAGTTCTCCAGGAGATCACGAGTCCAAGTCCTAGGACAGAGCTTGGGTAATTTAATACCCGTCAGTGCTCTGAACTTGTCGCAAAAACTGATCGCAAACTCACATTGTGTAAGAGAGTGAAAGGTCGTCTCCTCTTCCATACCGCAGAAGCTGCAGGTCCCCAATCGCTCTATATGTTTGCGATGGAGATTGGCTTGACAGGGGGCATAAAATCGTGAGAAACTCTCCACCAGAAAACACGGACTTTTGGAGGAACCTTGCACTTCCACAGTTTCTGCAAATGTGGATCGTCATTCGCAGCCGAGTGAGACGTCCGGCCCTCTCTATGTTCCCTTTCCAGCATCTCCTTAGCATTCCATAAGACCATATAAGCAGTTCCTTGGATAGGCAAACGTTCCAGAGGCAGCAACTACAAGAGCACTCTTGACTCTTTCTGCGCCACCTCAAGACAGGTTTCCAACTGCAGGAAGGTAAACAAACATACTATCAAAGACTCCACCATCTCTTCTCTGTCCTGCTTCTTAAGCCAAACTCTACTCACCTAGGCTACCCCTCATGTTTTCGTACAAAGACAGATCCAAGTTCCTAGCCAAATTAAGCACTGTTAAGGCAAACAAATACAACCATGCTGGTAGGCTCCCACACCACAGGAAAAGGCCCTCTAGACACGCTTTCATAGTAATAAGACACAATGAAAACGTCTCTACATGAACACGTGAAGATGCTTCTTATGAAATCAACGTACAAAGTTAATTATCTATGATTAGGATGTTATAGTTTAGCTTTTGTTACCATGACACTTGATTTTAATGTGTTCAAATAAAAAAATCAATTTGTGTGTGTGTGTGTGTGTGTGTATATATATATATATATATATATATATATATATATATATATATATATACTTATTTGGATAGGAAACAACACTAAAATAACTTAGATTTATAAGAGCAAAAAATCTTTGCTGGCTGCCTAATTCACACTAAAATCATCACAAAATAATTTCTATAGTTTTTGCTTCTTAGAAGACTTAGCAAAAGCAAAGGCTTTTATGCAATTAGCCTTATCCTCTAACCAGTCAACCACATAACTACCGCCTACTAGGGCTGCACGAAGAACCTGTGGCTCGCTAGCTTGCTAGCTTGCTCGACGTTGACTCAGCTCAGCTCATTTACTTTTCTTAACAAACCGAGCTAGCATTTTAACTCGTTAAGTTAATGAGCTAGCTTGAGTTGGCTTGCAAAGCAAGTGCTTCGTAGAACAACAACCTAAACTAGTACAACTAGACTAGATTTTGTTATATGCATGTGATTGGAGTCTAGAATTGATGTCTCTGCTAAGCATTATACTTATTTTTTATTTGTCTTGATGTATATATAATAAAAAAATAGTAGCTATTGATTTATACATTGGTTGTCGCAACGAGCTAGCTCGCAAGCTAAACAAGTCGAGCTGAGCTAGAGTTTTAGCTCGTTTACTTAGGGCAGTCCCAATGGAGGGTTTCTAGATGTAGATTCCAAGAAAGAAAGAGAGCAATTAATGTCTGGTAGAAACTATCTCTCCCAACCCATGGTTTCTATAGCAGAGTTAATACAGAGGATAAATTAAATGCAACATAAAAGGAGAGTAGATCAACTGTGGCAATCAGCCATGTAGCCTCCAGAACAACACAATTTCAATCGGTGGCAAACAGTGTTTCTAGAACACACTTTCATCACATGGCAGCAAACAAAGACAATATTTTTGCAGTCCAGCACTAGCCCAGCCAGTGAACATGTTTCTGGAACCATATACTACTAAGAGCAATCCACGAATAAGGATAATAGGTAGCACATATAGTTGATAACAAAAGAACTAAAGTTCATGCTATGCTATGCATATAGCAAAATAATAAAGTGGCATCATCCTGAAGTCATATTTGCATCAGGTTGCAGAGCACTCCAGAACAAAATAACATGATCTCTATTCTCCAGAAGTCATCAGGTCGCACAACACTCTATAAGCAAAATAGCACAAACTCTAGTCTTCAGAAGCCATCAGGTCGCACAGCACTCCAGAAGGCATCAGTTCACGTAGGTACTCCAGAAGCCACCATCTACAAGGGAACAATTTCATATCAGCAAAAGCAACAGTTTAACAAGATGCAGTGAATCAACAAAAAAAAAATGAACAGTTCAGGATAATTCCAAGCTGCCACTTTCTTCTAGTGTTCAGACTGGTTCACAGTGACAGAACTATATGGTACTAGTGTTCAGACTTGCATTCAAAATAAATAAATAAGCAATACAAGTTGAGGGAGGATTAGCCATTCTCATACCCTAATTATTTTGCCTATATGAATTCCCAAACTTTTGCCAAATATGATCAATAAGATCAGATTGAAGTTGTTTGTACGCTTGGCGATCATGTAAGGCAGTATTTCTGTTAATTACGTCTTCCACCTCTGGGTTTTCTCCATGAGAGATTGTAGCTTCTTGAATAGTATATGTGTTGCCTTTCTCATTCAAATCAAGTGGAACCTGCTCTATATCCTTCTCATCTTCAATTATCATGTTGTGGAGAATTATACAAGCAAGCATGATATCCTCAAGATTCCCTTGCTCGTAGAGACGTACTGGTTGACGCAAAATACAAAAGCGAGACCGCAAAATGCCAAAGGCGCATTCAACATCCTTCCTTGCCCCTTCTTGCTTCTTAGCAAAAAGTTTATGTTCCTCAGATTGTGGTTGACGTATAGACTTAACAAAAACATGCCACTTTGGATATATGCTGTCTGCTAGGTAATAACCAATATTATATTGTCTTCCATTGATATAATACTGCACCTGAGGAGCTTCTCCTCTCAGCTACTCGACAAACAAATGTGATTGGCTAAGCACGTTGATATCGTTGTTCGATCCAGCAACACCAACGAAGGTGTGTCATATCCAACGATCGTGCGAAGCAACTGCCTCTAGAATGATTGTTGGCACACCATGATCACCGCGGGTATACATACCCTTCCACGCATAAGGACATTTTTTCCAGTGCCAATGCATACAGTCAATGCTCCCAAGCATGCCAGGGAACCCACGACGCTCACCGATCTCCATTAAGCGTTCAACATATTGTACCGTTGGCCGCCTCAAATACTCCGCCCCCAAATACTTCATTCACTCCCTTCACAAATAACTTCGAACACTTTACTGCAGTACTTTCACAAATCTTAATATACTCATCAAGCTGGTCTGCAGGGCTCCCATTTGCTAAATGCCTTATAGCAGCAGTGCACTTTTGGATTGGCGATAGCCCAAGGCGATTAGTAGCATTGAATCTTAAGGTGAAAAATGGATTCCACTCACCGAGGGCATCGACAATGCGCAGAAACAACGACCTTCTCATCCTAAACCTTCTACGAAAGATTATAGAATTATAGACATGATTTTGCGTGAAATAGTCCACCATAAGCCGCTGATTCGCTTCTTCACGAGGCCTTGCCACATATCTCCTTGGACCACTATTGCGTCTCATCCCTTCTTCTAGTGCTTCAAAATCATTCTTCAATTCTACAACCATTCCATCTTGTAGGTCTTCTAATACTTCTTGCTCGGCTTCAAATTCATCAAATGTATACAAATCTTCTGGGTCTATGCTGCCATCCTCGTCATGAGGTTTAGCATCGGATGAGACATTAGGAGTAGGCAGAGAGAACTACAGATGGAGGGTAGTACTGGTCGTGCAGTCCATATATATGCAGTTTTCAGTTTCACACCAATTACTGCTTTCACACAAATAAATACTACAGTTTCCACACCAAGAGGCAGTGGGCTGTGTTCACACTAATTTTTCAGTTTGCAGAGATGCAGTGGGATGTGTTCACACTATTTTTTTCAGTTTCTAGAGAGGCAGTGGGCAGTGCTAATTTCACAGGAAATAGTACTAATAAATATTGCAGTTTCACAGGAACAAGTGCAACCAAGTGGAAGGAGAAAACAACATGCAACTTACAGTTCAAACAAGCTTCTGGACATCAAATTTATACTTGGGACCTGTTGTCACAAATAAATTAAACTTTAGCACATTCTGTTAACTGCTAAAGGCATTGTCACAATTAGTATTTAGAAAATACCTTAATTATCTGTAGCAAATAAGACCAACCTTATACTCTCCAGTGCTTTCTCCCTCTCAGTCAAAGCATGAGCACTCAGATTAGTTGTTTGTGCTAACAACAACTCTCTATAAGTGTCCAACATTTTACACTTGAGTTGCTTTTCTGCTGCCTTATCATTCAACCTAGCAACTTCAACCTTACTGTAAGGTCCAAAAAGGCTAGAGGGGGGGTGAATAGCCTAATTAAAATTTCTACAAGAATTACTTAACCACAAGTTAGTACGAAAGGTGGCGAAGCAAATGCACTAGCTCTAACTAATTAAGCAAGCCACCTACACAAGTCTAATACAAGGCTATTCACTAAACACAACAACAACTACAAGCTAGAAACAAGAAGTAATACAAGAGAAGAGCTTCGAGTGATTATACCGCCGTGAAGAGAAGAGAAATACCAATCAATCAATCATACAAGAGAAATCCTCAGGAAGAGAATGACACAAGAATTTATCCCGAGGTTCACTTGCTTCCCGGCAAGCTACTCCCCGTTATGGCGATACACCCACTTGTCGGTTCACGAGCTAATCGACTATCAAGAGTCGAGCCCTCGGCGGGCGCCGCACAACCACACACAAGATGGGGATCCTCCAAGCCACGAGCTTCACTAGAGTATCCAATTCGCGAACTCCTACGGGGAAGGATCAAGAACCCCTTACAACACTTGGTGAAGGCTCCAACAATCTCCAATTGCGAGCTCGATCACCTCCGCTGCTCCAAGCCGTCTACCGTGTCAGGAAACACGGAAGAGTAACAAGAAATCCGCAGCAACTCAAAGATCAAGTGCCTCTAGAATGCAACTCTCAAGCAATGCACTTGAATCTCACTCAATCTCACTCAAGATGTGCAACTATGCAAAGAGATGAGTGGAGGGGTTGTTCTCTAGCTCAAAGTATGTCTCTAGTTCTCAAAATATGCAAGAGTTACCCTCAAACCCTGGCCAACCTCTATTTATAGCGTACCCCTTTGAATATAGCCGTTAGGAACTTTAACCAGCCGAAGTCGTGCTGACCAGACGCGCTGGTCAAACTGACCGGACGCGCCGGTCGCGCAACGGCTAAATTCTGAAACACCGACCGGACGCGCTGGTCGTACTGACCGGACGCGCCGGGTGTGACCGGACGCGCTGGTCCTGCAACTGACCGGACGCGCTGGTCAACTTGAGTAGCGCACAACTAAACAACGACCGGACGCGCCTCTCGTAATGTCCGGACGCGACAGTACCCGCGTCCGGTTAGAGTCCAGTAAGCTCCCTGGATGATCGGACGCGTCCGGTCGTCAGTGACCGGACGCGCTGCGCGTCCGATCATCGAACTAAAAACCGCGCAGACGTTGAACACTGACCGGACGCGTCCGGTCATACCGTGACCGCGTCTGGTGCAGCGTCCGGTCACCACAGTGACCTCCGTTCGCCTCCGTTTCTTTTCCGACTTCCGGCGTAAAAGAAAATAGGCATTTCACTTCTCCAAAAAGCGCCGAATCCCGCCTCGCAAGCTCGGCGGGAGGGAGAGAGGAACCCAAACCCCTCTCTACCGCTTGAACTCCACCGCCTTCGCAAAAGTGCTAACACCACCAAGTGTAAACCACCATGTGCATGTGTGTTAGCATTTCACAATCATTTTCTAAGGCGTTATGTTAGCTCTTTACTAGATCCTAATGCATATGCTCAAGACATTGATCTAGTGGCACTTGATTTCCGAGTTAACCGTGATTGCCCCTCTTGATAGTCGGCTATGTATCCTAAACCCGGTCAATCACTTCTCCACTCATCTTAGACCGGCAAAAGGAAAACCCTATGGTTATACCTTTGCCTTGCGCTCTTAGATCCTTCTCTTTCACTTGATCATCATGTCCTTCATTTTATGTGCATCTCCACCATGATCATCATTTCATGTCCATGCACCATCTCTTTGTGATCTTATGGCCACCACTCCTTGCCACATACACCTTCATCACATGTGTTGCTTATGCCTAACTCAAAACACTTAACACATGACATTAGCAACTTGGTGTCATTGATTACCAAAACCAAACTTGGGCTTTTAATCTCCCTCTTTTTGGTAATTGATGACAACCATCACAAAGATATGAAATGAAATCAATTTTCAATTTCGATAGTATTAGCTCCCCCTACATATGTGCTTCCATAAGTTTGGTTCAATTATGCACATATGTATGGATTTGAATTTTGAGAGAGTTACTACTATCAAATTGATGCTAAGGTATATAGAATGGACCTTTGAAGCGTGATACCAATCGGAGTTGCCTTTATATACCATCCTTAGCATCGAAGTAGCTAGACACTACTTGTAATACATCACTTGTAAAGATCACAAACACTAAAGTACTTCGTGAGATCAACATTAAAAGCAAAGTTGTCTAGATACCACATGTAAAGCTACTCTTAACAAAACATCATTCAAGTTCTATATCTAGCATACACCATTCAATCAAGAATATTGAAATTAAACTTTGCAATGCAACATTTCATCATGTTAATGCACATACAAGTGCAACAAGTAATCCATGAGCTTGCTCTCCCTACTTGTGTGCTCAAATTTAATTTATCCCTTGATTTTTCTCCCTTTGTAACTTTTCTCTCCCCTGTGACTTTTCTCTCCCCCTTATTATATCTTATTCCCTCTTTGCAATATCTTTGTGACTTTTCTCTCCCCCTTTGTCAACAATCACCAAAAAGGTGCCAATTTTAGTGAGAGATAAGTCAATCAATTATGAGGGAGTCCAAATTATGGTTCAATCTAGATTACTTGCCTAGAATATGTAATTCGGTTTGATCCAAGCACAAGCTTCTTCACACCTCATAAAGTATAAGGGTTATCTTGAGCATGTTGAGTTACACATCAAGAGCTCATTTTCTAGATTCAACACTAGGTTTGCAAGCCCATAAACCTGTCATATGCTACCACTAGATCAATCAAACATAGAAGCAATAGTGGTACCATATATACATCAAAATTATTTGATTTTCATGAATGAGCCTATTTGATATGCAAATATGTCTATATGTTCTAACCATGTCCTTAGCACAGTATGAATGATATGCCAAATAACTTTACCTTGCATTGTCGGAGGAGAGGCATGTCATATAAGAATGTGGGGGGTGCACTCATTTCAAGTTGGAGAAGTCAAGTATGTTCAATTCATTCTTCAACTTGTAAAATCTCTTTTCATCAAGTGGCTTTGTGAATATGTCGGCTAGTTGATCTTTAGTGACAATGCTCTCAATGCTAATATCACCCTTTTGTTGATGGTCTCTTATGAAGTGATGCCTTATATCAATGTGCTTGGTTCTTGAATGTTGAATCGGATTTTGTGTCATCTTGATAGCACTTTCATTGTCACAAAACAATGGTACATTCTTGAACTTGATTCCAAAATCATTCAAGATGGCCTTCATCCAAAGCAATTGTGCACAACAACTACCGGCACTAATATATTCGGCCTCGGCGGTAGATAGTGCAACACTATTTTGTTTCTTTGATGACCATGAAACAAGAGACCTTCCAAGCATTTGACAAGTGCCACTTGTGCTCATTCTATCAATCTTGCATCCACCATAGTCGGAGTCCGAATATCCAATCAACTCAAAGTTAGATCCTATAGGATACCATAATCCAACATCATGAGTGCCCTTAAGATATCTTAATATCCTCTTGGTTGCTTTCAAGTGACTTTCTCTAGGTGAAGCTTGATATCTTGCACACTTGCACACACTAAACATCACATCCAGCCTAGAAGCGGTGACATAGAGCAAACTTCCAATCATAGACCGGTATAGCTTTTGATCTACCATGTTTCCACTAGCATCAATACCCAATTGATCATTAGTGCTCATTGGAGTACTCATTTGCTTAGCATCTTGCAATCCAAACTTCTTGATCATGTCCTTGATGTACTTGCCTTGATTTATAAAAGTGTCATTCTTCATTTGCTTGATTTGAAGTCCAAGGAAGTAACTAAGCTCTCCAATCATAGACATCTCAAACTTATTAGCCATCATATTTCCGAACTCTTCACAAAAGTCTTGGTTAGTTGATCCAAAGATAATGTCATCCACATAGATTTGCAACACAAACAAGTCATTTCCAAGCTTCTTGGTGAAGAGCGTGGTGTCAACCTTTCCCATCTTGAACCCTTTAGAGAGGAGAAAGTCCCTTAACCTCTCATACCATGCTCTAGGTGCTTGCTTCAAACCATACAATGCCTTGTTTAGCTTGTAAATATGGTTGGGCTTCTTGTCATCTTCAAAACCGGGAGGTTGCTCAACATAAACTTCTTCATTGATGTAGCCATTTAGAAATGCACTCTTGACATCCATTTGATAGAGCTTGATGTTGTGTGCACAAGCATATGCTAATAAGATTCTAATTGCCTCCAATCTTACAACCGGTGCATATGTCTCTCCAAAGTCAAGACCCTCAACTTGAGTGTATCCTTGTGCTACTAATCTTGCTTTGTTCCTTACAACCATGCCATCTTGATCTTGCTTGTTTCTAAAGACCCACTTAGTACCAATCACATTGTAGTTCTTTGGCCTCTCAACAAGTTTCCAAACTTGATTTCTAGCAAAGTTGTTTAGTTCTTCATGCATGGCATTCACCCAATCGGAATCCTTCAATGCATCTTCTATCTTCTTTGGTTCTTCTAATGAGACAAATGAGTAATGCTCATAAAAGGATGCTAATCTTGATCTAGTTTGAACACCACTTTGAATCCCACCAATGATTTGATCCAATGGATGATCCCTAGCAATGCTAGTAGGTTGGAGTATTGGGAGTTGATTGCTTCCACTTGTTTGACCTTGAACTTGAGCTTCATCATGAGAACCACTAGAGCTTGCTTGATTTGTATCAATTTGCACACATGGGTTGATCACATGAATATCATCATCATCAACTTGCATCGGCCTTATATCACCAATGTCTATGTTTTTCATTGCATTTGATAATTAATCTCCTCTCACATCATCAAGGTTTTGAGCTTCATTTTGAGATCCTTGGGTTTCATCAAACTCAACATCATGAACTTCTTCTAAGGTGCCATTTGTGAGATTCCAAACTCTATATGCTTTGCTTGTGGTAGAATAACCAAGTAAGAACCCTTCATCACATTTCTTTTCAAACTTGCTCAATCTAGTGCCTTTCTTGAGAATATAGCATTTGCAACCAAACACTCTAAAGTATGCAATGTTGGGCTTTCTTCCATTCAACAACTCATATGGTGTCTTTCCAAGCTTCCCATGGCAATAGAGACGGTTGCTACAATAGCAAGCCGTGTTGATGGCTTCACTCCAAAATGAATGACTAACATTGTATTCACTAAGCATTGATCTAGCCATATCAATCAAGGTTCTATTTTTCCTTTCAACTACACCATTTGATTGAGGAGTATATGTTGGTGAGAATTGATGTCCAATACCAAGATCATCACACAAATCTTCAATTCTTGTGTTCTTGAACTCACTACCATTGTCACTTCTAATCTTCTTGATGGTGATTTCAAACTCATTTTGCACCCTCTTGACAAAAGACTTAAATAGATCATAAAATCACTCTTGTCATAGAGAAAGAACACCCAAGTGTATCTAGTGTAGTCATCCATAATCACGAAACCATACTTGTTGCCACCAATACTAGTGTATGTTATTGGCCCAAACAAGTCCATGTGCAATAGCTCAAATGCCTTTGATGTGCTCATTTCACTCTTACTAGGATGTGTGTTTCTAACTTGTTTGTCAGCTTGACAAGCACTACATAGTTTATCCTTTTCAAAAGTGACATCTTTCAAGCCTCTAACTAAGTCATGCCTCAAAAGTTTCTTCAATTGTTTCATCCCAACATGACCAAGCCTTCTATGCCATAACAATCCCATACTAGATTTACTAAGCAAGCATGATGTCAATTGTGTCTCACTATCATTGAAGTAAACCAAGTATAAGCTTCCATATCTAAATCCTTTGAATATTAAATTTGATCCATCAACACTTATGACTTCAACATCATCACTACCAAATATGCACTTGAAGCCAAGATCACAAAGTTGTGCCACCGATAAAAGATTGAAATCCAAGCTCTCAACTAGCAACACATTAGAAATGCTCAAGTCATTTGAGATAGCAATTTTACCAAGCCCCTTGACCTTGCCTTTCTTGTTATTGGCAAAAGTGATAGCATCAAAACCACCATTTTGACTTGTATCAATTGAATTGAACATACAAGAGTCTCCGGTCATATGTTGAGTGCACCCACTATCAAGCACCCAATGCCTTCCTCCGGCTTTGTAATTGACCTACAAGACAAGATCAATTCCTTTTAGGTACCCAAACTTGTTTGGGTCCTCCAAGGTTAGAGACTAAGCTCTTTGGTACCCAAATGGCTTTCTTCTTTGAGCTCATCCATGGTGCACCAATGAACTTAGCATGAACACCATTTATACTCTTGGTAAGCATATAGAAAGAATCAAACTTAATTGAGGATACATTAGCATTTGATTTCTTGTTCATGCAATGTTGCTCTATGTGACTAACTTGCTTACAACTTTTGCAATAGCTACCATTGTTCTTCACAAAACGAGTCTTGTGAGGAGCAAAAGCGGCCTTGCCTTTCTTGGGGTTATAGCCCAATCCCTCTTTGTAGAGAGAAGCTCTTTGGCTACCCAAGCACATAAGCGAGCGGTCCTCACCACCATAAGCCTTAGCTAATGTGTGATTGAGCTCTTTTACCTCCTTCTTGAGATTTTCATTCTCAACTATAAGTGTGGAGTCACAAGTGAAACCATCACTACTAGATGAGGATGATGTAGATGAGCTACATGAAGTGTTAGTGGGAGCAACAATAATAGGCTTATGAACGGATTCAATTATATCACATGATATGCCTATGTTACAAGTTTTAGCTTTCTCAACATTAGTTGGCATGTTTTCATATTTTTCAACTAGAGAGGAATGAGCTTCTTCAAGCTTGGTGTGAGACTTTTGAAGCTTCTTATGGTCTACCTTTAGACTCTCATAAGATTCCCTAAGTTCATCAAGTTCTTGCATAAGGTTTTTCTTTTCCTTAAGCAAGCCCTTGCACTCCTTTCTAGATTCTTTAAAATGTTGAGTGCAATCTTCTAGCATAGTGATTAGTTCATCTTTAGTGAATTCTTCTTCATCACTATCACTATCACTAGCATTATCATGATCACTCTCATCATCGGATGATACCTTAGCGGCTTTAGCCATGAAGCACAATGGAGTGTCAAAGAGGGAGACCTTCTCTTGGATGGCAATGCTAGCATGTCCCTTCTTCTTGCTCTTGTTGTCATCCTCATCATCACTTGAGGAATCATCACTATCCCATGTAGCAACATGAGAATGATTCTTCTTCTTATAAGAGCTTTCCTTCTTTTCTTGCTTCTTCTTTTGCTTCTTCCTTTCCTTCTTGATAGCATCTTCATCATCACTATCATAAGGACACTTTGCAATGAGATGGTCCTTGCTATGACATCTAAAGCATCTCATGGTATGCACATTCTTCTTGTAAGAGTTCTTCCTCCTTCTTGCACGAAAGCCCTTCTTCTTCATGAATTTGCCAAATTGTTTGACAAAGAGAGCCATCTTCTCATTAATATCATCACTATCACAAGAGCTTGAGTCTTTATCACTTGATGATTCAATCTTGGATTTGCCCTTGGATGTGGTGGCTTTGAATGCCACACTCTTCTTCTTCTCATCATCCTTCTTCTCATTTTCCTTCTTCTTCTTTACCAACTCATCCTTCTCATCATCTTCTCTATATGAATCATCGGTCATCACTTCTTGAAATATTTGTTGAGGAGTTGAATCCTTCAATGTAGTCCTTACTAGCACGGTGATCAATGTATCAAATCTCTTGGGCAAGCTTCTCAAGAACTTCATAGAGAATTGGTTATCCTT
Organism: Saccharum hybrid cultivar R570; assembly: GCA_038087645.1. NCBI lineage: Eukaryota > Viridiplantae > Streptophyta > Magnoliopsida > Poales > Poaceae > Saccharum > Saccharum hybrid cultivar. Next base: position 3,035,674 of record JAQSUU010000410.1, on the reverse strand, counting down.
GACCTCCTCACCAAGTGCCTTGAGCTCATTGACAATGACTTGTAACCTATGGAACATCTCCGGTACACCCTCATCATCTTGCATCTTAAAGCTTGAAAATTTTTCTTGCAAGATATATGCTTTAGCGGTCTTTGTGCCTTCGGTGCCCTCAAATGTTTCTTCTAGCTTGGCCCAAGCATCATGAGCAATCTCAATGTTCTTTACTTGCTCAAAGGTCTTGTCATCTAGTGCCTCATGAAGAGCACTAATAGCAATGTCATTGCATTGGAGCTTCTTCTCTTCTACCGGTGTAGGTGCTTCCGGATTAGCAACCTCAAATTTTGTTTCGGTGACCTTCCACACTTCTCTATTGATTGACTTTAGGTGTGCGGTCATCTTAACCTTCCAATATGCATAATTTGTGCCATCAAAGTGAGGTGCCTTCTTGGTGTTGTTGATATGCAAGCTTAATTGAGCCATTTCTTTTTTACCGTAGGTTGTTAAGCCTCAAATAAACGGTGCCTCGGCTCTGATACCACTTGTAAGGTCCAAAAAGGCTAGAGGGGGGGTGAATAGCCTAATTAAAACTTCTACAAGAATTACTTAACCACAAGTTAGTACGAAAGGTGGCGAAGCAAATGCACTAGCTCTAACTAATTAAGCAAGCCACCTACACAAGTCTAATACAAGGCTATTCACTAAACACAACAACAACTACAAGCTAGAAACAAGAAGTAATACAAGAGAAGAGCTTCGAGTGATTATACCGCCGTGAAGAGAAGAGAAATACCAATCAATCAATCATACAAGAGAAATCCTCGGGAAGAGAATGACACAAGAATTTATCCCGAGGTTCACTTGCTTCCCGGCAAGCTACTCCCCGTTGTGGCGATACACCCACTTGTCGGTTCATGAGCTAATCGACTATCAAGAGTCGAGCCCTCGGCGGGCGCCACACAACCGCACACAAGATGGGGATCCTCCAAGCCACGAGCTTCACTAGAGTATCCAATTCGCGAACTCCCACGGGGAAGGATCAAGAACGCCTTACAACACTTGGTGAAGGCTCCAACAATCTCCAATTGCGAGCTCGATCACCTCCGCTGCTCCAAGCCGTCTACCGTGTCGGGAAACACGGAAGAGTAACAAGAAATCCGCAGCAACTCAAAGATCAAGTGCCTCTAGAATGCAACTCTCAAGCAATGCACTTGAATCTCACTCAATCTCACTCAAGATGTGCAACTATGCAAAGAGATGAGTGGAGGGGTTGTTCTCTAGCTCAAAGTATGTCTCTAGTTCTCAAAATGTGTAAGAGTTACCCTCAAACCCCGGCCAACCTCTATTTATAGCGTACCCCTTTGAATATAGACGTTAGGAACTTTAACCAGCCGAAGTCGTGCTGACCGGACGCGCTGGTCAAACTGACCGGACGCGCCGGTCGCGCAACGGCTAAATTCTGAAACACCGACCAAACGCGCTGGTCATACTGACCGGACGCGCCGGGTGTGACCGGACGCGCTGGTCTCGCAACTGACCGGACGCGCTGGTCAACTTGAGTAGCGCACAACTAAACAACGACCGGACGCGCCTCTCGTAATGTCCGGACGCAACAGTACCCGTCTCCAGTTAGAGTCCAGTAAGCTCCCTGGATGACCGGACGCGCTGCACGTCCGATCATCGAACTAAAAACCGCGCAGACGCTGAACACTGACCGGACGCGTCCGGTCATACCGTGACCGCGTCCAGTGCAGCGTCCGGTCACCACAGTGACCTCCGTTCGCCTCCGTTTCTTTTCCGACTTCCGGCGTAAAAGAAAATAGGCATTTCACTTCTCCGAGCTAACCGTGATTGCCCCTCTTGATAGTCGGCTATGTATCCTAAACCCGGTCAATCACTTCTCTACTCATCTTAGACCGGCAAAAGGAAAACCCTATGGTTATACCTTTGCCTTGCGCTCTTAGATCCTTCTCTTTCACTTGATCATCATGTCCTTCATTTTATGTGCATCTCCACCATGATCATCATTTCATGTCCATGCACCATCGCTTTATGATCTTGTGGCCACCACTCCTTGCCACATACACCTTCATCACATGTGTTGCTTATGCCTAACTCAAAACACTTAACACATGGCATTAGCAACTTGGTGTCATTGATTACCAAAACCAAACTTGGGCTTTCACTTACTATGTGCTATAATTTGCTGCGTCTCCGCCATCTTCTCACGGTCCTTCCTAGCCAATGTGCTTACTTCAATGAACTTGTCTAGCTTGTCACTAATAGTAGAATAAGCTTCAGGTATCTTCTATTTTCCATAGAGCTCAGTCTTAGCCTTCTTATTACCCATAGGACGAATATTAAGATTATCTTCCAAATTCACCACTTCAGCTAGCGAATTAGTTGCACCCTTGTTCTTCTCCTTTTCCTTTTCCCTTTTAACATATGCAGACCTGAAAGGATCTAATAGGCCTAGAGGGGGGTGAATAGGCGAATCTAAAAACCTAAAACTCAAAAACTCAAAGCGGAAGTTAAATGCCTACCGGTACTACCGGTTGGTTTGGACCGGTACTACCAATGAGAGATCACCGGTACTACTGACGCGAACCACTAGTACTACCGGTACCCTACTAAAACTACGAAATCAGAGATCTGCGAGTTATGATTTTAGATCTGAGTTTTACCCCACTACCGAAGATGATGTTGATGAAGTTAATGAACTCCCTTTTTGCTTGTTCCTTCACCAATTCGTAGGTGGGGCACCCACAATCTATGAGAGAGATAAGGATAGAGGAAGAACACGAAGAACAAGTAATATCTCAAGTAATCACAAGCAACAACAACAAGCACGCGGGACACACGATTTATTCGGAGGTTCGGCAACCCCACAAAGGAGTTCCTACGCCCTCGTTGTTGAGGTGACCACTAAGGTCGGAGTCTCTTCCACCTCCTTGCCTCCCTCAAGCAACCACAAAGGTTAGCCCGAGATTTCCACTAAGAATACAAGGGTGATACAAACACTTCGGGGTGCCCTCACAAGTAGAACAACACGGGCAACCACGAAGAACGCCTAGCCGGCTAGGGTTCTAAGAACCCAAGAGTAACAAGCACAAACCAAGCCAACTAGGAGGGGAACCAAGTGCTCAAGATGCGAACGAAGCTTTCCACTCTCAAATCTCTTCTCTCTACTCAAAACTTGCAAGGGATTGGATTTGGGAGCAAAGAGGAGGAGAGAGAGGGTGAGTCAATGCTTGGGAGTTGTTTGTCTGAAGGTAGGTAGGAGTAAATGGCGTGGGTAATGGTTAGAAATGAAGGAGAAAGCTATTTATACACTTATCTTCGAAGTGGTACTGGTACTACCGGTGAGTAGCCACCGGTACTACCGGTCCCAAGGGTTCCAACCGTTATAGTCAACCTACTGGAGATTTTGCGAGAAAATTGCCTACCGGTACTACCGGGATTTAACCGGTACCACCAGTCAAAGACCAGTACTACCAGTCCAACCACCGGTACTACCGCTAGTACAGTTTACAACGAAGACGAGTTTTGCGGGAAATTGACCTACTAGTACTATCGGACTTTCACCGGTACCACCGGTCAAGATCGGTACTACCGCTAGTATAGAAACTCACAGGCCTAAGCACTGCCACCGGTGGGATTTATACCTACTGGTACTACCGGTTGTTCACCGGTACTACCGGTGCTCCCAGGCATAAAACACCTCTCTAAGTGTCCATGAGTGCAAAGGTGTCTCTCAAACGCATAAACAAACACATATTGAGCACTAATTCTCCATCTAGATAGCCTAATTTGTATCCCTCTTGATAGTGCGGTGTTTCCTATAACTCAAGCCAAAATATAAAATCTAATCGATCCACTTGAGACGGAACACTTTCCAATCAATGGAATTGAGGGTGCTATCATCACCAAATATGACCATTCAAATTCTTTCATCGGACTAACACCTGCGTATTCACTTAGATAAACATGTTAGTCCCTAATTTGATTGTCATTAATTATCCAAAACCCACATCAGGGGCGAATGCACTTACAAGACCACTTCCTTTCATTCCGCACAACCTTCCAAAAGTGCTTTAGCATAAAATCTTTATCACTATGGTCAGCAACATACATCTTTTCAGCAATTTCCATCAATCGGTCATCACTGACACCACTTCTATACACTTTGGTGGTTTTAACCCAGCAACCATGGAAATCCATTACTGGTTTCTTAACACGATCCCAGCAGATCTTCCGTTGGTTCCAGTTTCTCCTACGGCAAAGCTCTATGCTTTTATTATATTCTTTAGTAACATCCGCCCAATATTGATATGCCTTCCTATCGTTTCCATCAACCGGGTCCTTTGGGTTATGCAACCAAGCAGAAGCCTACATTCACAAAACATCTCAAAGTTTACAGCCAAGCATATTTTTCCCTAAAGTCGAAGCTCAAAGTTCACAAACTAAGAAAGGTTGCTTACCAATCTAACATCTTCATCTTTCGTCCAGTTCAATCGCCTCTCAGTCCTCTCGTCTTCGTTGGTTTCATCTGCATCAACATTGATTGTTTCTTTGTCTTGTGCATTGTTTTCAACTGGTAGGGTTCTTTTCAAACTTGGAGTAGTTGGAGAAATTGTAGTTTTGCTTGTTGTATTTCCAACTAAATGGAAATTTTGTGGACTCATGTTTGAGTGGAGAAAATCGGTAAACCCACCTTGTGGGTACATCCTGGAAATTCCATTTAACACATTTATAAGAAATAGAAATTGAGGTGTGGGTACAATCAGAACAACACAAATCCATCAATAATGCCTAAAATAAATCAGGTCATACATGGTAACAAGCAAAGAGCATTAAACGGCAGAAATATGTCATATTGTAGCGGTAAGATGATGCAATCTGTACTTCTACAAAGGTCATGCCAAATCAATGACCTATATTCAAATATTGCAAATTAAAATTCCATAGCACACTATCTACAAGAAAACCACTCTCTGAATCATGTGACCATTCTATGCAACAGCTTAGCTCTAATAGAAACAACTAAAATCAAGCTTGCCTGTCCAACAAAAAACAATGCAAATTCAAGTAGTGCAGGTTGACCCGAAAGAGACATATTTGGATCCTAGCAAGGATTTGACTGAACACCTGCAGTGAAGCAATTTTCATATGGTTTGACTGAAAATTATTGATTTAGGCCATCGGTTCAAAAAGTATATGTAAGAAAAGTACAAAAAATTTGCTACTATCCAATTACGACAGACTAACATTTTCTCCATGAAAGGTGCAGACATTGAAATCGGGCAGCTTGAAGACTAGAACTGTTACCCTTCAGTTGAGCCCAACGGAGAGGAACTTGTCCACCACGCAGGAAATCCGACGGCTTGAAGACTTGGAAGCAGTGGAGATGTTGCAGCAGCCATGACAGCGGGATTACCGGCGGTCGAGCTGGATCCATCAGTAGGGGCGACGCGAGCACCATTGACCGAAGCAGATCGGGCAGCGACGGTGGCCGGAGCACCCCTGCCTCGCGCTGCCTTGCCTTGCCTAGAACTTGAGGACGACGACCGAAGTGGATTCATGTCGATTTGGGATGGATTGTGGTCGGAGGATGCTAGGTCTTGGAATTGGGTGCTTGGACAGGAGGTATTTGGGGCTGAAGTGCTTGGATAGGACACCAACGGGAGAAGCGTGGGGAAAAGGGAAGGAGGAGCACGCGGGGAAGGGAGCGAGAGCACAGGAGAAGTGGAGGCCACGCACGGGAAGAGATCGAGCGCGGGAGAAGCCGAGGCCGGGCGCGCGCTTGCGGGAAGAGATCGAGCACGGGAGAAGCGGGCCGACGGCTGCTGAAAGGTCTTGATGGCTAGAGGGGGGTGAATATCCTAATAAAACTTTCTACAAAGATCACTCAAACAATTTAATTAGTAACACAAATGGCGAGATGCGAGTTTTGCCTAGCCTAATGAGGTGATGCAAGCCACATATCCAATTGACAATTCTAGTTTGGTTCACACAACCGCCACAAGACAAACCGCAAGAGCAAAGCTACTACAACTATAACTACACAAGCTAGCAACTAAACAAGAACAACAACAAGCTAAACAAGAAGATGACAAAGTAAGTGCAAGAGGGGATTTAGAATGTTATACCGAGGGGCGATGATTGAGTCAACCAAAGTGAATACCAAGATAGCCAATAAAGTAACCAATCACCGGGATGAAATCCAATTGATCAAACACAATTGAGACACAAGATTTATCCCGAGGTTCACGTGCTTGTCGGTACGCTAGTCCCCGTTGTGTCCCCCTACACCACGTGGTTCGGTGGCTAATCGGTATCACACATTGAGCCTCTCAAAAGGCGCCACAAGAACCTACAAAATGGTGAGAAGTTCTGACATGAGCAATCCACTAGAGTTGGAATTCGGTGCTCCACCGGGGAACCACAACAACCCCTCACAAGACAATCACCAGAGCCAGCCACGAATAATCACCAACACGTGCTGGAACTCCACCGCTACTCCAAGCCTCTAGGTGGCAGCAACCACCAAGAGTAACAAGAAAACTAGCAGCAAAACAATCCCTCAAGTGCCTCTAAATGCAAAGCAATGATCAATGCACTTGAATCACTCAATCTCACTCAAGAATCACAATCGAATGCAAGGAGATGAGTGGGGAGAAGAGTGAGGGTGTTGGCTCAGCTAAAGATGCTCACAAGAATGTCAAAGTGCCAAGAGAGAGAGAGCCCAAAGCCGGCCAACACAAATCTATAGAGGTACCCCTTCGAATAGAGCCATTGGGCTGATTACGGGGGCACCAGACGCTCCGACGCTCATGCATCGGACGCACCCAACTGCGTCTGGTGATCCTATAGTCACCACGTGTCCCTGCTCGTTCAAAGATCAACGGTCGTTCCAGTAGCCACCGGACGCGTCTGACGCTAGCGCTCAACGTCCGATGCGGTCCAGTAAGGGTCCAAAGCTGGTTTTGACGCACCGGACGCGTGTAAGGTCCTAGATGGCTAGAGGGGGGTGAATAGCCTATAAAAATTCCTACACAAGCCACTAAGCAAACTTGTTAGAATAATAAACGGCGCAAAGCGAGTTTTGCTTAGCCTACGGTTGTGATGCAAGCCTCCTATTCACAAGACTAGTAGATTATAATCTCTAGTTCACACAAGGGCTATGTCACTAAACTTACACTAGTGAGCAAGCTAACAACTACTAGCAAAGGCTAACACTAGAGCTACACAAGATAACTAGTAAAAGTAAATGCGAGAGAGAGGATTATGAATCTTATACCGACGGTGGAGTGAAGATGTTGCCAATCACCAAGATGATATATAATTAATCAATATTGACAACAACACAATATGAAGACCAATCACCGGGAGACAAGTGACACAATATTTTTGTTCACCCGGTGTTCACTTGTGCACCGACAAGCTACGTCACCGGTTGTGTCGACCAACACTTAGATGGTTCCTCGGTGTGACCCTCAAGTCACTTGCCCCTCAAGGCACGCCCCGCAAGGCACCGCAAGACACCACTCTCAAGTGAGGTAACTCAATAACACGCGCAATGTAATATAGTTGCTTTTGGCACTCTGCCAATGAAAGCATAAGAACCTCTTACAATCAACCGGAGGTGGCCAAGAACAATCACTTTCTCTTGCCAACGCCTCCAACAATCTTCAAGCCGGCTAGGAGCGGTACTCTCCAAGAGTAACAAGAAATCCACCGGCTAAACCACCCACAAGTGCCACTAGATGCCCTCAAGCTATGCAATGCACTTTGGGATCACTCAATCTCACTTTTGATTTGCAATCAAGCAAGAGAGATGAGTGGGAGGAGATGCTCTAGCTCAAAGGATGCACAAGTATGTTAGAAATCACGAGAGAGCTTCCCAAGGGCCGACCAACAAGTATTTATAAGCATCCCATCTGAATAGAGCCGTTATACCCCTTCACTGGGTCTTTTCGGGATGACCGGACGCACCGGTCAAAACTGACCAGACGCGCTCAACCGCGTCCGATCCTCCAACGGTCACTGCACCAACGGTCAAACCCTATGATCGGACGCACTTCTCACAATGACCGGACGCGCCGGTCCCGAGTGACTGGACGCGCTCCAGTCAACGACCAGACGCGCCAATCGCACAGCATCGCGTGCCAGCGAAGTAATGACCGGACGCGCCCCTCACAACGACCGGACGCGACAGTGCCTGCGTCCGGTTTGAGTCCAGTAAGCTCCCTCAATGATCGGACGCGTCCGATCATGTGTGATCGAACGCGCCTCGTGTCCGATCATCCTTGTGTTCTGCAGTTCTCTCTGGGCGATTGATCGGACGCGCTGGTCCCGCGAGTGACCGGACGCGCCGGTTGCAAACCCTAGCACCCGCGTGCCTGACTGCTACGCTGAACTGACCGGACGCGTCCGGTCATACCATAACCGCGTCCGGTGCAGCTTCCGGTCACCTCTGTGACCTCTATTCGCCTCCATTTCTTTTCCGACTTCCGGCGTAGTGGAAAATAGGCATTTCAAGTTCACAAAAACGCCTGAACTTCAACGCCTTCGCAAATGTGCCAACACCAACAAGTGATCACCACCTTGTGCACGTGTGTTAGCATTTTCATAAACATTTTCGAAGGTTTTCCAGTTAGCTCACTAGGCCCTACATGCAATGCACTTCATGAATTCACCTAGTGGCACCCATGCGTCGAATAACCGATAAGACTTCCCCTCTTAATAGTTCGGCTATCGATCCTAAACCACTCACACCCTATATGGTGTCTTGAGTGCAAAACAAAATGGCCCTATGGTTATACCTTTGCCTTGAGCCCATTTTGTTTTTCCAAAAGATATGATCCACTTCATATCAACACATGACCGTCTCGATCCATCGACCTTGACTTCACTTGCTCTTCACCGTTGCATCGGTCTGTCAGCGCCAAGTCTTGCTTAAGCTTCACCATCGCATGGTCCTTCGCTTCGAAGCCTCGACTTGCCCTTCACCTTCACAACCGGTCCATCGAGCTAAGCATCACCTCGTTCTTCATCATCTTGGTCACATGAGTCAATGTCATGTCTCATATTCAATGACCACCTTTATCTAAATCATCCACTTAGATACAAAGATTAGTCCTAGGTTTCATCAATTAGCCAAAATCAAACTAGGGACTTTTAATCTCCCCCTTTTTGGTAATTGATGACAACCCTCACAAAGATGATTTTGATAATAAAAGTTTTGAACTTGTCATACTTGTCCAATTATTTTGCTCATAAGTAAAGTTTGGACAATTATCACAAGCTCGGTTTTGATAGCATTAGCTCTCCCTACATATGTGCATAGAGTTTGATTGAAAGCTTTACACATATGCATAGATAGAAGTGTTGAGAGAGTAATCCTACCAAAATGATGCTAAGGTGTAAGAAATGGACCTTTGAAGCGTGATACCAATCGGAGTTGCCTTTTACACCATCCTTAGCATCATGAAGTAACTAGACATCCATCACAACTCAAGAACCCCGTGAGATCAATATTATATGTAAAGGTTCTTGGACCACTTGTACCACTTGTAGAGCTTTAAGCATGTCTAGATACCACATGTAAACTATTCCTATGCATGCTAGTAGATCATTTCATCATTCAAGTTCTATACTAGCATTGCACCACACAAGCATGTATATTAAATTTAAATACATGTGCAATGAGCAAGTCATATGAGAATGCACAAACAAATGCAACAACTTTGTTTATGAGCTTGCTCCCCCTACTTGTGTGCATCAAAATTTTATTTACCCCTTTATCACGTTGAATCATCTTTTTCTCTCCCCCTTTGTCAACAACTTACCCAAAAATGGGATCAAATTGTGGAGAGAAAAACAATGTTTGATGGAGTAGGTTAGAATTTATCAAATTTGGTTCAACCTAGAATACTTGCCAAAGATATTTAATTCAATTTGAACCAAAGACAAGCTTCTTCACACCTCATAATAAGGGTTATCTTGCCTATGTTGAATTAAACATGTATAGCAAATCTTCTAGATTCAACACTAGGTTTGTAAGCTCACAAATATGTCATATGCCACCACTAGATCAAAGCAAGCATAGAAGCAATAGTGGTAACATATATCCATCAAATTCATTTGATTTATCATGAATGCTCATGCGTACCACTTATTATGTCTACATGCTCTAGCAGGTCCTTAGCATAGGATGAATGACATGTCAATCAACTTTTACCTTGCAATGTCGAAGGAGAGGCATGTCAATAAGTGGGTGGGGTGCATTCAACTCATGTTTGAGAAATCAAGAATGTTCAACTCATTCCTTAGCTTGCAAAACCTCTTTTCATCAAGTGGCTTGGTGAGAATATCGGCATTGATCATTGGTGCCAACACTTTCAATGGCAATATCTCCCTTTTGTTGATGATCTCTAATGAAATGATGTCTTATGTCAATATGTTTTGTTCTTCCATGTTGAACTGGGTTTTGTATCATCTTGATTGCACTTTCATTATCATATAGCAATGGCACATTCTTGAAGTTGAGACCATAATCCTTCAAAGTTGATTTCATCCATAGCAATTGTGCACAACAACTCCCCGCACTCACATATTTGGCTTCGGCGGTAGAGATTACCACACTATTTTGTTTCTTTAAGGACCATGACACAAGTGATCTTCCAAGTAATTGACATGTGCCACTTGTGCTCTTTCTATTGATCTTGCAACCCCCATAGTCGGAGTCCGAATATCCAATCAATTCAAACTTTAACCCCTTGGGATACCATAGTCCAACATCTCTTGTTTGCTTCAAGTACCTCAATATTCTCTTTGCGGCCGTGAGATGACTCTCTCTAGGTGAGGCTTGATATCTAGCACACATACAGACACTAAACATGACATCCGACCTTGATGCGGTGACATAGAGTAGACTTCCAATCAAAGACCGATATTCCTTTTGATTCACCATTTTGTCATCAAGATCACTATCCAAATTGCCATTTGTACCCATTGGAGTTGAAATTGGCTTTGCATCTTGCATTCCAAACTTCTTCAACATGTCCCTTATTTATTTCTCTTGACTCACAAATGTCCTATTCTTCAATTGTTTGACTTGGAGACCAAGGAAGTAGCTAAGTTCACCAATCATAGACATTTCAAACTCTTTGGCCATCATAGCACCAAATTCTTCACAATAATCTTGATCAGTTGATCCAAAGATGATGTCATCAACATATATTTGCACTATGAATAGATCATTCCCAATCTTCTTGGTGAATAGAGTTATATCAACCTTGCCCATCTTGAATCCCTTAGAGAGAAGGAAATCCCTTAGCCTCTCATACCATGCTCTAGGTGCTTGCTTTAAGCCATATAAAGCCTTCTTCAACTTGTACACATGGTTGGGTTTCTTGTCATCTTCAAATCCGAGAGGTTGCTCAACAAAGACTAACTCATTAATGATCCCATTGAGAAATGCACTTTTGACATCCATTTGATATAGTTTGATGTTGTGTGCACAAGCATAAGCCAATAGAATCCTTATTGCCTCCAATCTTGCCACGGGAGCATATGTCTCATCATAGTCAAGACCTTCTACTTGAGTGTAACCTTGAGCAACTAGTCTTGCTTTGTTTCTCACCACAATGCCATCTTGATCTTGCTTGTTTTTGAACACCCATTTGGTTCCAATCACATTGTAGTCATTTGGCCTTTCTACCAATTCCCAAACATCATTTCTTGTGAAATTGTTAAGCTCTTCTTGCATAGCCATGATCCAATCGGCATCCTTCAAAGCTTCTTCTATTTTCTTTGGTTCTATAGTTGGCACAAATGATGCATGCTCACAAAACATAGACAATCTTGATCTTGTTTGCACACCACTTCTAATATCACCAATAACACTATCAATGGGGTGATCTCTTGCAACATGTTGTGGTTGGAGTACTTGCACTTGATTGCTTGAGCTTGGTTGATCACTTGATGTACCTTGATGAGATGAACTAGCACCATGATCTTGCACTTGAGAGTCACTAGCTAGCTTGAATGGAGAATTGAGCACTTGATCTTTATCATCATCTTGAATATCAATTACTTGCTTTGCTCTAATGTCCCCAATGTACATGTTCTTCATTGCTTCCACCAATTGAGTTCCACCAACATTATCTAGATTCTCTTCTTCATCTTGTGACCCATTGGTTTCATCAAATTGCACATCATGGACTTCTTCTAGAATGTCACTTGAATTGTTCCAAACTCTATAAGCTTTGCTTGTAGTTGAATAACCAAGTAGGAACCCCTCATCATATCTCTTGTCAAACTTTTCCAATCTAGTGCCCTTCTTCAAGATATAGCATTTGCAACCAAACACCCTAAAGTAAGAAATATTTGGCTTTCTTCCATGAAGTAACTCATATAGGGTTTTCTCTAGCAATGGATGACAATATAGTCTATTGATGTAGTAGCAAGCGGTATTGATTGCTTCATCCCAAAATGATTGACTCACATTGTACTCATGAAGCATTGATCTACCCATATCAAGCAATGTTCTATTCTTTCTCTCAACTAGGCCATTTGATTATGGAGTATACTTGGCCGAGAATTGATGTCTAATGCCATAGTGATCACAAAGTTCTTCAATTCTTGTATTCTTGAATTCACTTCTATTGTCACTTCTCACTTTCTTGATTCTAATCTCAAACTCATTGTGAACTCTAGTGACAAAGGTCTTGAAGGTGTCAAACACTTCACTTTTGTCACTAAGAAAGAATACCCATGTGAATCTTGTGAAGTCATCCACTATGACAAATCCATACTTATTACCACCTATGCTTGAGTATGTTGTTGGGCCAAATAGATCCATGTGCATCAAATCAAATGCTTTGCATGTGCTCATTGTACTCTTCTTTGGATGTGAGCTTCCAACTTGCTTCCCGACTTGACATGCACTATAAAGCTTATTCTTCTCAAATTCAACATCTTTCAAACCATTGACAAGATTATGAGTTGTAAGCTTCTTCAATTGTTTCATGCCAACATGACCAAGCCTTCTATGCCAAAGCTAACCCATGCTTGATTTGGAGATTAAGCAAGTTGTCAAAGAAGTTTCTCTAGCATTGAAGTCAACCAGGTAGAGATTCTCATATCTAAAGCCCTTGAATACCACAATTGAACCATCCATACTAATGATGTCACACCCGGTTTTCTAAAGAACAAAACCAGGCTAATCATATGTGTGCCCAGGAAGTCCACACATATGCCAGAATGAAAAAATATCAGAAACAATGTTATTATATAACGTATACATAGCTATATTAACACTTACATCAGAGTATCGCGGAACGGTGACTAAACTTCAGGCTCCATTCTTCTCAGGGACGGCTGACTGGGGGTAACATATGCCTAGCACTTCTACTAGTCTTCTGGAAACTCCACTACACCTTTGTCCTTTTTCCGAGTAGCATCTTTCTACACACTGGAGTGTTGGGGAAATAGCAAGAGTGAGTCCATGTCGAACTCAACAAGTATAACACAGGGTTCATGAGGCTCAAAAAGGCTAGACACTGTTTAACTGCGTTTAGCTTTTAATCATCATATAATTAGCAATTGAGTAGCATCAAGGTAATCCAATCCCATTAATGAATCAATGATCAATTGTAATAAGGATAATGAATAGCATTAACATGAGCATAATAATAATCAACAATAATTAAGCATGATATAATAATGGTGATCATCTATTCTGTAGATGTTCCAAGGCCGCTCGTATCCGTGAGCACGGCTAGTATACCAGTTTTTAACTCTGCGCAGAGGTGTACACTTTCACTGTGAGTCATGATTTCCAAATGCATGGGTTTGCAAGGCCCAAAACATCAGAGACCATATAAAGCCATTCAAAAGTTTGTCTAACAAGTTAGGGCCATTAGATTCACTCGGCAGGCAGATGTAGAACCCCCCTTCCCTGTGGCACAACAACCGCAGCCTATACACACTAGGCCAGGGGCTCGCACTACACCCAAAGTGGCAAGCCATTCTTACGCCATTTAAGGTAACCTCTAACAAGCTAGAAAAGGTCTCTTGAACAACTAGAGCCAGAGCCATATAGCCCTCACAGCTGTACTGTATGTCCCGGATGGTCATGTACAGATAAGTCCTTATGGAGAGAAACCAGAGCAATAATATAACCCCTTGCTCTAGCCCCCTTTTCAACAGTAATAAAATCATCATTAAAGGTTGATTGTTTAATCCATTAATCAAATTACAAGATCATTGTTCATAATTAAGCACTAGCAATAGCTACCCAAATGCATCCCAAGGTTGACAAGGAATCAAGGTATCAATCACTAAGTTATAATCTCTATGGTTGTCAAGGAAGACACATGTATATGTATGATAATTTCAGTGAATAGGACAACAAGGATGGTCCCATGTTATACTTGCCTTGATCAAAGCTTTCCTGATGATACTGCTGGTCTGGCTCAAAATAATACTCTTGATCGTCCAGATACTGCTCACCGTCTATACTCGATCATCAATCAACAACACACATGCATCCAAGCAAATATACACGAAGCAAACAAAGAGATACAATTAGAACAGTACACCAACAATAACAAAACATTAATAAAAGTTTATAAAACTCTTCTACACGTTTCTACGATCACACAGACGCAAAGATCACCAAATTCGGAGTTAAAACGTGAAAGTTATGAATTTTCTAAGATTTCCTATAGATAAATAAATACTCAATTATAAACTCGAAAAATAAATTATCAAAACCAACTGTACAACTACACTAACTTGTAGAGCTCACAAATACGAACCTAACGCAACTTGAACGGATCAAATCGGAGTTAAAACGAAGATTTTATGACCAAAACAATTCTAGTGGCAAAACTGTAATTTCCTGAAAACGTATTTTTGAATAAACCGGAAGAAAATACGCTTTCAAAACACGAAAATGCCTTTTCAGTAGTACGCTATGGACCGCGGGTTGATAACTAAAAAGCTGAGGGTCTCTTTAACAAATTTACCCGCGAAGGGGTAAGTTCTAATCTGGACCGTTGATCTCGATTTGGACGGCTCGGGTTCATCAGCAACTCCACAGTGCTCATACCGGTCTCCTCCCTCAAGTCCGGCCGGCGGCCCCCCATGGCCGGCGGCTCCTCCATGGCCAGAGATGGTGAACCTCCCCACCGAGACCACCATTCGAGCCCGCGTTTGGTCCAAACGGTAGAGAAGCTCCGTGCGAACTCATCTAGGCATTAAGAACTAGCTACGATAGACCATACGTGACGCGCGGCAACAAGGGGACAGTGGCGCCATTGTCGACCGATGGTGAGCTTCAAAAACTCACTTCAAAGCCTCTTCAACCAAAAGGAAAGCACAAGAAGATAGAGGAGACGAGTGCGGACTCACCAACGCGAAGAATTAGCCTCCAAAGCACCCGAAAGGATCTTTAATGACCAAGATGTGGCTAGCGTCGAGCTCAACCGCGGCAACCTTAGCTCCAACCCGACGAGATCTAAAATCAACACCGACGACGAGACTATGACCTAGGGCAGCGCGTGAAAGGAAAACGGAACGCGGGGGTCATCACGATCTTATAGGCATACACGGCTTGCGGTAAGACTTTGAAACGGAGGAAATCGAATCCCATCGGTGATAGAGTCCGCCTCGGTCACGAACCGGAGAAAGAAGAGGGCGCTGACAAGCCGACCCCACCAGTCAGCGACCGAGAAGAGAGGGAAGGCGCTGCCGCTGGCTCGGCTGCTGGCTCGGCTGCTGGACCCAGTTGTCAGCGGAAGAAAGGAGGGAGAGGCGCGGCTGCCGCGGCTCTGGGCCGGACTGGGCTGCTCGTCAGCTGATCGGCCCACGCGGAGCGGCCCAGGCGCCAGCGCGTGAGAGCAGGCCGTCGGGCCATCGGGCTGCCAGGGAAAAAGGTAAACTATTTTTTTTCTTTTCTTTTCTTCTTTCTTTTCTTTATTTACTTGTTTTCAAACTATTCCAAATAAAATTCTTCAAACCAATTCAAAATAAAATAAATATATCCACACCACAAAATAAAATAAATGCAACAGCATGAATGCAACACCAAATAATTTTAAAATTTTAATTCCCTTTCTCTAGATTATTTAAAATTCAATACTCCTAAAATTTGGGTGTTACAAATTCTACCCCCCTTAAAAGAATCTCATCCTCGAGATTGGAATGCTTACTCAAACAACTGCGGATATGATTTCTTCAATTTATCATCTCTTTCCCAAGTTGCCTCTGCCTCTGAATATCGATTCCACTGAACCTTGCACATCTTAATAATCCGACTTCGAGTAACTCTCTCAGCAGTCTCTAAAATCTTAATCGGAAACTCTTCATATGTAAGATCCTCTTTAACAGTCAACTCTTCTAAAGGTATCTGCTTCTCAGGCACCCGTAAACACTTCTTAAGTTGTGAAACATGGAACACATCATGCACTCCAGATAAATTTTCAGGCAACTCTAATTGATAAGCAACTTCCCCACATCTAGTAATAACTTTAAATGGTCCAACATACCTTGGTGCTAGTTTACCTTTCATGTTAAACCTCCTCACACTTTTCATAGGTGACACCTTCAAATAGACATAACCACCTACCTCAAAAACTAAATCTCTTCTTCTATTGTCAGCATAACTCTTCTGACGAGACTGTGCTACTCTCAAATTCTCACGAATCACTCGCACTTGATCTTCTGCGTTTCTAAGAACATCTGTACCAAACACCTGAGATTCACCTGTCTGATCCAAAAACAATGGAGTTCTACACTTACGTCCATACAAAGCTTCAAACGGTGCCATCTTAAGACTCTGTTGATAACTATTATTGTAAGAAAATTCTGCATAAGGCAAACTCTTATCCCAACTAGTTCCATATTGCAATGCACAAGCTCTCAACATATCCTCTAATACCTGGTTGGTCCTTTCAGTCTGTCCATCTGTCTGTGGATGATATGCTGTACTAAAATTCAATTTTGTTCCCAATGATTCATGTATAGCTTTTCAAAAGTGCGGCGTAAACTGCGATCCTCGATCAGATACAATCTTCTTTGGTACTCCATGCAAACATACTATTCTTTCTATATACAAGGTAGCTAATTTTGGTCCATGGTAAGTAGTATTAACTGGTATAAAATGAGCAACTTTAGTTAACCGATCTACTATCACCCAAATAGAGTCATAACCTTTCTGAGTACGAGGTAACCCCACTATAAAGTCCATACCAACTTCTTCCCACTTCCATTCAGGAATCTTCATTGGTTGCAACAATCCAGCAGGTCTCTGATGCTCTGCTTTCACCCCCTGACAAATGTCACACAATACCACATACTCAACCACATCTCGCTTAAATCCAACCCACCAATATTTCTGTTTCAGATCCAAATACATCTTAGTACTACCAAGATGAATAGAATAAGCTGACTCATGAGCTTCGCGAAGAATTGCCTGTCTAACAGTTTGATCCTCAGATACACACAGCCTCTTTCTAAACCACAAAATCCCATTATCATCCATTCGAAAGCCTGGTGACTTACCAATCACTATATCTTCTGCTATCTTCTTCAGTTTCTCATCCTTCAACTGACCCTTGTAAATTTCTTACTCTAAAGTAAGCTCTATCACTAATTCCATTGTATTAGTAACAATTCCCAAATTCAAATATTCAAATTCAGCACATAACTCACTAGTCATAGTCAATGTTCGTATCTCATTGGCATAACTTTTCCTACTAAGAGCATCAGCTACTTTATTAGCCTTACCAGGATGATAGTGTATCTCAATATCATAATCCTTAATCAACTCTAACCATCTGCGTTGCCTCAAATTCAGATCTGACTGAGTGAAAATATACTTCAAACTCTTATGATCAGTGTATATATCACTCTTATGTCCAATCAAATAATGTCTCCAAATCTTTAAAGCATGCACTACAGCTGCTAACTCCAAATCATGTGTAGGATAATTCAACTCATGCTTTCTCAGCTGCCTAGATGCATAAGCCACAACTCTGCCTTCTTGAATAAGAACACATCCCAAACCTTGACGAGAAGCATCACAATAAATAGAAAACTTCTTACTCAAATCTGGCAAAACCAATACAGGCGCTGTAGTCAACCTCTTCTTCAATTCCTCAAAACTAGCTTGACATTTATCTGACCACACAAACTTGGCATTCTTCTCTAACAGAGATGTCATAGGTTTAGCAAGTTTAGAAAATCCTTCAATGAACCATCTGTAATATCCAGCTAAATCCAAGAAACTGCGAATCTCGCTAGCATCAGTAGGTGGTTTCCAATTCAATAGATAAGCAAAATCTGATTTCTTTGGGCAAATTCCAATTTCAGTAACTCAGTAAAACTGTCATATCTCGAGCTATAGACGTCCAATTCAGATGATCTTTACATGGTTGGAAAGCTTACAAAATTATCTACAACTTTTATTCACAACACTTTTTCTGAATCTGTCAAATAATTGGCCAAAAACTGAACTTAACCGAAACTGTTTCAGAATTCCAGACTGTGCAGTGACCTCAACTTAGAACAGGTATATCTCTTAGCTCAAAATAGGTAAAAAGGTAAATCCAGTGGGTTTGGAAAGATACAGAAGTCTAGTTATTCCCAGTAAAATTTCATAAATTTCTCATGTCCATATCTTGAGATATAACAGAAACATTGCAGACTGCTATAGAAATCAGCATGCGGAGTATTACGTAAAACCTACCCCACTTAGCATAGATCAAGCTACTCCTCATGACTTATACCTTCCGAGCCACCTTTGAAATATGAGAACAAGGATAACACACAAGCAACACATCAAGCAAAACAAACACACATCACATCATCGATACTACACGTGCTTCTTCAACAATGGTGGTCATCCTATGGGAAAAGTATGGATGATGAAAGGCCATCAAATCTTTGAACCAGGTAAGATCAGAAAACTTTTAGTAAAAGCAACGTAAAACAAATTCCGAGAGAGTAAGAAATATTAGCTCAAAGGAAGCTACCAAGGATGGGATACAACAAGACAAGGAAGAGGAAATAATCAAAATCAATGAGTCAAGGGATGACAAAATAGTTTTATCGTAAAATGAGTTTTAGAATACGTCCAGTGCTACTTGGCATACGTCCTACAGTCAACACCGCTCTGATACCACTCTGTCACACCCGGTTTTCTAAAGAACAAAACCAGGCTAATCATATGTGTGCCCAGGAAGTCCACACATATGCCAGAATGAAAAAAATATCAGAAACAATGTTATTATATAACGTATACATAGCTATATTAACACTTACATCAGAGTATCGCGGAACGGTGACTAAACTTCAGGCTCCATTCTTCTCAGGGACGGCTGACTGGGGGTAACATATGCCTAGCACTTCTACTAGTCTTCTGGAAACTCCACTACACCTTTGTCCTTTTTCCGAGTAGCATCTTTCTACACACTGGAGTGTTGGGGAAATAGCAAGAGTGAGTCCATGTCGAACTCAACAAGTATAACACAGGGTTCATGAGGCTCAAAAAGGCTAGACACTGTTTAACTGCGTTTAGCTTTTAATCATCATATAATTAGCAATTGAGTAGCATCAAGGTAATCCAATCCCATTAATGAATCAATGATCAATTGTAATAAGGATAATGAATAGCATTAACATGAGCATAATAATAATCAACAATAATTAAGCATGATATAATAATGGTGATCATCTATTCTGTAGATGTTCCAAGGCCGCTCGTATCCATGAGCACGGCTAGTATACCAGTTTTTAACTCTGCGCAGAGGTGTACACTTTCACTGTGAGTCATGATTTCCAAATGCATGGGTTTGCAAGGCCCAACACATCAGAGACCATATAAAGCCATTCAAAAGTTCGTCTAACAAGTTAGGGCCATTAGATTCACTCGGCAGGCAGATGTAGAACCCCCCTTCCCTGTGGCACAACAACCGCAGCCTATACACACTAGGCCAGGGGCTCGCACTACACCCAAAGTGGCAAGCCATTCTTACGCCATTTAAGGTAACCTCTAACAAGCTAGAAAAGGTCTCTTGAACAACTAGAGCCAGAGCCATATAGCCCTCACAGTTGTACTGTATGTCCCGGATGGTCATGTACAGATAAGTCCTTATGGAGAGAAACCAGAGCAATAATATAACCCCTTGCTCTAGCCCCCTTTTCAACAGTAATAAAATCATCATTAAAGGTTGATTGTTTAATCCATTAATCAAATTACAAGATCATTGTTCATAATTAAGCACTAGCAATAGCTACCCAAATGCATCCCAAGGTTGACAAGGAATCAAGGTATCAATCACTAAGTTATAATCTCTATGGTTGTCAAGGAAGACACATGCATATGTATGATAATTTCAGTGAATAGGACAACAAGGATGGTCCCATGTTATACTTGCCTTGATCAAAGCTTTCCTGATGATACTGCTGGTCTGGCTCAAAATAATACTCTTGATCGTCCAGATACTGCTCACCGTCTATACTCGATCATCAATCAACAACACACATGCATCCAAGCAAACATACACGAAGCAAACAAAGAGATACAATTAGAACAGTACACCAACAATAACAAAACATTAATAAAAGTTTATAAAACTCTTCTACACGTTTCTACGATCACACAGACGCAAAGATCACCAAATTCGGAGTTAAAACGTGAAAGTTATGAATTTTCTAAGATTTCCTATAGATAAATAAATACTCAATTATAAACTCGAAAAATAAATTATCAAAACCAACTGTACAACTACACTAACTTGTAGAGCTCACAAATACGAACCTAACGCAACTTGAACGGATCAAATCGGAGTTAAAACGAAGATTTTATGACCAAAACAATTCTAGTGGCAAAACTGTAATTTCCTGAAAACGTATTTTTGAATAAACCGGAAGAAAATACGCTTTCAAAACACGAAAACGCCTTTTCAGTAGTACGCTATGGACCGCGGGTTGATAACTAAAAAGCTGAGGGTCTCTTTAACAAATTTACCCGCGAAGGGGTAAGTTCTAATCTGGACCGTTGATCTCGATTTGGACGGCTCGGGTTCATCAGCAACTCCACAGTGCTCATACCGGTCTCCTCCCTCAAGTCCGGCCGGCGGCCCCCCATGGCCGGCGGCTCCTCCATGGCCGGAGATGGTGAACCTCCCCACCGAGACCACCATTCGAGCCCGCGTTTGGTCCAAACGGTAGAGAAGCTCCGTGCGAACTCATCTAGGCATTAAGAACTAGCTACGATAGACCATACGTGACGCGCGGCAACAAGGGGACAGTGGCGCCATTGTCGACCGACGGTGAGCTTCAAAAACTCACTTCAAAGCCTCTTCAACCAAAAGGAAAGCACAAGAAGATAGAGGAGACGAGTGCGGACTCACCAACGCGAAGAATTAGCCTCCAAAGCACCCGAAAGGATCTTTAATGACCAAGATGTGGCTAGCGTCGAGCTCAACCGCGGCAACCTTAGCTCCAACCCGACGAGATCTAAAATCAACACCGACGACGAGACTATGACCTAGGGCAGCGCGTGAAAGGAAAACG
Organism: Saccharum hybrid cultivar R570; assembly: GCA_038087645.1. Taxonomy (NCBI): domain Eukaryota; kingdom Viridiplantae; phylum Streptophyta; class Magnoliopsida; order Poales; family Poaceae; genus Saccharum; species Saccharum hybrid cultivar. The sequence goes on along the minus strand of JAQSUU010000410.1, from coordinate 3,014,107 downwards.
GAACGCGGGGGTCATCACGATCTTATAGGCATACACGGCTTGCGATAAGACTTTGAAACGGAGGAAATCGAATCCCATCGGTGATAGAGTCCGCCTCGGTCACGAACCGGAGAAAGAAGAGGGCGCTGACAAGCCGACCCCACCAGTCAGCGACCGAGAAGAGAGGGAAGGCGCTGCCGCTGGCTCGGCTGCTGGACCCAGTTGTCAGCGGAAGAAAGGAGGGAGAGGCGCGGCTGCCGCGGCTCTGGGCCGGACTGGGCTGCTCGTCAGCTGATCGGCCCACGCGGAGCGGCCCAGGCGCCAGCGCGTGAGAGCAGGCCGTCGGGCCATCGGGCTGCCAGGGAAAAAGGTAAACTGTTTTTTTTCTTTTCTTTTCTTCTTTCTTTTCTTTATTTACTTGTTTTCAAACTATTCCAAATAAAATTCTTCAAACCAATTCAAAATAAAATAAATATATCCACACCACAAAATAAAATAAATGCAACAGCATGAATGCAACACCAAATAATTTTAAAATTTTAATTCCCTTTCTCTAGATTATTTAAAATTCAATACTCCTAAAATTTGGGTGTTACAAATGACTTCCATATCATCAACCCCAAAGATACATTTGTAACCAAGATCACATATTTGTGCCACGGATAGAAGATTGAAATCTAAGCTTTCAACTAGCAACACATTGGAGATACTCAAGTTATTTGATATTGCAATCTTTCCCAAGCCAATGACCTTGCCTTTCTTGTTATTGCCAAATGTGATAGAATCAACACCACTATCATTGTCATTGATTGAGTCAAACATTCTTGATGTATCGGTCATGTGTTGAGTGCACCAACTATCAATAATCTAATGCCTTCCTCCGGCTTTGTAATTGACCTACGAGCAAATCAATGAAGCTTAGGTACCCATTTTTGCTTAGGTCCTTGTAGGTTAGTAACTAAGCTCTTTGGTACCCAAATAGCCTTCTTTGGGCCAACAATGGGTGTACCAATAAACTTAGCTTTCACACCCTTCACACCTTTGGTAAGCACATAGCAAGAATCAAAAGGTATATCATTAACAAGGTTCTTGCTTTGGTTCTTTTTATTACAATTATGCTCTAGGTGCCCAACTTGCTTGCATCTATTGCAAAACTGACCATTGCCCTTCACAAAGCTAGGCTTTGGAGTTGCAAAGGCTGACTTGCCTTTCTTAGGGGTGTAGCCCAATCCTTCTTTGTTAAGAGAGAACCTTTGGATACCCAAGCACTTAAGCAAGCGGGCCTTAACGCCATAGGCCTTGCCTAGGGCATGAGTGAGCTCATCCACCTCTTTCTTGAGAGTCTCATTCTCAACCATTAGTGAGGCATCACAAGTGAAACCATCACTAGTAGTGGAGGTAGAGTCAGTGTTGGTGGATGAAGAGCTACAAGAAGGGTTAGCATTTGACATGATGATAGGTTCATTAGAGGATTCATCAATTATATCACATGTAACACCTATATCACATGATACAACAACCTCCTTCTTTGCTTGTTGCTCAAGTAGCAATGAGTGAGCTTTTTTAAGCTTAGAATGAGCCTTACTAAGATCCTCATGGTCTTCCACTAGACTCTCATGAGTGGTCTTAAGCTCACTAAGAACTTTCTCAAGTATTGCTACTTTCATTGAAAGCTTCTTACACTCCTTGTTCTTGGCAATAGCTATGTCTCTAGTTTGTTGCATCAAGTCATATAGTTGTTCTTTAGTTGGTTCATCATCATCATTTTCATTATCATTATCATTATCATTATCATTATCACTATCATGAGCATATTCCATTTCACTTTCATCATCACTCTCATCATATATTATCTTAGTTTCTTTGGCCATGAGGCACGCTGAGGATGAATCAAATAGTGATGGCTTCTTGTTGATAGCAATAGAAGCAAAAGCCTTGTTGGATGATGATTCTTCTTCTTCTTCTTCATCACTTTCCCAAGTGACCACATAGGCTCCATTCTTGCCCTTCTTGAAAGTCATCTTGGCTTCTCTCTTTTTCTTCTCAAACTTGCCCCTCTTGTTCTTCTTCTTCTTGTCATAGGGACATTTGGCTTGAAGATGTTCGGTGCTATCATAATTGAAGCACTTCCTTTGTTGCTCATTGCTCTTGAAATAGTCATTTCTCTTTTTGAAGCCTCTTCTCTTGATAAACATCTTGCCAATATTCTTGACAACTAGAGCAAGTGCCTCATCATCAATTTCCAATTCTTCATCTTCTTCATTGTCATCTTCTTCTTAAATTGAAGCTTTGCCCTTAGAGGAGGTGGCCTTGAATGCCACGGTCTTCTTCTTCTTTTCTTCCTCCTTCTCATCAACATCTTGATCATACTTGTCAAAGGTTAATACCTCTCCAAGCAAATTATTGGGCTTCATTGCATCAAGCCCATCTCTTTGTAGCATCATGATCAACATTTTAAATCTCTTTAGCAAGCTCAACAAGAACTTGTGGAAAAAATCTTGGTCTTGTGTCTTATGCCCTAAGCTCTTGAGATCATTCATAATGACTTCCAATCTATGAAACATTTCTAAGATTGTTTCTTCTTCTTTCATCTTGAAGTTCTCAAACTCACTCTTGAGCCCATATAGCTTTGCACTCTTTACAACCTTAGTGCCCTCATATGTTTCACTCAACCTTGTCCATACTTCATTTGCCAATTCTAAATCCTTGATGCCCTCAAATACTTTTGTGTCAATACCATTATAAAGTGTATTGAGAGCCATTCTATTGCATGTTCTATTTGCTCTATCTTCATCGGTGAGATGATCGGGATCAATGATAGCAAAGTCATTCTCGGTGACTTGCAAAACTCTCTCATGAATAGAACTAAGGTACATTGTCATTTTTCTCTTCCAATGAGCAAAAGAACTAACACCATCAAAGAACGGTGGCTTGCCCCCAACATGATTGAACATAATTTGAGCCATTTTTCACACCGAAGGATGTTAAGCCTTGATTAAAACAGTGACCACGGCTCCGATACCACTTGTAAGGTCCTAGATGGCTAGAGGGGGGTGAATAGCCTATAAAAATTCCTAGACAAGCCACTAAGCAAACTTGTTAGAATAACAAATGGCGCAAAGCGAGTTTTGCTTAGCCTACGATTGTGATGCAAGCCTCCTATTCACAAGACTAGTAGATTATAATCTCTAGTTCACACAAGGGCTATGTCACTAAACTTACACTAGTGAGCAAGCTAACAACTACTAGCAAAGTCTAACACTAGAGCTACACAAGATAACTAGTAAAAGTAAATGCGAGAGAGAGGATTGTGAATCTTATACCGACGGTGGAGTGAAGATGTTGCCAATCACCAAGATAATATACAATTAATCAATATTGACAACAACACAATATGAAGACCAATCACTGGGAGACAAGTGACACAATATTTTTGTTCACCCGGTGTTCACTTGTGCACCGACAAGCTACATCACCGGTTGTGTCGACCAACACTTAGATGGTTCCTCGGTGTGACCCTCAAGTCACTTGCCCCTCAAGGCACGCCCCGCAAGGCACCGCAAGACACCACTCTCAAGTGAGGTAACTCAATAACACGCGCAATGTAATAGAGTTGCTTTTGGCACTCCGCCGGGGAAAGCACAAGAACCTCTTACAATCAACCGGAGGTGGCCAAGAACAATCACCTTCTCTTGCCAACGCCTCCAACAATCTCCAAGCCGGCTAGGAGCGGTACTCTCCAAGAGTAACAAGAAATCTACCGGCTAAACCACCCACAAGTGCCACTAGATGCCCTCAAGCTATGCAATGCACTTTGGGATCACTCAATCTCACTTTTGATTTGCAATCAAGCAAGAGAGATGAGTGGGAGGAGATGCTCTAGCTCAAAGGATGCACAAGTATGTTAGAAATCACAAGAGAGCTTCCCAAGGGCCGACCAACAAGTATTTATAAGCATCCCATCCGAATAGAGCCGTTATACCCCTTCACTGGGTCTTTTCGGGATGACCGGACGCGCCGGTCAAAACTGACCGGACACGCTCAACCGCGTCCGATCCTCCAACGGTCACTGCGCCAACGGTCAAACCCTATGACCAGACGCGCTTCTCACAACGACCAGACGCGCCGGTCCCGAGTGACTGGACGCGCTCCAGTCAACGATCGGACACGCCGATCGCACAGCATCACGCGCCCGTGAAGTAATGACCGGACGCGCCCCTCGCAACGACCGGACGCGACAGTGCCCGCGTCCGATTTGAGTCCAGTAAGCTCCCCCAACGATCGGACGCGTCCGATCATGTGTGATCGGACGCGCCTCGCGTCCGATCATCCTTGCGTTCTGCAGTTCTCTCTGGGCGACTGACCGGACGCACCGGTCCCGCGAGTGACCGGACGCGCCGGTTACAAACCCTAGCACCAGCGCGCCTGACTGCTACGCTGAACTGACCGGACACGTCCGGTCATACCATGACCGCGTCCGGTGCAGCGTCCGGTCACCTCTGTGACCTTCATTTGCCTCCGTTTCTTTTCCGACTTCTGACGTAGTGGAAAATAGGCATTTCAAGTTCCCAAAACGCCTGAATCCCGCGCTCGCAAGCTCGGCGAGAGGGAGAGAGAGAGACCCAAACTCTCTCTACCACTTAAACTTCAACGCCTTCGCAAATGTGCCAACACCAACAAGTGATCACCACCTTGTGCACGTGTGTTAGTATTTTCATAAACATTTTTGAAGGTTTTCCAGTTAGCTCACTAGGACCTACATGCAATACACTTCATGAATTCACCTAGTGGCACCCATGCGTCGAATAACCGATAAGACTTCCCCTCTTAATAGTTCGGCTATCGATCATAAACCACTCACACCCTCTATGGTGTCTTGAGTGCAAAACAAAATGGCCCTATGGTTATACCTTTGCCTTGACCCCATTTTATTTTTCCAAAAGATATGATCCACTTCATATCACCACATGACTGTCTCGATCCATCAACCTTGACTTCACTTGCTCTTTACCGTTGCATCGGTCCGTCGGCGCCAAGTCTTGCTCAAGCTTCACCATCGCATGGTCCTTCGCTTCGAAGCCTCGACTTGCCCTTCACCTTCACAACCGGTCCATCGAGCCAAGCATCACCTCGGTCTTCATCATCTTGGTCACATGAGTTAATGTTATGTCTCATATTCAATGACCACCTTTATCTAAATCATCCACTTAGATACAAATGTTAGTCCTAGGTTTCATCAATTAGCCAAAACCAAACTAGGGACTTTCAACACGTCTGATGGCACGTCATCGGACGCTCTAGCGTTCGGTGCATGCAGAGCTTCGCGGGGCTGCCGATGTCCCCACTTCACCGGATGTATGAATAGTGCACGGCCAGCGTCCGGTGTGAAACCCTCGGACGCGCCGGTGCACCGCACTACACATCACTGCTCGCTTAGTAGGCACCTGACGCTGGCACCAACGTCTGGTACAGCTCAGACCCACGTCCGATGCTACAGAGAACAGCACTTTTGCCTCCGTTTCTTCACCTCCGGCGCAGTGGAAAATAGGTGTTTCACTTCTTGAAAAGCGCCGAATCCCGCCTCGCAAGCTCAACGAGAGGAAGAGAGGAACCCAAACCCCTCTCTACCTCTCAACCTCCATCGCCTTCGCAAATGTGCTAATATCACCAAGTGTATATTACCATGTGCATGTGTGTTAGCATTTTCACAATCATTTTCGAGGCGTTACGTTAGCTCTTTACTAGATCCTAATGCATATGATCAAAGAATGATACCTAGAGGCACATGTAGGACTCAATTGCAAAGAGAATTCTCCTATTCATAGTATGGCTGCGTATCCTAAGCCATCCACACCCTCTATGGTGTCTTGGATGCAAAATGAAAATCCCTACATGATACCTTTGCCTTGAGAATCACTTGTTGCACTTTGTTCTAACTCCACATTATGGTAAGCACTTCATCATCACATTACTTGATCACCATGCTTCACCATGTCTCGTGCCAATCATCATTGCTACACATATTATTATGCATATGATTAGCACTTAGGCATTGTCACTAATTACCAACACTAAACATAGAGCTTTTAGCAGCGGCGCACTCGATTCGCATCAATGCGGATAGAAACGAGTTGTTTCTCCCCAGCGGCGTTTCCGTCGTTTCTTCGAGCCTCATTGCGAGCGTCGACGTCGTTCCATGGGGGAGAAACGATTTCTTCATTTTGCACTCCCTTCCTTCATTAATTCTACTACCACATCAGCAAAATGGTGAGCTGTCAAGGCAATTAAGAGCATGGTTATGGTTTCATATATGTCTATGGTTTCCTATTTCTTCTCATATACACTTTCTCTTTCCTATTTCTTCTCATATACACTTTTGTTTGGGCCCATATATGTCTATGGTTTCATGCCCAGCCTGTTGCTTGCATGAGAGCCAAGCTCTCTTCTCTCTCCTTCACATCAGTAAAAATGCTGACTAACTTGGCTATAAGCCTATTATTATACCTGCTCTAATAATAGACGTAGAAACCATCGTTATTAGACTGACCACACTGCATACGGGAAACACATCCGCTATCGTGATGTAGCGCACGGCGAAGCCGCAGCGGCCTCCTGTAAACTGCCCGTGCGTCCGCTATCACCGTCCATGTCCGCTATCTGTGGCGGAGGTAGAGGAGGTCCGCTACAGCACGCGCAGGGCCCACCACGTGGGGAGGGAGAGAGGGGAGATGGGGACAACGTCTGTGCATGCCAGTGTGAGCGGGTGGGGAGAGAGGAAAAAGGTGGATGGGAAGAGAGAGGTGATGTGAAAGGTGTGTATGACGTGTGGGCCTTATTTATGGGTAGTTGGGATTGAGGATGATAGAGTATGGATGGGTGCGGAAGAAACTAGTATAAAGGATGAAATCTCGATGACTAGGACAGAAGATTCTTTTTAGAGGATGAATATAGAGTACGACGAGTGCGGATAGCCTTGCACCGCTGGACTGTCCTAACCTTGCGGCCACCTCTATAGCCTGTCCACGGCACGGACTGCAGAGCAGGTCCGAATTCAACCGTCGTTTCAGTCAACACACACTTTAGGGCAGTCCCAAAGGGACGTTTCTAGATGTAGATTCCAAGAGAGAAAGAGGACAATTAATGTCTAGTAGAAACTATCTCACTCAACCCATGGTTTCTACAGTAGAGTTAATACAAATGATAAATTAAATACAACATAAAAAGAGAGTAGATCAATTGTGACAATCAGCCATGTTGCCCACGGTGTTTTCTGAACACGCTTTCATCACACGACAACAAACAATGACAATATTTTTGCAGCCAGTAAACATGTTGACTCTACTGGATAAGTAAAAGCAGCATAAACTTTATACTAACACATATCATATTATGACTCTACTGCATAGATCTACTCACAAGGATTCCAAAACATATTCATTTGCTATTTTACGATTTTTCTACGAATTACTATGAATTAAACAAGATTCAGCCGATTTATATACAAACAGGAAAACAAAAGAAAAACGCTTTTTCATCGGGAACCCTGGAGTTTCTATAAATCAACCAAGCCCATATTAAGAAACACCTCTCTCACACACTTTTACAAAGTGAACACAATAAAGAGTTTCTATTCGCATCTGTGCCCTTTTTCTTCCTCAACGATCGCAGCACGCGGGGAAGCGACGGCTTCAAGCGACGGGGTCGCCGGCGGTGGCCACGGCGGGGCCGTGCGGCCAACAAGCAGCTGTGCGCGGCCAGCTTGGGCTCGTCCCAGGACTCGCCGAGTCGCCCGCGACCGGCATAGCACGCTGGCGGCAGCGTGAGGGCGGCAACGGCGCTGGAGAAGCAGAGGCCGAGCGCGCCGGAGCGGGCCGGCCGCGGCAGCGCACACGATCCGTGTCAATACCCATAGAAACGAGTCGTTTCTCCCTAGTGGCTTTTCCGACGTTTCTTCGTGCCTCATTGCTAGCGTCGACGTCGTTCCGTGGGGGAGAAACGGTTTCCTCATTTTACACTCTCTATCTTCATTAATTCTATTGCCACGTCAACAAAATGATGAGTTGTCAAGATAATTAATAGAGATAGAAACTATCATTATTACGTCATTGGGACTGCCCTTACAAGTACGTATTTATCAGCATCCATTATACTAGGAGAATCTTTTATTACCTCACTTATCAACACCAATGATGATAATGATAATCACAGTCCCAGTCACAATCTCAGTATCGCGGCAGCCGGCAGATAGCACATTCATGCACAAGTACAAACAACAGATAAAAACACCGAACAAAACGGATTCTCTGAATATTCATTCATTCGCGCCACCCATCAGCACCAGATTGGATCACTGCTTGGAGTTGGAGTTGGAGTCGGGGGAGGGGAAGAACTCGAAGCGCATGAGCAGCTTGACGGATCGCAGCGGCTGGCCCTTATGGTCGGAGAGCCTGACGGAGCGGATCCCGGGGCGGATCTCCCACACCGGCAGACATGTCTGGCCGCCGAAGTCATCCTTCTGGTGGTTGTCCGACTCGTGCACCTCCACCCTTAGCAGCGCCAGCTCCGGCGCCGCCAGCGGGAACTCGCCGAACTCGTGGTCCCACGCGGGGATCCAGCTGTCCATCATCACCCGCGTCTGCTCCATCCTCGTGTCAGTCGCCACGCCGGCGACCCCCACCCTCGCGTAGAAGTCCGGCGGCGAGCACCTGTCGAAGTGCGTCTTCCGGAAGTCGAACCGCCACCCGTCCCCCATGTACACCGTCACCTTCAGCCTCGTCTTCACCGGCAGATCGGCTCGTGATGGGTCGAACAGCTTGCTGCCGGCGGGGTCGCTGTTCATGAGCACGTCGGGTTTCTTGACGTAGCCGCAGCCGCCGTTCGCCCGGAACATCCCTTGCGTCAGCCACAGCTTCCTTCCATGGCCCTGCATGTTTGCCGCCACCATCTGCACTCCGTACCTCCACCCCATCAGCGGGTTGTAGTTGGACGACGTGATGCGTGTCGACCGCGGGAAAATGCGCAGCAGATTCCGCTGCGTGAACCTGAACGAAAATGTATGAAAAGATAAGAAAATGTCATCAAATCCGTTGGAAACTTGGAATTGGAACTGAACAGGTTAGTTTAGATAATTAGCTGATCGAAATACTAACTGCAAATTAAGCTGACGGCCTGACCTGATGATGTGATCACCATGGGAGACGATGGCCTTCTCGTAGGCCTTCTCGCCGAGGCTGAGGCGCGTCACCTTGTCGGGGTCGACCCTGAGGTCCTGCTCCATGTCGTGCTTCCGCCTGGTGAGCTGGATGGCGATGAGGCGCCGGTACTCGTTGTCCGTCCCCTGCCGCGCTTTCTTCTCGGCCTCCGCCTCCGCCTCCTCCTCAGCGCCGGCGGCTTCCTCCGCCGCCGCGTACTTGCCGCTGAACTGCTCCGACATCTGACGGGCGGTGGTCTTGTCGTCGGAGATCTCCTCCCCCCAGACGCCCCCCTCCTGCTCCGCCGCCTCCTCCTCCTTGCCGCTCTTGGTTTGGAGGTACTCCTTGGGCGGCTTGGTGGAGATGATGATCTTGCCCTTGAGCTCGTCCGGGGAAGGGAACTCCGCCATTTGCTCCGACTCCGACACGTACAGCATCTCCCCGAAGGTTTCCTTCAACATCTGCAAGCACCAACCTATGGTTGTCAGTTGCCGCCATCGGAATATGATGACTATGCATGGTTCAGAGTCAGAGCTGAGACTTGAGAGGAAGGAGGAAGGAGATGCATGGCAAATTGGCAAGGCACCTTGGCCACTTTGGCTTGGAGGTCCGGGGTGAGGTGATCTTCCAGGGTGAGGATGACGGGGTAGGGCGACGTCGCGAAGGCGTGCTCCTTGATGGCCTCCAGGCACTTGATCAGCTCCACCGGCGACGTCCATGTCCTGCACCGCACGCACCATCGCCGCCGTCGTCGTCAGTAGCAACAAGGAGCAGGAGCAGGATATATAGCGTGTTGGGTCGGATTTCGGTTTGGGCTTTATTTATTCCCACCCACCTGCCGTGGAGGACCTCGACGTCGTCCTTGGCGGCGTTGGGCCAGAGGTCCAGCTCGATGACCCGGACGCCGTCGAGGAGGGCCTTCACGATGGGCCTCTCGCTGCACCCGCTGCTCAGCTGGTTCCCCGTCAGGTACGAGTTGTGGCCCGTGTAGATGAAGTAGTGCGACAGCGGCAAGCCCATGTCCTGGTAAACCTGCACTATTCGTCCATGCAATTTTTCATATTAGTATTTCTTATTATATCATCTGTGCAATTAATATATATGATTATAATTCCCTAAAAATTATATATATGATTGTAATTATTTTGCGAAGAACAATATATGTGGTCATATAAACCAGATAGTAATAAAGTAAGATTTCCAAGGCGAGGAGAGAGATAAAAGTAAAGTTTCTGTCTAGTCAAAACGTTAAATGTAAATAAGGGAGGGGAATATATATTTATTAATTAACAACAGTACAAAAAGGTGTTTGGATGATCATGGCGTGCCTAACGTAACTGCGATGTTTGGTAAAGCACAACTTGCATCGAATATATCCAACACCAAATCCAATCATTAGACATTAGGGGTCACGCAAGCATTACTGTATTATTAACCATTTCAATCCATGTAGGTCCTTGGCCTTCTTTTTGTCTAGGTGACACTTTAATTTTCTACATGTTTCTTTTTCGTTATGAGGTGGGTGACACTTGCTTTTAGAAGATTCTAATCACACCGGATCAACTCAACGTCAGCACTATCATTTGTGAGCTTGTCAAAAAAAGGTTCCAACTATATGAATTGCAGCTCGGTTGGTTAGATTCTTTTTGATATAGGCTATCTACCTGGATTAACTCAACGTCTTTCACGGTGCTCGTATTTTTCTAGATTTATCCTAGGATTTAACTAGAGCTATTCTTTCAGTGTTAGATAATTTGTCACAGCAGCAGAACGCATGTGGTGACTTTTTTTTTGAAAGCATGTGGTGACTTTATTAATCTAAAAGTTTACCATCTCAGTATTTCATAGGCACTCATAAGGGGTAAGATGTGTACACTTGCGTTCATACTATCGAGCGTCAGTGTATCTATATAAACGATGTGGAAACAAGAAAGTTATGTACCTTATCTCTAGGTACATATGCATATGGATGTATGTGTTGTCTTGTATGTCAACCAGTTTTAGTTCGCTTTTCTACTAAATTTATCGTGTGCGTGTTATGTTTATTTTAGCAAGTTTTGGATTGACACAATAACCCACAACAATTGGTACTAGCTGTACTATCTCACCTGTGATTTTATTATTCTTAATTGAGAAGAATTAAGCAATACATCATGCCTTTGCCAAAAGATATAGGCACATACATAGCATGATGGCAATCCCAACCATTAATTGCATAGGTCAATGGTGAGTCAGCTCTCCTCTTGAGCCGATACCAGAGTTCGGTTATTATTATCACCAACCATAGTCAAAAGATGAAGGCACATACATGGCATGATGTTATTGTTTAATCTGGATTACCATCAAATTGCAACATGCATATGTAAATTGTGAGCCTTACGTTGGCTACTTGGCTTCACTGGTAACTATCCTGATTCCATACTCTAAAAAAAATATGGCAACAACTAGCCAACTACTGCATGCTTTGTTTTGGTCAATTTTTATATCTGCATAAAATGTACTAGAATTACCCTTAACTTGCAAGAACGTAAGAAAAGTACCTTTCGGGCTTGCTTTGCACATTTTTCCTTTATAAAAAGAACAATATTAGGAATATGTGTATTTCTTAGGGTTAATTATTAATTTGTGTCTAAAACTATGTAACTAGCTTAGTAGTTAAAATACTTTTTGAATAATACAGTAAAAGTCCTCAAAACTTGGAAGACAGTGAAAATAAAAAAATAGAATAAAAACAAAAGAAGATAATATAAAAATATCTATCTTGATCAGCAACAAGAGATATTAGGTAGATTAACATACCTGTGATCGAAGGAAGTACTTTAATTGACATTAATATCTAAAATTATAACCAGAGCAAGGACTATAGATGGATTAATTGACTTATTTCTGACAAGAGAAGGTACTTCAATCGGGTGGTGACTGGAGGAAGTATCTTCTCAAATACTTCAAATGATCCGTAAATACAATATCCATCTAGGTTTGTTGTGAGTCCAACAATTTTCATAACCATCAATATATAAATTTGGTATACGAGGACAACACAAGAGTGATATTACTAGACTCATTATGAAAACTGCTTTCATGATATAAGTCTTGATTTAAGGTAATACTTTTTATAGATATTTCTAATCAACAAAATTAAAAGAGATTGACCAAGACAAACATAGATTGACTTATTTATGACCGGAGAAAGTACTTGTTGCCCTCTTTGTGGAAGCGTGACATGAAGAGGAAACCTGGTGTCAAATAATTTTTAAATTGTGATTATATACTTCTAAATTTTTGTTGTTCCAAATAAGGTACTTTACTACTTGCTATATGTTTTGCAATATATTTTCAAATGTCTTCCAAAATTATCACTACACTTGACACGTGTAATGGGCCTTCAAAGTTTCAGACAAAGAATTTAAACATGAGCGAGTACATAAGCCACTAGAATATGGGCGCTTGAACATAACTTCACTGTCAAGTGATTTTTGCCAATGTACCCACAAAAGTTCAAGCAATAGGGATATATATGCAAAAGAAAATGTGACATAAGAGAAAACCATGAGGACTCAAAATTTTGAAAAACAAAGAATACATTATAATTTTCTCATTTGTGATGTGGTATTCCCTATTTATTATAGAAAAACCGGTGTTAATCCTTCTGTGGTAGGCAACATACCCATTGATAAGAAGACATCACATGCCTATTATGAGTTTTTGAAACTCATGCTCCGCTAGCTCAGTCTTTCAAAGTGCTCATAGGGGTAGTTATTGTGTGGACATGTATATGAGCATATTTGCGTATGTACTGTATTTCATATTAAAAAAAAGAGCTATGAACTTATAACTTTTCGTAACACATACCCCCTAAGTGAAAAAAATATGTGGAGAAAGGTAATTAATGTGTGATCCCAACTATATTTTTAGACGTAAAGTAATTTTACTATATGTTTTGCAAATATGTGTTACATCACAAAATCGATGTGGAAGTTGCATTAGGCTAATAATATATACAGTGACACATAAATCTCGACAAAAATGACATATTGATTCTTCTTTGTACGTACCAGAGAGTCACATCGACCACACAAGCTCATTAGAAATTGTATAGAAGCTCACTGTCAAGTGATTGTTGCCAACTAACCAACTAGGCTACTACCAAGTCTCTGACTGATTTGGACATTCGAAAAAGAAATGGAAGATGAGAGAAGTTGTTCAGAATCAGGGATTTTAATAAGGCCTATTTGCTGCAATATTGATATTTATTTCATATAAACTTAGTTAAATTTCAAATTGTTTGGCTTGGAACAAAATCAAAATGACATTCTTTGTGGAATGGGTAGTATATTTGAAGTAAAAAACCTTCATGCATACTCAAAATTGTTTGATTTGGGACAAAATCAATGACACTCTTTGTGGAATGGATAGTATACTTGAAGTGGTAATCCTTCATGCATTTTGGAGTTAGTTGATTAGTTGAAGCTATGCTAAAGCCAAACTACATCCCCTAATCTTGGTTTGTTAGTACCACTTCTAGTACTGTAGATGGTTAGCGCGTGGTTTGTCTAAAAAAAAGGATGGTTAGCGCGTGCATGATTCATATGGTCCTACAGACGTGTAATGCGATTATGATGCTGGGCTTGGAAGGACAGTGCACATGGGCTCAACAGTGATGGATTGTACAGCTTGCCCCTGATCCCCGGGCACAAGTCACAACTACGAACTGTATCGTTGACCTAACGGCAAGCTTTTAATCCTCTCAAATAAAACCCTATCCTTTCTTGAAATAATGGCCCCAAATATACCGGTCAATACGACATACTCCTACCATCCAAGAAAGAATGCAATACAAGTATAGTGCCATATTTTAGTATTTTTAATTAATTTGACCAATTATATTATAGATAAAAGTATCAATATTTATGATATCAGATAAATATCATATCACTAAATTAATTACAAAATATATTTTCATAATAAATTGATTTGGAGCCATAAAGACGAATATCATTCATTAGAAACTTGGTCAAACGTGGAGTATTTTAACGGGCATTAACTCATAGTTGCATCATTTTGGGAACAAAGGGTACTACTTGTGTTCATGTGGCCAGGGAAAAATAGTAATGATTAACAATCTTTTTTACTGTTTTTTAAGAAAAAGAAAAATCCTAATTTTTTTCATAAATGCGTTGCATGGTATAATTGCAGAAGGGGTAGCTGCTCTCGTCAGGTCTGCATGACTATGATCAACTCTGCAGGACTAAAACCATATAATATACTGTAGATATATACAGATATAGATACATATAGAGATATAAATAGATAGTCTTTGCTCTTTGGTGATACTGATATGATATATGAGTAAGCCATATCATTAAGAATTGAACCACAACATAGTATATGAGGATGTATGTTTTATAGGATTCCTAGAACGAATAACAAAAAAAACAGAGGCAGAGCAAAGGTGTTCAAGAAAAAAGATGATGAACTGAAAATGATTTTTTTAAAAAAGGATAGGTAGCTGAAGAAAAAGAAAAACTCACCCCTCGGCGCGGGTCGAGGGCGGCGTTGGCGTCGCTGAAGAGCCAGCGGTGGAAGCCCTCGGCGGTGAGGCCGCCCTTCTTGAGCAGCCTCTGCTCCGCCGCGAACGCCATCACCTCCTTGGCCGCCGCGTCGGCGCCAGCCTCGGTCTCCCCCTGCACCTCCCGCAGGAATCTCCGCAGCGCCTCCTCGCCGACCACGCCGCCGCCGTCGGCGTACGGCTGGAACATGTCCCTGACCCCCTCCGACGGCTCGTTCGACGCCGCCCGGAACCGCCGCAGGAAGCAGCAAACCCTGTACGTCGTCATGGCCGCCGGCCGACCTGCCGGTCACCGGTGGGTTCCTAGCTACTCTTGCTAGCCGACAGCTGCTAACTGTGTGCGTGCTGCTTCCTGCCGGAATATATGTGACTTGTGTTAGCTAGCTAACAAGATGTGTGTATGTATGTCTATATATGTGTATATGCTGCTGATGGATTTTGTCATTTATTTGTAGATATATATATGGATGATAGTGGTGGAGCAGTTCTTGCCGGCCTGTGGCCGGTAGTAATATATAGGAGTGGAGCATGCATGAGCCAGTGTAGTAGCACCTACTAGTAGCTGGTTCACGAAGCAGCGTGCATGGATAAATTGACACGTTAAGTACATATGCTGTGTGTGAGAGACCAGATTCAGGTGTTGAGCAGCAACGACTCGTGCGAGTATATATATCTTCCTTGTGTCGATCGATCGACAAAAATACAATTTTGTAAGTCTTCAGAAATACGGAAGAGGGGTTTTCTTTTCAGGTGTGGAGAAATGGGGATAACACACACAAGCATCTATTAATGATCTAAGGCTATCCGCACTCATAGACCTCTATATTCATCATCTATACGTCCTAGTCAGTAAGATTCTCTCCTCTATACTTAATTATCCCGCACTCATCCATCCTCTATATCATACTCTGTCCACTCTATCCACTGTGGGACCCACCTGTCACTTTATCTAAATATATCCATGTGTAAGTTTTAAAGGATTTATTGAAACGAATTTAATGGTGCAATCGAAATTTAATTTGGATTTTTGGTTTGTGAGTTATAACATTTTTCCCCTTTGTTTAGCCAGTGGAGTCTGTCACTGCCCACTATAGAGTAAGCACTGTACTACTCTAAATATAGAGTGAGAGAAAGGATATAGTATCATTTTAGAGTACCCAGTGCAACAGTTTTTACTCTATATTCATACTCTAAAGCTTTAGAGTATCTGTTTAGAGTATCCACTGCGGATAGTCTAAGGGCAATACTAACACAAATACCACCAACTAGTTTCTATAGCTACCACGTTAGCATGGCACTTCTTTTAAAAACCGCTTCACTCGCATATGATTTGGTTTCTTCCAGTAGATACGTAAGGCCCGTTTGGTAGAGTGCCAGCTTCAATTAAAATGGCTCTAGCTACAGATTCTTTGGTGAAAGGTTTTTTTTTTTTTTGCTCTAGCTTCACTTGTTAGAGAAGCATTTAGCAAAACAACTCCTTATTATTTACTCACGGACCCACTTCAAAAAAAAGGGCCCACTAGTCATTGGCTATTTTTTGTTTTTTCTTTATTACACTTCTATTCCTCTCGACCTATCCTTGTGACCTATTCCCAATCCCGCGTCAGCCCTATCCTCATGACCTCGCCCCTGACCTCTGCACTCCGTAGCGCCCCTGTCCCCATGTCACTCCTCTCGACGCCGACGGTCGCGCCCAGTAAGCGGCAGCAATTCCTACAGAGGAAATGCCATATGTATGTTTACTCTTTCAGTTGCAACAATAGAATAGAAGAGAACAGTTTGTCTAAATCAATTCAAGCAGGTACTGATGGTCATCATCTGCTCCTTTCACCCGATGGTGGTCTACTAGCTCCAACCGGTCCCTATGGCAAGCAAGCACTATCAGTAGGTTAGGCCCAGTTTGTTCATGAATGTTAAAGTTTAACTCCTATCATATCAATATTGTGGCAAATGTATAGAGTATTGAATGTAGACTAATTGCATACACGTCGGCATAGATTAGGAGTAATTTACGAGACGAATCTATTAAGCCTAATTAGTCTAAAATTGAAAACTTTTTGTCAAATAAGACGAAAGTGCTACAATATTTATTAAACTTTAACACCTCTAACCAAACATGCTCTTATTGTATACGTTACAATTATGCAGGATACCGTATCGGCGTATCATGTGCATGCATGTCTCACTGACAAGCAGGACTAATCTCAGGTTTGAGTCTCCAATAGAGATGATTACAACAAAGGAGGTTAATTTGTAGGTCCCCATCCAGATGCGGTGGTGGATGCAAGATGTGGCAACGACATTTGTTGTTTTGCTCGCCACTTTCCTGATTGATGCACAACGACCTCAGCAAATTGCGGCTTAGGCCCCGTTCACTTCCCAAAATATTTCCTCTGTCACCCGTCACATCGAATCTTTGAACGCATGCATAGAGTATTAAATGTAGGTAAAAAAATAACTAATTGTACAGTTTGTCTGTAAAGGTCGAGATGAATCTTTTGAGCTTAATTAATTCATGGTTGGATAAATTTTGTCAAATAACAACGAAAGTGCTACAGGAATATTTTCCCTAAATATTTCAGATCTGAACACAGCCTTAGTGTTTTAGGCAGCAGTTCTTTGCCCCGTCAGCAGCTGTTGGAGATATGCTCATTTGTCCTTAAATATCTGTCGTTTGTGCTTCCAAGAAACAACTTTGATTAAATATATATTAAAAATATTAATATTTATAGTACATAATTAGTATTATTGGAAAGATTTTTAATCTAATTTTTTAATAAATTTATTTGGAGATACAAATGTTGTACGTATTTTTTATAAATCGAGTCAAACTTATGTCACGTACACCAACGGCGACAGATATAAAGGGATTGATAAGTATATGTTTATGCATGCATGGCACCATTGAAACCACACATGTGAGCTAGCCATTGTGCATGTCGCCTTCGTGCATGATTGCCTTGGCTCCTCTTTCCGCTACACATATCGTTGTTTCGCACAGTGCCAAAAGCCCAAAACCAAAGGTGGTGATCTCGAACACGGTGGCAAATGTTTTTTTTTTACATAAAGACAGGAGCTTTGCCACTCACTTAAGAAGAAAAGTATATTTTAATGGGAGATCCACACCACGCCTAATCAGGGCACAGGAACGGCAGCACATCTTGGCACATATATATCGATCTGCTTACAAGTCATAATAATTTGTTTCTCAATTCTACAAGAAGTGAATTAAATTGTTGCATATATATACCTACATGAAACACATTTGACGACTGATGAGAGTATACTAAATATTTAAATAATGGATGCCTTGCGGCAGGAAAGAACGCGGCGACTGGTTTTCTTCACTTGAGAGCAAGGTGTGTGTGGGTATCCTATGCTTCCATACATGGATTGCAATCCGTAGCATTATTATATTATTATTCTCAGTGAGAAAAATAATGGTCATGCATTGCTAATGATCATCAATAAGAGCTGATTGCAATCCATAGCATTATTATATTATTATTCTCAGTGAGACGAGGGGAGGAAGGACGAGGGCGGCAAGACTGCAGTCAGAGGCTCGTTTTTTTAGCATGGCCGTGGGCTGCCGCTGCTGGCCGCCACCGGCGGCCGCCGGAAAGCGACAACGACGGCGGCCGGAGGAGGGAGGGGAGGTGGGGATCTGGGCGGCGCCGGCGGGTCCCCCCCACCCCCGAGTTGCCCGTTGGGGTGCTCGGCAAGTTCCTCCCCTCCCTCCTCCGGCCACCATTGCCGCCGCTCTCCGGTGGCCCGGTGGCGGCGGCCCGCAGCCATGCTAAAAAATGAGCCTCCGACCGTAGTGTTTCCGCCCTCCTCCTTCCTCCCCTCGTCTCACTAGGAATAATAATATAATAATGCTACGGATTGCAATCAGCTCTTATTGATGATCATCAGCAATGCATAACCATTATTTTTCTCACTAAGAATAATAATATAATAATGCTATGGATTGCAATCCACATATGGAAGCACAGGATACCCACACACCTTGCTCTCAAGTGAAGAAAACCAGTCGCCGCGTTCTTTCCTGCCGCAGGGCATCCATTATTTAAATATTTAGTATACTCTCATCAGTCATCAAATGTGTTTCATGTAGGTATATATATGCAACAATTTAATTCACTTCTTGTATTCTTTCTTGCAGGGCAGTTTGGTTAGGTTTGTGTTGGAGGGTTCTCCCTACCGCTTTTCTTTTCTATTGTAACTTTTGGTTCCGAACCACTGCCTCTGTGGTTCTGTTTTTGCACTATGGGTTTGCCCCTCCTTTCCTCCTAACCGCTGGTGGCTGGCATGGCTGGCGGGACGGATCCGGGCCAGCCATGGCCGAATCTAGCGCCCCTGCGACGGATCTGGTGTGCCATGGCAGTTCCAGGTGGCGTGGCTGTTGGCCGGCGGGGCGGATCCTGGCCCTCCATGGCCGGATCTCTCGCCCCTGTTCCGGATCTGGTGGGTGCCGCAGTGGATCCACCAAGACTTGCAGATGGCGGCAGCGGATGGCTGACTGGCGGGGCCGGTTCGTGACTGCGGCGGCTGTAACACCTCTGGGTGTTAAGCATGCATTCACATCCTAAATCATGAGCATTTGCATTTCATACATGATCATCATCACATGCAAATTAAGTTAGAATTTATTTAAACTGTGATAATCATGTTTGGGCTCTGAGTTTGGTAAAAATCCTAGGTAAAGTGGTAAAAATTTATGGAGCTATAACTTTAAATAACTTAGAAATAATTAGCATGATTTTTGGAGCAAGTTTTGTATTCAAAATCTTCCCAAATTGTGCTTCTAAAAATATTTCAGAAAATTGAGTTTTCATTTAAAAATTTGACTTTAAATCCCTAATTCAAAATCTGTTTAGAATTTTGAAAAGTGTCCTAAATGAAAGTTGTAGACAATAAAATTTTGAACAACTTTTGTTTTGGGGGCAATTTGTGAAAATGTCTTTTTCATCTTAAAAATTTGAATTTGAATCAAATTATAAAATCTGGAATTTTATTTAGAAAAGAAAATCACCTTTTCAGCTTTACCGGGCCGTCGCCTCCTTTCCGGCCCAACCGCCGAAGCCGGCCCGGCCTGCTCCGCGCCCGCGCCCGCGTCTGCCTCCGCCCGCGCGCTCGCCCGCGCACGCTCGCCACGCCAGCGCGACCGACCGCGGCAGTCCGCGCACGCCGCGTGGCGGCCGCATGCCAGCGACGCCCCGCGCGTGGCTGCCGTGGCCTCCGCGCTTGCGCACTACCTCCGCCTTCATCTGCTCCGCCCGCTGCTCACTTCTTCGCCCACACACTCTTTCTCTCCCTCGCACAGCCAGTGCTCTGTCGCCGCGCGCCATTGCCGGCATCTTCCACCTCCGAGCCACCGTTCCCGCGCAACGAACGCGTCTCCTTCCGATTCATCTTGCCACGCGCTCCGCCACCTCCTCAGATGATGTGCTTGTAGTCTGTATTCTCAGATGATGTTGACTACCTTATAGAAGAAATGTATTCCTACTTTATGAAATAAAGTGAACCTATTTATCTACATTTCATTCATCATGACCATTACATATCATTTCTGCAATGCACCTAGGCATAAGCACTTATACGGTTGCATCATACAGGATCGCAGGAAGTAACGCCGGTAGCAGTTCCTGAGGAGCCGGAAGAGCAGACCGAAGAGCAGGAAGTGCCCGAAGCCGACGAGGAGGTCGGTGAGGATCTTCTAGAGTGTCCAGACCACCGTCCGAGCTCTTTCGAGAGAGGCAAGCTCCGGAGCATTTCTCTCTCTCAGTTTGCAAATATTTTTAATGTTTTACTTTAACTGCTGCATTATGTTTAGGAGTTGTTTGCAACCGTTGTTGCATTATACCTTGTTTACTCTATTCTACCCTATCCTTGTCACCTTGTCATTCGTAGTCAAGTAATTACTTAGCTTGCTTAGACCGATAGAAGTCGGGTGATTTCCTGTCACCTGCGAGCTATAGGTGGTTACCTGGATCTGCTTGAGAAAGTATGTCATCTGAGAATAACTAAGTGTTAATGTAAATTTGAGACCGGGCGGAAACTTGCAGGGTTTTGGACTGTAGTGTTTTCCGTCTGTGTCGATTAAGGACCGACCGTTGTTAGGCCTCGAGTCATGTTGAACGCATGTCTTACATTTAGCTGGCCGAATAATGTACCTTTCGACCGCGAAGCTGGGAGATTATTCGGGCCGAGTGGATTGCCCGCAACGCACTGTACCAGAGCAGTAGTGGCAGGATACGGGGGCGCGATGACAAGGCCAAAGAGCAGTCAGGCGGCCCCCGGGTACATGTGGTTCCTGGCAAGCTCACGACTTTACCTGAATGGTTGACTCGGTGACCAACACCTCACTTTAGCAGGTGAGTGAGGTTTGTGTGAGGAATAACTTACCAGCTGGTTAATAATCGATTCGAATCGTCATCGTTCACTGGATAGTGAGCACTTGACTTGAGCTACTTCATCGTAGTAATATTGATGGAACACTTGGACAGTTATATGAAATATGACATGAGGAAGTTGTTAATGATCCTTGGTTATCATTATCTGTTTAATTACATGTTACTCTAGTATAGGTGCAAATGTAGTTGACAGGTTAATAAAGGTTTAAATTAAGATAAAGCTTTTGGAAAGATTCTTCAAATGCTAAAAATGCCTTTTTGCAAATGAGTCAGCTATCCCACCAGAAAGCCTGTCATGATTTCTTGGTGTCTTTTATTTTGGTTCTGTCGGGTAAGTCTAGCTGAGTACCTTCTCGTACTCAGGGCTTTGTTCCCACTTGTTGCAGATGGACAGATGTATTACGGCTACTGTATCAACTGCCTTTATCCTGCGATGGGAGAAGCTTAGGACCATGGGCAATGGTCATTCGCTACATCTCGTCTAATGCTTTTGTTGGAAGATGATTCTGAACTGGCACTGTATTTTGAACTCTGCGTGCATGTGTGATTTGAACTAAATGCTTCCGCTACTTTTATTCGAAACTGGTTTGTAATAACTATGTTTAAACTCTGATGTATTTGTGACGCGAACTTTTATGTAACTTATGATGGTGACCGCTGAACTTATTACGGTCTTGGCTGGTATGTAAGTTGGATTGAAATCCGTTGTGATTTCACAGACTATCGGGTTATACGGGCTTAAGTTTGCTAAATCGTCTGCTCGGTGGATTATTTTCTTACTTAATCTCGTAT
Organism: Saccharum hybrid cultivar R570; assembly: GCA_038087645.1. NCBI lineage: Eukaryota > Viridiplantae > Streptophyta > Magnoliopsida > Poales > Poaceae > Saccharum > Saccharum hybrid cultivar. Next base: position 2,992,160 of record JAQSUU010000410.1, on the reverse strand, counting down.
AATTGGTCGGTTCTGTTACAGCTGGCATCGGAGCATGGTTTAGCGTGTTTACTGTTCACAAGTGTATTTAAAACAAAAATGTGTTTGAAGAACATGAATTACAAACTAAGAGTGTGCCAGTGGTCATATCCTTTATGCCCAGTAAGGACTCTAGGTGGCTTAAATAAGTACTGACTTGGGGGTTCTTGCACTATATTTCTCTTTCGTTGCTCATACGGCGTGCTATTGTATGAGTGCCACTTACTTGAGTGGTGATGTATGGTTCAATTGCCTCTACACCTCGGTAAGTGTGAGATGTGAGAGCATGATCGGATACACCGCCGATCTAGGGAGAGTGCTTATATGATACTGGAGTACTTACATGTTTTACGCATGTTTTTACAAAAATGTCACATGTGTGGTTGTTCCGTCCATTGAGGCGATGTCGTCAATAGGATGATGTTTTGGGTGGTTACTACCATTGTACGTGTATCTGGGGATTCGTGTAGAGCGTGTAGAACGTATTAGTTACGTATTAGTTACGTATAGAACGTATTAGTTACGTATATGAGAGATCGCCTGTATGCCACCGAATTCATCGATAGATATCATTATTTCGTAAGTTTGTGAGAACGTAAGAAACGTGCATGCATCATGTTGCTTGTGCATTTCATTCATGCCATGCATTCCTCCCCTTATAAATTGATTATCCCCTTTTGATAAAAATTATACTAACTTAAAATATGTTCTCACCGGGTAATCGAAACTTTTGGTACAGATGGCCCGCATGAAGTAGACTGCCCACAAGTCCACAGGTGGAAGAGCACCCCGACGCCAGTTGGCCCCGCGAGAGCGCCATAGCACGGACACCTTTCTGAGCGAGTTTGGCATGCCAACTTTGCTTTAGAGAGTGCTCCATGATGTGGGGTACCCGAAGGGTCAGGAGCCGGTGTACTCTTGGAGTGAGAACTAGTTGGCAGAGGATGGACTGGCAGTAGTAGAGATCATTGACCCTGCTCTTGATGATGCTCCAGAGTGGGATGGTTGGCACTTAGAGTTTGAGGGATGCACTCCAGTTGAGGGTGCAGAGGGCGCAGCTTTCCGTGTCATCCAAGACATAATGAGCAGATTTCCCAACGAGCTGGCAGCAGCCTTGACTGGCACTTTTCCAAGAGATGATCCTCGCGATGCTATTTAGGTGCAGCCGCAAGGAAGTGCTTTAGTCAGAGGCCCAAGCAAAGGACAGGCTAGCGACAACCACGCTATGAGTGCGATGTATCCAGCTATCAGAGCATACCAGGGTCTAGAGTGCACCTATTAGACTTTGACTGGTTTACGTGGTGATGATCGGCTCAAAGCAAGAAAATAGAAGAAGAAGCAGGCACGTGCTATCGCTAGTTTGCTGGAGCAATTGGCTGATATGAGCTTGCAGCGAGACCAGGCTCTAGAGAGAGGTGATAGTTCTCTACAGCGGGTGCAAACGTTGACTCAAGCCAACAATAATACAGACCGTATGATTGGACAGTTGGTTCGGGAGAGGAATGAAGCCTGGAACGAGAGGAACCTCCTGAGGTAGAGGGTCAAGGAGCTAGAGGAGTACAATGTCAACTTGCATGAGGAGTTTCATGTGCTCTACAACGGGATTGGCCCGTATGCTCCTCTAGAAGCCGTCGGTATGGACGTCGACGATGACGAGGACGAGCCCGCAGCCGCACCTGCTGACGACGACGACGATGTTGCTACTGATGGTAGTGATGGTGACGTCTCTGACACCGACGATAGCCCCGAGGAGTAGGCTAGTTGCTTCGCGTTAGCTGCTAGGCCCTGTTACGATGACCTTCTTTTAGCTTCATGGATCTTGATGTATCTCGTTTGAACCTTGAGACTTGGTGGAATGTTAGATCTTGGTTGTTCATGCGATACCTGAGCGCATAAAGTCTAGTGTGTGTATGCTGGCAACGTGGTTGTATTGGACGCGATGTTTGCATTTGAAGTAATTTAATTAGTGGTGTTGTTTTAATTGGAATACAATTATTGTGCCTCTGTTTTATTGTATGACTTTGTTCTCTCCAATGAATTCAGTATGGCATAATTTTTTATTCACTCACAATTACTACAACTTCGCTTAATTATTACTTATTGCTGAAATATGCAGATGGCAAATACTCGACGCGCCATGTATGAGACTGCTGAAACTGGTGGAAATAGTGTCGGGGCAGGTGGGAGTGGTGCTAACAACGCCAACCATGATGAGCCACACCCGGAGCCGCATTTGCCGTCTCCTCCACCGCTCACTGCAGAGGTGTTCTTTGCACAGTTTCTTGAAAGTCAGCGCAATGCCGAGCAGTCACAGAAGAATATGGAAGATTTTTTGCGTACCATTGCCAATAACGTGCAACGTGGTAACAACCAAGGTGGTGGCAATGGAGTGAATCAGTACAGCAATTTCAAGGATTTTATGGACACTAGGCCACCAATTTTCAAGGAAGCGACCGAGCCACTTGACGCTGAAGAATGGATCAACACTATGGAAGATAAGTTCCGTGTGTTAAGGCTGACAGAAGTACTGAAGACAGAGTATGCTGCACATCAGTTACAAGGACCAGCAGGGATGTGGTGGAAGCATCACCGCACCACCTTCCCTCCAAATGCTCAGATCTCGTGGAGAGAGTTCACTAAAGCCTTCCGTGGAGTTTATATTCCATCAGGGCTAGTTGAGATGAAGTTGGGAGAGTTCTTGGCTTTAAATCAGGACACCAAAACCGTGACATAGTATTTGCATGCCTTTAATAACTTGTGTCGTTATGCTCCCAACATGGTTGACACAGATGCTAAGAAAATTGCTAGCTTCAAGAGAGGGTTAGGTCCAAAGATGATGAAGCATATGGGTACCAATAACCGCGCCAGATTCAATGACTTCATCAGTGATTGTCTGAAATAAGAGAAGAACAACAACGTGTACACAGCATCCAAGACTCGCAAGAGAGCCTTTGAGTCAGGACCATCATAGTCAAGAGTTATCACTGCTAATCGTTCGACCTATCGGCCGTCTGCACCTGGTGCAAGGTTCAGGTCACCGCAGCATAAGACCCAGAACTACAAGGGACCGCAGAAGCCGTACAAGATGGCAGTGCTGCCAGCAAGGACAGCCGCAACCGCGGGACAAGGTAACTCGAAGGGAGCTATCGGATCTGCTGGTACAGTGAAGGGACCTTGCTATAACTGTGATCAGCCAGGCCATTTTTCCAAGTTCTGTCCTTATCCACCCAGAAAGAAGCAACAGACTTATAATGCTCGAGTGCACCACACCACTATGGAAGAGATTCCTGAGGGAGAACTCGTAACTGCTGGTAAGTTTCCTATTAACCAAAACCCTGCAGTTGTTCTATTTGATTATGGATCATCGCATTCTTTCATGAGTCAAGCATTTGCACGGAAACATGAACAACTATGCACAGACTTAAGTTATGGTTACCGTATAAGTTCAGCAGGGGCTGATGTTTTAACCAATCAGATGGTTATAGGAGCAACCCTTGAGTTAGGTAGTCGAAAGTTTCGAGTAAACCTGATAGTTATGCCTAGACTAGTTCTGGATGTCATCATAGGGATGAATTGGATGAAAGAATGGAGAGCAGTTATAGATACAGGAAGTCAGGTACTTACCCTGAACGATCCCCGGGGAGAGGGTACTTTTTAGGTACCATTGCCCAAAAGAACAGACCTTGTGAGTGTGACATGTGCTCTGGAAGTCATTCCGATTCATCAGATTCTGGTCGTGTGTGAGTTTCTGGATGTGTTTCCAGATGAGTTACCTAGTCTTCCGCCGGATAGAGATGTTGAGTTTGGAATTGAGTTAATCCCCGGGACAGCTCCAATTTCAAGAAGACCTTATAGGATGCCTCCAGATGAGTTAGCTGAGTTGAAGAAGCAACTAGAGGAGTTGTTGAACAAGGGGTTTATCCGGCTAAGTAAGTCTGAATGGGGATGTCCTGCTTTGTTTGTGAAGAAAAAGAAAGAGGATATTTTGAGAATGTGTGTGGATTATAGGCCTCTTAATGCTGTAACTATCAAGAATAAGTATCCCTTACCTTACATTGATGTTTTGTTCGACCAGTTAGCCAAAGTCATAGTTTTCTCCAAGATAGATTTAAGATCAGGTTATCATCAGATAAAGATTAGACCACAAGATATACCGAAAACCGCCTTTTCTACCAGATATGGGTTGTACGAGTATCTTGTTATGTCCTTTGGCTTAACAAATGCTCCTGCATACTTTATGTATCTGATGAATACAGTTTTCATGCCAGAGTTGGACAAGTTTGTGGTTGTGTTCATTGATGATATTCTCGTATACTCTGAAAATGAAAAAGATCATGAAGAGCATCTGAGAATTGTCTTAACCAGATTGAGAGATTATAAGTTATATGCTAAGTTTAGCAAGTGTGAATTTTGGTTGAAGAAAGTTCCTTTCCTTGGTCACATTCTGTCAGAGAATGGAGTATCTGTAGACCCGAGTAAAGTGCAAGAGGTTATGGATTGGAAGACACCAATCACAGTTTCCAGAGTTAGAAGTTTCTTGGGTTTAGCTGGTTACTATCGTCGTTTTATCCTAGATTTCTCGAAGATTGTCAAGCCAATGACAAGTCTGCTATAGAAAGAGCATAAGTTTGTGTGGACAGAGGAGTGTGAGACAGCTTTCCACCTCTTACGGAAACTGTTGACCACTGCTCTAGTTCTAGCGCAACCGGACATTAAGAAACCTTTTGATGTGTTTTGCGATGCATCAAAAATAGGATTAGGCTGTGTTCTTATGCAAGAAGGAAGAGTCATTACTTATGCCTCCTGTTAGTTGAGAAAGCATGAGATCAACTATCCGACGCATGATCTTGAACTTGCTGCCATAGTGCATGCATTAAAAATTTGAAGACATTACTTACTTGGTAATGTGTGTAATATTTTCACCGATCATAAGAGTCTCAAGTACATCTTCACCCAACCTGAATTGAACATGAGACAGCGAAGATGGTTAGAATTGATCAAAGATTACAATTTGAATGTGCAATATCATCCTGGAAAGGCCAATGTGGTGGCAGATGCTTTGAGTAGAAAGTCACATTGCCTGAATGCGCGACCTTTGCTCGAAGATGGTTTTGATCTACTGTATCCTGCAGTGTTACACAATATTCAGATTAGTTGTTCCTTGGAGAGTAAGATAATAGAAGGCTAGAAAACTGACAAAGGGATATTCCATATCAAAGAAAAGATTAAAGAAGAACCATCCAAACACTTTAGATTGGATGAACATGACGTGTTATGGTTTGATGACCGTCTTGTTGTTCCCAAGGATGGAGAGCTTAAGAATAAACTTATAGATGAGGCTCACCTTTCAAAGTTATCTATCCACCCCAGAAGTAGCAAAATGTACCAAGAACTAAGACCTCGTTTTTGGTGGACCAAGATGAAGAAAGAGATTGCAGCATATGTAGCCAGATGTGACACATGTTGTAGGGTAAAGGCTATTCATATGTGACCTACCGGATTGTTGCAACCTTTGTCTGTACCTAGTTGGAAGTGGGATGATATAAGTATGGATTTCATCATAGGTTTGCCCACTACTCAGAAAGGACATGATTCAATTTGGGTGATTATGGATCGCCTTACAAAGACAACTCACTTTTTACCTGTCAAGACAGATTATAGACCACCCCAATATGCCGAGAAGTATATTACCGAGATTGTGAGATTGCATGGCATACCGAAGAATATCGTGTCTAACAGAGGGTCACAGTTCACTGCTCACTTTTGGGAGCACTTGCATAAAGGTTTGGGGACGAGTTTAATTCGTAGCACTGCTTATCATCACCAAACAGATGGTCAGACCGAAAGAGTTAATGTTGTTCTGGAAGATATGTTGAGAGCCTGTGTGTTATCTTCTAGAGGTTCATGGGAGTCGTGGTTACCTTTAGCAGAGTTCGCTTACAATAATAGTTATCAAGAAAGTATCAAGATAGCACCATTTGAAGCTTTGTATGGTAGAAAGTGTAGAACACCACTTAACTGGATTGAGCCAGGAGAAAGAAGATACTACGGTATTGACTTCGTAGAAGAAGCTGAGAAGAAAGTTCATATCATTCAACAAAATATGAAAGCCGCTCAATCACGTTAGAAAAGCTATGCAGATCGAAGAAGAAGACCGCTTGTGTTCGAGGTTGGTGACTATGTTTATCTGAAAGTCACGCCAATGAAGAAGAAACGGTTTGGAGTTCGCAGAAAGCTTGCAGCCAGATTTATGGGACCATATAAGATCTTGGAAAGAAAAGGCCTAGTCGCTTATAAGTTAGAGTTACCTGAGACAATGGGTGTTATATTCCCAGTTTTTCATGTATCGTATCTCAAGAAGTGTTTGCGTGTTCCAGAGGAAAGAATTAAACCTCGAGGCATAAAGCTCAAGTCAGATTTGGTATATCGTGAGCAACCAGTTCGAGTGTTGGACTCTAAAGAAAGAGTTACTCAGAACAGTGTGGTGAAAACATATAAGATACAGTGGAGCCATCATGATGAAGGAGATGCAACTTGGGAAACGGGTGAATATATGCAGAAAGCTTATGAGGATTTTTATAACAAATGGTTCGTAACCCAAAATCTTAGGACAAGATTCTTATAAGGGGGGAAGGCTGTAACACCTCTAGTTGTTAAGCATGCATTCACATCCTAAATCATGAGCATTTGCATTTCATACATGATCATCATCACATGCAAATTAAGTTAGAATTTATTTAAACTGTGATAATCATGTTTGGGCTCCGAGTTTGGTAAAAATCCTAGGTAAAGTGGTAAAAATTTATAGAGCTATAACTTTAAATAACTTACAAATAATTAGCATGATTTTTGGAGCAAGTTTTGTATTCAAAATCTTTCCAAATTGTGCTTCTAAAAATATTTCAGAAAATTGAGTTTTCATTTAAAAATTTGACTTTAAATCCCTAATTCAAAATCTGTTTAGAATTTTGAAAAGTGTCCTAAATGAAAGTTGTATAGAATAAAATTTTGAACAACTTTTGTTCTTGGGGCAATTTATGAAAATATCTTTTTCATCTTAAAAATTTGAATTTGAATCAAATTATAAAATCTGGAATTTTATTTAGAAAAGAAAATCACTTTTTCAGCTTTACCGGGCCGTCGCCTCCTTTCTGGCCCAACCGCCGAAGCCGACCCGGCCTGCTCCGCGCCCGCGCCCGCGTCTGCCTCCGCCCGCGCGCTCGCCCGCGCACGCTCGCCGCGCCAGCGCGACCGACCGCGGTAGACCGCGCACGTCGCGTGGCGGCCGCATGCCGGCGACGTCCCGCGCGTGGCAGCCGTGGCCTCCGCACTCGCGCACTACCTCCGCCTTCATCTGCTCCGCCCGCTGCTCACTTCTTCGCCCGCGTGCTCTTTCTCTCCCTCGCACAGCCAGTGCTCCGTCGCCGCGCGCCATTGCCGGCATCTTTCACCTCCGAGCCACCGTTCCGCGCAACGGACGCGTCTCCTTCCTATTCATCTTGCCACGCGCTCCGCCACCTCCTCCTCCCCTCCGAACGGACCACCGTGCACCTTGCTCACCGACGGTAAGGCTCAATTGAGCGTCTTCCCGCGCGCGCCACCGAGCCGGGCCGCCGAGCTCGCGCTCCGCCATCGGTGCCCTCGTTCCTCCTTTCTCCCCTTGCATCACGCCGTTGTGTTCGCCTTTTCCACGCGGTTCGTTTGCTCTCCAACCTCGCCTGCTCGCGACCGGAAGCGGCCGCTGGCCGTCGGTGGCGACCGCACCGCCGCGTTCCCGGGAGCCGGCATGCCCGGCCGTGGACACGTCGCGCTCTCCCCCCTCGTTGTTCGCCAGGTCAAGGCAGCCTTGGGCCGTAGCCCAAGCCGGGCGGCGCGCCTGCTGTCCCTGCGCGCGCGCACGGGCCGAAAGGCCGTATCCGGCCGGTTGATCCCGCTGGGTCGGCCCGTTAGCAATAAGAAAAATGAGTTTTCGTTTTTCTTTTATTATTTGAAAATAGAAATGGTTTGGAAAATGTTTGACTACACAAATTTGCTGCAAATCTATCCAAATAAATTTTTCTAGGTTCCTTATCATCAGATCTACTTGAGAAAAATATTGCATGTCAAGATTGAAATACTTTTCTGTAGAGTTTTTATTTAATCACTAAAACTGTTGTTTTCTTGTTAAATATGTAGTAAATCATAGAAAGCTCAGAAAAATAAGGTTCCATGTGCCATAATTTTCTTTTGTGATGTACTTTCTAGGAAAAATATATGTCATTCATGTTTTGTGGAAAAATCTTGAGTTGTAGTACAAGTGTTTAATATTGCTAATAATTGTTATTTTTGCTAGAGAGAAAAATATGAATAAAACATGCATGTAATAATTTTTCTATAGGGATTGTTTATTGTGTAGAATGGAGGAAAAATGTTAAAGCTATTGTTTGATACTTTTCATAGTATAAAGTATTTTTATGCTTATTTTTAGGCCCTAGCTTGTTATTTTTGTGTAGGCATTTCTAGTAATCCAAATGCAATGAAAATTTTGTGGCATGCTAGATTAGATGATAGAAAGCTACTGTAATTTTCTCATATTTTTCTGTGCTACTAAAATAGGTGTTGTTGTTCAAACCTAGTTGCAATTAGGGTTTTATTTAACCTTGTTAATGTATGATTAGTAATAAGGTTTTCTTTGGTGTATCTTTGAAGCATTTAATAAGATATGTTGACTTAGCACAGTAGTAGTGGAAGAGAATGTAGTAGATGACATGTGCTTGTAGTTTGTATTCACAGATGATGTTGACTACCTTGTATAAGAAATGTATTCCTACTTTATGAAATAAAGTGAACCTATTTATCTACATTTCATTCATCATGACCATTACATATCATTTCTGCAATGCACCTAGGCATAAGCACTTATATGGTTGCATCATACAGGATCGCAGGAAGTAACGCCGGTAGCAGTTCCCGAATAGCCGGAAGAGCAGCCCGAAGAGCAGGAAGTGCCCGAAGCCGACGAGGAGGTCGGTGAGGATCTTTCAGAGTGTCCAGACCACCGTCCGAGCTCTTTCGAGAGAGGCAAGCCCCGGAGCATTTCTCTCCCCCAGTTTGCAAATATTTTTAATGCTTTACTTTAACTGCTGCATTATGTTTAGGAGTTATTTGCAACCGTTGCTGCATTATACCTTGTTTACTCTGTTCTACCCTATCCTTGTCATCTTGTCATTCGCAGTCAAGTAATTGCTTAGCTTGCTTAGACTGGTAGAAGTCGGGTGATTTCCTGTCACCTGCGAGCTATAGGTGGTTACCTGGATCTACTTGAGAAAGTATGTCATCTGAGAATAACTAAGTGTTAATGTAAAATTGAGACCAGGCGGAAACTTGCAGGGTTTCAGACTGTAGTGTTTTCCATCTGTATCGATTAAGGACCGACCGTTGTTGGGCCTCGAGTCATGTTGAACGCATGCCTTACATTTAGCTGGCCGAATAATGTACCTTTCGACCGCGAAGCTGGGAGATTATTTGGGCCGAGTGGATTGCCCGCAACGCACTGTACCGGAGCAGTAGTGGCAGGATACGGGGGCGCGATGATAAGACCAAAGAGCAGTCGGGCGGCCCCCGGGTACATGTGGTTCCTGGCAAGCTCGCGACTTTACCTGAATGGTTGACTCGGTGACCAACACCTCACTTTAGCGGGTGAGTGAGGTTTATGTGAGGAATAACTTACCAGCTGGTTAATAATCGATTCGAATCGCCATCGTTCACTGGATAGTGAGCACTTGACTTGAGCTACTTCATCGTAGTAATATTGATGGAACACTTGGACAGTTATATGAAATATGACCTGAGTAAGTTGTTAATGATCCTTGGTTATCATTACCTGTTTAATTACATGTTACTCTAGTACAGATGCAAATGTAGTTGACAGGTTAATAAAGGTTTAAATTGAGGTAAAGCTTTTGGAAAGATTCTTCAAATGCTAAAAATGTCTTTTTGCAAATGAGTCAGCTACCCCACCAGAAAGTCTATCATGATTCCTTGGTGTCTTTTATTTTGGTTCTGTCGGATAAGTCTAGCTGAGTACCTTCTCGTACTCAGGGCTTTGTTCCCACTTGTTGTAGATGGGCATATGTATTACGGCTACTATATTAACTGCCTTTATCCTGCGATGGGAGAAGCTTAGGACCATGGGCAATGGTCATTCACTACATCTCGTCTGATGCTTTTGTTGGAAGATGATCCTGAACTGGCACTGTATTTTGAACTCTGCGTGCGTGTGTGATTTGAACTAAATGCTTCCGCTACTTTCATTCGAAACTGGTTTGTAATAACTATGTTTAAACTCCGATGTATTTATGATATGAACTTTTATGTAACTTGTGATGGTGACCGCTGAACTTATTACGATCTTGGCTGGTATGTAAGTTGGTTTGAAATCCATCGTGATTTCACGGACTACCGGGTTATACGGGCTTAAGTTTGCTAAATCGTCTGCTCGGTGGATGATTTTCTTACTTAATCTCGTATAATTGGTCGGTTCTGTTACAGCGGCGGGGGTCATGGACGGGTCCATGGAGGTCGCATCAGGCACCCTACTCTCCTCTTGGGACGTCCACCGGCGCGTGGAGGAGTTCTAGGCTCTAGCGGGGCCCGGCGCCGTATCTACCCGTATGGAGCCGGGGGAGCCTCCGCGGCTTTCTATGTAGGGCGCCGGGATGCTACACAGCCACAGTTGTTCCTGGTGTGGCTCCAGCTCCTGGCGTGAGGCACCATGCTCCCGGTGTCCCTACCGCCGCACCTGCGGCCGGGGCCGTGCAGGTGGTGCCTCCCCCTTCTGTCCGCGGTGGATTAGTTACTGGGTGAAAACCCTGCCCCAGCTTCCTGCTGAGGGCTGGCAGCGGTGGCAATGTTTGTGTCATTTACCTTGTTGGAGGCGTCGTCGAAGTTTCTATTCGTCATGGATGTCGATGGGGCAGGTCCTTGGACGAAAGTCTTCATGCGCTTCTCCCAACATTGATGGCGCCTGCGGGCGTCATTCCCTTCTTGAAGGCTTTGTTGAAGCATATCTGCATCCGTCCTGCTCCTCTCGCCGAAGTGCCTCCTTCCTTTGCTATGCTTGCTTGTGCTTCAACTTACTCTCCGCATTGGTGTGTCCAACGATGGTGTTGCCGCAGTCGTCTGGTTCTTCACAGCGGATCCTTGGTCGCTTGCGCTCTCTGACGGATGCTTTGTCGTCACTGCTCCTATGGCGGATACATTGCTGTCGATGTCCTTTCGGTCTCCCCACTTAGGCAAATGCTTTGCTGCTAAGTGCGTGATGGCCCCCTTGCCGCAGATGCTTTGTCGCTGGCCTCTGGCGGATGCTTTGTCGTCGATGTCGCTTCGGCCTCCCCACTTAGGTAGTTTTGTTGCTAAGTGCATGATGGCCCCCTTGCCACGGATGTTTTTCCGCTGGCCTCTGGCAGATGCTTTGCCGCCGTATTATTGGTCGCTTTTGCTCGGGCCGATGCTTTGCCGCCGTTGTCTACTTGGTGGATGCTTTACCACCACGGCTTCACCTCATTTGTTGGTACCCTTTGCGTTGTTGTATTCTTTCTTGCAGGGCCAGTTTGGTTATGTTTGTGTTAGAGGGTTCTCCCTACCGCATTTCTTTTCTTTTCTGTTGTAACTTTTGGTTCCGAACCACTGCCTCTGTGGTTCTGTTTTTGCACTATGGGTTCGCCCGTAGCTGCGTCGTGTATGCCGTTTTTTCGGCTTCTATTTCCTCTTAATGAAAAACACGTCAATGGATGTGATCTAGAGAAAAAAAAATCTCAGTGAGAAAAATAATGGTTATGCATTGTTGATGATCATCAATAAGAGCTGTGACAACTATCTGATATTTGCATTGGCCGCACATTTCAAGGGATTATTATGACTGTGTGAAAGCTAGAGATGTTTTCAGCCTTTCAGGGGAAAACCAATAAATGAAAGAGAGAGATGTACTAGAGGTCTAGAGCATATATGATGGGCCGGGCACCAAACTGAATAAAAAAAATAGATTTATAGGTACCTGTGAATATATATCGATCACACCTTCCTGTGGGTTGTACGTGTCCAGGCATCCGCCATTGCCGGCCAGTCAGTTCTACCTACGCCCATGTCAATATGTAACAGCAGGTTTTGATTAGGAGAAGAACGTATTTTTTTTTCCTGATGCTGGTGGTTAGGCACGATGGCACGTAGATGTGTAACCTAGTACGTACAAGTGTACAACACCTGATCGATCGAGTCAAGTTTGTCTTGGAATATGATAGTTCATCAGATGATGTGTATGCATATAGTACGTAAAATAGTTCATCCAGTGGATATTAAAACTATATATCTACACATCCTCGCTCGATCACAAGCTGTACTGCTGTAGTAGCCGTCCAAGTGTTGCTTTGATCCATCTTGTTGCGTCGCTAAAAGCCTAAAACTAATGAAGGATCTGATATCGGCACTAATAGGTTAACTTGTCGTTCCTGGTTATATATATTAGCATTGACTTACCTCGTTCATGTGCAATGGGATGAGGCCTGCTGGCGTATATTGACATTGTTGCATGCTTTCCATGTAATTACGCTACCCTCTCAAGCCGAAAGAGACATGTGCAAATTTTACTCGCATCTTATCTTGATGGTAGCTGGTAGGTACTACAGGAGAACACAAGGGACTAAATTTTCGTCATGTAGCTCTAGTCTATGCGCTTACTGCTCGCAATAAAAAAAAATTCTATGCGCTTACAAGGCAGATACATCTCCCCCATTATAATTTGCTTTAGGTTCGCTGCCAATTTCGCCTTGATGAGTATCCCCCGTGATCATAACAGAACAATCCATGTTAAATAAACTCTACTAGTATAATGCTCCTTGGAAAATAGTCATGTAAGTTGCTACTTAAAATAATTTATTATATTTGACAGAAATATCGTAGCATATATATCTACATTATTTGATAATATATTCAAGTTTAATGGTCAGCACTCTTAACATTTTGAGAGAAATATTATACACTAACATTCATACTTGTTAGATAGAGTACATATGTGCTATGTGCATAAGAACCGGAGCCAGTGACCCATTTGTTCGTGGTGTGTGTTTCTGCCAAGGACACATTGGGGGCCTCGTGAAGCCAGCTGTCAAGCTTACTTTTGAAAAGTTGGAAAGTTGCTTCTAAAATCTAAAAAAACACGCTATGAAGGGCTTTTCTGTCTTTTGGTGTGCTGAGAAACTATAAATTTATTACAAAAACTAATAACAAAAAGGCAAAAGTAAAAAGCTAGAAAGCCAGCTTTTAAGCCAACAACCCAAAAGCTAGGGCTCAAACAAACAATCCCTTGGAGCATCTCCAATAGATTTCTAAAAATCACGATAATCAATGATTATACCAAGTGAGCAAAAATTAGAGCTCGCCATTAGTTTCTAATAATACTTCCTAAAAATTTAAAAAATAACCCTTGTCTTTTCTTTTCCCTTCCTTCGCACTCGATCTGCGTTTGCTCGTCAACAACCAGCTCTCCATCGAGGAGTGTGGGTTGTCATGCAGGGACAAAGAGTGCAACTCCACATATATCTAAAGATCAACATGCTAGCAATCACATAAGCTTTTTTTAATGACCATGCCAAAATTTCACGAGAGTGTGCGGGAGTGAAAATTTTCATGACCGTGCTAGCAGGGTAACAACAAGTGAGGGAGGGGTACAGCAGACAACAAGAGTGTGCCCCTAGGGTTTCTTCGTGTTTTATATAGTCTTCTGACATTTTCACCATTGGTTCTGCCATAATCGACAAGAATATATTATTACAAGAATTTAACAAAACCAGTGGTGGTGAAAGTATGATTGACGAAAATCATTTGTGTAGCAATATATATAATATAAAGTTATCCTAACTCATTAGTTTCCTATTACACGAACAATCTGTGACGACAAGCACTGAAGCGGTGAAGCCACACTCAGCCCTGAACCAGTTGCCATCGCCCGAAGCGAAGCTAACGACGGCCATGAGCCTTGTTCGGCTTGTATCTCTAACGAGTTGATACTGTGTGGAAAATACGGCTGTAGCTTATAGACCGACACAAGGGGGGACCTATATAACTGTGTGCAATACGGCAACAGCCAACAAGCCATGATCGCCTGCTGCAACCAAGATGTTGCCATCAGCTTGATGCGAGAATCGATTCGATCATTATCGTTATCGACGTGTGTAATCATATACGGTGCTATGAAAAATGTAGACTCCAGCCTAGACACATGGGCCAAATTTGTATGGAAAAACAAGGCATCACCACGGGTGAAGTTCTTTGCATGGCTACTCTCTCAAGAACGCATCCAATGCAAAATAAACTTGGAGAAGAAAGGAATCGTGGATGATGCAATATGTGAAACTTGTCATGGTTCAGATGAGTCCCCAGCACATATCATTTTCGGCTGCACCACAGCTTGCAGTTTCTGGAATACGATCGGTGTCACAACATCACCAGACTGGCAGATTTAGATGCTCATGGACATTCAGCGCCCAAGCCACATCCCTGCTCGCCACTTTGAGACCTTCATACTGTTGTGCTGCTAGCACATCTGGAAATGGCGCAACAACAGAATTTTCAGAACATATCACATGACTTTGGCCGGAACACTGGCCGCTTGCAAAGCAGAAGCGTTCCTGTGGGGGGCAAGACTGCCCAAAGCAGACAAAGAGATTGCGTCCTCTTGGTGCCAAGTTCTACCTAACGCAATGTAGACTTTATGTGCATCTATTCAAGTTGTAAGCGCCCTGCGCAAAACCAAATGTACCTTGATTTATCAGGCCTTGGGAGGCCAATAAATGAATGAAAATGGCCAGGTGGGGGATTCTCTCCCCTTCCGTCGACTTATAAAAAAATCGACGTGTGTAATTAACGAAAGAGATAGTGTTGCTGGCCTGGTGTATATTGAAAGCAAAATTAGAGCTAGGTTACAAGTTGGAAACAGGATGATTATAATAGTGCAGCAGCATGGACTGATCGAATTTACTTTTTTTTTAGTAAATTAAAATCCAGGTCATGGTCAGGATGAAGGGCCGATCTCATGCAGTCAGGGTCAGTAACAGTATTACTCCAGCGTGCGTGCGCATTAACGAGCAAATGATTGTAGTGTCCGATCCGATGGCCGGTTAGCATCAACCGACGGACAAGAGAGCCTCCGGCGGTCCGGCCGCAACGCGTAGGGCCCAGGGCTCAGCTCCCCGGCAATAATCTGTGGCCCGAGAGTATAAGACTATCCGCACTCGCCGTACTCTAAATTCATCCTATAAAAGAAATATTCCATCCTAATCATCAATATTCTCTCCTCCATACTACTTTCTCCCACATCCATCCATCATCTATAAGTCTACTCTATATCAGTGGTACCCCACACGTCAGTCTCATTTCCTTTTTCCCCACCGGACTCCCTATTCTCTCTCCTCCCCATCCCCCGTCGCTCCCTTTCTTCTCCACGCGAATCCGTGCCGTTCTCGCGAGCGCCGCCCGCTCGGCCGCCCTCCTCGCCGCCGCCTCCTCCCCCGCCGGACTGCCCGCGCCGGCGCATCGACCTCCGCGGCCACAGCGCGGTCACCAGACGACCACCAAAGTTTCCGCGGGGAGCTCCGCCCCGGCCCCGGCGTGCCCTCGGTGGTGAAGGCGGGTGGGACGGCGCGGAGGCCGGTGTCGCGGTGAGCGAGGCTCTGCTCCGGGCGCGGCAGGTGGCGCGGAGCCGGGGCCCTCTTCTCCCCCTCCGGCGCCGCTGCCGCTGGACGACGCCGTGTGGCCCTCCTCGTGGCGCGCGCGCGGCCAGGACGGCACCCTCCAGCGGCCGCCAGCCCGGCCAGCATCCCTCCAGGATGGAGGCCGCCGGCCAAGAGCAGTCCATGGAGGAGACGCCGCGGTCCTCGTCGAGCTCGCGCATCGTCCTCGAGATCGAGCGTCGTGCATCGTCGTCGACGGCGGACGGTACCCTCCCCAAGCCCCATGCCACAGGGCGCGCCGGAGTGGTGGATTCATGGCGGCCATGGTGGTTCCATGGCGGAGGCCCGTGAGTGCGGGTGGAGGCCGTCGCGAGCTCCTCCTCCCCCAGCTGCGCGTTTGCCGGCGAGTGCGCATAGCGCGGCGCGGGCACTCGCGGCGGGCGGCGTGACCGGAGTTGGGCTCTGTCGCGGCGAGGCTGGGCGGGACGGGGGCGAGGGCGTGATGCCAGGGCGGCTTCCGGTCTCTCTTTCCTCCTCGGCGGTTGCGAGGTGGGGCCGGCGCGGGCGGTAGCGGAGGCCCGCTATGCCCCCAAATTTGGCGGAGGTCGCGTGCGATACCGGCCGCCGTGGCAGTTTAGCGTTCGGCGCTGCAGCCGTTTTCGTACGCCAAATGTTTTACCGGGAGGTATAGAGGCTCCCAGTGCATATAGTCTAAGGGCATGTTTGGGTAGAGGTGTTAAAAGTTAACCAACACTGTAGCATTTTCATCTTATTTGACAAAAAAAAATCTAATTTTAAACTAATTAGGCTTAATAGATTCGTCTCGTAAATTACTCCTAATATGTGCCGATACGCATGCAATTATTCTACATTTAGTACTCCATGCATTTACCACAACATTGATATGATGAGAGTTAAACTTTAACATTCATGAACCAAACGTGGCCTAAACTCCTGATTCTGTCTGCCGGTCTGGCGGTCTGCGAGAAAAAGTTACAAGAGAGAGAGGGGTGTTAAATTAGGACAGTTAAAAAAAACTATACTCGTTACATTCGGCTGTACTTAAAATAAGCCGCAGCGGCTGCTTACATAATAATTTATGAGAGAAGTCAAAGAAGCAGCAGTCGGCCGGAGCTCCTCCAACTCCAACGTCTTGTAGTTCATTTTTAACGGAGCCAGGGCCATTTCTCCACCTGCTACAATGCGCCAGTGTTTTGGAAGCCGGAGCATGACTGCATGAGCGTCTGGGAGGGGCACCAAATGGGGTCAATAAGACATTGCTCAAAATAAAACTAACAATATATATGTGCCTGCTCTACTGCACGAAGCAGCAGCAGCATCTTCTAATCACTCTCTTATGGCCTAATATAGTGCTGGCCCGCTAAGAATGTGCTGGTTGTCGTAAACTTGGAACTTTGTCTAATATAGACTGTTGAGGCGGTGTTGTGTTACCTCGTATGTTATATCATATATATACCTGTGATATATTTGTACAGAGAAAATCATATTTTTCATATAAGATTGCCACAATAATAGCTATAAAAGTTATTAATAAATAAAAACAACTGATTCTCTGAACGATGGCGAGTTCCTTTGTGTAACTGGACAAACTATAAAGCAGGCCTCCATTATCCTATGTGTGCGCGCCCCATAGCGTGTAGGAAGACAAGCCCAAACTTGAAACATGGCCGGCGGCCTTTGATGCCCACAGTGAGATTTGGGCCGAGTGTAGCCCATGGTAATCTAATCCTCTTTCGTCCTATCTTTTTATGGGGTCCCGAGCTGGAATGTCAGTTTATTATTATCGTTTTTTTTACAACAAGTCTATTATTATCGGGTTTTTTACAACAAAAGCTTTTAATATATAACATTAAAGCAGTACACCAGTGTGGGAAAAGAGTTCCCATATTACAGAGTACAAACAAGTAAAAGATATTGTAGATCTGCTCCTGTAGACATGAGTGATCGGGGGCGGCGTCGGGACCATAGGGTCCACGAGAAGTGGCCACGATAGAAACATCGAGGGTCCTCATTCTTGCACTCCAAAAAGCACAGTTGGCGCTCCCCTTGACTGTCTGATAGGCCTGTGTCTTCGAGTATAAGAAGTCTTGAGCCGTAGATAGGATGGAGGCTTCACCGGACTCACGAAAATGGATCCGCAGCTACCGATGCCAAATCTAAGGACCTGCATCAACCGACGTTGGCGGTCAATCCGAACACCTACAGCTGTTTTACCAGTTCCACGTCTGCAGAATATCAGAAAAACAGAATGACAAACTGAAAGGATTAGCTCTGTATGGGCAACACGACATCTGCCCTGAAAAGTCCCGTGGAGGGTACGTGTCGAATGCAGCCTTCTGACGGAGGTGCATACCCCAGTTTTCTACGTAGTGTAGTCAGTACAGGAGTACATCACGTTCATCACTGGCGAAATTTCTCAAAGAGCAAGAGCCAAGAGGGTGACAACTCCAATGCTAGGACGGCGCCGGGGATCACCGGAGCTGAAGCTGAGTGAGCGCGGGGCGGCGCATCTTCCAGCTGAAGCCTGGCGGGGGTGACTGCATGCGTTGCGTTGGCCCATGTTTAGATCACCTCAAAATTCCAAGTTTTTTCACTCTCTCCATCACATCAATTTTTAGCCGCTTGCATGGAGTACTAAATGTAGGTAAAAAAAATATCTAATTACACGGTTTAGTTCAAAATCACGAGATAAATCTTTTGAGTCTAGTTGGTCTACGATTGGACAATATTTGTTAAATAAGACGAAAGTGGTACTACTCATCAGGTTGAAAAAATCTTCAATCTAAGCAAGGGCTTGGTTGGACGAACGTGGGCAAGAATGGCACAGAGCACGCACCACCCCACCGGCCCACCACACCGTGCGCGGCCACGTCACCATTATCCACCTCCACGCGCCGTCTCCGCGCGGTCGGCGCAGACCCACACCACACCCACGCCCTCGCCGCCTCACCTGCCACCTTCCCCGCAGTTGCAACTGCAATTTCTCCTGCAACTGCCAAAGGACCATCTGTCTATATATATTACACTGACCTGTCCCTCGTCAACACAATGCAAACGGAGCATCAGCAACGCGACCTGTTTCGTCTCCTGCTCCTGCAGTGACCTCACCTGCGTGCCAAGAGCCAACGCCAGCAACACAAGGCACCGAGCGACCTCGTCGTCGACGACGGACATGGACGACAAGCACGCGCCGTCGCCGTCGCCCATCCAGAGGAGCCTCTCCGCCGTCACCTACTGCTGCGGCGCGTGCGGGTACGACCTGCGCCTGCGGTCGTCGGACCGCGACACGGCGGGGATCGTGGGCGCGGCGTACGGGCGCGCGGCGCGGCGCGGGGTGGTGGCGTTCGACGCCATCGACGACGCGCGGTTCGGGCACGCCGACGAGTTCCGGTGCGTCGACCTGCGCGCGCGCCGCCTCTTCGTGCGCCGCACCCGCCTGCTCTGCCGCAAGTGCGGCGCCGGCCTCGGATTCGGCTACGACGACCGCTGCGATGGTGACAGGCCCCCGCGCTACGACATCAAAATCCGCGCGCTCCAGCCCCTGGCGACCGACGACGACGACGACCACGGCGACGCGGCCGCCCCGCCGCCGTCGGGTTCATGAGCATGAAGGTTCCGATGCGCTGTGCGCCTATGCCGATCTTTCTTCCATCGTCGGTGTCTGTTTCCTTCACGCGTTTGCTGCTGTTTTTTCCTCTGCAACAAATCGCTGTCGCTCGCGGTCATTCGCGCCTGCAAAAGTCGCTCGCTTGCATCTCAAGAAATGTACAAATTGGAATGGTGTCATTTTCTTTGTGATTTTTTATTCAATTCATCAATCAAAAGAAATATATAAGGGGAATGGTGGCCGTGGTGGCTAACCAGACCAGCCTGGCCCTGGCAGACAAACAGCAAGCTCCCATTCGTCCAATATAAAAAGTCAAAAGCTTGTTGTGCCGCTGAACTTGCTAAGCAATCGCAATTTTCAAATGTTGCAACTTGAGCCATGGAACAACGCGGCTCGCTGACTCACTGATATGCATGCACCCGCCATCGGTTTATGTATCCATTGACTAGCTGGGATGCCAAAACCAAAACTTTCATTTCGAGCATCAGATTCTACTCCCTCCGTTTAAAAAAACAAATCTAAAATAATGCTAAGTCAAATGATTTTAAGTTTACCAATTTCATATAGTAGGATACTTAGTAATATTTATCACACTAAATAAATAGTATTAGACTCATTGATAATATATATTTATTTTTAGTAATAATATATATTCCTTCCATCCCGTGATAGTCTACTTTCTAGGTTCGGAAACGTTTAGACGCGAGTGTCTGTCTTGTCAGACACGGTATTCCACTTCGCTTCGCTGGCCTCTCTCATAAAAAACAAAATTCCTGACTTCACCTCGCGCTGTCTCGGGTTCACCGCGCCGTGTGACCATCCGCTCGCCCCACTCCGTTGCACCGCCACCACCATCCCCCGCGGCGCCTCTATCTCGCGTCGTGACCCACTCTGGCGCGACACCCGGCACCATACCCTGTGGCACCTTGTACGCTGCGAGCCGCCTCGCTGACTACAGCTGCTGCTGGACCCGGTCATCGGCGCCTCACCCTCTGTCCCCAAGCTCCATGCACATGCTCAGCGACTGCAGCGGCTCTGTCCCAGCCGTGCCATACCGTGCTCTGCCCTCTGCCACGCTGTAACACTCCGGTGTTGCGCAATGCATTTTTTTGCATGGCAATCATATTGCATAGCATTCATATCATTATAATCATGTATGATAATGGTATAATTTGATTAAAATAAAAGCTTAAACATGCTATATTTAATGAACTATAATAATATGATAATCACATTATATCAAAAGCCTTGCAACCATAATTCTTACATCACTTGGAACCTTAGTTCAAATTTTGGAGCTCAAATTTGGTCAAACACTTGTTCAAAAACAATTATGAAAAATATTCAAAATTATTCCCTAATTTAGCTTTTATTTTGTCATTTAAAATCTATTAAGAATTTTGAAATGACCCCTTAATCAAAGTTGTAGAGAATTCAATTTTGAGCAACTTTTATTTTTGGGCCAAATCCATAAAATGCTTTCTTCTTGTTCAAAATTGGGTTTGAAGTTTGAAATGCATTTAAATTTGAAAATCGAAAATCAAAAATTTCATTTCTTTTCCTCGCGGGCCGCCGCCACCGATTCGGCCCAGAGCCAGAGTCGGCCCGCCTCACCGCGCGCGCGCGCCCGCGCTGCCCCGCCTCCGGCCCGGCCCAGCCGGCCATCTTCCCCTCCTCTCGCCCGCGTCCGCGCGCTGGCGCCGCGCCACGCCGCGACCGCGGCAGAAGGACACCGCCGCGTGGCGGCCCCGCGCCTGCAGCGCCTGCCGCGCGTCGGCCGCGGCCTGTCACCGCACTCCCGCGCCCGCCTACACCTGCCCCGGCCCAAGCACCCGCTCGCTCGCACCCGCACTCCCTTCTCCTCCCTTCCCGAGCCGAGAAGCTCGAGCTCCACCTCGCCGTGACCGCCGCTCCGCCGGCGTGATTCGCCCTCACCGCCGCACCATTTCGCAATTAACCGCGCCCGCAGCTCCGCCTCGCCTTCCTCCGCTTCGAGCTCGCGTTTGCGCCGTCTTCCAAGCTCTAGGTGAGCTCCTCCACACCTCGCCGCCGACGGCCATGGCGCCACCGCGCGCGGCCTCCCGTCGAGGCGACTTCCCGCTACCTCCTCGTTCCCCTTTTCTCCAAAAACGGGTTCGTCACTTCACCGTGGTTCGCGTGCGCTCGCTGCCCCGCCCGCTCGCGACCGGAGCCGGCCGGTCGGCCATAGCCGCCGCCGCGACGTCGCGCGCGCGAACGCCGACGACGCGCTCCGCGCCTCGCGGGGGCAGGACCGTGCCCCTGGGCCGCGCCCCGAGCGGGCCGGCTCGGTGGACCTCCCGCGCGCGCGAGACGGGCCGGGAAAACGGCCACGGGCCGACTGTTGACCTCGGGCCGGCCCGATTCTTTTTTTTTCAGAAAAACAAATTCCGATTTCTTTTAATATTATTGATGAAAAACACTTGTAAAATGATTCCTTGGCCATTTTAGCTCCAAAATTGGTGAAATAAAATTGTATGTACTCATTTGAACCTGATCTATGGTATAAAATTGTTGCATGTCAAATTTGATGTACTTTTCTGTAGAATTTATAATTAAATAGTAAAATGGCTATTTTCTTGATAAATACTTAATAAATCCTAGAAAAGTCAGAAAAATATGATTCCAAATTTATTAATCTTTTTGTGTCATGTACTTTCTAGGAAAATTTTATATCTTGGGTGTTCTGTATAAAAATTTGTAGTTGCAGTTCAAATGCTTTTTGTTACCAATAATTGTTATTTTTGTTATTTAAATAAATTTGAATAAAACATGCAAGTGATAATTTTTCCATAGTGTTTGTTTAGGTAGTAGATAGTAGAAAAATTCCTAAATCTGTTGTTTGATACTTTTCATAATGTAAAGTATTTTAAATATCTATTTGAGGCCATAGTTTGTTATTTTTGTATAGTAAGTTCTAATTATCCAAATGCAGTAAAAATTTTATGTCAAGCTATTCTTGATATTAGTAACCCACTGTAATTTTATAAGATTTTTCTGAGCTACTAAAATATGTGTTGCTGTTCAACCTTAAGACTAATTAGGGTTTCTATTTATTCTTAATGCAAAGTTAGTTGGAAAATTATACTTTGGTGTATCTTTGAAGCCTCTTGATTCTCCAATACTCTCGCATGGTAGGAACTAGTGTTGGTAGTTTCCGAGTACATGTTCTTGGATGACGTAGACTACCTTGTAGAAGAGTCATAAGTTCCACATAATCCGATGACGTAATACATTCGTTACATCGCATGCATTCCGCATCATCATCATCTCATGTCACCTCTGCAATGCACCGATGCATATTGCACTCATACTTCTGCATCATACAGGATCGCAGGAAGTGGTTCCGGCAGTTGTTCCCGAGGACGCAGAGGAGCAGCCCGAGGAGCCGGAGCCAGCAGAAGTAGAAGAGGAGTCCGGTGAAGAGCTTCCGGAGTGCCCCGACCATCGTCCCAGTACCTTCGAGCGAGGCAAGCCCCGGAGCATTTCTCCCTCGGTTTGCAAATAATTTATTATTAACTTTACTTAATTTGATGCATTACGTTTAGGAGTTGTTTGCAAACGTTGTTGCATTATACCTTGTCTCACCTTGCTTTACCCGATCCTTGTTTACCCTGGTGTCCACGGTCAATAATTGCTTAGCTTGCTTAGACCGGTAGAAGTCGGGTGATTGCCTGTCATCCGCGAGCTATAGGGGATTACCTGGATCTATGTGAAAGAATGTCATGTGAGAATAACTAAGTGTCGAAATGAATCTGAGACGGGGCGGAAGCTTGCAGGGTTCTGGACTGTAGTGTCTTCCGTCTGTGTCGATTAAGGACCGTCCGTTGTCGGGCCTCGAGTCATGTTGAACGCATGCCTCACATTTAGCTGGCCGAATAAAGTACCTTTCGACCGCGAAGCTGGGAGATTATTCGGGCCGAGTGGATTGCCCGCAACGCACTGTACCGGAGCAGTAGTGGCAGGAAACGGGGGCGCGATGATAAGGCCAAAGAGCAGTCGGGCGGCCCCCGGGTACATGTGGTTCCTGGCAAGCTCGCGACTTTACCTGAATGGTTGACTCGGTGACCAATACCTCACTTTAGCGGGTGAGTGAGGTTTTTGTGAGGAATAAATTACCAGCTGGTCAATAATCGATTCGAATCGCCATCGTTCACTGGATAGTGAGCACTTGACTTGAGTTACTTCATCGTAGTAATATGGATACAACACTTGGATAGTTATGAGAAAATGACATGGTAATTACTGTCAAATATCAATGGTAATCCTTGCTTGCTCAATTACATGGTTACTTTAGCATAAAGTGCAAATATAGTTGACAGGAGAATAAAGATTTAGAAGATGACATGCTTTTGTAAATGATTTGCTAAGCTAAAAATGCTTTTCTTGCAAATGAGTCAGCTACCCCACCAAAATGCCTATCATGATCCTTGGAGTCTTTTGTTTTGGTTCTGTCGGGTAAGTCTAGCTGAGTACCTTCTCGTACTCAGGGCTTTGTTCCCACTTGTTGCAGATGGACAGATGTACTATGGTTATTGTATCAACTGTCTCTACCCTGCGATGGGCGAAGCTTAGGACCATGGGCAATGGTCACTCACTACTTCTCGCCTGATGCTTTTGCTGGAGATGATCGCAAGCTGGCACTTTATCTCAAAACAACGTGTGTGTGCGTGTTTTAAACTAATGCTTCCGCTACTTTTATTCGAACTTGGTTTGTAATAACTAGGTTTAAACTCCGATGTACTTTGTGCCGCGAACTTCTATGTAACTTATGACGGTAACCGCTGAACTTAGTACGATCTTGGCTGTTATGTGAATGGTTTGAAATCCGTCGAGATTTCACGGACTACCGGGTTATACGGGCTTAAGTTTGTTAAATTGTCCTGCCGTTGGATGATTTTCTTACTTAATCTCGTATAATTGGGCGGTTCTGTTACAGCTGGTATCGGAGCAAGGTTTAGCGTAATTACTGTTCATAAGTGTATTTAAAACAAAATCCTATTTAAAAAGTGTGATTTTCAAACTAAAAGTGTGCCAGTGGTCATATCCTGTATGCCCAGTTAAGGACTCTAGGTGGCTATTTAAGTACTAACTTGGGGTTCTTGCACCATATTTCTTTTTCGTTGCTCATACGGCGTGCTATTGTATGAGTGCCACTTAATTGAGTGGTAATGTATGGATCAGTTACCTCTACGCTTTGGTAAGTGTGAGTTGTGAGAGCATGATCGGATACACCGCCGATCTAGGGAGAGTGCTTATATGATACTAAGAATAATTACATGTTCTACACATGTTTTTATGAAAGTATCGCATGCGTGGGTGTTCCGTCCGTTGAGGCGATGCCGTCAATAGGACGATGTGTTTGGGTAGTTACTACCGTTGTACACGCATCTGGGGATACGTGTAGAGCGTGTAGGTAGGTTTACTGCTTTCATGCATTCATGGGGAATGGGCTGAAATAAATTTTCTGCAGGTACATAACAGCGTATCGTGTAGACCGAATTAGTTACGTATATGAGAGACCGTTGTATGCCACCGAATTCACCGTTAGATGCTTTTTTTTTCCTAAGTTTGTGAGAACGTAAGACTCGTGCATGCATCATATTGTTTGTGCATTCCATTCATGGCATGCATTCCTCCCCTTATAAAAGGATTATCCCATTTCGATAAAAGTGACCTCAACTAAAATATGTTCTCACTGGGTAATTAAATCTTGTGCTACAGATGGCCCGCACGAAGCAGACTGCCCGTAAGTCCACCGGCGGAAGAGCACCCCGTCGTCAGCTGGCCCCGCGGGAGCACCGCAACACGGACACTTTTCTAAGCGAGTTTGGCATGCCCACCTTGCTTTGGAGAGTGCTCCATGATGTGGGGTACCCGGAGGGTCAAGAGCCGGTATACTCTTGGAGTGAGAGCCAGTTAGCTGAGGATGGACTTGCTATCGTGGAGATCACCGTCCCTGCTCTTGGTGATGCACCAGAATGGGATGGTTGGCATCTGGAGTTTGAAGGACGCACTCCAGCCGAGGGTGCAGAGGGCGCGGCTTTTCGCGTCATCCGAGACATCATGAGCAGGTTCCCTAATGAGTTGGCAGCAGCTTTGGCCGGTGCTTTCCCGAGAGATGATCCTCGCGATGCCATTTGGGTACAGCCGCAGGGAAGTGCCCTGGTTAGAGGCCCCAGTGAAGGACGGGCTAGCGATAACCACACCATGAGTGCCATGTATGCAGCCATCAGAGCATACCAAGGTCTGGAGAATACCTATTGGACCTTGACTGGCCTACGTGGTGATGATCGGCTTGAAGCAAGGAAGCAACAGAAGAAGCAAGCACGTGCTATAGCTAGCTTGCAGGAGCAGTTGGCCGATATGAGCTTGCAGCGGGACCGAGCTCTCGAGAGAGGCGAGAGTTCCATGCAGCAAGTACAGAGGTTGACTCAGGCCAACAGAAATGCAGACCGCATGATGGGACAGCTAGTACAAGAAAGGAATGAAGCCTGGAACGAGAGGGACCTTCTGAGGCAGAGGGTCGAGGAGTTAGAGGAGTACAATGCCAACTTGCATGAAGAGTTTCATGCCCTCTACAACGGGATAGGCCCGTATGCTCCTCCGGACGCCGCTCAGATGGACGTCGACGACGACGCTGCTGCTGAAGGTAGCGATAGTGATGCCTCCGACCTCGACGACGGCCCTGAAGAGTAGGATAGTGTCCTGCGTTAGTAGCTAGACTTTGTCGCGATAGCCTTCTTTTGGTTTCCATGTGCCATGGAAGTTGTTCCTATCCACCAGATCCCGGTAGTGTGTGAGTTCCCGGATGTGTTTCCAGATGAGTTACCTGGCCTTCCTCCAGATAGAGATGTTGAGTTTGGAATCGAGTTGATCCCCGGGACAGCTCCTATTTCAAGGAGACCCTATCGGATGCCTCCGAATGAGTTAGCTGAGTTGAAGAAACAACTGGAAGAATTGCTAAAGAAGGGGTTTATTCGCCCAAGTAAGTCTGAATGGGGATGTCCTGCCTTGTTTGTAAAGAAAAAGAAAGAGGGTACTCTCAGGATGTGTGTGGATTACCGACCTCTTAACGCTGTAACTATCAAGAATAAATATCCACTGCCTCATATTGATGTTCTGTTTGATCAGTTAGCTAAAGCCAGAGTGTTCTCCAAGATAGACTTAAGGTCTGGGTATCATCAGATAAAGATTAGACCTCAAGATGTTCCGAAAACCGCCTTTTCTACCAGATACGGGTTGTACGAGTATCTTGTTATGTCATTTGGACTAACAAATGCTCCTGCATATTTTATGTATCTGATGAATACGGTTTTCATGCCGGAGTTAGATAAGTTTGTAGTTGTCTTCATTGATGACATTCTAGTACACTCTGAAAACGAGAAAGAGCATGAAGAGCATCTGAGAATTGTCTTGACCAGGTTGAGGGATCATAAGTTATATGCTAAGTTCAGCAAATGTGAATTTTGGTTGAAGAAAGTTCCTTTCCTCGGTCATATCCTATCTGAGAATGGAGTTTCTGTAGATCCGAGTAAAGTGCAAGAGGTTATGGATTGGAAGACTCCAACCACAGTGTCAGAAGTCAGGAGTTTCCTAGGGTTAGCAGGTTACTATCGCCGTTTTATCCCAGACTTCTCGAAGATTGCCAAGCCTATGACAAGTCTGTTACAGAAAGATCACAAGTTTGCGTGGACAGAGGAGTGTGAGACAGCTTTCCATACCTTGCGGAAACTGTTGACCACTGCTCCAGTTCTTGCACAACCCGACATCGAGAAACCTTTTGATGTGTTCTGCGACGCATCAAAAACAGGATTAGGGTGTGTGCTAATGCAAGAAGGACGAGTAATTGCTTATGCCTCCCGGCAGTTGAGAAAACATGAAATCAATTATCCGACACATGATCTTGAGCTTGCCGCTGTTGTGCATGCCTTAAAGATTTGGAGACACTATCTACTAGGTAACGTGTGCAACATTTTCACCGATCATAAGAGTCTCAAGTACATTTTTACCCAACCAGAATTGAACATGAGACAGCGAAGATGGTTAGAACTAATCAAGGATTACAACTTAAATGTACAGTATCACCCTGGAAAAGCCAATGTGGTAGCTGATGCTTTGAGTCGAAAGTCACATTGTCTGAATATGCAACCCTTGCTGGAAGATGGTTTCAATCTAATGCACCCTACCGTGTTACATAGTATTCAGATCAGTTGCTCCTTGGAGAGTAAGATAATAGAAGGTCAGAAGGCAGACCAAGGGATTTTCCACATCAAAAAGAAGAGTAAAGAAGAACCCTCGAAACACTTCAGGGTGGATGAGCAAGATGTGTTGTGGTTCGACAACCGTCTTGTTGTTCCAAAGGATAGAGAGCTTAAGAATAAAATTTTGGACGAAGCTCATCTTTCTAAGTTGTCCATTCATCCTGGCAGCAGTAAAATGTATCAAGAGCTAAAACCTCATTTTTGGTGGACAAAGATGAAGAAGGAAATTGCAGCTTATGTAGCCAGATGTGACACATGTTGCAGAGTGAAAGCGATTCACATGAAACCTGCCGGATTGCTACAACCTTTGTCAGTACCTAGTTGGAAGTGGGATGATATATGTATGGATTTCATCACGGGTCTGCCCACTACTCAAAAAGGTCACGATTCAATTTGGGTAATTGTGGATCGTCTTACCAAGACGGCTCACTTTTTGCCTGTCAAAACAGAATATAGACCACCTCAGTATGCCGAGAAGTATATTGCAGAGATTGTGAGATTGCATGGCATACCAAAGACTATAGTGTCTGACAGAGGGTCACAGTTCACTGCTCACTTTTGGGAGCACTTGCACAAAGGTTTGGGGACTAGTCTGATTCGTAGCACTGCCTATCATCCTCAAACAGATGGTCAAACTGAGAGAGTTAATGCTGTTCTAGAAGATATGTTAAGAGCCTGTGTGTTGTCTTCCAGAGGTTCATGGGAATCATGGTTACCATTAGCAGAGTTCGCGTATAATAATAGCTATCAAGAAAGTATCAAGATGGCACCTTTTGAGGCTCTGTATGGCCGAAAGTGTAGAACACCTTTGAACTGGATTGAACCAGGAGAAAGAAGGTATTATGGGATTGACTTCGTGGAGGAAGCCGAAAAGAAAGTTCATATCATCCAGCAAAATATGAGAGCCGCTCAGTCACGTCAGAAAAGTTATGCAGATAAGAGAAGGAGACCGCTTGTGTTTGAAGTTGGTGACTAGGTTTATCTAAAAGTCACGCCGATGAAAAAGAAACGGTTTGGTATACGCAGAAAGCTTGCCGCTAGATTTGTTGGACCTTACAAAATCTTAGAAAGGAAGGGTCCAGTGGCTTACAAATTGGATTTGCCAGAAGCAATGGGTGCTGTATTCCCAGTTTTTCACGTATCACATCTGAAAAAGTGTTTGCGCGTTCCAGAGGAAAGGATTGAACCTCGAGGCATAAAACTTAAGTCAGATTTGGTGTATCGTGAGCAGCCAGTTCGAGTTTTGGATACCAGGGAAAGGGCTACTCGAAACAGTGTGGTGAAAACATATAAGATACAATGGAGTCATCACGATGAAGGGGATGCATCTTGGGAAACGGGTGAATACTTAAAGAACGCTTATGAAGATTTTTATTATAAATGGTTCGTAACCCAAATCTCGGGACGAGATTTTTATAAGGGGGGAGGGCTGTAACACTCCGGTGTTGCGCAATGCATTTTTTTGCATGGCAATCATATTGCATAGCATTCATATCATTATAATCATGTATGATAATGGTATAATTTGATTAAAATAAAAGCTTAAACATGCTATATTTAATGAACTATAATAATATGATAATCACATTATATCAAAAGCCTTGCAACCATAATTCTTA
This sequence comes from Saccharum hybrid cultivar R570, assembly GCA_038087645.1. NCBI lineage: Eukaryota > Viridiplantae > Streptophyta > Magnoliopsida > Poales > Poaceae > Saccharum > Saccharum hybrid cultivar. The sequence goes on along the minus strand of JAQSUU010000410.1, from coordinate 2,962,909 downwards.
CATCACTTGGAACCTTAGTTCAAATTTTGGAGCTCAAATTTGGTCAAACACTTGTTCAAAAACAATTATGAAAAATATTCAAAATTATTCCCTAATTTAGCTTTTATTTTGTCATTTAAAATCTATTAAGAATTTTGAAATGACCCCTTAATCAAAGTTGTAGAGAATTCAATTTTGAGCAACTTTTATTTTTGGGCCAAATCCATAAAATGCTTTCTTCTTGTTCAAAATTGGGTTTGAAGTTTGAAATGCATTTAAATTTGAAAATCGAAAATCAAAAATTTCATTTCTTTTCCTCGCGGGCCGCCGCCACCGATTCGGCCCAGAGCCAGAGTCGGCCCGCCTCACCGCGCGCGCGCGCCCGCGCTGCCCCGCCTCCGGCCCGGCCCAGCCGGCCATCTTCCCCTCCTCTCGCCCGCGTCCGCGCGCTGGCGCCGCGCCACGCCGCGACCGCGGCAGAAGGACACCGCCGCGTGGCGGCCCCGCGCCTGCAGCGCCTGCCGCGCGTCGGCCGCGGCCTGTCACCGCACTCCCGCGCCCGCCTACACCTGCCCCGGCCCAAGCACCCGCTCGCTCGCACCCGCACTCCCTTCTCCTCCCTTCCCGAGCCGAGAAGCTCGAGCTCCACCTCGCCGTGACCGCCGCTCCGCCGGCGTGATTCGCCCTCACCGCCGCACCATTTCGCAATTAACCGCGCCCGCAGCTCCGCCTCGCCTTCCTCCGCTTCGAGCTCGCGTTTGCGCCGTCTTCCAAGCTCTAGGTGAGCTCCTCCACACCTCGCCGCCGACGGCCATGGCGCCACCGCGCGCGGCCTCCCGTCGAGGCGACTTCCCGCTACCTCCTCGTTCCCCTTTTCTCCAAAAACGGGTTCGTCACTTCACCGTGGTTCGCGTGCGCTCGCTGCCCCGCCCGCTCGCGACCGGAGCCGGCCGGTCGGCCATAGCCGCCGCCGCGACGTCGCGCGCGCGAACGCCGACGACGCGCTCCGCGCCTCGCGGGGGCAGGACCGTGCCCCTGGGCCGCGCCCCGAGCGGGCCGGCTCGGTGGACCTCCCGCGCGCGCGAGACGGGCCGGGAAAACGGCCACGGGCCGACTGTTGACCTCGGGCCGGCCCGATTCTTTTTTTTTTCAGAAAAACAAATTCCGATTTCTTTTAATATTATTGATGAAAAACACTTGTAAAATGATTCCTTGGCCATTTTAGCTCCAAAATTGGTGAAATAAAATTGTATGTACTCATTTGAACCTGATCTATGGTATAAAATTGTTGCATGTCAAATTTGATGTACTTTTCTGTAGAATTTATAATTAAATAGTAAAATGGCTATTTTCTTGATAAATACTTAATAAATCCTAGAAAAGTCAGAAAAATATGATTCCAAATTTATTAATCTTTTTGTGTCATGTACTTTCTAGGAAAATTTTATATCTTGGGTGTTCTGTATAAAAATTTGTAGTTGCAGTTCAAATGCTTTTTGTTACCAATAATTGTTATTTTTGTTATTTAAATAAATTTGAATAAAACATGCAAGTGATAATTTTTCCATAGTGTTTGTTTAGGTAGTAGATAGTAGAAAAATTCCTAAATCTGTTGTTTGATACTTTTCATAATGTAAAGTATTTTAAATATCTATTTGAGGCCATAGTTTGTTATTTTTGTATAGTAAGTTCTAATTATCCAAATGCAGTAAAAATTTTATGTCAAGCTATTCTTGATATTAGTAACCCACTGTAATTTTATAAGATTTTTCTGAGCTACTAAAATATGTGTTGCTGTTCAACCTTAAGACTAATTAGGGTTTCTATTTATTCTTAATGCAAAGTTAGTTGGAAAATTATACTTTGGTGTATCTTTGAAGCCTCTTGATTCTCCAATACTCTCGCATGGTAGGAACTAGTGTTGGTAGTTTCCGAGTACATGTTCTTGGATGACGTAGACTACCTTGTAGAAGAGTCATAAGTTCCACATAATCCGATGACGTAATACATTCGTTACATCGCATGCATTCCGCATCATCATCATCTCATGTCACCTCTGCAATGCACCGATGCATATTGCACTCATACTTCTGCATCATACAGGATCGCAGGAAGTGGTTCCGGCAGTTGTTCCCGAGGACGCAGAGGAGCAGCCCGAGGAGCCGGAGCCAGCAGAAGTAGAAGAGGAGTCCGGTGAAGAGCTTCCGGAGTGCCCCGACCATCGTCCCAGTACCTTCGAGCGAGGCAAGCCCCGGAGCATTTCTCCCTCGGTTTGCAAATAATTTATTATTAACTTTACTTAATTTGATGCATTACGTTTAGGAGTTGTTTGCAAACGTTGTTGCATTATACCTTGTCTCACCTTGCTTTACCCGATCCTTGTTTACCCTGGTGTCCACGGTCAATAATTGCTTAGCTTGCTTAGACCGGTAGAAGTCGGGTGATTGCCTGTCATCCGCGAGCTATAGGGGATTACCTGGATCTATGTGAAAGAATGTCATGTGAGAATAACTAAGTGTCGAAATGAATCTGAGACGGGGCGGAAGCTTGCAGGGTTCTGGACTGTAGTGTCTTCCGTCTGTGTCGATTAAGGACCGTCCGTTGTCGGGCCTCGAGTCATGTTGAACGCATGCCTCACATTTAGCTGGCCGAATAAAGTACCTTTCGACCGCGAAGCTGGGAGATTATTCGGGCCGAGTGGATTGCCCGCAACGCACTGTACCGGAGCAGTAGTGGCAGGAAACGGGGGCGCGATGATAAGGCCAAAGAGCAGTCGGGCGGCCCCCGGGTACATGTGGTTCCTGGCAAGCTCGCGACTTTACCTGAATGGTTGACTCGGTGACCAATACCTCACTTTAGCGGGTGAGTGAGGTTTTTGTGAGGAATAAATTACCAGCTGGTCAATAATCGATTCGAATCGCCATCGTTCACTGGATAGTGAGCACTTGACTTGAGTTACTTCATCGTAGTAATATGGATACAACACTTGGATAGTTATGAGAAAATGACATGGTAATTACTGTCAAATATCAATGGTAATCCTTGCTTGCTCAATTACATGGTTACTTTAGCATAAAGTGCAAATATAGTTGACAGGAGAATAAAGATTTAGAAGATGACATGCTTTTGTAAATGATTTGCTAAGCTAAAAATGCTTTTCTTGCAAATGAGTCAGCTACCCCACCAAAATGCCTATCATGATCCTTGGAGTCTTTTGTTTTGGTTCTGTCGGGTAAGTCTAGCTGAGTACCTTCTCGTACTCAGGGCTTTGTTCCCACTTGTTGCAGATGGACAGATGTACTATGGTTATTGTATCAACTGTCTCTACCCTGCGATGGGCGAAGCTTAGGACCATGGGCAATGGTCACTCACTACTTCTCGCCTGATGCTTTTGCTGGAGATGATCGCAAGCTGGCACTTTATCTCAAAACAACGTGTGTGTGCGTGTTTTAAACTAATGCTTCCGCTACTTTTATTCGAACTTGGTTTGTAATAACTAGGTTTAAACTCCGATGTACTTTGTGCCGCGAACTTCTATGTAACTTATGACGGTAACCGCTGAACTTAGTACGATCTTGGCTGTTATGTGAATGGTTTGAAATCCGTCGAGATTTCACGGACTACCGGGTTATACGGGCTTAAGTTTGTTAAATTGTCCTGCCGTTGGATGATTTTCTTACTTAATCTCGTATAATTGGGCGGTTCTGTTACACACGCCCAAGCCAGGCACCAGGAGAGGGGGGTCGTCGCTGGCCGCTGCCACGCCGCGCCACCATTCTTAGCCACCGGTGGCCGGAACCGGGCGTTCCCCGCTCTACTCTGCGTCGCACAGAAGAAGGGTGAAAAACACATGTTGCAATTGTACATTTTTAGTATTTCAGATGTGTCAGAGGTATGTTGCAAGTGTTTCAGATGGATGTTGTAAAAGTAGATCGCGATGTTGCAACGATTGTACATGTATGTTGCAAGTTTCTGTTCTCAATGTTTCATCTTTTTTTCGACGTATGTTGCAAATGTGTTTATTTGGATGTTGCATATGTTTTCGTACATATGTTGCAAGTGTTTTATCTGGATGTTGCATATATTTTACAATGGTTTTAAATGTTTTTCAGGTTTTTTTTCAAGTGTTTCAGACGCATGTTTCAATTGTTTTATTGTCTTTAGACGTATGTTTCAATTGTTGCATCTAAATATTTCAAAATTAGGAGTTTGTTCGCTTCGCTGAAAAGCCATGACTAAAAGTACAGTTTGCTGATTTGTTGTGAGAGAAAAATATTGTTCCGGCTGAAAAAACAAGCTTAAAAGTATAAATTATAAGACAGGTGAACATGGTCTAGATCGGATGTCGCATTTCCCTCCTCGCCTACCGTTGCCTCACCTCGGTGTCAAGCACGGGAAGCGAGGACAAACAGAGGTGGTCCCTGCTGGCACAGTCGATCCCCACGTGCATGCGCAGGCCTGTGATAGCATGCATCATGTGCAGCAGCAGCAGGTGGGCACGTAACCACAGCAGGCGTGGGCTAGCAGGCACAACAGGCGTGGGCAGGCACAGCAAGCAAGACATGGGCGAGCAGGCCCAGTGGCACAGGTGCAGCCGGCTGAGGCAGATGCAGCGGCGCAGGTGTCCGGACAAAAGGCAAGCATCCGAACATCCGAACGTTAGCCACACCCTTCTGGGTTGCTACACTAGTCCTAAATTAATTTTTATTTTCATTTGTCGATGCACCTTTCTCTGTTCTCAATATATCTTCATCTCTATATCTCTTCTCGTTTCATATGCACTACGCCTTTTTCACTCCTCGTTCACATGCACTACGCCTTTTTCACTCCTCATTACTTATGCTCAAAGCTAAAACTTTATCTATTATAGGATGGATGGAGTATATATTAAAACATAGTTTCTATAAAATTAGTTAAACTTAAAATGGTTTGACTTTGGTCAAACTTAGAATTGTATTCTGTATAGAACGAAGGTAGTACTACTGTAGTTAGATTGAACCAACAACCAGTGGCCCTTGTGTCGAGATGCCTCGTAAGCTAGATTGAACCAACAGCCAGTGGCCCTTGTGTCGAGTTGTTTAGTCCCACCAAATTCATCTCAAATTCCACTATGCAAAAAGAAGATTCTCCATTACATCAAAATGTTGACACATGCATGGAGTACTAAATGTAGATAAAATCAAAAACTAATTGTACAGTTTTGTTGTACTTTACGAGACGAACATTTTGAACCTAATTAATCAATGTTTGGACAATTATTACTAAATAAAAACAAAAGTGCTACAGTGTAGCACAGTAAATCGGGAACACCCGATTTGGGCATCTAAACGAGGCCTTCGTCAAGTTCTCCCTTCTACTCCTACAAAGCTACGACTGACACCATGCATACTATGAAAAATGTTGGCCATCAAAGTAGAGTAGAGTCTGAGCTTTCCCCTGTGCACGTCTCAACAAGTTCAAGAATCACCCACCGGACCACAGCTAACCATACCTCTCTGTCTCAACAAGTTCGAGAATCACCAGACCACAACTAGCCATACCTCTCCGTGACTATCAACACCAGCACTTTGGAACTTATAACATTTTATTAAAGACGGCACTACAATTGCACAGGACACAGGGGCACGAGGGTTCGCTACACCCTTTTATTCTCCCTTTTCTTTCTTTGTATACGAAGTTTCTTCCTTCGTCTTTCAGCAAAGAGGACAGACCCACACCCGTCAGTTCGTCACCCGCCCCATGATAAAACTCTGCCTATGTCTATGCAGATCAGTACCAAGTGGTTGAGCCAAGCATGCCATTTGGCTGCAGTTTGCAGTGGCACCCATCTCCACAGCTACCTCCCACCGCAACGGCCAATGCCACCGTCATCTTCTCCGCTATCAATATCATGCTCATGCAGGAACTATGGCAAACGGAAGGGGTGGGTATCGTCTGGGTGACAAAGCGGGGAGGAAGGATGCGAACATGCTTTATTGTGAGCCACAGTGTGTTGTGCCTTTGTGGGCAGCGGCACTTTGATGGGGGCAAGTTATGGCTCACTGTGTGGATATGGTCGCATGGGCCTGCCAAGTCCTTGCAGCTGCTCAGTGCTCACTAGTCCCGCCCAGACACACAGAACTTGACAGCACGACTCCATGCCTTGCATACTTGAGGCAGAACCTGCTGCGAAAGCAAAAGATTCTTGTCTTGGGGAATAATACAACCTGAGATCCACAGACGGTAGTTAATGACATGATATTTCGGGGTGGGAAATTGACATGATGCTTCAATGCAATATGTGTTTGAGCTCAAGGATTTCCATCTCAGAAATATTGTAGGAGTATTAGATTAGACCTTGTGGCGACAGTGGTTGTACCTGTATCAGTTCCACGGGAAGGTGGAATCAACAACAGGTGCAGCCTCAAGTATGCAGCAAGCTGATAATTAGAATGAACAAAGTAAGCCTTTATTCTAGGCATCAGTGATCCTGACTGGCATAAGGATAGTTCATTGTCCATCTAATTACTATACACAGAAATAGTCATATGAGTGGTAGCTAGAAGTGAACGGCAGGACTGAGGCGAAAGGCCAATGAATGCCTCTTTTATTCATATAAGTATGTGTTTTTCAGACATGGATAGCATTAGTTATGAAAATAAACTTATGATAAATTTTAAAACTATCATCAAAGTATATAAAGTATACAGCAGCCCATCACAGTTTAAAAGTTACTTGAAAACTTGCATATTTTAGGATATGCTCCAGATGGTGTACGGCTACACTTACTTCTATTTACCTTTGTGTGGACTATAAGCTTACCAAACGTTAGGTAATGACTATTGGGTAAAGTCAGCTCACCTCAAGGTCCTAATGAAGGACCTGATTATTTATTGCTTATAGGTGCTACAAATCACAAAGAACGAATCCACAAAACTACAAATCAAAGAAAATGCTTAAGGTGCATGCCCTGCATTACCTCTTAACAGACATCAGTTTCATGGAAACTTTTCTCTGCTTGCTGCCAAAATTATTATCTGGATTATGCTGAAATGCCAAGTTCTTGTGGTCATGTTCAATAGCAGACATAGTGGTCCTTCAACACCCAAAGCACCTTTTTATAACAATCTTTTCACTTTCCCAGCATCTTCTTGCTCTCACATATGTGATATATTCCATTCCATCTGAATTCTGAAAATCAACAGTAATGTCTTCAAAATATAAAGTAATATTTGCAACTAAAGCTCGATTAACTGACCAGCCAAATATTTTCTATAATCTATTTGATTTGTGATCTGAGAAGCAGAAAAAGGAAAAGCAATGCCGTTCTAAGCTATCATACAGTGTACTTAAAGAAGCTTGTTCCCTCCACGTACATAACCAATATCAGACATGCATTATCCATTTCTATCAGCAAACTTGTGGCATTCTGAAGTGTGATTCTTTCTATTTGTATCGAACTACATATGAAGAATTGAAGATACACCATAAAGTTGTCATGACCACTGAAGATCAGTCTTGCAGGAATTCTACAGCTATTATGACTGTTTCGACGTATATGAGAAAATAAGATAAACAATATGTTCACCAATTTAAATGCAGGTCTCAGGAAAAAATATACAATAGCTAAGTAATTAGTACTAGCCTACCCCAACTTGCTTGGGACAAAAGGCTATGTTGTTGTTGTTGTTGTTGTTAAGTAATTAGTACAATCCCCATTTGAAAATAGATGTTATTTTGGAAGCTAGTTTTGGTCTTTACATGTTTTCCATCCTCAAGGTAACATTGTCACTATTGATTTCTTGTTGGCAGTAATGTCAGAGAAATAAGCGTGCAACTAATAAAGTCCAATCATGATTGAAAAAACTAGAGCATATGTATATGGAACTAAAGCAATAATTAAATTGGGTCAGAGAGAGAGGACTGCAATCTGTGTCAAAATCTAAAAAACTTGTCCTAACACCCACGGTACATCTGGTTGATGATTAATTTTATCGGTATTTCCTATACACACTATTAAAAAAACTCATCATAAACCAATTACGATTTCCATCCATTTTTAGCCACAATTACTACTGTACTACATGAGCCATCAAAATCATCGCCCATTGGTCGATCCGTTCCATGCAACCACAGTTAAATATGTCTAGGTGCATGCTAGTGTCTAGGTTCATATCCTTATCTTTAGCTTAATAACCTTAATTTCAGCATGAAGTAATAGCAGTAACAGGTTGATTAAGTGTGTAATATTCTGTATTAATTAGGAGCCTATCACATCCTAAAATGTAGGTCATGGCTGCCTATATATAGAGAAGAGAAAATCAGAAAAGGCTAAGTCATTGCAGCCACCAAACCCACTGTGTTTGTTTGTGTTCTTGTGTGTGTAAGTTTCTGGCAATCTGTTCAGGGGTATTTGCCTATCAAAATCAAAACACATAAACCTATGAAGTTGTCGTTCGAGAAAAAACTATGAAGTTGTACCTGGTATATGTAAGATTTATTATTATAAGTAACATTTACAGATCTGATGTCAGAGCAGAACAACAAAACAATTTAGTCCCAAGCAAAGTTGGTGTAGAATTGAAACTCAACAAAAACTGCAAAGTTGTGGGCTTGTGGCAAAAGCACAGCAAAAATATACTCATATAGTAATGCCAATGCCTATATACAATGATACACCTTTCTGGGTTCTTCAATGCAGAAGAACTACAAAATTTCAATCAGCAAAGAAGTTTCGGATCAGATTAAGCAGATAACAAGAAATGTCCGTGTAAGATGGAAGACAGAATCAGTAAGTTGATAAAATGCAAATTTACCAAATAAATCATATCACAGTCTGAAGCCATAGTTAACCCAAATTACTCTGAAGCCATATTTTTCCTACTATTTATTTCCAGGCAAACTTTTCTAAATCATCTTTTAGCATCCTGAGCGGTGATCTCCCTTAAGCTTTAACATCAACTGAAAAGAACTTGCACGCCAATCAATCACTTTCTGTGGAGCATATACAATTTTCTTAATGTGTTTTAAGATTGTAAAAAAGATAACCAGTCTAATGCATTTCAAGAATTTCAATTGGAAACTCCCTTTCTTATTGGACCAATAGTGATTATAAGCTCCAGCTCACTGTTCTAGTACTTCACTTTTTATCATCACACTATAGGTTTTTAAGCAAAAATAGTACATAAACTGGCAGGTTGGGCCCACAAGAGTAACAAAAGTTAAGTAACAGTGTAAGATTAGAAAGCATATTTGTAGGTGAGCTAAAACCAACCATACATTGACCTAAACTGGACATGATTCACTACTATTGACAAGCAGTCAAGCAGGCATCTATTTATTCCCAAACTGTGCGAAATAGAAAGAAAAAAAAACTTCCAGCTTATACAAAACTGGATAACATTCAATTACGGGCTTGTTTAGTTCCTGAAATATTTTGTGAAATGCAACTGTAGCACTTTTCTTTGTTATTTGGTAATTAGTGTCCAATCATGGCTTAATTAGGCTTAAAAGATTTGTCTCGTCCATTTCGTCTAAACTGTGTAATTAGTTTTATTTTTTATCTATATTTAATGCTTCATGCATGTGTCTAAAGATTCGATGTGACGGGGAATGTACTGTTTTTTCGCGAAATATTTTGGAACTAAACAAGGCCTACATATAACTAAATAAAGGATTGCCTAGCATCAAGGAAGGCAAAGAAATTGTGTTTCTCGTTCAAGATTATTGTTAAGCAGTGTTCACAAGATTTTGGTGAGGAAATCAGTATGATAACCTTTCAGATGGAGCGAGGCCACTGGAAACTAGGAAGTGCGAAAAATGAATGTCTGAATGAAGTGAACATTGATAGTTACTCCTACAGTGGAGGCTCCTTCCTGATAATTCGAAGGTATCAGAAGAAATGCTCACTGTGCGTGAAGAAGCATGTGGTATATTTTCCTGAACGGTGAAGAATAGATGCCCACTGCTACTCCTGCCAAGGTCTTAAATGATTTGGGACAACCGCAGTGCGGCATTTCGCTCCAAGGAATCCGTCATATGTGCCCCATATATTCATCATTTATGATGCGGTGCTAGATTAAAAAATATCTAGGAGGAAATCCTGAAGGAAAGATGGGGAAAAAAATTGTCATGTTCAGAGTATTTTATTTTATTTATTTATTGTTTACCATCCACAGAAGAAAATGAGCAAGGAACAATAGCTGAAAGCAACTCCCGATGTTGACTCATTTACCCCTACTATGGAATTCCCAAGTAGTACTCCCAACAACTAATTTGGACTTGTCCTGTTGCTAAAGTAGAACATCTCATGTGAGCAAAGGCCGTAGCGTAAAACGTTCTCCAGAATCTCCACTAGCAGTAAAAAATCGTGGGATTTGACCCAGAAACAGACGTGCAACCCTGGGTCCTTGGCTGATAGAGCTACAATTTGTTTAACCAAATCAATTATCAAATGTGCAGGCTTACTCTAATCGGAACACCAGCATCATGCACGCTCCATCCAAATCGAATGAGTATGCTCCATCCAAATCGAATGAGTGATGAATCAAGTAACAGGGTATGTGTCCCCGCTCGAACCCTCGAAGGCGGAGGATTTGCAACCTCCATCCAATCCAGGGGGTTCCGCTTCCGGCTACGAGACGAATCACGACGGCGTCGGAAACAACAGGAGATGAGAAGATGGAGCCCGATCCCAATCCCGAGCAAACAGGCTACCAGCGACCCGCCGGGTAAAAACTAGCAGCCAGCTAGCGGCGCATCAGACCTGGGAACCGGACCTTTGCACGCGGATGGGGAACGCCAGATCCGCCGCGACAGCAGGGGAAGGATAGGAGTAGGAGCCCGGGCGAAGCGAGAGTAATGGACGAATTGGAAGGAGGCGGATGCCGCACCGCACTGACCTTGGCGCGGGCGGGATCGTGGCTTGAAGCGCGCGGCGGTAACGGACAGGGCACCATCTCCGGCTCCGGCTCCGGCTCCCCTTCCTCCGCCTCCTGCTCGGCGTCATCGTCGTCGCGGTCGGGAACTTTTGTGGGCCTGTGTTTGATACTGCGAGGAGCGGGGAGCGAGCGACGGACGACGTGACGGCCGTACGCGACACGCACGGGTAGGCGTCAAGTTTTATATCTAGGCATTGTTTAGATGTTAAATTCTCCCCAAAATTCTGCTACCTCCGTCCATTGATTGTGCAACTATGAGAAACGTGCTGTTCAAACTGTGTCAACTTTGATCAAATTTATAGCAAAAAAATATTAGCATTTATGTCTCGAAATAAATTTATTATGAAAATATATTTCATAACCAATCTAACGGTACTTATTTTGTCTCATAAGAGTTAGTATTTTTTTATGTAATTTTAATCAAAATTTGCGATGGCTGATTTCTCGGGATGCGAGAATTGCATATTCATTGGGACGGAGGGAGTAATATGCAAAAAGATATTCTCCATCACATCAAAATATCGGCAAATGCATAGAGTACTAAATGTAGATAAAATCAAAAACTAATTGTACAGTTTTATTGTACTTTACAAGACGAATATTTTGAGTCTAATTAATCAATTTTTGGATAATTTTTTATATAAAAAACAAAATTTACTACAATGTCCCGACACGGGCACTGCAGCTACAGTGCCCGAATCGGGACACCATATTTGGGAAGTGAACACGGCCCTAGGGTCTTGGGCGTGTTCAGATCCCAATTTTTTTGGGTAAAATTCATGTAACACTTTCGTTGTTATTTGGCAAAATTTATCCACCCATAGACTAACTAGGCTCAAAAGATTCGCCTTGACATTTATAGACAAACTGTGTAATTAGTTATTTTTTTACCTACATTTAATGCTTCATATATGCATCAAAGATTCGATGTGACGGGTATTATGCAAAAATTTTTGGGTCTTTTTAGAATCTAAACATGGCCTTAGATACTCAAATTCACCCTAAATTTCACTATGCAAAAAAAATTCTCCATCACATCAAAATACCGGCATATGTACGGAGTATTAAATATAGATGAAATAAAAAATTAATTGCACAGTTTTATTATACTTTGCAAGATGAACATTTCGAGCCTAATTAATCAAAATTTAGAGAATTTTTACCATATAAAAACAAAATTACTATCGCACGCATTTATTATGCCCTGTAGCATTTAGGTGCCATAAATTGGGCATCTATCTAAACAAGGGTCTTATTTAGTTCTCAAATTCTCCCCCATATTCCACTATGCAAAAAGAAGATTCACCATCACATCAAAATACCGGTAAATACATGAAGTACTAAATATAGATGAAATCAAAAATTAATTGTATAGTTTTGTTCTACTTTACGAGACAAACATTTTAAGTCTAATTAATCAATTTTTAAACAATTTTTTATATAAAAAATAAAAAGTACTACAGTGCTCAGAGTGACACTGTGCCCATTCGATCACCCCGAATCGGCGACTAAACAACGCCCAGACGAAAGTGAAAACAACGGGAAGCTCATTGACTGTTTGGTGCCCGGACGAGGGGGGGCCACAGGCCAACCGCAGCATGTGCAGGTGCAGCAGTAGGTGCAGGCGTGCAGCGAGCCAGCGACCCCAGTGAAGGGCCCCCCGCCTGGCCGCCTTGGTCAGCAAGAATATACTGTATACGGTCAACCCTTTTTCTCTTCTCTGAAAGAAAAAAACAACGAATCTTGCGTTAAAAAAAAGCGAATTCACCGTCACCCTCTGTCCTAAGACAACTGTACTCTTCACTTATTGAAAAAAGTTAAAAAAAATAAATTTAATCAAATATAAAAAAAAATTATGAATACGTAATAAGTATCATTAGATTGTTATTATGCTTAGTCAAAGTTGAAAGAATTTGACTCCTCGCTAAACGAGATACGGATTCATTTTGTGACGGAGGGAGTACAAAATAATATTCATGATATTCATGTATGGAATGGCTTTGTTTGGTCATCCATGCTAATCAAAGTTGAACTTTAAAGACGGTAAATATTAGACAAAAAGTGAAACACTTGTAACACCCCAGGTGTTTGCCACCAGTTAAGCAGTGGGTTTGAGCTCAAACATGGCATATTAAGTGATGATGAGAATGTCAAGGTCAAACCTATAGAAACGAGCCCCAACCTAAACTTGGATGTTGCACCCTTGCTTTATATATAGGCCATTTTCAAGATATATGCTTGGGTGGAGTTATTGCAATATCTTCATGTGTCTCACCTTAGTACCTATTTATATTGATCCCTGGAAAAGTTTCATGACGTTTGGAATCAAAAAGTCACATGAAATGATAAGTTATATGCTTGTTGGAATGACTTTACTAAGTGCTGGAATTGCATTATTAAGTGGATGGAAATATAGGTCATCAACCAAACCTTACAACCTTGCCCAAATGACTCTATATGGACTCTACAACAAAAGTCAAGAAAGGTTCGTGTTGAGCAAATGCCCAGAAAATGCTCCAATTGATCAAAAAGGATAATTTAAGCTTCATCGTGATCCTACTTTGGTTAAAGTAGAACAGTAGGTTCTATACCAGTTTTGAGGTTGGACCTTAAATGAAAGTTGTAGTACATATCATGTAAAACAAACTTTGTTTTTGGACCAAGAGCTAGATCAACTTGGAAATAAGTCAAACAGAGGCTCGAAGATTGAATCAGCGGCTGTTTTCAGACTTAGAATTTTTCTAAGTCTGGAATTCATCGTCGTCGACGTTGGCACGTCGTGTTCTTGTGTTTTTGCTAAGCAACTCCAGTTGAGCCAAATATAAAAGTTGGAGAATACATGATGATGAAGAGCATACAAAAAGTTGAGTTCATTTTGACGAAGTTTTGACCATCGAAAGTGAGTTTCTGTGACTGTTAGTAAGGTGTTGACACTGCAGTTTTGGCAACCAGTTAACCGCTAATCCATTGCTCTAATGATCTTAGCCCCTTAATGAAAGTTGTAGAGCATTGTGTGGGCTTCAAACTTCGTTTTTGCTCTGAGGTCCAAATCAGCCCAGATATAGCCCAAATCGCTGCCCACCGTGCTCCACTCTGCGCCCACCACGTGCTCGACGCTCTGTCAACGTGGTCACCGTGCATGCACGCCGCGCGCCACCTCCTTTGCCGCGTGTCCCTGCCTTGCTGCTGCGCCACTGCCGCTCCATTATGACTGCCAAGGTGCCCCGACGCTCCTCACTCGCTCTCTGCTCGCCCCTCGCCTAGCCAGCAGCACGCGCGCGCACCAGAGCGCCGCCCGCCATGGCCGTGTCGAGCTCCAGCTCAGCCCGTGCCGCTGCCGTGTCCGCTACTGCGCTCGGTCCCGAGCCGAGCCAACCTCGCCAACATCTCCGCCTCGCCTCCATTCATCCCTCGCGCGCGCTTACCCAAGCCGGCCCCGTCGGGAACCACCGCCGTAGCCATAGCCGCCATGGTCGAGCTCGGCCTCCCCGCGTCCCTGCTGCTCAACCCTTCATTCGTCCAAGCCGACTGCACCATCATATTCCTCTCACCACGCCGCCCCTCCCGTGCCTCTTCCCCGGCTCCGACCACCGCCACAGCACGGCTGCCACCTGCCGCCGTCGCCTCGGGCCGCCGGTGCGCTTGGCCAGGATGCCACGGACCACCGCGGAGCGAGCCATGACTGCCTACGGGTTCGCGAGGACCCCCTGAGGCTCCCCCGCCACCTCGTCGCCGCCGACGAGCTCTCCAACGGCCGGAACCGCGAGCCCAGCGCCTCCCCTGCTCTGTTTCGCGACCAGGGACCTCGCGGGAGGAATTCGACTAAAGAGAGGGACCTTTCTGTGAAGCCGCAGACTCATTTGAATAGTGCAAGAAGGACTTGTTCGCTCGGTTTGATTAAAGTTTCTTCCAGGGGTCCCGTTGTAAAAGTGTTTGTCCTTTTCGGTTTAATAATTTTCTTTTGCAGAAAAATGACTAAAACTTTAGAAAATCATAGTAAATCGTGGAAAAATCGTAAAATGGCAAATGAGTACTTTTTGGAATCCTTGTGAAATTCTCTATGCATTAGATCTATAATATAGCATGTTTTAGTTTAAAGTTTTCTCTGTAAAAATGGAATTGTGCAGCTAGGTTTTTAATGCTAGTTGTATTTGTCATTTTCATAACTGTAGATCTATGGCTCCAAATGAAGTGAAATTTTTGTGGCATGCTATTCATATGATTTTTAATGTGTGGTAATTATTTCATGAATTTTGGTTGCCATATGAGTGATTTATTAGTGTATCTTTCTCTCACATGAATTCTTGCAATAGCAATTTGTCTTTTTCATAGATGTTGATATACATGTCAAAATGACTTGAAATTTGTACAGTAGACTATTGGGTGTATGTAAGATCTACTGTAATTTTTATAGATTTTATTATGGACTTTTGGGTATATGTTTATTATTTCACCTTGCTATTTAAATAAATTAAGAAATGCATTAAAAGAAATTATTTAATGATGAGCACTATACTTTTTGGTGATCATTTAACATGCACTTTATGATGGTTACATTGGTTGTAGCCAAATGTATGTTTGGAATATAAGTTAATATTTATTCTTGCAATTGATGCTTTCCTGGATAGTTTCTGGGACTTTGGTAATTGCACCATGAGAATGATGTTTGATGAGAAACATGCTTATAACAAAGTTGTAAATAACTTATTAATCTAGCTTGTGTTAAATTTTGGTAGCATTTGTCCTTATAGTTTGTGAGTAATGACTATTTCAAGTTGGGTTCCAGAAATAGTTGTTCTCTGGAATCTCTGGACCAGATTCTGTAATTATGCATGTTTGACTTGGTTAACTTGAGAATCATGCTAAGATGATTAAAGATGAATTATAGACAATTTCATAAGCTTTCCAGAATGTCTTGTTGCATGTCTATTGGATTTGTATAACTCCAGTTAGGATCCAAACATGTAGATGTTGTTTGCAGTCCAGAAATTGTCAGATGCTAGTCATGGTTGTTTACTCCATGTGTTGCTAAGTGTGGCTTATACCCTTGATGATAGTCAAGTTAAGATACTTGTGATCTTGTTAAACTTGTGTTATGCTTAATGTGCTTGCCCTCTTTAATTGATTATGTGATGCATCTTGTGTTACTATTCATCATATTCATACGCATGCATCTTGCATCTCATTTAGGTTCGCTAGATGCACCACGTGAAGGATGAGATGTTGAAGCCAAACCCGAAGACGGTGTTTGGTGGAACTATCCCGAAGATGGAAGTACTCAGCGAGTGTCATCTGACAACTACTGACTTGTGTCGGATCCCAGGCAAGCCCCGGAGCATTCTAAGCCTCCTACTTTACAAAAGCAATTGAGTATATATATATATATATGTTATATATGTATTGTTGCATTAAGTTATAGGAGTTGATTGAAAACACTTGCTGCATATATATCCTTTCCTTGTCCCGTAAATATGCCTGAAATCCTATTTTAGTTCAGGATCGAAAATATTGCTTAGCCCTGCTTAGACCGGTAGAGATCGGTGATTTCCTGTCACCTGAAATTATAGGTGGTTACGGGAATACTTTAGCTATGGAATGGATGTTATCCTGGAAATAACCAAGCGTTGATGAATAATTGGAGACCGGACGGAATAAGTATTGGGCAACCAGACAGGGTTCTGGGGTGCTTGTAGTTTCCGCCTGTGTATATTAAGGACCGTCCGTTGTTGTCCCTCGGGTCATGTTGAACGCATGCCTCACATTTAGCTGGCCGAATAAGGTACCTTTCGACCGCGAAGCTGGGAGATTATTCGGGTCGAGTGGATTGCCCGCAACGCACTGTACCGAAGCAGTAGTGGCAGGAAACGGGGGCGCGATGATAAGGCCAAAGAGCAGTCGGACGGCCCCCGGGTACAAGTGGTTCCTGGCAAGCTCGCGACTTTACCTGAATGGTTGACTCGGTGACCAACACCTCACTTTAGCGGGTGAGTGAGGTTTGTGTGAGGAATAAATCTCCAGCTGGATAGGAATTCGATTCGAATCGCCGTCGCTCCCGGTTAGTGAGCACTTGACTCGAGCTACTGCATCGTAGTAATGATTATGGAACACGGATGGTTATGTGGATGATGTTGGAAATGCTAAAACCTGAAATGGTAACCTTTGATGTTAATGGTTAATCAAGTGATTGCTTTAGCATAGGTGCTTACCTAGATTGAATAGGTTATAATAAAGATGATGCAAAAATACTTAAATTAGTTTATTCATGATAACTTATGCTTTTCGCAAATGAGTCAAGCTAGCCCACTGAAAGAAAGCCTTGCATACTCCTTGGTGTCATTATTTCTGGTTTTTGATGGGTAAGTCTAGCTGAGTACCTTCTCGTACTCAGAGTTTATTCCCACTTGTTGCAGGTTGTGATATAACATAGCTACTGCAAGAATTGGAAGACTCCGACTGTAGTGGCGGAGTGTGATCATGGGCATGATCCGTCTGAGCTATCTTGTCTCTCTTGCTTTTATGGGAATTTGACCTTGGTACTGGCATGTATTTGAATTAAGGTGATATTAGTTTTCAAACTACTTTGCTTCCGCTACTTTTGAACTTGAGTTGTAATAACTCTACCGAACTCCGATATATGTTGAATTACTTATGAAATGGATGTAACATATGACCTGTTATGTTGGACCACTACGATCTTGGCTTGTATGTTGGTTGGTTTGAAATTCCTCGTGATTTTATTGGACTACTGGAGTTATAGGAGCTTAAGTACGGGAATTTAATTGCTCCGGCGATTGTTTTTGTACTTTTGTTCTTATAATTTGGGCGGTTCCGTGACAGCTGGTATCGAAGCAAGGTTCAACACTAAACATGTCATATGTGTATTGAAAACAAAGGTTTTGTTTGCAAAAATCAGTTTTTGACAACTTATAGCTACTACACATATAGGTTTGTTCAAATCTGCATTTTAAATTTAAGTATGCCAGTGGTCATTTCCTTTATGCCCAATTAAGGACCCTTAGGTGGCTTATTTAAGTACTAACTTGGAGGTTTTAAATTTTCGCATCTACGCCCAAGCCAAGGTATGTATGAGTGATAACTTGACCGCACCGTTACCCTGTGGTCGAATGGTAGTGGTAACCTTCATATATGAAATAGCCATATATGTCGCTAGAGTTACATTCTTGCAACGTCGCACCTACACCAAGGTAAGTGTGAGTTGGAAGAGCATGACCGTTCAACCATCGGTCTAGGGGAGAGTTAGCTATGGTTACTGGTATAATTACATGTTTAACCATGTATTTATGAAAGTACTTAATTGTGGGTACATTTGTTGGGTAGCTATGATGCCGAAGTATATGCATCAGGGGATGTATGTATGGAGAGTATTTAGTTTACTGTTTTCATTGTGTGCTATATTGGGAATTGTTGGGCTGCAATGAAATTTTCTATAGGTACGCTAACCACGAATGCGTAAGTTGAATGTAGCTGACGACTAGCTCTATATCGAGAGAATGCGTGTTATGCCACCGACATAGAACATGATTGCCACCTTAGGCTGGCAATCTTGTGAGGACGAATAGGACGAAGCATGCATCATCATGATTGTTGCTTTGTGCATATAACTATGCTCCTCCCACCTTTGTCCTAATAAATAAGTAACTTGTGATTGATGTGCATGCACTAAGTTGATTACTTTAGCATGCTTTTGTTTTAGCTAAACTTGTAGTTAGTTCTTGTTGGATAAATTCTTGTTAGGTGTGAGCCTTCTGCTTAGTATCGAGTGCTTAAGTTAACCTGACTAATTGTCTCAAGTGTCCGCTTAAAACTGTGATGTTGTGTAGATGCTTGTTACCTAGGTAGTGTCATAGTTGACCTCTCTTTTGTCCTCGGTGAGCATATGAGTGTTGAAGATGATTTATCCTAGAACAACGCTCATGTTACGTAATCGCATGGTTGTCATCTCTAATTAGATTCTCTCGTAGGAGCCAGAGCCTGTAGACGTGGTTGCTAGCCCTTGAATGTTTTTGTATCCATGCCTTGCTTGAACCATAGGCCCTAGCGTAGTCCCCTTATATGTTTGCTTAGGCCTTGGACATCTGCTACCTTTTGGGGAATGCCCTTGTTTGATTGACCAACCAAGTTAAGTCCTAACGAACATCGATCTTAACCGCAGTTGTTGCTTACCAAGTTTTGGAGACCATACCCAATTCCATGTTGGACCTCCCGATTGTCTCTCCTACAGATGATCCGAGTAACGCTAATCTCTCATTGTCTAATCTAGAAATCTTTGCTTGTGAAATCAGGTGGCTATCTTATCAACCCAATCTCTGATCGGTGTATCATTTTGTTCTAGAAGTCTGCTAAGTCCATCTTAACTTCTGAAGTCTCTCAACGTTATTAATCTTGATCTCATGTTGTTGTCCAACGTGACCGAGAACCCTTGCTCAGTTGTCTTCGGCAATTAAGCTATGTTCCCTTGCGCTGTGTTTTAATCTTTGAATCGCCTCCTTGTTGACTCTAAACCTTGTAACTACCCTTGCTTGCTACTCCTCCCTGGTCTGGTGCTTGTTCTTACCACCTAATCGGTGCCACTTGAAATTTCACTTTGTTTGTGCGTTTAATAATGGTGTTACGATTAGCATTTTATGGTGCCGCGACGAAACCGAGAGCCTCCTGTGGGCGCGCACACAAGGTTGTGCTGCTCGGCACGCGCTGGTATCAAAGTTGCTATTCATGATCCATTATGAAACAACAACCGATGTGTTATTTCTCGTGACCGTTTTCCTTGGTTATCTCCCTATATCTTATCTAAAGATTCATATCTTAGACCTTATGTAGTAGATATCCCTTGAAGTTGCTAAGAAGATGACCTTTGAAGAACAGTCACCGGCATAAGCTTTAACAGACTGCAAGAGGTGGTAGACAAGTGACTCTCCCTATGTGCCCTTGTACGACGTCGGTCATCGATTGAGTAACGTATGCCATCCCTGTTGAATCGAATGGGCACCTAACACTAAATGATTGGACAAGTTATCCATTGGGAAAGAACCAATCGTCACATGGTGCATTTGACCTAGTTATCAAAAGTCTTGATCCTTGTGTAGATGACAGTCATACAGACGAAATCAACTCTCTCTGGTGTGACTCCTTATCTACGTAGGGATGCCCTCCGTGTGGAATAATGCTTTGTGCTCTGTGAAAATAGCCCACAACTCCAATGCTTGTGCATCATCAAGTTACTGTCTAGATCAACGGCGTAAATTGTTCCCTGAGAAACCTATCAGGCAGACTATCACCTCCACCCTCAGCGAGACAAAAGGCTTCTGCTACTATGAGAAAGATGAGAAAGTGCAAAACACACGCCTCAACATGTGAAGCAAAAGAAAAGGAAGAACGCGAAATTTGTCCAGAAATTTTGTGACACTACACCGGTTATCTTCAAACTAATGGTTAGTGACTCAAACGAAGTTGGATTGACCCAAACTTGGTAACCTCATTCCTTGCTTAGGACCCTTCAATGTCTTAAGTTGATATGAGTATTGGTTAAGTAAAACATAGGATTTGAGAGATGTCTTGTCAGCTTGGTTTGCTGCCATTTCAGAACAGAGCTATTTTGGTGGATACTTGCAACTTTTGTTGTCTTTGAGACCTAACTAACATCCTTTTTGCGGTAATGGTTCTCTAGTGCTGACGTGCCTCCGGTACTTTATATGTGTTTTTACCCAAGAGATTGCATCTAATTCAACCCAGATAACTGTTGTCTTTGTATAAGAGAATCTTCTTAGGTAACAGTTGGCAGAAATCTAGAACCGACAGAGTCAGCTATCACTTTCACTGTTCCCTCAATAGACTCAGATAATACAGTATTGGCATCAGAGAAAGAGAACTGCACACATGGAGCGATATGTAGTTTTCCATCAATTGGCATCTGAGTGAGTGAATAGTCTATGACCGGGATGGACATTATCTATTGGTTAGACGGTTTCTGATAGCCTCGAAGAATGATTACCTCGTATATGGATCTAACCCTTATCGAAAGTTGTACATACTATGCCACCAGAAAAGATGCTATGAGTAGTTAGTCCATGCTTGTAGTACTCTTCGTACACCATGAACAAAGGACCGTATTGTCTTGGATTCCTCCCAAAGTAAAAATGCTTCATGGAAGTCAGTGAAGGAATTTTTTTTTTAGACAAAAATTTCTGTGTAAAGCGAGTATCAGAAAGTGTCTTGCCCAATTAGCCTCTCTGATGCTTGAAGCTAAGTAGCCTGATGCGCTTGCAGATGTTGGAATTGGATAACATGCTTCTCTTCCCTTGAAAGGTCCTTCGCACCGAATCTCGGGACGCGATTCTTTTAAGGGGGGAGGGCTGTAACACCCCAGGTGTTTGCCACCAGTTAAGCAGTGGGTTTGAGCTCAAACATGGCATATTAAGTGATGATGAGAATGTCAAGGTCAAACCTATAGAAACGAGCCCCAACCTAAACTTGGATGTTGCACCCTTGCTTTATATATAGGCCATTTTCAAGATATATGCTTGGGTGGAGTTATTGCAATATCTTCATGTGTCTCACCTTAGTACCTATCTATATTGATCCCTGGAAAAGTTTCATGACGTTTGGAATCAAAAAGTCACATGAAATGATAAGTTATATGCTTGTTGGAATGACTTTACTAAGTGCTGGAATTGCATTATTAAGTGGATGGAAATATAGGTCATCAACCAAACCTTGCAACCTTGCCCAAATGACTCTATATGGACTCTACAACAAAAGTCAAGAAAGGTTCGTGTTGAGCAAATGCCCAGAAAATGCTCCAATTGATCAAAAAGGATAATTTAAGCTTCATCGTGATCCTACTTTGGTTAAAGTAGAACAGTAGGTTCTATACCAGTTTTGAGGTTGGACCTTAAATGAAAGTTGTAGTACATATCATGTAAAACAAACTTTGTTTTTGGACCAAGAGCTAGATCAACTTGGAAATAAGTCAAACAGAGGCTCGAAGATTGAATCAGCGGCTGTTTTCAGACTTAGAATTTTTCTAAGTCTGGAATTCATCGTCGTCGACGTTGGCACGTCGCGTTCTTGTGTTTTTGCTAAGCAACTCCAGTTGAGCCAAATATAAAAGTTGGAGAATACATGATGATGAAGAGCATACAAAAAGTTGAGTTCATTTTGACGAAGTTTTGACCATCGAAAGTGAGTTTCTGTGACTGTCAGTAAGGTGTTGACACTGCAGTTTTGGCAACCAGTTAACCGCTAATCCATTGCTCTAATGACCTTGGCCCCTTAATGAAAGTTGTAGAGCATTGTGTGGGCTTCAAACTTCATTTTTGCTCCGAGGTCCAAATCGGCCCAGATATAGCCCAAATCGCTGCCCACCGTGCTCCACTCTGCGCCCACCACGTGCTCGACGCTCTGTCAACGTGGTCACCGTGCATGCACGCCATGCGCCACCTCCTTTGCTGCGTGTCCCTGCCTTGCTGCCGCGCCACTGCCGCTCCATTATGACTGCCAAGGTGCCCCGATGCTCCTCACTCGCTCTCTGCTCGCCCCTCGCCTAGCCAGCAGCACGCGCGCGCGCACCAGAGCACCGCCCGCCATGGCCGTGTCGAGCTCCAGCTCGACCCGTGCCGCTGCCGTGTCCGCTACTGCGCTCGGTCCCGAGCCGAGCCAACCTCACCAACATCTCCGCCTTGCCTCCATTCATCCCTCGCGCGCGCTTACCTAAGCCGGCCCCGTCGGGAACCACCGCCGTAGCCATGGCCGCCATGGTCGAGCTCGGCCTCCCCGCGTCCCCGCTGCTCAACCCTTCATTTGTCCAAGCCGACTGCACCATCATCTTCCTCTCACCACGCCGCCCCTCCCGTGCCTCTTCCCCGGCTCCGACCGCCGCCGCAGCACGGCTGCCACCTGCCGCCGTCGCCTCGGGCCGCCGGTGCGCGTGGCCAGGATGCCACGGACCACCGCGGAGCGAGCCATGACTGCCTACGGGTTCGCGAGGACCCCCTGAGGCTCCCCCGCCACCTCGTCGCCGCCGACGAGCTCTCTAACGGCCGGAACCGCGAGCCCAGCGCCTCCCCTGCTCTGTTTCGCGACCAGGGACCTCGCGGGAGGAATTCGACTAAAGGGAGGGACCTTTCTGTGAAGCCACAGACTCATTTGAATAGTGCAAGAAGGACTTGTTCGCTCGGTTTGATTAAAGTTTCTTCCAGGGGTCCCGTTGTAAAAGTGTTTGTCCTTTTCGGTTTAATAATTTTCTTTTGCAGAAAAATGACTAAAACTTTGGAAAATCATAGTAAATCGTGGAAAAATCGTAAAATGGCAAATGAGTACTTTTTGGAATCCTTGTGAAATTCTCTATGCATTAGATCTATAATATAGCATGTTTTAGTTTAAAGTTTTCTCTGTAAAAATGGAATTGCGCAGCTAGGTTTTTAATGCTAGTTGTATTTGTCATTTTCATAACTGTAGATCTAGGGCTCCAAATGAAGTGAAATTTTTGTGGCATGCTATTCATATGATTTTTAATGTGTGGTAATTATTTCATGAATTTTGGTTGCCATATGAGTGATTTATTAGTGTATCTTTCTCTCACGTGAATTCTTGCAATAGCAATTTGTCTTTTTCATAGATGTTGATATACATGTCCAAATGACTTGAAATTTGTACAGTAGACTATTGGGTGTATGTAAGATCTACTGTAATTTTTATAGATTTTATTATGAACTTTTGGGTATATGTTTATTATTTCACCTTGCTATTTAAATAAATTAAGAAATGCATTAAAAGAAATTATTTAATGATGAGCACTATACTTTTTGGTGATCATTTAACATGCACTTTATGATGGTTACATTGGTTGTAGCCAAATGTATGTTTGGAATATAAGTTAATATTTATTCTTGCAATTGATGCTTTCCTGGATAGTTTCTGGGACTTTGGTAATTGCACCATGAGAATGATGTTTGATGAGAAACATGCTTATAACAAAGTTGTAAATAACTTATTAATCTAGCTTGTGTTAAATTTTGGTGGCATTTGGCCTTATAGTTTGTGAGTAATGACTATTTCAAGTTGGGTTCCAGAAATAGTTGTTCTCTGGAATCTCTGGACCAGATTCTGTAATTATGCATGTTTGACTTGGTTAACTTGAGAATCATGCTAAGATGATTAAAGATAAATTATAGACAATTTCATAAGCTTTCCAGAATGTCTTGTTGCATGTCTATTGGATTGGTATAACTCCAGTTAGGATCCAAACATGTAGATATTGTTTGCAGTCCAGAAATTGTCAGATGCTAGTCATGGTTGTTTACTCCATGTGTTGCTAAGTGTGGCTTATACCCTTGATGATAGTCAAGTTAAGATACTTGTGATCTTGTTAAACTTGTGTTATGCTTAATGTGCTTGCCCTCTTTAATTGATTATGTGATGCATCTTGTGTTATCATTCATCATATTCATACGCATGCATCTTGCATCTCATTTAGGTTCGCTAGATGCACCACGTGAAGGATGAGATGTTGAAGCCAAACCCGAAGACGGTGTTTGGTGGAACTATCCCGAAGATGGAAGTACTCAGCGAGTGTCATCTGACAACTACTGACTTGTGTCGGATCCCAGGCAAGCCCCGGAGCATTCTAAGCCTCCTACTTTACAAAAGCAATTGAGTATATATATATATATGTTATATATGTATTGTTGCATTAAGTTATAGGAGTTGATTGAAAACACTTGCTGCATATATATCCTTTCCTTGTCCCGTAGATATGCCTGAAATCCTATTTTAGTTCAGGATCGAAAATATTGCTTAGCCCTGCTTAGACCGGTAGAGATCGGTGATTTCCTGTCACCTGAAATTATAGGTGGTTACGGGAATACTTTAGCTATGGAATGGATGTTATCCTAGAAATAACCAAGCGTTGATGAATAATTGGAGACCGGGCGGAATAAGTATTGGGCAACCAGACAGGGTTCTGGGGTGCTTGTAGTTTCCGCCTGTGTCGATTAAGGACCGTCCGTTGTTGTCTCTCGGGTCATGTTGAACGCATGCCTCACATTTAGCTGGCCGAATAAGGTACCTTTCGACCGCGAAGCTGGGAGATTATTCGGGCCGAGTGGATTGCCCGCAACGCACTGTACCGAAGCAGTAGTGGCAGGAAACGGGGGCGCGATGATAAGTCCAAAGAGCAGTCGGACGGCCCCCGGGTACAAGTGGTTCCTGGCAAGCTCGCGACTTTACCTGAATGGTTGACTCGGTGACCAACACCTCACTTTAGCGGGTGAGTGAGGTTTGTGTGAGGAATAAATCTCCAGCTGGATAGGAATTCGATTCGAATCGCTGTCGCTCCCGGTTAGTGAGCACTTGACTCGAGCTACTGCATCGTAGTAATGATTATGGAACACGGATGGTTATGTGGATGATGTTGGAAATGCTAAAACCTGAAATGGTAACCTTTGATGTTAATGGTTAATCAAGTGATTGCTTTAGCATAGGTGCTTACCTAGATTGAATAGGTTATAATAAAGATAATGCAAAAATACTTAAATTAGTTTATTCATGATAACTTATGCTTTTCGCAAATGAGTCAAGCTAGCCCACTGAAAGAAAGCCTTGCATACTCATTGGTGTCATTATTTCTGGTTTTTGACGGGTAAGTCTAGCTGAGTACCTTCTCGTACTCAGGGTTTATTCCCACTTGTTGCAGGTTGTGATATAACATAGCTACTGCAAGAATTGGAAGACTCCGGCTGTAGTGGCGGAGTGTGATCATGGGCATGATCCGTCTGAGCTATCTTGTCTCTCTTACTTTTATGGGAATTTGACCTTGGTACTGGCATGTATTTGAATTAAGGTGATATTAGTTTTCAAACTACTTTGCTTCCGCTACTTTTGAACTTGAGTTGTAATAACTCTACCGAACTCCGATATATGTTGAATTACTTATGAAATGGATGTAACATATGACCTGTTATGTTGGACCACTACGATCTTGGCTTGTATGTTGGTTGGTTTGAAATCCCTCGTGATTTTATTGGACTACCGGAGTTATAGGAGCTTAAGTACGGGAATTTAATTGCTCCGGCGATTATTTTTGTACTTTTGTTCTTATAATTTGGGCGGTTCCGTGACAGCACTCTTTTACAATACAATCATGTCCAACAGTGCCAAAGATAAGTCGGTTAGTGAGCATAATACTAGGCTAAAATAATGTATTGGGCATAAATAAAGGAACTAAAGCTCTGTTTGGATGCAAAGTATTTTCGTTGTATTGAGAAATACTATGGGTTTTTAAAATATTTTGGTTTTCAAAAGTCGCAGGTTTTTCTGATATAACAAACCTTGTAGTTTTCTATAATCATAGTTTTTGTCAAAAGTGTAGTTTTTTTTAGTTCCATTACATATTCCACGCATACCCTAATTTGTTTTTCTCTCTTGTGAGTAGCACACGGTGACTAGCCCTAGTGTTTGATTTGATTGTTGAAAGGGGCCATATCGCTCAAATTCAGAGACTAGCTTGCTAAAAATTCCTAGCTAAATTAGGTGCAGTGTAGTAGTCCATGAAAAAAATATACAAAATTAGATGAGCTCATATTTACTGTAACATTTTATCTATGTTGTAAAATTTTATTTATATACTAACTAATGGGCCTGGTAAAATTTTTGATCAGTTTGGAATCTAAAACGTCCTATTTTACGCGTGTGATCTAAAACACACCAGGAGGGTCTTACCCTAGATTTTTGTCAAAATCCAGTTCAGATATGGACCATACACTTTAATACTATATATATACAAATTCATGCGTGCACTAAAAAATGTATTTACACGCGTACATCGTGTAACCTTTATTACGGGGGTTGGTCAAGCACAACTAATAACTCCATCATCCTCTTTCTATTTTATGTGTATTGCGTGTTCTCGAGATTGATCAAGCCTCGTTTCCTCACCAGGAAACAAATCTCACGTGCTACACGTCCCTACAACGTAGATTCTGCGGATTGCTTGCCTTTTTCTTCCGCATCCTCAAAAGCCAACACAATATAAGCTATTCAAGTCACATGGCTGAGACTAAGGCCCCGTTTGGTCTGAGTACGTTAAAGTTTAACTCTCATCACATCAATGTTCTCTCAAATGTATGGAATACTAAATGTAGACTAATTGTATGCATGTCGGCACAGATTAGGAGTAATTTACGAGACGAATCTATTAAGCCTAATTAATCCAAGATTGAAAACTTTTTGTCAAATAAGACGAAAGTGCTACAGTGTTTGTTAAACTTTAACTCCTCCAACCAAACACCCCCTAACAAACCATGCACGGGTGCAAAGAAACACAATGGTCCAAAAGCAGTGGACTGGGAGAGAGGAATTTGCCGCAACCATTGGCACTTTGCACGACCATGGAAACATGCCAGGTTTACTTCAAAGAGAATTGACAGTGATGAGTCAAATGTACATCAGAGACGTGTTAACCGTCTGGACTATCCCTGTTTAGGCTTCCACAATGCAAATTTCGAGGTGTTTGATAGTCTGGTTAGGGCCTATAGCTATATCCTACTAGTGCACTGATAACCTCTTAGCCAGGGTTAACATAAACTTGGGGGCAATCATTCCCCCAAAGTTAAAGTTGTATAAATTGTCCTTCATTGTGCCCTTGGTGAAAGAATTGTGTCACCGCCAACAGTGCACCACCGCTTGCCTCTCGAGTGAGGTTGTTGCTACATCACCTCGCACTCCTCTTTATCGCTGTGATCGACAACATCTGATAAAAAGGCAGGCTCACATGTGGGCGTGTGTGTGGAGGCACGACTGGCGGTGAGGTGGGCTAACGTCCATGTGAACGTGCGAGCAATGGCGGAACGTGAAGCCTAATATAGTGGGGGGGCATTTGTCAAGAGACAATATAGAGAGAAGTTGCATAGAAATAAAGTTTTGGTTCTAAACTACATGGTCTATGAAACAGAGCTGAACGAGCGTGGGCGTGGGGGCGCCGCCGCCCGCGCGGGGGGCCGATGATGAGTTGACGAGTAAGTGGGAAGGCCACCGCGAGGCATCGACAGCTCCGACCTCTGGCTTCCGGCTCGTAGCCTTATCATTGTCTGTGAGCCTCCACCGGTCGTCTCGGGCACTCGGTGGATGTGGATTATTTTCTTCCCTTTTTGCTTTGCATGTTGAGCAATGCTAGGTCCCAGGTGCCACCAATCATGTGGCCCCTGCGTGCGTAATAGGCTGGCTTGCATGTGGCTGGTGGCCCATTGCCTATGCCTTGTGAGCTGAATTAGCTTGCCTAGCCATCTAGACTTGCACAATAACACAGCTGCAGAGCAGCATAGATCTTCATTTATTTTTTGCGTTGCAAGGGGGGCCGGAGCCCTCTATGGCCATAACGTGGCTCCGCGTGATGCGTGCGAGTGGAGTCGCCACTGACGAGGCATGCTCGTGTGAGGACGCGACAAGGTTGGGTTGCATGGTTGCAACAATGGGAGAAACCGTCGCTTGCCTCCAATGCGTAAAATCTCATTTTTTAGGGTGCGTTTGGTAGCGCTCTAGATTCTCGTACAAACGTTTTGAATGCAGATTCTTTCATCAAACATTTATGCTGATGAATCAGAATCACTTTATGAAATCGTTTGGCTAGTAAACCAGATTCCAATTAAAAAAATTCATTTAATAAAAATATATTAATAAAATCTAAACTTTTTTGTGGATGGATAACAACTTAAATAAAACCATTTTAACTTGTTGCACTAAAAAAGAATCAACTGAAAAAATGAAACAAAAAAAGTAAGAAGCAATGAGATGAGAATCCGTGTGAAACTAGCATATCCAGCCATTTCGCATTTGTATGTAGAAACTGTGAAACGCTTCGGTTTCGAATCACTGGCTGGAAAAGACCGTTTGGAAGCGTTTCTCACCGAGAACCGAAACGTTTCTCCTATCCAAACGCATTGGAGAACACGCCGAAAATGTTTCCCATTTGAGAAATGACGTCTTGCATTTTTTCTCTGTCTTTGTTAATGGTAGCACCACAACATTTTTTTTTTGCTTGTCTGTCATATTATTTAATGTTATAAAAATTATCTCTAGTTTTAGGTTCGGACAACTCTTTATTGCAGTTGCCCTCGGCTATTTTGTATTCCCTCCATCCCAAAATGTACACTAGGTTTATAATATTTTCCTATGAAAACTCTAATTTGTCGCCCCAAACTATTTAGGCTTATCACTCTCTCCTGCACTGTGGATATGTTTGGATGCATTGGGCTAATGAATAGCCAACTAATTTTTAGCTATAACTTTGTCCAAGCAAAATGTTAATAGTTGAGCTGCTCCCTCCTAAATATCTGTTGTTTTCGCTTTCTGAGAAACAACTTTGACTAAATATGTATTAAAAAATATTAATATTTATGATACATAATTAATATCATCGGAAAGATCTTTGAATCTAGTTTTTTAATAAATTTATTTGGAGATACAAATGTTGCACATATTTTCTACAAATCAAGTCAAGCTTGTGGCATACACACCAACGACGACAGTTATTTAGGGGCGAAGGGAGTATTTTTTTATCCGCGACTCGAACTAGTTGTTAGCTAATTAACTGTCAACTCCGACTAACTTAGACTGGTCTTACCCTTTTTGATCCAAACAGATCTTTTGTATGCTCCACATGACTCATAGGGCGAAAAATTGTACTACTTCCGTTAAAGAATGCAACTCTAGCAAAGTACTATGTCAAAGTTTCTCAAATTTGGCTAAATTTACATAAGCAATTGCAAAAAAAGGGGTTGTATGGCCAGTCGAAATGCTTTGGATTCTGGCTCCTCACTTAACACCGTTAGGTGACTGAAATGGACGAAAGGCCATATAGGTAAATTAAATTCATTTTCGGGCCTTATAGGTAACTCAAGAAAAAGAGCTATAGTTTTTTGAGGCCATACGTGTATTTCTCTCTAAATAATCTGTACTTCTTCCTTTCACATTTTGGCTTCTCTAAATTCATAGTTTTTGCTACGCACCTAGATATATATTAAAAAAACTATGTATCTAAGAATGCAAAAACATCTTATAATTAAGCGGAGGGAGTATTAGATTTATAATGAAATACATTTTCATGATACGACTATTTATTATCATAAATTTAAACTTTCCTCCCATAATTTTGCATAAATTTAAAATAGTTTTTTTTTGTTTTTGTGTGTGTGCCGGGGTGGTTTGACGAAGGTAGCAGCGACATAAAAATTCTACGTACCCAATATATTTTAAAAAAAAACTCTGCAAATGTTGATATATACCATGATTAATTGAATAACACTAACAAAAAACAAAACAAAAAAAACTAAAAAAGCATCCACAATTTTTTTTGAAAAACGTTAGAAAGCATCCACAACAGCCGGGTACCATGAGGGCGCAAACTTGTGGACCTGATCTCAAGCAAAGCCAGGCGGCAGGGGCCCATGCGATATCACTTCCACCCGCCGTCCCGCCCCCGTCCCACCCAAAGCCGTTCGCAGGCTCGTAGCATCTAATCCTAATCGTGCCACGATTGCTTTCCGTCCTCTCGCCAGAGCCAATCCAAGCCGTCCGTCTCCTCACCAAGCGGCCCGGATCCCTCCTCTCCGGCCACCCAAAGCCACCCCGCGGCGGTGCCACCGAAAATCCCCCCGATCCCCAACCCATGCAGCGCAAGCATAACCTCCGCGCAGACCGGCCGCGCTGCTGCCGGAAGCAGATCGGAGCAGCCTCCTCACGGCGACGGCTGCTGCTCGCCTCGCTAGCCCCCCGCCAGATCCCCGACGTATGCTGCTCGCCTCGCTCGCTGCCCCCATCACAGATCCCGGCGCCTCCCCCCTCTCCGCTCAATTCCGCTCCGCCGCGTCGCGATCGATCCATCCATACGCTCCCAGACGACGTGCGCGCGGCGCGGATCGGCAGCCGCCGGGGCTGCTCCGGCGTCGCGAATGGCCGCGCTCGCCGGGGCGACAAGCGGCGCGGATCGTGGAGCTCACCGGCGGCGACGGCGTCGTCGTCGGTGGGCGGAGATCGGTGGGTACGGATGGGGACGTGCCCGCTCCGGACCTGCCCCTGGGAGTCCGCGTGAATTACGGCATCTGCCATCGCCCCCTGATCCTGGCCGTCGATCGGGGGGCGGGCGATCCCGTGAATCCCGCGGTGGGCCGGGGGCAGGAGTGGTAACTCGCCGGGCCAGGTAGGAAGTTCTGCTTGGTTTGTTTGTTGCTTGCGTTGCCCATCGCCTGCCAATGTCGCTTATCCTTTCCGTGTTCCGCCCTTTTTTTTCACCGGATAATAATTAAATAAAAACAAATAATAAATAAATAAAATAAAAACAGGTTGTTATTAAATGGGGGAAATCCCGGGAATTTATTTCTTTTCCCTCCGGGCTGTTTCTTTCTCTACGGGGGTGCCGCGGACTTGAGGGGCGCGCATCAAATCGGGCTCAGGGCCGGCCGGGCGCGTCCGCTTTATCGGCTCACGTTGGCGCGGCCTCCGTTTCCTCTCCCCTTTCCTTGTCCTCTCTCCCTCTCCCTCTCCTTCTCCCTCCCTCACGGCCTCACCTCTCCAGCCTCCTTCTCGCCCACCTCTTCCACCTCTCCACGCCCCCAGAGGGCCCCAGGCGCACCGCCGACGACCCTCGGCGCGGGCGCAGATCAGCGCGCGCCGTGCCCCGCCCGCCCAGCCTCCGCGACCTCCCACCCTGGGAGCGCCTGCCCGCGCCGCCGAAGCGCTTCGCATCGCCTATTCTCCTTTTGTTCCGCGGCTCCCTCGCCGACGGGTGGCGGGCGGCCGGCTGCTGCCCCGCCCACGCCGCGTCTGCGTGTCCTCAGGGTCTGGGCGCCCTTGCCCTGCCCAAACCCGGTGCCGCCTCCGCTTGGAAACCGTGAGTCCTGAGCTCCTGAATCCGTCTCGCCGCCGCCGGCAGGCCGGGCTTCCTTAACCTGACGCACCCGTGGTTCCCGCTGACTCCGTGCGTGTGCCTGTGTAGGTTTTCTACGGGCTAGGGGGAGGTCAGAGACGTTCCAGAGTTGGCTTCGCCGCGCGCATGTGATTTGCGGCGGCGGCCGGAGCCTGGTACAGCCGCCGCTGGGACGACGACGACAACGGCGCCGTGGATGCCTCCGCCGCCGCCGGATCGAAGGGACTATCTGTACCGGGAGGGCCGCAGGCACGACGGCGGGGGCGACCCGCTCCTGCCGCCCGCCCCCACGCCGCCGCGCTGGCGGGACTCACCGTACCACCCTCCGCCGCCACCGCCCCTGCGGGACCACTCGCGGCCTTCGCCGCGCCGGGCGCCGCCGTTGGCCTCCTCAGGTAGGCCTGCCCCTCGCGAATCCTCAGATCTGAGGCCGCCGCCGCCTCTGCGACCCCCTCCGGCGCCCCTAATTTCCTCCAACCGCTCTGCTATTTCAGAAGGCTACTACCGACAGGGTGGCGGCGCGTACGACCGCTCCTACCCTGATGACCCGCCGCCTGTCTACACGCCGTCGCGCTCTGACCGGTACTGGGCGGAGGATGAGGGCGGGGGATACAAGGGTTTCGGCGGTCGGTATGGCGGCGGTGGCCGCAGGGACGGCCGTGACATGAGGGGTTCATACCGGAGGTCCCCTTACAGGGGCGGCTACGGAAGCGACTTCTCCAGAAACCATCCAGAGCAGCCCCCTCCGCCACCACCCAGAAGGTCTCCGTTGAGGTCAGTCGCTGTTCCGATCTGCTATGACCCTCCGGGCAATAGAGTTGACAGGGGGGATAGGGACAACCTCCCACGGGTGACACCATGGCGGAGAAGGGAGAGCAGATCTGAAGCAGAAGATGCTGTTGGCCAAACCACTCGGCTCTCTGCCTCAGGGAAGGAGGCTTCAGCTCAGCCTCTGGCCGTGGCAGGTCCTCACGGGACGGAGGATGAGGCACCAAGGAAGAAGGCTCGCCTCGGATGGGGGCAAGGTTTGGCCAAGTATGAGAAGCAGAAGGTGCAAGGCCCTGCGGATCCTGCTGAAGCTGTTGCTGAGAGAAGTCCAGCTGATGGCGAACAGAAGACCACTTCCCTTGTGCCTCTGCCTGCACCTTCTGCTGCACCTGTGCCTGAGCCTGCGCCTGCCCATGCGGCAGCATCACCGGCACCGCCTGCTGCGCCTGTGCTTTTGTCTGCCCCTGTGCGATGCTCATCTCCAGTTACTGCACCACCATATTGTTCCCCAGGTATGCAACCCGTTTTGATTTTTGATCTGTCTCCTTGCTAGCTTGATTGATCTAAATACCCTGTTTCCCCTCTGGTTTCATACATAGATAATTCTAATACCCAGTACTTCTTATTTGTGGGCTCGGTTAATCTAGGTTCCATTCTGTTGTTGAGTTAGTTCTAAAATCATAAAGGAACTGAAACAGTTTGTGGATATTTGTATTGAGGTTCACACATTCCCTTGGTTGCCATGTGTGTCATTTGTCTTACCTGATTGACTGAAAGCATACCTTCCCATGGTCTTCAACAGTTATTCAGAGATCGTTTGATTTTCATTGGTTATGTTGTGCAGTAACCTTCACACAGCTTTATTTTGGTTTTCTTTTGTACCAAAACATTTATGCTTTAGAGATAACCGTTTTGGTCCCTATGATTAATGACTCTTTTGATCAGCATGCTAGATACTTCGTGTGCAGAATATACCATAGTTGAAAACACTGTGTTTCACATAGTTTATGGTAGTGTAATAACTCTCCTATATCTTGATTGCAGCACCTGAAGATAAATCATGTGAAATGACACCAAATACGGTCACTAACTCTACTAAAGATGTCATGGAAGCTGATGATAAAACTTTCAATAATGAATTTTCCATCAAGTTAGATGAGCTTGGTGATGATCCTGTTAATTCCCTTGCAAACATGCTTGTTGAACTTATCCAACATGATGATTCTTGTTCTGGGGATTCAAATGGCCCGACCAGTACACGTAAGCTGCTCCTACTGAAGGAAAGCATTTCCAAGGAGATTGAAAAGACTGAACTCGAGATTGATTCATTGGAAGGCAAACTTAAATCTGTGAATACTGAGGCTGCAACTACTCTTGAGGGTTCTCCCACAGGGGTGACACATACAGAAAATCTTTCACCTTCCAGTGGGACATCAAAGGTCCCTGTAAGTGTGGAGATCTGTGATGCATCTGATATGATAAAAGAACTGGGGGAGCTCATTGGTTCTCCTAAGGTACATGTGGCGCAGGATGCTGATGTCAAAGGTGCTGATATGATGGAAATTGAAGCGGATCCAGTTCGCAATGCAAAAACAGTTCCTTCAGAAGAGAGTGCTGTATCTCCTGGAGTCGCTGAGGGTGAGGCCTGTGCAGCTGCTGATCTTAGCTCATTGAAAGCTTCTGAAGAAGCTGGGTCTCAAAATGATATTGACAATGACAGGCTGGAAACTTCTTCATGCCATGCTAATGCTGATTCCATGAAAATAGAAGTTAGTGATGACCTACCAGCGATGCAATGGGCATACAATGATCATAAGTCTGATTTACTCGGTTCTGTCACATCTGCAAATAATGATATAGCCAAAGAAATGAATGAAGTGCTATTTAAATCATTGCCTGCTGATACACCTGGCCTTGAGATGTTGGCATCAAGTCATCTTCTGAGCCAAAGGAAGAGTGATTTGATTGTCAAAGAAAGGCTTGGAGTACGTAAAACCAGGCTGAGGTTGAAAGAGCAGATTCTTACAATGAAGTTCAAGGCATATCGTCACTTGTGGAAAGAGGATGTGCGACTACTTTCTGCAAAGAAACAGCGTTCAAAGTCTAATAAGCGCATTGATCAGAGCAACCGAACATCGCAAATTGGATCTCAGAGGCAACGCTCCTCTAACCGCTCCCGATTAACCATGCCTGGTCAGTATTATGTTTTCATTTTATATCACAATTTGTTTTGAACTTCATCTGCATTTAAAATGCCGTGTATCACTCCTGCTTCAGCTTTTATAAGTTCTCATACTCTGATACTCATATGTCAATCTCCTGCTCATGGTGTAGATTATGATGATAGATTGTTTAGTAAATTACCAAGGAAACATACGAGCGTTAGATGAACTAATTAGCTTGTCCTACTTCACATTAAAATGGAGAGTAGTTCACATATCAGATTTTGATAATTTACTTACTACTGCTGTGTGTTGTTTCAGCAGCATGATACTTGCTGGCCTTCACCCCCCCCCCCCCCCCCCCCCCCCCCCCCACCAAATAAATTATAGTGAAATAAAACCATGTACTAAAAATCCCTAAACATATTTATTCACCCACGAAGCCAATTGCAATCTCAAGATATGGGATGTCAAACATCCTGGCCTTCGTGTTGGTTTATCAATAATCAAGTCTTAATTTTTTGGACTATATATTTCTGTTTCACATGTTAGCATGACCATGTAAACTTCTTTTTATGTAGTCATGCATTTGATAGCTTTATAACATATATTGATGTGCAAGTCTTTACAAAGTGGCATGTATGTCCGGTAGTCTAAGTGTTGACTGAATTTCCATGGTACTGTTATGATAGGCAAAAACTATACAATGCAGGAACCTAACATGAAGAATTGATCTGTATATCTTTATTTAGTGCTACAATGATAATACTGTGCTCGAAGTTCAATTTTCTGTGTGAACCCAAGCATACTGAATATTTGGTCTTATTTTGTTTGGAACTGTCGCTTATCGTAGATTTCTTCTCTATTTCTGGTATTTTTTTTGCTTCCGTAGTTTATATGAATGGCTATCTGTACCCTAGTTGAAATCCCATGCTTTTGTCCTTCGCTCTATATTGACTTGTTTATTTTTGTTCTATATTGACTTGTTTATTTTTGTTTGCAGCTGCTAATTTGAGTACATTTTCAACTCCAGAGATGTCAGATGTTGCAAGGAAGTTGTTTTCAGAATTCCATATTAAGCGCTGCAGAAATTACTTGAAAATGCCTGCACTGATTATTGATGAGAAAGAGAAGGAATGCTTGAGGTTTCTGAGCAAGAATGGGCTGGTTGAGGATCCTGTTTTAGTTGAGAAGGAACGGGTAATGATAAATCCGTGGACTCAAGAAGAAAAGGAAATTTTTATGGAGATGCTTGCTAAATTTGGCAAGGATTTCTCCAAAATCTCCAGTTTCATTACACATAAAACTACTGCAGACTGTGTGGAGTTCTACTACAAGCATCATAAATCAGACAGCTTCCGAGAAGTGAAGAAACTGTTGGACCTTCGTCAACAGCAACCCACCAGCAATTATCTTGGAGCGAAATCTGGACAGAAATGGAATCCTGAGTCAAATGCTGCTTCTCTTGATATGCTTGGGGCAGCATCAGTAGTAGCAGCCCATGGCCTTGAATATGCAAACCGGGTGGAGAAATTTTCTGCGAAATCCCTCATCCGGACTTCATATGGGCCCAAAGTTCCTTTTGTGGCTAAAAGATCTTCTGATAAGGAGTGCATTGACAATGTGCCTTTGCATGAGAGAGAATCAGTAGCAGCTGATGTACTAGCAGGCATATGTGGCACCCTCTCTCCTGATGGAATGGGCTCATGCATTACTAGTTCTGCTGATCCTGGCCAGAAGATTAGCATGAAAAGAGTGGAGCATGTCTTATCCCAAGAAAATGACAAAATCGTTGATGAGGAAGACACACTCTCTGATCAAGAGTGTGAAGTTGATCCAGTTGATTGGAATGATGATGAGAAGTCAATTTTCATTGAGGCTATGAATAATTATGGAAAGGATTTTGCTCGGATCTCGTCATGTGTGAAGAGCAAGTCATATGAACAGTGCAAAGTTTTCTTTAGTAAGGCTCGGAAATCACTCGGTTTGGATTTGATCCATCAAGGGGCAGCCGAATTTAGTATGCCAGCTAGTGACACCAATGGAGGAAGGAGCGATACTGACGAGGCTTGCGCTGTGGAAATAGATTCAGCTATCTGTAGCACACAGTCTTGTTCAAAGAATGTGATAGATGTTTGTCCTACTGAAGGAGCCATTGGAGGGCCTAACTCTGTTATAAAAATCTCTAAGCAGGCAGAAGGAGATATATCAAATGGGTGCGATGTTGATGTTAAAATTGAGGAAGACGAGAAGGAAGCTGATAAAAATTGCAGCATTGTTGATGATAAGAGGTCCAGTGATGGTACTCACCAAGCTGGTCCTATTGACATCAATTGCCCAGAAAGCACAGATAAGCTGCAAGGAACTGATGACGTCGATCACCAAGTAAACATGCATAGTAGTAGTGCCATCAGCTCTTCAACTAAGCATGCAATGGCCACACACTCGGAAGTGAGATCCAGTTTACATTCTATAGAGGTACTTCAAACAGACAAAGCTGAAGGCACTGGTACTGATCCTTCCCGGGTGGAAGAATGTTCACACCATGCTCTTGATAACACTCCAATGAAAACTAGAAATTCTGGTGCCTCAGCTTTCTTAGCTTCAGATAATGGTATCAAGGACAGTGTTCACATCTCAAACATGACTGGTGCTTCCACCGTTAGTCCTGCATTCACTTCAAGTTATCAGCATTCTGTACCAGGAGATATGCCCCTGCTGAAACCTAAGCCACTGGTTACCCCCCTTACCCCGAAGGATTTAATGCCTGTGCAGTTCAGTTCAGTGCTTCCTGATCCCACTGCATTTCGTTTTGAGGGCATAGCCTCAATAACTACGCCCAACTTTGAGGACAGTGGCAACAGAGTCAGCAATGCTCTAGGGGCTAAAAACATGAGCAAGTACCCAGCTTTTAAAGACCCATCTGGTAATCAGCACACATTGTTTCGTAATATTGATGGTTATATGAATCATCATCTGACAACTGAATTACCAATTTTTTCTGAAAGAACTGCAAGTGGCACTGTGAGTACTTCACAAACTGATCGGTTCACCCAAACAAAATTCCAGAATGGCAGGTCCAGCAGCTTGTGTCTTCCAAACAGTTGTGATGGGATTCAATGGCCTAGAAAACACGAAGAAGTACTGGAAGGCTCTTTGAGGCCTTGCTCTCGCAATACAAGCTCTGAGGGTGATGAGCAACAAAAGCGGCCTGGTGATGTCAAGTTGTTTGGGCAGATTCTCAGCCAGCAGTCGACCTTGCAAAGTTCTGGCTCATCGTGTAATGGTAGCAAGAGCAAGCCTCCCTCACCAAAGATTGACACATCATCTGTGAGATTGATGAACAATCCAAAGGATCGTGTGATTTGTTCTTCCAGGCCTGGCATCACTCCACATTTGGGTCTGGAGGAAAGATCAGCAAGGAGCTATGGCCATCTGGATGGAAGCATGACACAGCCTGAGCCTCTGCTTGTGATGGCAAAGTTCCAGGGATCCTTGGCCGGTGTACCGTTTTACTCGGCTAAGAATGGCACGCTTGGTGTGTTACCAGATTATCAACAACCTTTAGTGCCGCCACATCAATCAGATCCCAAGCGGCTGGAAAGGTTTTCTGATCCGCAGAAGAGGAATGGTCTGGAACTCATCTCGGGTTTCCAGCAGCCTGGTAGAGTCACCCGTTTTGGGGGTGCTGGTATCCTCGTTAGCAACGTCTCAGACCCTGTGGCTGCTGCCCTCAAGGCTCAGTATGGTCCAGGTTCTAAGATTATGGGCAGTGACGCGGATCCTTGGAAGGACATAGGAAGCAGGTAGCACCGTTAGCGGTAGCAGCTCTAGTGCTTGTTTTGTTGCTCCTTGTATCATATTTAGTTTTTTGTAACTTAAATGGAATCATCAAATGAGGGAAAGTGAATGGCTTTCCTGCCCATACTATTTGTAGGCTTTGCAGTAGCTGTTGGGTTATATGTTATTTACTGGCATTAACATTTTTACCTTTTCTGCAGCTCCATACCTTTTGGTAGCTTGACATGTCAACAGTGGCACAGTGCTGTAGGTTTACTAGAGGTGACTAGGTGTTTGTCAGCAGGGTTTGATTTTGTCAGTTTATGCAGAAACCTCACAGATCTTTGTAATATGGTAATGCCTAATTCAGTATCCTAGTCTGATGGATGGAGTTTTGGTTGAGATTTCTCCGCGGCCGTTGGGTCATCTTCTGTTTGTGCCTATAACATTTCTACGGTTTCATCACCTGTGCGGCTGTGCCCAGATGCAGGGACGCACTACTTTCATGCTGAAGCTGAACAACTGTGCCATCAAAATCTGGAGCTGCTAATCTGCTATTGCAATTCTCCTTGTTACTTCCACATTTGCAGTGCTGCATTTGCTGAAAGGGCATCGACACGTTGTTCTGGACTTGTGGTTTTAACATTGTCTGTGTTGCCTGGTCATCGTGTCCTCGAAGTGTGTGATTTGAATAGTGCTCACCGGAAGAACACCCCCATAGCTTTTGACTTTGCTGCACGTGAATTTCTGGTTGGAGCTGGATTTCCTTGCGGCGCCTGCGGATCGGGATCGCTTTTGGTTTCACGAGCTTCTTTTGGCGCCGGCTCTTTCCGCAGCGTGTAGGGTTGGTGGTCCTGCTCCAGCAGCAGCTACGCCAGCCATGACCTTGATGTTTTGCTCGCTTCGAATCTCATGGTGTCAGCTGAAGATGATCCACGGCCGCTGTAGCCTGTAGCGAAAACTTGAAAAAAAAATAATCCTTTTGTCCCTTTTGTTTTGTTTTTTTTCTGATATGAAAAATGATCTGCCCCTCTTGTTTTGTTTTCATCTCCTCTCTCTTTCTGTCCGCATGTATTTTTCGTCCATAATAGCTCGAGTGTACAAGGACACGCCTTGCCTTGGGCCTTTGGCTAGGGTCTGGCGTCTCAGGCACCGTTTGGATGCCAAATTTTTTGGCAAAACGCTACTGTAGCGTTTTCGTTGTTATTTGACAAATATTGTCCAATCATGGTCTAATTAGGCTTAAAAGATTCGTCTCGTCCATTTCGTCTAAACTGTGTAATTAATTTTATTTTTTATCTATATTTAATGCTTCATGCATGTGTCTAAAGATTCGATGTGACAGGGAATCTGAAAAATTTTGTAAAATTTCTTGGAACTAAACAACCCCTCATTCGTTCCATGGACTATGAACATTCGCTAGGCAATAGCTACCTATTATATATATACTAACCATGGCTTCAACATAAGTAACTTCCCATGGACGTCAGACATTGCACCCATTCCCTAATCGCTGGCTAGTTTCCGATCAACCTATTGCCTGTCAATGATCCAATGATTGTGCAGTCATTTGCTCCTGACCTGCGGGAAGTCGTAAGTGGGTGGTTGGTTGGCCTAGAGCCTGTTTAGTTCACAAAAAGTGAACCCAAAAAGTGCTACAGTAACTGTCACATCAAATCTTGCGGCACATGCATGAAGTACTAAATGTAGATGAAAGAAAAAACTAATTACGCAGTTTAGTTGTAAATCACGAGACAAATCTTTTGAGCCTAATTAGTCCATGATTGGACACAAATTGCCAAATAAAACAAAAAGTGCTACAGTAGCCGAACCCAAACTTTTTCACCAACTAAACAACCCTCTAGTTGTAGATGTTTCTTTACTCTCATCAGAACATCGAACACTAGCCTACTCAAACCCTGACTTGGCGGGATGTCAAACTGCTTATGTGCAAGTTTTAATGGTCGTTACACATGAAAGGACTTGAGGGGAAACACGAGGAAGCCACAAAAAAGGCTCATGACAAGGCCCTGTTTAGTTACCAAAAAAATTGTAAATTTTTTCAGATTTCCCGTCACATCGAATCTTTAGACACATGCATGAACTATTAAATATAGATAAAAAATAAAACTAATTACACAGTTTATACGAAATGGACGAGACGAATCTTTTAAGCCTAATTAGATCTTGGACACTAATTGTCAAATAACAACGAAACTTGCTGCAATGCCATTTTGCAAAAATTTTTGGATCTAAACCGGCCCAAAGTAAGAAACAAATGTCTTCTGTGCCCTTTGTTTAATTCACACACACAAGGCTCATGATAAAGCACGAGGAAGCCACAAGAAAGCTCAAGGAGTAAATCAATCTCAAGCTTGTCTAGCTACATAAAAAGTAATATTTATAGTATTGAATACGTACTATTAGATTCATTATAAAATATATTTAAAATTAAACCTATATTAGAGATATAAACACTGATAGTACATCTATAAAAAAATCTAGTTAATTTTAATACTGATGGAGTACTTGAAGAGCCAGCAAATACACAAGGAGTACGCCTTTGGTAGACCGTTTGCGTAGAGTAGAAAAATGCGCAACTCGCACGTGCACAAACGCACTCAGCACACTCGCCCCCTGCATTCTCTTTCTCCCCGCGCACCCTTCCCTGCTAGTAAAACCCTATAGCCCCATCAGGGCAGCGACCTTCTAGAACCTTCTCCAATGGCGCTACTCCGAGCTCTCCGGCGAGCCCTTCCGGCGCTCTCCTCGCCGGCGGCGGTTCTCCCCCGTCGCGCCCCGCATCCACTTCCTCCTCCCCCCTCTCCTCTTCGGTTCCTGGATCCGATCGGGCTCCGCCCCTTCTCCGCCGCCGCCGCCGTCACCGCCTCGCAGGCGCCGTCCATGGGCGCCACGCTCTTCGCCGGGCTCATGGACACCCGGTTCCCGAAGCGCCGTCCGGGCTTCGCCAACCGCCGGAAGAGGGCCAGCCTGCGCCCCAAAGGTGTGGAGGATTTATCCAGCCTTTCGTTTCTAGCTGACGAGATGCTTCGATCTGGCTATTTTTGCATTTATGTTATCCCATTCCTTTGAATTTCGCAGCTTGATTGGAGTGTGGCTGTGTTCTGTAGTTTATTTTCAGAGTTTCTGTGAGGTTGATGGGTTAAGCGTAGTATTTAGAAGAATCGTTCCTCTGTTTGTTCAATTGTCTAACTAATGTTCATGATGTGTCGTCTGCAGGTCCATACTACTGGGTGAAGTGCAAGCCTGAAGAGCCCATTCCAGCTAGCCAGCCGAACCAAGGGAGCGTGCGAGGGAGGAAGGAGAAGAAGCGGATGAAGCAGCGCAAGGACTTTATCATGGTGAATACACTTTGCATTCTCTATAGCCACTACTGTTCTGTCGAGCTTCCTGCTACGATACTCTGTTTTATGCTATCTAAGCCTACCTTGAGGTTCCTTATGCTGGAAGGGAAAGACATTTTTGACCAATAAAATCTTGAGAGTTGATGGTAGACTGCCTAGCAGTCCCAAGTGTCACCATGAAATGGAACTACATATAACTCTATATGTCACTCAGTTCTTTCCAGCGGTGCTCTGCAGAGTTTAAAAAATCAACCTTCTATTTGTTCACTGTTTTATAATATGTTCCTTTTCCTGGACCCCAGGCAAGTGAATGATATAATCTAAGTATGGCATAGAAATACATTGGTAAACTGAAGTATGGATCTAAACAAGTCAGTCGATATGCCTGAGTTGTGTTACCTGGGTCTGAGCTCTATGTTTCTAGTTAGAGTTGATGTATCGCCCTTAGTTTCTAATCAAGTGCTTAAATGCATTCTTACTCGTACAGGCTGAGAAGAAGAAGCGCAGAGCACAGTATTCTGCTGCTGTTAAGAGAAAGGAGGCAGAACGAACAGAAAGGAAGATGGCTGCTGTGGCAAGAGAGCGGGCATGGGCAGAAAGGTTGATAGAGCTAAAACAGCTTGAGGAAGAAAAGAAAGCTGCAATGGCATAAGGGGCTGCTCTGGAAAATGGCAAGGCGTCTAACTTGTTTCTGCTGCTCTATTTTCTCCCCCTTTTTTCCACATAGTCTAGAATGTCATAATTCTTGTGGTGGAAGACTAGTTGTACCACTTCTTTGAATAGTAATATCAAATGCTGGAATTGGTTTTGATACTATTTTCATAAGTCCATGTTTGGAGTTTGTTTTCTTTGATGTATTTAGAATAAGTGATGTGATGGTTTGTGTGCTGGAGACCTGGAATGACCATTGTCTGCAACATATGGTTTTGGTACACTTATGCCATGATACAGAATTTGAAGCTACTAATGCTTGTTAATATATTGATCTTCCGAACTACCTCTGTCATCTGTTCCATCAGTTTTGAACTTTTGATGTATTGGATACAATTTTACATCGGATTGCAAAATATCTTAATGATAGTTGCGATTCTAGAAAAAGACATGTATGAACTTGATGTAGATTGGTATTCGGTATTCCACTGTCTCCAGTCATCCCAAGTGGCACTCTTCATTGTATCTCAGTTCCTGTCTGCATTACTCTTGTCCCACCTTTCCAAAATGTAGCTCCTTGACAATTTTGGTTCATGCTTGCGAGTGGTTGCTACATAATGATCCATGCCCTTTGCATGGTTTGACGTCAACTGGAAGATTGCTCCTTTTACATCCATGAAAGCCATAGCCTATCAAGAGGTGGGGGGTGGTCAGCAACATGGTCTGCCCTGGCTGCTTCCAACCAAGTCTATAAACTACTATACCTGTGATGGCCTCAATACAGCATTTCATGATGGATCCTCAAGGGTTCTACTGTTCTAGGATCTTTGAAACGGTTAGTTTCAATCAAATACAAACTTTTTAAATCTTATTGAGTGGTTTTCAATACTTTGAACTTGAAGATAACAGTTTACTAGAAATAAGAAGTTTCAGCTGGGTTCAGGCTCCTACTGCTCTAAATCATTCTCTATTGGGGCCACATGGGTTCTGCATTGACTATTCTTTTTTCTTGAACAACACAGGAGATCTGCGTGTCATTTCATTAAGAGAGGAAAAAGGAAAACTTTACATAAACGGGATGGCTAGAAAAACCCTTCCAAACACTAGGACACTAGGTACACCCCATTGGACAACACAGTCATTCTTTCCAGCAGTTTCCTTGCTAGACTCTTCTAAAATGACATGGGTCACAGGATACTTGGCTTTCAAAACACAAATTATCTCAGAACTGGAGACACATCTGGTCCAATAAGCCCTTGGCACCTTTTTGAGATTCTCACTTTGTGATTGGGGTTGTGTTATTCCAATTGAAATCAAATTGCTGTACCATATCTGATACCAATTTTGCGTGCAATAAAAGGTCAATGTGAATATATTCTATGACAATCAATACCAATAAAAGATGATCACCGTGATGCTTGCATGAAATTCTTTTTTTGTTTGTGTGTGTGTGTGTGTGTGTGTGTGTGTGTGTGTGTGTGTGTTTTATAATGTGCCAAAAATTGTTTATTGCTGGAATTCCTGTGACTATGTTTCCGAAACATTGCTTATCTGTGTTCAAATTCGGGCAATACTGCACCAGTGAAAAGTGGAAACTGTTGTAGATCAATTACCTGGAGTTATAAATGAACAGAAATGAGCTTTTGGAGGCACATCTAGTTACAGTTAGTGCTTGGGAGCAGTTAGTAGTTATGCTGTGGAATGTACAACAGTTTGACTCAAATGGAAATTATTTGCCTGTTTCTTACATCTTGCATGAAGTTTTCAACTTTTCATATAGGTGATCATGCAGCGAATCTTGCAAGTGTGCTGCACAGTGAATAAAGGTTTAAGTGCATCAAAATTCCATGGCTACTGAATATC
The DNA here is from genome assembly GCA_038087645.1 of Saccharum hybrid cultivar R570. Lineage (NCBI taxonomy): Eukaryota > Viridiplantae > Streptophyta > Magnoliopsida > Poales > Poaceae > Saccharum > Saccharum hybrid cultivar. Next base: position 2,918,487 of record JAQSUU010000410.1, on the reverse strand, counting down.
CTGTCACCAATTTAACTTCAGTGTAGGGAATCCAGTGCTATCATATCATAAGGTGGCCATGTTCAGAACATAATAAAATATAGAAGTCACGCCAACTGTACAATAGGCATAGCTGCTTGTGTGGTTTGGTTTCCCCTATACACATGGAGTCACTTCTGTCCTGAATTCGCCATATATAATTCTACATGATACAATGTTGGCTACCATATTGGAAAAACTAGGCATCTCTTTTACTTCATGGCTTAGTCTCCTCTTAACTCAAATATCTACAGAAGCTTAATTATGCAGACCTGGAAGAAGCTGTACAACTTGAAACAAATAGAGTACTGCAGGGGCTAACACAGCTCTCAAGTATTATTATCTTTTCGATATAAGATAGGAGCAAAATATCATACAAACATTGAGAAGCTAGAGCTAGCCTAGTAGAGCTGTTCTCTTCTACCACGGAACCATCGCCACCTACAGCAAACAAAACCACAAAGCAGTGTTAAAAACCATAGAAAACAAATAGGGATAAAAGCTGGGATATATATATATATATATATATATATATATATATATATATATATATATATATATATATATATATATATATATATATATACTGCAAAAGAATAATTATAGTTGTGATGAATGTAGCGATACAATAGAAAACTGTCTCTTTTATCCTTGATAAATAACTTCATAATGATTGATGTTTTCTTTTGCTCATGGGATTGTTTATGCTCCATAAGCTTCCTTACCTTATCCTTTTGCCTATATATTTTTACATTTTCAGTGATAAAATCAATTTTACGAGAAAGAGGTGCTAAATGGGAAAGAAGGGAGTAAACAACTGAACTATTTTGCTTAGAGTACCAGTAGTAGTCCCAGCGTGGGTTTATCTTGGACATTTGGTTTACCCCGTATGGGTACTCGGAGAGAGAGCGGCGAGCGTTTCTGAAGGCGCAGCAGCCACAGGCGCAGATGCAGATTAGAGCGGCGAGCACGATGACATCGAGGACAGCGATCTTGTGCCAGTCCTGGCGGATCTGCTCCATCACACCGGCCTTGCACGAGTTGCACTGGTAGCAGAGGATGTCTGGGGCATTGTTCCACCGGTAGCAGTCCTCATCCTGCGCCCCGACAGGCATGCCTCCACTGTATTGGCACGCTGTTGGTGGCTTGCAGCAGCCAGACTGCAGGATAGTTCACAGTTGCAGCGCATTAGAGTAGTAGAATTGCAGAAGCAGCTGAAGTACTGAAAATACTAGCAATAGACAATCAATTCAGTTTTTACCAGAATAGAGAGTGGTTGCACTATGAATACTGAAAGAAAACAGAAGCAGAGAGAAATGAATAGGTAATAGATTAGGTCGGCGGTGAAGTGCAAACCTGTATTGGCGTGAGATCATGCTGGAGGTAATCCATGGGAGTCCAGTTTTCAATCTTGGGACAGGCCTTGGACCCAACTACACAGGCGAGGGCTGGGCGCCAGTACTTGATGTCCTGCATGTGCTTCTGGAGCCACGAGGAGTAGTCAGTGATGTGGTACTCCCTGTAAGGCCTACCATACACCTGTGTGCCTCCGCCGCCCGCTGTGACTGCGAACCCGAACGCGGTGAGCCCAAGAAGGAAAGCGATGAGGAGTATGATGGCGACGAGGTACAGCCACAGCGCCCAGGCAACATGGAAGCAGGCGCCCACAAAGCCAGCAAGAGAGATGAGGAGCACGACGAAGCCAATGACGAGGAGCGGCGTCTGCAGGATCGACGAGCACGTGGTCGTGGAGCCCTTGGCCAGCCAGAGCCCCGCCCCGATGATCGGAATCGAGGCGAGGAGAGTGGCCAGGTTGAGGTAGCCAATCATCACGTTGCTCATGCGGTAAGGGTACATCTTTGACGCTGTTTCTCCCTGCTCTTGATGTCTGCTCTTGATGTTGTTTTCTTGGGTGCTCTGTGCTTGGTTTATATGATGTGGCTATGATTGATGATGCTGGGTCATGCTCTTGGTTTTGGCGTGTCCCAGCTCTACTGGTTTGGGTGGCGCTTCTCTGAGTGGTCTGGTGCAAGCGTGAGTGCTTTTCTTTTCTTCTTCCCTTGGACAGCTTTTTGATCCTGATGACTGTGCATGCGCCTCCTCAAGGGGTTTGCTTGGGTGTATTCTATGCTTGGCTTTGCTTTGTGGTGGTCTGTCTTTAATAATGCTGTGTTGGTTTTGGAAATCTTAGGCGACTCTTGCTTTCTTTGCATCCTCACTCTTTTATTGAAGCTTTTAGCTCTTTGCACTACCATCTACCATCCTGACGTGTGTATGTTTTCTTATGGTTGCCTGCCGTGTTTTGTGCCTTTGCCCTCTAATTTTCTCTCTTTCAAATATCTTTTGCGTGTGAAATACAGTTCTGCTGCTGTTCAGTTTTTTGAAGCTTCTGTAGTTGGGAACATTATACCAAATCCAGTACCAAATCTGGAGCACCAAAGAAGCGTATTGTTGTATTGTCCCACGAGTGAGTTTCTGTAGTAATATGTCAAAGGGGCATCTGTTGTTCATATCCACTTGCTACAGTTTGCTTGTATCGTGGAATAAGAATAAAACATCCCTTCGATTTGAATTTGTTCCATGGGTATCGATTCTGCTCGAAAAAAAGCTGCAGAATTATGGTGGGAATTGTTGGGGATGTGTGAGCGAGAATGCCTTAGCCCCAACTTGATGCTTAATCATGAAGTAAAAAACTGAAAAGGTTTTTGCAGTTCTTGGTTCTGGGCTCTCAAGGATGAGGAAGGGGAGGGGAGGGAGGGAAGATGCCCTTTGGCATGAATGAGTTCAAGTGCATGAAGCAATTCTGCTTTATGGCCGCATCATCCCAGTATTCGCTTTGCAAGTAAAGAAGGGCCCGGCCTTGTTTAGATCTCAAATTCTCCCCCCAAATTCTACTATGCAAAAATGAGATTCCCCATCACATCAAAATATCGGCAAATGCATTGAGTACTAAATGTAGAAGAAATCAAAAACTAATTGCATATTTTTGTTGTACTTTGCGAGACGAACATTTTGAGTCTAATTAATCAATTTTTGAACAATTTTTTGTACTAAAAAAAACAAAAGCTGCTACAGTGTTCCGATAGGAATATCGGAACACTGTACCAACAGTGCCGATTCGGCCGGCCGAATTCATGATCTGAACACGGTTAATTGTCTTGCCCAGGGCATTTGCAAATTAAAAAAGTCTGCCATATGCGCTTGCTTTTGCTGCTTTGCTGACTGATTTCCTTCTCTCTTTTTTTGCCCTTTCAGCAGGATAAGCTCAATCAAGTGGAGGCAGCGCTTGGGATTTGTTCAGACGACGGCAAATGGGGGCGCTAAGAATTTCTTTGGTGGCTTGAATAATGGCGGCTTGGTTGGTTACTTGGTTTACGTCGGCGCCCTGCTTTTTTGGTTGCTTTTTATCTTGGGTTCTGATGTGAAGGAATGTTGTAATGCTTGGTAGACAGAAAGCGCACCAGGCGTCCGAATCCAGGAACGTCGAGCTGCTCGAGAGCTAGCTACTCTGGAGTATTCTACTCATGTACTGCATTCTGCAATGCTGTTACGTTTGCCTTTGAGAAAACGAGGGTTTATGCTGCTAATCCTGCTATGTTGTGGTTTAAGCCTCGCAGGCGCAGCTGTCAGCTGGTTGATGCTTGTTTTGAGGTCCTGGCACTGATATAACAGCCGCCTTGAGTACAAGTACTTAGTCAATGGTCAGCATGCTGTTTGAACTCTGAAACAAGGAGTATCATTAACATGTGGTGATGGAATCACGGAATCAGCGTATGATGAAACTGAAACCGAAGTGTGCAGGGACGAAGGAATCGAAATCAGGGAAGTACATGTACATGCAGCGCAAAGGCCAAAGGTCCTGACGCAATGACTCTGCTGTGACAAGGGGAGAGCCAGAAAAGGCAAAAGCTTGTCGTGTCGGAAAAAGTCGAAATGGGAAAGTGCTGCGCCACTGTACCAGCACTGAAGCTTTAGTAGTTTGCTCGTGAAGATCCACGGAACTACGGAAGGTCTTGTTCGGTTAATTAATCCCTCTCCAAAGGGATCGAGCGGGATTTAGGAGCTGCAAACTACCACTTCAGAGGATAATTGATTGATTCATTCATGACATGAATCACATATTTTCTCAGCTAGGCAAGTAGTCCATTGATCTGACAGTAGTATTCGTCTAAATCATCGTTCAGTCCGTTTAAACAACTTTTACACGATGAATGAAGGCCGTCCGTATCATTTAGGCCATAAATGGTTGGACCATTTAAAAGTTAAAAACCGTCTAAATGGTCTAAGCATAATTGAATTAATTAACATGATTAAATGAATGTAACATATTTACCATTTAGTCATTAGAAAGATTATAGCTACCGCATTGCTAATTAACATCATAAAAATAAGAGGTGGCGGCATTAGTATTTTTTTAAAATGTTTAATAGAACATTTACTTTTTATATACGTAAATATGTATATTTTTCTAGCTTGTTTGATTTTTGTATACATAAATATGTATATTTTAGTGCTACTATATAAAACTATTTAGACCATTTAACCCATTTAATTACCATCTAAACAGCCTAATCCCTAAACAAAGGTGAACGATGACTATATAAGAGCATCTCTACCTGATCTCCTATTTCTTCTCTCCTATAAGCAGTGTCGGTACCAAAAGTACGGGGTACCCACACCCATCGCTAGTAAAAAACTAAAACGACTGACACCGCAATAAAAGACAGCCCGCCTCGACCGCGCATCCTGTCCGCCTCGTACGAGGCCCGCTCGACAGGGCGCCTCGACCGCGCTCCGGCTCCGACTCGTACGAGGCCCGCTCGACGGGGCGCCTCGACCGCGCCCCATCCCGTACGGCAAGCTACCTCGACGGCGCTCCGACCCGCGCGAAGCTCGTCCGCCCACTGGGAAAAACTCCGACTCGCGTGAGCCTGGGTCGAGTGCCTCGACTCCTTCTCTTTACCTACCCCAGGACAAAAGCCATAGCATTTAATGCGGTTACCTACTATCACCTACCGGCATGGCTGTGACCAGAATCGACGTGGGAACAATGCCCGTGTCAGGTCTCACTATTTTACCATCCATCCCATGATGGGAGGTGAAACCCGTCACTATACCCACCTTACCGCGCACTGTTTACCGTCGGTCACCCTCGAGGGAGGATAAGACAAGGCCCGTTCCCCGCAATCTCGGGGATTCGGCCTTATCCATCCGGTCTCGACCCGGCCTTGACCCAACCTCGACGCTCGGCACAGTTCAACGGCAAGGGAAGGACGGTATGGCACGGCATTCCCGGGTCATTTCGCCGTCTCGTCTCCCACGACGCCATGGTGTCCAGGGATGGCCGGCCATTCCCAGGGCACGTCGCTACAGTCAACTCAACAGGAATCGACCAAACATCACCTCAAGGCTCCCCGTCGTCCTGGCCTCCTCTCGCCCTATAAAAGGGCAGGCCAGGGCTCTACGAGGAGGAAAAAAAAGAAGCACCCGACCACACAACAATAGACAACAAAGAAAAAACAAGAGATCGATACTTCAAGCAACCATCATTGTCCTTTTTTCCTCTCTTTGAGACTTGGGCTCGGCGCCCTCTCTCGCCTGCTTGTAACCCCTACACGAGCACTTCGGTGCAAGAAAATACAAACTTCTTCCCCCCGCTGGACGTAGGGCCTTCTTTTGCCCGAACCAGAATAAACTCCCGTGTATTCTCCTTGCATCACCATCCAGGAAAGAGACACACAACATTTACTCATTGGTTTAGGACCCCCTCGGGTCCGAACACCGACAGTTGGCGCGCCAGGTAGGGGATCGTTGCGTGCCAAACGTCGCTTTCTCGCCTTTTTCCTGGATGGCAGACCCCGAACGCCCTATTCTGTTGGCCACGGTGATCTGGTTCGGGAGTTTGGAGTTCATGTCGCTTGGCCATGGCTACGATATGGTCCTACTTCCACCCAGGCACCCATCCGACGAGAACTACGAGCTCTCCCAGCCCGGGGGAGCAATCCGCTGGCACCGTCGCTCTAGGCGGGCGCGGGCCGCCCGACGACGACGAGCCCGGCACAACCACCGTCTTCACCTCACGGAGGGCGACGGGGTCCCCCGGTCTGGCACCCCCCAGCCAGGCGCTAGCCTAGACCTCCTTGTGGAAGGTTTGGGAAGGATGAGCTTGACTAAGGGTAACATGCCAACGGGGAATCCCACCGCTCCCCCGTCCGGTGAGACGCCACTGTCCGGAGCATCCATTTCGGCACGGACAGCAACATCTCCATCACCATTCCCGTTTGGGCTAGACTCGGCTGCCCGGGTGTACGCATCTTTCGTGAGCACTCGCATGAGTGCTTATGAGGAACTCCCCGGGCACCATCTACGCTCCACTCCGGACCTCGTTGCATCCACATCGGCCTCTGATTATCTGGACTCTACGGAGACACCGGACACAGAGCCCCATGTGACTGCTTCTCAACGTCGCAACCCCAGTGACGATTTGCAACGGCCACACATTCCCCTGTCATACTACTACTTTGGCGCTCCTGACTCCGACTCGGCTGACGACACCTATGATCTGATCCGCGAATGCTTCAACATCGACGTTGAAAGCACTTCGGAATCAGAGGACGAAGAGCCAGTCGAAGGAAGGCACACGCCACCCCATGTCAAGCTTCCTGCTGAGCGAGACGATCCTCAGTTCCTTGCGGATCAAGGAGCGCAGCTCGAGTAGATTCGTGAGTTGCAGGACAGGCTTGACGAGGAACGGGAAAACCTGAGTCTACTCCAACAAACTCTCGAGCGCGAGCGTGCGAAACGCGCACTTGGCGGGAGAGCTCGCGAAAGAGCTCGCGACGTCAACCGTCGCATCGACGAGGACCGGATGGTCGACCCCCCGGTTTTCGCTCGAGCCAGCCAGAACGTCGTCGCCGCCACCGTGCTTCTCCGCAACATGCCCGAGCCGTCAAACCCTGACGCCCGTCGGGCTCGGGATGAAATCCGAGAACTCCTCGAGACCGCCGCCATGCAGCAGGCCGAGAGCTCCGCCTCGAGGCGACGCGAGGAAGCCTCGGAGCGGATCATCGAGCCCTCCCGACAGGAGAGAGAGGCCTCGGTTCACCCCGAGCCTGCCCGGCGAAACCGGGTAGCTCCGGCCCCTGAGCTCACCAGCAACGACCACGAGCCTCGAGACACCCGTGGCAACATCGTCGAGCGCCGCACGCGCAAGCACGGTGACGGCGTGGCTCGAGGCTACCATGTCCACAGGGGCGGACGCTACGATAGTTCGGAAGATCGAAGCCCTTCACCCGAGCCTCCGGGTCCTCGGGTCTTCAGTAAGGCTATCCGTGAGACGGTGCTCCTGGCTCGGTTTTGCTCCCCCCACGACTCTCACCAAGTACAACGGCGAAACCAAACCCGAATTTTGGCTCGCCGATTTCCGCTTGGCGTGTCAGCTGGGTGGGGCCACCGACGACCGGGTCATCATTCGACAACTCCCCCTGTGAAAGGTCCTTGTTTGGTTTTGGTAATTGAGTGACAACTTAGGTGGACTAATATGTGGTTATGTGAGATACACAGGAGATTAGTCCACAGGTGATGGTGTCATGAAGGAGCTCATTGCATATGAGACATGACATGGAGTCATGTGACCAAGGTGGAGAAGATCAAGATGAGGCTTGGCTTGATGGACCGGTTGCTAGGGTGAAGGGCAAGTTGTGTGATGGCTTGGCGTCGAAAGACCGAGGCAACCGTGAAGAGCAAGTGAGGTCAAGATCGATGAACCAATACGGTCACGTGATGATATGAAGTGGATCATATCATTTGGTGATTGGTTGGTGCATGTGTTGCATCAACGTCAGAGGAGATGGAGTGGAATGCGCAAGGCAAAGGTATAACCTAGGGCATTTCCATTTCACCGGTCATAGGTGAGTAGAGAAGTTTATGACCGGGTTTAGGATAGATGGCCGTACTATCAAGAGGGGCAAACTTGTTTGCATATCGGTCATCTAGTGCCACTCGTGTGATCTAACTATGCATCGTTGCTAGGATCGAGTGGCGTGGCAAGTTGAGTGGTTAACTCCTTCGATAAAATGATTATGAAAATGCTAACACACGTGCACAAGGTGGTGATCACTTGTTGGTGTTAGCACATTTACGAAGGCGATGAAGTTTGAGCGGTAGAGAGGGTTTGGGGTCCTCTCTCCCTCCCGCCGAGCTTGCGAGCGCGGGATTCAGGCGTTTTCAAGAAGTTGAAATGTCTATTTTCCACTACGCCGGAAGTCGGAAAAGAAACGGAGGCGAACGGAGGTCACAGAGGTGACCGGACGCTGCACCGGACGCGGTCATGATATGACCGGACGCGTCCGGTCAGTACAACGCAGGCGCGGGTGCTAGGGTTTGCAACCGGCGCGTCCGGTCACTCGTGGGACCGGCGCGTCTGGTCAGGTGTCCAGAGGAAACTGAGTACGATCGGACGCGAGGCGCGTCTGGTCACACATGATCGGACGCGTTCGATCGTTGAAGGAGCTTACTGGACTCTAACCGGACGCTGGCACTGTCGTGTTCGGTCATCGCAAGGAGCGCGTCCGGTCGTTGCGTCGCGGGCGCGTGGGTCAGTGCGATCGGCGCGTCCGGTCGTTCGACAGGCGCGTCCGGTCATCGGGACCGGTGCGTCCGGTCGTTGCCTGGGGCGCGTCCGGTCGTTGTTTTGACCGTTGGGGTCAGTGACCGTTGGAGGATCTAACGGTCGCATTTGAAATTTGAGGGACACGTGGACGTCGCAGGGGCGACCGGACGCGGTTGAGCGCGTCCGGTCAGTTACGACCGACGCGTCCGGTCATCTCGAAAAGGACCCAGTGAAGGGGTAACGGCTCTATTTGACCGTGGGGTTATAAATAGATGCCTTGGCCGGCTATGGCCGTAAGTGGAGCACACTATAGTCTTTGTGACTTGTGTGGTAGTGCTTGGGAGCCCTCTAACTCACTCATGCTTGATAGTGTTCATCGGATCGAGTGAGAGAGCGATTCTAGTGCGTTGCTTTGAGAGATTGCATCGTGTGGCTCTAGGTGATCGTGTTGCAAGCCGGTGGTGCTTGTTACTCTTGGAGGTTGCCACCTCCTAGACGGCTTGGTGGCTTGTGGCTCCGTCGAAGCTCGCAAGAAGATTGTGCGAGGCTCTGGAGAAGCTTTGTGAGGGGGATTGTGCTCACCCCGTGGGGATCGCAAAGAGCAACTCTAGTTGAGCGTGTCATTGAGCTACCACACTTTATGGTAGGTTCTTGCGGTGCCTTTTGAGAGGCTTGGTGTGTGACCGATTAGCCGCCGAACCACGAAGTGTTGGTCGACACAACGGGGACGTAGCTTGGTGGCAATCAAGTGAACCTCGGGAGAAAATCACCGTGTCAACATTGTCTACTCTTCTCGGTGGTTTGCTTTCATGCAACACAAGCTTGTATTTACTTTCATATATACTTGTGCTTGTGTAGTTGCTCTCGTAACTAGTTTGCTTGTGTAGCTTGCTAGTTATCTTCTTGCTTGTGTAGCTAGAAGCTTCCCCTTGCGTGACTAATTTAGTTTGTGTAACCTTGTTAGTCACATTGCTTAGTTTGTGTAGCTAAGTGATTTGCGCTCTCTAATTTGGCATTAGTTGCCTTGATTGAGCTTTGCTAGTGAGCTTAGGAGCTTTGTGCTTTTGCTTCACTAGTTGTGTAGGAGCTCCCTCGGTTGGCAAAGTACTAGTGCATAGGTTTATGTGACCTTGCTCTAGAATTGAGTAGGTGAGCTCTTGGTAAGCTTAGCACCTTAGTTGCTTAATTAGGATCTTTGCAAGGTGCTAGAGAACTTAGATAGAGGGGTGTAGTCTTGGCTAGACCAATAAGTTTAATTCCGCATTTGTTTTGGTTAGCCAACGCGTTTAAGTCTTAGAAAGGACTATTCACCCCCCTCTAGTCCACCATCTCGACCCTTCAATTGGTATCAGAGCCGGGTCTCTCATTTGCGGTCTTCACCGACCCGAGAGGATGGCGACTTATGGGCTAGATGATTGTGTGGAACACATTTTTGATGGCACTCACTATGCACGGTGGAAAAATCACATGCTTGATCATTTTCGTGCTATTGGCCCTAAGTTTTGGTGGATCATAGTTGTTGGTTTTTCTCATGACTTGGATGGGTGTGGTAACCGTACCCAAGCTCAAAAGGATTGCCGAACACTTGATGCACAAGCTAAGTTTTATCTAATCAAAGCTTTGAATGATGAGATTTTTGACAAGGTGTGGGGTCTCTCAAGTGTACATAGCATGTGGACGGCGCTCAAGCATCACTATGGTGACTCCTCAATTTGGGATGATGGAAAATTCAAGAAGGATGATCACATAGTGATGGAGGTACATGAGGATGTTGAGCATGACCACAACGAGGTGATTGTGGAGGATTGCTCCACCTCAATGTCAAGTGATGATGATGATGATCATGCCACAAGATCACTTGACAAGAAGAATGATAATGCCACAAGTGATACACACATTGATTCTACCTCATGCACACTTGATGGTGAAGATGATGGCTATGAGAGTGATGCTTCAACAAGCTCATCAATATTATCACATGGTAACACTAAGATACATGTTGGTGGTTTTGTTGTTAATTGTGATGATCCAAATTTTGAGCTTCTTTATAAACTCTCAAGAGCCTTAAAAAGAGAAATGGAAAAAGCAAGTAAATTGGAAAAGGAAAACTCTTTTCTAAAGACCACATGTGAACAACAAAAGCATCTACTTTATGTTACTACGTGTTCACATGAGGAGCTAAAATTGACTCATGAGGAACTTAGTGTTGCTCATGATAACTTGGTACAAGAACATGCTTTACTCACTAAGAAGCTTTCTAATGAAGAAACCAAATCTAGTGAGAGCTCATCATTTGGGTCAAATGATCAATCACATATTACTAACCCTTGTGATGTAGGCAAGAAGCATGTATCCACCTCTTGTGATGATTTATTATATATGCCATGTTCTTCACAATTAGATGCTTGTTCTACTTCTATGTCTTGCGAGACTAACCTTTTGAAGGAGAACAATGAGCTCAAAAGTGAAGTGAAGAATTTGAGCAACAAGTTGGAGATGTGCTACAACTCTAAAATCGCCATTGAGCATATCATGACCAATCAAAGAAGATATGGTGATAAGAGTGGTATTGGCTACAACAAGAGCAAGGGCAAGATTAAGAAGAAGCAAGATGCAAAGAAGCTATCCCAACTCATGTGCTACCAATGCCATGAAGTGGGACATATTGGCAAGTGTTGACCTACCAAGAAGTCTCAAGTTGAGCCAAAAGCAAAGCCCCAAGATCAAGTCAAGATCAACCATAAAGATGATGATGACTTGATAAAGAAGAAGAAAACAAGAAGGGGTGGTAGAGCAAGGCATCCAATGCAAATTCAAGATGCCAAGATGATGAGCAAGAATCAAATCGAGAAGAAAGTATATGCTCACATCAAGTGCTTCAAGTATGGAGATATGGGACACTTTGCCTCGGGGTGTCCTACCAAGCTTGAGAAGAAGGCTCAAGCAACTCATGAGAGGCTAGGCAATGGGAAGCACAATATGAGCAATGATGAAAAGGCTCAATCAAAGAGAAGATGCTATTCATGCCGGGAAAGGGGACACATGGCACATTCATGTCCCCTAGGTAACACTTCTAAGCATATTTCAATTGATGATACTAATGTGCTTAGAAAGGATGTAAATGGTACCTCTATTGTTGCTATTGCAAAACATCCCGCTATTCATACTAAGGCAATGCCTAAGTATGTTGCACCTAACTTGAGAAGACCCAAACTTGTTTGGGTACCATCAAAAAGTGGATAAATGTGTGTAGGTACCATGGCATTGGAGGTTTGACTCAAATTGATTTCATCTTGTTCATCATATATTGAGTCAAGTTATGAAGCTCAATGTATATCCAACCCCAATGCCAAGTCAAAATAAGTGAAGTCCAAGTGCTACAACATACAAGTGCAATGTTAAAGATTGTGGTAATTTATTGGAATTGTTTTATGGCTTGCAATTTATTTGAGTAAAAGCTTGCTATTGAATGATCATGAGCTAACCAAGGTATATCTCTAATTGATCATTTCATTTGGATGCATATGAGTTGATTGAATTGGATAAATATGCAATGTTGCTTGCTATGAGATGATTGAATGGATTAAATGCTTAGCAATCAAGTTTGAATTGATTTGTGTTGGATAAATTCATAAGATTACATTTAGTAAGTGGATTGGATGGATATATGTCTTGTGAAAGTTTTCAAACAAGTTAGTTTCAAGTTTGATTCACTTTTAATGAAGGATAGCTCATGTATTGAAATCTGTCCTACATTAAAAATCTGAGCTAACAGTGATCTTAGCCATGTTTGAGTGATCAAATCTATTTGGATTGGAGTGAAATTTAGTATACATGCTCTACACTTATGAAAGAAGATGCTGTAGAAATTTCATGAGAATTGGATAAGAGATGCTTCGGTTTTGGAGTGCATCTTGTCAGCTATAGTGCAGCAGTTTTCAGCATGTAGCAGTGGTGGAAGATTTGAAATCTGGTAGCAATCTAGATGTCAAATGAATCTCAAATTTTTTACAGTTGCTATATGACTTAGTGAATCACATCTCCACCGAATTTTATGGCATTTGGATCTGTACATTGGGAGATATGAATTATTCTTTGAAGGGTACAGAATCTGCCAGAAAAGTGACAATCATTGGATTAATCTAGAGTCACTTTAATTGAAAGGTCCTCAAGTTGGAAACATGTTTATAAGTGGTTGAGGAACCTAAGTTTGGTTTTGGATTGATCTAGAAGCATAAAGAGCAATGAGTACAAGAACATTTGATTGTGGAATATATTTGGTGTACATGTTTAGTACTCAAATTTAAAGATCAAGATTAAACTTAAGATGAAGATGAAGTTTAAGTTCTAGTGATGATTAGAGATCATTTGGTAGAAAGAAAAGGACTTAAACAAGTAGAAAGAGTTGGACTCAAATGTAGATTCAAGGATTATTCTTCAAGATTGAGTTCATCATTTGGATCAATCAAATTATATCATTTCAAGTAAGTATCAAGAGTGGTTCTTTGGAGAAAGGTCACTTCTCCCTAGTGAGGGGCTTGCCGCCGTGTGTAGGTGAAACCAAGTTTGGGACTTGGAAGGCTAACATGGAAGTGGTGATCCGAGAAACTTGTGATGCTTAGTTGAAGCAATCAAAAGGATTGATCAAGAAAAGCAAGCAACACCTAAAAGAAAGCTAGTCATATATTTCAAGTGGTATTCTAAGTAGTTCTCTCATGCAAGCATTGATCAAAAAGATGAAGCAAGCCAACCACAACAAGAAAGTGCACTTGATCATAAGTGGTTTTCATTTCATATGGGTGAAGAATGGATTTATCTATGATGATTGGTCTTCACCAAGCAATAAATTAGACTTCACATTGCTATTGAAGTAATGAATTGGAATCTATATAACTATCCTCTACTTCAACATAGCAAAGGTATCATTGAAATGTGCATGATCATCTCATTCCTTACTAGTATGCGGTTAGTGCATATAGTACATGCTTATTAGGATCATGCATAACAAATGAAAAGTTTTAAATTCATAATCTACCACTATTGCTTGATTGATTAATTGATCTAGTGGTATGAGTATGAATTTGTTCATGAGCTAGTGAACCCAAGTACTTGATCTAGTTTGGATTGCTAACAAGTGACAAGTACAACATTGGCAAGATAACCCTTAGCATAAGGTGTGAAGAAGCTTGTCATTGGATCAAACCAGACTTGGAATCTTAGGCAAATCAATATAGTTCAAGTCATATAAGAAGCTCATGACAATGATAAGAGTATAAGCACAAGACAACAATGAAAATGAATATCTAGTTTGTTTTAAGTGGTATCTAGACTCAAATTGATCTTCCAAGTGGTATTCACTAGTGGTGTCTAGATCATCAACTTACAAGTGATATCTTACAAGTGGTACTCATGAAGATAGAAAATGTTCAAGAAGTGAATGTTATTGCCAAATCCTTCAAAGTGAATCCATATAAGAAAATTCTTTCAAATGGTATCACATTTCTACTCATGGTATCTTCACGTGGTATCATTCATGCAATACGATGGTTTCACAAGTGATCCTCAACATTAAGTGATCAAATCAAGAAATGCTACCCTCATCTTCAAGTGGTATCTCAAGTGAATGACACATGCTATGACATAGGGGGAGGAGCCCCACCAATTGGTATCAAGGTCAAAGATCCTATGTGGAATCACAAGAGCAACCATAAAGTTTGTCATTCCAACATATGTGGTAATGTCCATAAAAAAATACAATATTCAAGTCTCAACCATCTACCCCAATATAAGCCTTTGTATCAATTGAGAAGAACACCTTTTATGGAAATTGATGACAAAGGGGGAGAAGTTGGACAAAGATATGAAAGCTTTTTGAGCTTTGGGGAGAGATTGGAAAGATTGGACATGGACATGGACAGAGGGAGTAACATTGAAGAATGTAAGGGGATCAAACATTCTTGGACAAAGAAAGCACATAAGTAGGAGGAGCAAGCTCATGAACTTTGATTGATTACATTTGATATGTGCATAATTCATGTGCTTGCTTGCATTGCATAAGTTCTTAAATTCAATATGCATGCTTGTGTGGTGTATGCTAGTTATAGAACTTGAATAATGATTTGATAACTAGCATGCATAGGATATTAGCTAGACTTGTGATTATCATGCAAAAACTAGAACCTTGCTTATAATGTTGATCTCACGAGGTTTCTAGTGTTTTTAATGTCTAGCTACTCATGATGCTAAGGATGGTGGCAAACTTATGATTTTCAAATGGTATCAAGCTACTAATTGGTATCAAGTTACAAAGGTTTATTCTATACACCTTAGCATCACTTAGTAGTGCTAACCCTCCCTCAAATTTCATATTTATGCATATGTGCAAGCTTAAAACCAAACCATTTGAGCACATATGTAGGGGGAGTTATCACTACCAAGTCAGATTTTATGGTGCTTATCCAAATTCTAACATAGAGCTTAAATGTTGGATAAGTGGCATAAAGTCCAAAAGAACTTAATTTCCATATCTTTGTAGAGTTGTCATCAATTACCAAAAAGGGGGAGATTGAAAGGTCCTTGTTTGGTTTTGGTAATTGAGTGACAACTTAGGTGGACTAATATGAGGTTATGTGAGATACACAGGAGATTAGTCCACAGGTGATGGTGTCATGAAGGAGCTCATGCATATGAGACATGACATGGAGTCATGTGACCAAGGTGGAGAAGATCAAGATGAGGCTTGGCTTGATGGACCGGTTGCTAGGGTGAAGGGCAAGTTGTGTGATGGCTTGGCGCCGAAGGACCGAGGCAACCGTGAAGAGCAAGTGAGGTCAAGATCGATGAACCAATACGGTCACATGATGATATGAAGTGGATCATATCATTTGGTGATTGGTTGGTGCATGTGTTGCATCAACGTCAGAGGAGATGGAGTGGAATGCGCAAGGCAAAGGTATAACCTAGGGCATTTCCATTTCACCGGTCATAGGTGAGTAGAGAAGTTTATGACCGAGTTTAGGATAGATGGCCGTACTATCAAGAGGGGCAAACTTGTTTGCATATCGGTCATCTAGTGCCACTCGTGTGATCTAACTATGCATCGTTGCTAGGATCGAGTGGCGTGGCAAGTTGAGTGGTTAACTCCTTCGATAAAATGATTATGAAAATGCTAACACATGTGCACAAGGTGGTGATCACTTGTTGGTGTTAGCATGTTTACGAAGGCGATGAAGTTTGAGCGGTAGAGAGGGTTTGGGGTCCTCTCTCCCTCCCGCCGAGCTTGCGAGCGTGGGATTCAGGCGTTTTCGAGAAGTTGAAATGTCTATTTTCCACTACGCCGGAAGTCGGAAAAGAAACGGAGGCGAACGGAGGTCACAGAGGTGACCAGACGCTGCACCGGACGCGGTCATGATATGACCGGACGCGTCCGGTCAGTACAGCGCAGGCGCGGGTGCTAGGGTTTGCAACCGGCGCGTCCGGTCACTCGTGGGACCGGCGCGTCCGGTCAGGTGTCCAGAGGAAACTAAGTACGATCGGACGCGAGGCGCGTCCGGTCACACATGATCGGACATGTCCGATCGTTGAAGGAGCTTACTGGACTCTAACCGGACGCTGGCACTGTCGCGTCTGGTCATCGCAAGGAGCGCGTCCGGTCGTTGCGTCGCGGGCGCGTGGGTCAGTGCGATCGGCGCGTCCGGTCGTTCGACAGGCGCGTCCGGTCATCGGGACCGGTGCGTTCGGTCGTTGCCTGGGGCGCGTCCGGTCGTTGTTTTGACCGTTGGGGTCAGTGACCGTTGGAGGATCTAACGGTCACATTTGAAATTTGAGGGACACGTGGACGTCGCAGGGGCGACCGGACGCGGTTGAGCGCGTCCGGTCAGTTACGACCGGCGCGTCCGATCGTCCCGAAAAGGACCCAGTGAAGGGGTAACGGCTCTATTTGACCGTGGGGTTATAAATAGATGCCTTGGCCGGCTGTGGCCGTAAGTGGAGCACACTATAGTCTTTGTGACTTGTGTGGTAGTGCTTGGGATCCCTCTAACTCACTCATGCTTGATAGTGTTCATCGGATCGAGTGAGAGAGCGATTCTAGTGCGTTGCTTTGAGAGATTGCATCGTGTGGCACTAGGTGATCGTGTTGCAAGCCGGTGGTGCTTGTTACTCTTGGAGGTTGCCACCTCCTAGATGGCTTGGTGGCTTGTGGCTCCGTCGAAGCTCGCAAGAAGATTGTGCGAGGCTCCGGAGAAGCTTTGTGAGGGGGATTGTGCTCACCCCGCGGGGATCACGAAGAGCAACTCTAGTTGAGCGTGTCATTGAGCTACCACACTTTATGGTAGGTTCTTGCGGTGCCTTTTGAGAGGCTCGGTGTGTGACCGATTAGCCGCCGAACCACGAAGTGTTGGTCGACACAACGGGGACGTAGCTTGGTGGCAATCAAGTGAACCTCGGGAGAAAATCACCGTGTCAACATTGTCTACTCTTCTCGGTGGTTTGCTTTCATGCAACACAAGCTTGTATTTACTTTCATATATACTTGTGCTTGTGTAGTTGCTCTCGTAACTAGTTTGCTTGTATAGCTTGCTAGTTATCTTCTTGCTTGTGTAGCTAGAAGCTTCCCCTTGCGTGACTAATTTGGTTTGTGTAACCTTGTTAGTCACATTGCTTAGTTTGTGTAGCTAAGTGATTTGCGCTCTCTAATTTGGCATTAGTTGCCTTGATTGAGCTTTGCTAGTGAGCTTAGGAGCTTTGTGCTTTTGCTTCACTAGTTGTGTAGGAGCTCCCTCGGTTGGCAAAGTACTAGTGCATAGGTTTATGTGACCTTGCTCTAGAATTGAGTAGGTGAGCTCTTGGTAAGCTTAGCACCTTAGTTGCTTAATTAGGATCTTTGCAAGGTGCTAGAGAACTTAGATAGAGGGGTGTAGTCTTGGCTAGACCAATAAGTTTAATTCCGCATTTGTTTTAGTTAGCCAACGCGTTTAAGTCTTAGAAAGGACTATTCACCCCCCCTCTAGTCCGCCATCTCGACCCTTCACCCTGTTCCTCTTTGACACCGCCCGAGCCTGGCTCGAGGATCTCCCACCTTGACAGATCCACGACTGGGACGATCTCGTGAGGGTGTTTGAGGGAAATTTCAAGGGGACCTACATGCGCCCCGGCAACTCGTGGGACCTCCGGAGCTGCAAGCAGAAACCAGGTGAATCCCTCCGGGATTACATCCGGTGCTTCTCCCGGCAGCGTACCGAACTCCCCAACGTCACTGACTCCGACGTAATTATGGCCTTCCTCTCCGGCACCACCTGTAAAGAGTTGGTCCGAGAATTGGGCCGTAACACTCTGCTCACTGCCAACGAGTTAATGGACATTGTCACCAACTTCGTCGCCGGCGAGGAGGCGGTTGGTGCAATCTTTGGTGGCGACCCGGAGAGGGGGGAGCAGAAGGTCGACGATCCCGCGAGCTCCACCCGGGGCTCCAAGAGGAACAACCACAAGAAGAAGAAAGGCCAGCAGGGCAAGCTCGAGGCCCCGGCCGACGAGCTCGTCGCTGCTACCGAGCACAAAAAGCCTCGAGGCCTCCCCGGCGGGGGCGTCTTCGACAAAATGCTCAAAGAACCGTGTCCCTACCACAAGAGACTTACTAACCATAACCTCGAGGACTGTCATATGCTTCGCAGGTACTTTGGGGGTGCCGGCGTTAAGAAGGATGACAAGAAGGAGGACCCTAAAGGCGACGACAAGGACGGGGAATTCTCTGAGATCCACAACTGCTTCATGATCTACGGAGGACCCTCGACCCGCCTCTCGGCGCGCCAGCGCAAGCGAGAACATCGCGATGTTTTCTCCGTACAAACGGCAGTCCCCCGCTTCCTTGATTGGTCCGCGGTGGCCATCACTTTCGACCGTGACGACCACCCAGAACACGTCCCCAACCCGGGAGTCTATCTGCTCGTTGTTGACCCCGTCATCGCCAACACACGCCTCACCAAGGTGCTCATGGACGGCAGAAGTAGCCTCAACATCACCTACTCCCAGACCCTCGACCTTCTGGGGGTCGGGAGAGCGCGCCTCCAACCTAGCGTCGGGGGCTTCCACGGAGTCATGCCAGGGAGACGGGCGGAACCCCTCGGACGGGTCGATCTGCCCGTTTGTTTTGGCACACCGGCCAACTTCCGAAAGGAGACTCTCACTTTTGAAGTGGTCGGATTCCGTGGAACGTACCACGCTATCCTAGGACGCCCATGCTACGCTCGGTTCATGGTGATCCCGAACTACACCTACCTCAAGCTCAAAATGCCGGGTCCAAACGGTGTCATCACTGTAGGGCCCTCGTATGAACATGCCTACGAGTGCGACGTCGAGTGCGTCGAGCACGGCGAGGCTGTTTTGGAGTCGGCGATCTTGGCTGCAGACCTCGACGTTTTTGCCAATGCGATTCCCGACCCAAAACGACATGCCGGCAGCTTCGAGCCCGCCGAAGATGTCAAACTCGTACCCCTCGACCCCGCTGATCCCAAGGGAAAGGCACTGAGCATCAGTGCCACCCTCGATCCTAAATAGGAAGCAGTGCTCGTCGACTTTCTCCGCGCAAACGTCGACATCTTTGCGTGGAGTCCCTCGGATATGCCAGGCATACCCAGGGAAGTCGCCGAGCACGCCTTGGAGATCCGGGCCGGATCCAAACCGGTGAAGCAACGCCTGCGTCGCTTCGATGAGGAGAAGCGCAGGGTCATCGGCGAGGAAATACACAAACTGTTGGAGGCCGGATTCATCAAGGAGGTTCACCATCCCGAGTGGCTAGCTAATCCCGTATTAGTTAGGAAAAAGAGTGGGAAATGGAGGATGTGTGTAGACTACACCGGTTTAAATAAAGCATGTCCAAAAGTTCCCTTTCCTTTGCCACGCATTGACCAAATCATTGATTCCACTGCGGGATGTGAAACTCTCTTATTCTTAGATGCATACTCCGGCTACCACCAAATCAAAATGAAGGAGTCCGACCAGCTTGGAACTTCATTCATCACCCTGTTCGGCATGTATTGCTACGTTACGATGCCCTTCGGTCTCCGGAACGCGGGGGCAACGTACCAGCGATGCATGCAGCATGTTTTCGGAAAACACATCGGGTCGATCGTCGAGGCTTATGTCGACGACATCGTTGTCAAAACCAAACAAGCCGACGACCTGGTCAGCAACCTCGACGTCGCGTTCAAATGCCTTCGGGCAAAAAACATCAGGCTCAACCCAGAGAAATGCGTCTTTGGCGTCCCACAAGGTATGCTCTTAGGGTTCATCGTATCCAAACGCGGCATCGAGGCCAACCCTGAAAAAATCTCTGCAATAACCAAGATGGGCCCCATCCGAGATCTGAAGGGCGTACAGAGGGTCACAGGTTGCTTGGCGGCACTCAGCCGTTTCATTTCACGCCTCGGCGAAAAAGCACTCCCTCTGTACCGTCTCTTGAAAAAATCGGAGCACTTTTCTTGGACCCCTGAGGCCGAGGAGGCTCTCACAAAACTCAAGGCCACACTCTCTAACTCACCAATCCTTGTCCCTCCGACCCCGGGTGAACCACTCCTACTCTATGTCGCCGCGACATCACAAGTAGTCAGTACTGCCCTGGTTGTCGAACGGGGCGAGGAGGCCCATACCTTGCTCGTCCAGAGGCCGGTCTATTTCATTAGCGAAGTGCTCTCTGAAACCAAGAGTCGATACCCACAGATCCAGAAACTGCTATATGCCGTCATCCTGACACGGCGCAAGCTCCGACACTACTTCGAGTGTCACCCGATTACTGTGGTTTCTTCTTTCCCCTTGGGAGAGATAGCCCAGAACCGGGAAGCCTCGGGTAGGGTTGCCAAATGGGCAGTCGAACTCATGGGCGATGTGGTGGAGCAAATGTCTCTCGTAACTGCTTCCGTTACAACTTTTGTTTAGTAGAAGAGTGTGCGTATAGCTCCTTCCTATAAGCTCTCTGTTAAGGGCTTGTTTAGCGTAGCTGTAACTTTTGGACTTGGGACAAGCTCAGCCTTTTGTCCGCAATCAAACTGCGTTCCATGAGCTTAGCCCTAGCCTTGTACAATCAACCAATCTGGCAGGTTCCAACTCTGGCTCTTCATAGCAGCTTCTGTCACAGAGATAAAGCCGTTTAGAAAAACGTTTCACAAGAAGGACTTTAGTGGTAGCTTTATTAGAATTTCTGCCAAATTTATAAGGAAAAGTCGACTGAAACCATGTTTTTGTCGCCTGCTAGTTCCTCATTAGGAAAATGACTTCAGTTCCTACGGCTTTTTACAAGGAGCTGTTTCTCGTACGACTGTTTGGTAGGCCTTTAGCAGAAGCTAGAGCTGAAGCTGCTCTAGACGGCCAAACGGGCCTAAATGCAGTTATCTAAACGATCTTATTATTGTGGCAATTACAACTACTTACTTACATTTAACCATAGTACTCCCTCGGTTGCTCCATCCTAAAGTAAATAAAATTTTAAAATCATAATAAGTCAAACTAATTTAAGTTTGATAAATTTTATAGGAACATACAAAAACATCTATGGCACCAGATAAATGTATTATTAAAATATATTTCATAAAATATCTAGTGATATTAATTTGGTACGAAAAATATTCTTTATCTACAAATTTAGTAAAATTAGTTAAAAAGATTTGAGTCAGAACAACTGTAGAAATTATTTAATTTGGGACGAAGTGAGTATTATCCAGTGTTTTAAGGTTGGCGCTGTGCCAACTGCCAACTGCCAACTAACAAGCATGTTGTCACTGCAAAACGGAGAGATGTGAAAGCTGAAAGTTACTTAAGTTTTTTTTGAGAGTACAAAAGTTACTTAAGTTGAGACGTACTATATATATAGTGAATAAATACGTGCTACCTTGTGTTGTGCTAAGCTCTTGTTTAGTTTGTGAAATTTTTTGGAAAATGGTAGTGTAACACTTTCAATTAGTATCAAATTATGGTCTAATTAGGCTTAAAAGATTCGTCTCGTGAATTTCGTCTAAACTGTATAATTAGTTTTATTTATATTTATATTTAATATTTCATGCATACATCCAGAAATTTAATGTGACGGAGAATCTCGAACAATTTTACAGAATTTTGAGAACTAAATAGCAAACATGTTGCCGCTGTTCAAATACGGAGAGAGACGTGGATAGACATTAGGGGCCTGTTGAGGTCCAAAATTTTTTGCAAAAAATCACTGTAGCATTTGTTGTTATTTGGTAATTAGTGTCCAATCATGGACTAACTAGACTTAAAAGTTTCGTCTCGTGATTTATAGCTAAACTATGTAATTAGTTTTATTTTTTATTTATATTTAATACTCCATACATGTATCAAAGAGTCATTACTGTAGTTCGTTGGAAATTTTTTTGAAAACTAAACGGCCCTAGGCAAAGGCAATCAAAATCAAAAGAGGAAAAAATAAAATAAAACACGGAGGAGTTGGTGCCGTGGCGTGGCGATCCGTCTCATCTCCCATCTGCACTCTGTCACTCATGCTGCGGATAACAGCAACAGCTCGATGCCATCCCATCCCTCATCCGGTCCGATTCCGATGCGATCAGGCAGGCAGGCTCGCTCCCACCCTAGCCCGATCCCGAACCCCGTCACTGCGCCGCCGCCTCCATCCCCAGAGGAGGGCGGGGGAAGGAAGACGAGACGGACGCTACAGGTTTACCCACCATTTACACGACACTACCCCTCCCCCCGCATGCTAAAAGTGGGGTAGTACAGTAGTACTCCGAGCCAGACGGTGCTTTGCTTTGCTTTGGTTACGTGCCGCGCTCCGCTCCGCCCCGACCGACGATGCAGCGGTGGCTCCCGGCGCTCCTCCGCCGCGCGGCGCCCGCGGTCTCCGGCGGCGGCGGCGCGGCGCGGCTCTTCGCCTCGTCCTCGCTCCTCTTCGACGACACGCAGGTGCAGGTGCGTCATGCGCTCGCTCCCTCCCTCGCTCTCTTCCCTTTCCACCGCCATTGCGCCTCGCCCGTTGCCTGATCGACTCAATTCCTCACCTGCCCGCCCACCCGCCCCGCTGGCAGTTCAAGGAGAGCGTGCGCAAGTTCGCGCAGGAGGCCATCGCGCCGCACGCCGCGGCGATCGACGCCTCCAACCACTTCCCGCGGGAGGTGGACCTGTGGAGGCTCATGGGGGACTTCAACCTCCACGGCCTCACGGCCCCCGAGGAGTACGGCGGGATGGGCCTCGGCTACATGTACCACTGCATCGCCATGGAGGAGATCACCAGGGCCTCCGGCGCCGTCGGCCTCTCCTACGGCGCGCACTCCAACCTCTGCATCAACCAGCTCGTGAGTCGTTAGCTGCCCCTGCTGGCTGCTGCTCTGATTATTTATGGCAGGCTTGCCGTGGCACGCCGCGTTAACCAAATCAGTTCGTTGGTTACTTACCCATCATGGGTAACCCATGCGTAATGCTACTTGTGTGTTCCGTTTGCAGGTCCGGCACGGCAACCCCGAGCAGAAGCTCAAGTATCTGCCCAAGGTGCTGTGCTTTCCCGGATTTGCTTTGCACTATCATGATGTTTGATATTTCACAACGACACTAGTTTTCTTTAGGATAAAGATGCTCACTGCTAGAATTTCGAATGTTTTTTTTTTCTCATGATGGGTTATATTCATGCGTTTTTGCCTTCTCTCTGAAGCTGATCAGTGGGGAGCATATCGGGGCACTGGCGATGAGTGAACCCAACTGTCAGTACCATTCCATTCCCGTTGCTGTTCTCTCCTTCCAGTTTTAATTTAAGGTCCCTTCTGACCCGTTGCTGAAATGTAATTTCAGCTGGCTCTGATGTCGTCAGTATGAAGTGCAAAGCTGAGAAAGTGGACGGTGGCTATGTCCTTAATGGGAATAAGATGTGGTGCACCAATGGGCCGTCTGCTCAGACACTGGTATTTCCCTGCCAGGGGGCTCTTCTTACATTCATTCCCCTCTGCTTTCTGCACTCATGTCTGTTTCACCAGTTTTTATCTCTGCTAGTTTCGTATGATTCATTGGTGTCTGTTTCACCAGTTTTTATCTCTTCTAGTTTCGTATGATTCATTGGTGCTTCACTGCGATTCCTTTACTCAAGAGGAGCTACGATGTCTTGTTTCTCTTTGCAGCCATAGTACCCTGCTAATTCATCCATGTTTGGGATTTTACAGGTTGTTTATGCAAAAACAGATCTAGCTGCAGGATCAAAAGGAATAACTGCATTCATAATCGAGAAAGGGATGCCCGGGTACAGAACCACTCCATTTTGGACATGATTGAACATGAATGCATATATTTCTACAGCTTTCTGATCATGTTACTGAGGGTCCTTGTTTACGACTACAGGTTCAGTACTGCTCAGAAGTTGGACAAACTTGGCATGAGAGGAAGCGACACGTATGATGTTTCTACTTGCTCATGATAATTATAAAAAAATGGTGAACTCGGGCCCAACTTAACAGCATCTAATCTGCAGATGTGAGCTTGTTTTTGAGAACTGCTTTGTGCCACGCGAAAATGTCCTCGGTGAAGAAGGCAAAGGTATTATCTCCTGGCTGTTTTGAAGCTCATTCCTTTGAAGCTTTGTTGTTCATAGTTAGTTGCCTGTGCGGTACATGGCGTAGAGATTGGAACTATAGCATCTAAATCTGACGGCAAAGATATTCTGCACATGGGGAAACTGCAATAATTCTATCTTATTATCATCCAGAAGTAGTTTCTAAACTCCCTGTGGAACTGGGAATAGTTCTTTAACTAGGTGCCCACCTTTAATCTCTATGCCTTCTCTTTCTGCAGGTTTTTATTCTATGATTTTCTAAACCTCATATAAAACTAGTTCTTCAACTAGATGGTCACCTTCGATCTCTATGCCTTTTCTTGTGGCAGGTGTTTATGTCATGATGTCAGGGCTTGATCTGGAAAGGCTTGTATTAGCTGGGGGTCCTATTGGCCTTATGCAGGCATGCCTTGATGTTGTACTTCCATATGTTCGCCAGAGGGAGCAATTTGGCCGTCCAATTGGTGAATTTCAGTTCATACAGGTAAATCCTTGTAGCTGTCATATGTGTTCTGTTTTCTCGTTCTTCATGGTGCAATAATTTATTAGTATAGACATGGCACTGACGATAAAGAGTATGCTTGTAATGCAGGGGAAAATGGCTGATATGTACACCTCATTGCAGTCATCAAGGTAGGATCTTGCTCAATATTTTTTCCTTACAAGTTTAAACATGTTATCACTACAGTTTCAATTTTCCATCAGATCATTTGTATACTCGGTTGCTAGGGACTGCGATAATGGCAAAGTTGACCGCAAGGTACCCTTATAAGTTTATGAGATATCATTGATGTTCCTCTCGAGTTCTGTTTTCGCATTACCTGCATGTAGTTCTGCTGTCAAAGGCAAATAAACGACTAGTTTGATGTATATTATGGTAAACTCTCTCCATCTTCATCTCATATATATCTTTTTAATCAGGATTGTGCAGGAGTAATTCTCTTTGCTGCTGAAAATGCAACCCAAGTTGCGCTTCAGGTAAAAACCTTCTCTTCGGTTTATTGTAAATTGCGTTAACCCATATTGCTGTGTTGTTTTCTCATGAATTCCCAAGGATGCAACTAAACAGCAGGCACCCGTTCTGTTTTGCTCCCCTGGGAAAATAATAGTTGACCTAGGAAATTTTGCATTCGTGTTACAGTTATCATAAGGCTCTATTTGTCCTTGTCTAATAAATGCTTATTTCGGAATCAATCTCTTCCAATAAAAACATATCATAAACCATAACATGTTTTTTTTACTTTGAACTAATAATTTGTAGTATGCACCATTTTTATATGTTCCCCTAACTCTTCGTAACTCTTTCACTATGGCAGGCAATCCAGTGTCTTGGTGGAAATGGGTACATAAATGAGTACCCAACTGGTCGTCTCCTGAGAGATGCAAAATTGTTTGAGATTGGTGCTGGTACTAGTGAGGTAAGAAGAATGATAATTGGCCGTGAGCTCTTCAAAGAGGACTGAAATTTCTAGTCGTCTCCTGAGAGATGCAAAATTGTTTGAGATTGGTGCTGGTACTAGTGAGGTAAGAAGAATGATAATTGGCCGTGAGCTCTTCAAAGAGGACTGAAATTTCTATTTTGCAAGCCAGATACCAGTGCATATTGTTAACTGGAGGAGGTGAGCGAGATTTAGATACTTAGCAAATCACCCCTGTGGTTCAACAGTTGATTCCGTGCTATGCTAGCATTCTCATACTTTTGTATAACTGCAAACATACATCAAATAAAGTTCGCCTCCTTGTACTTGCTGCTTGCAGTGGTTCTATTTTTCAATCAATAAAGTTTTTTGATATGACTCTGTGACCTATGCAATGTTGGTCAGTTGCATTTTATCATACTTTTTTTTTTGAGATTCAACGGGGGGGAGGCGCTCCCCACCTGATATTTTTATTAGCTTGGCCCATAAATGACCCCAAGTTTGATTTTGTACAGTAGTTTACATGGTCACATAGACGTTGACCAATACAAGATGTCAATAGGTCTGACAGAGTTCAGTGAGGCAAGAAGAAGAATAGAGGGGTCGGTAGCTTCATCCTTGGCCCTGTCTCGCCATTTCAAAGATGTGACACCAGGCATCAGCAATATGTTTCTTTGATGTCTTGAGCCTTGCACGCCATTGCTCAGCGGTGGCCATGCAGGATGCAAGGATCTGGTTAGCATTCAGGAATTCCTGTCTGAAGATTGCCGCATTTCTTGCTTTCCATAGTTGCCAGCACACCAAGGCAATGAAAGATAGACGAGAAAGTAATATAAATGTTTCAAAAAGTGCAGAATAGAGGCATTGCTTTTATAAGGAATCTTTACATCAAGAATATTTTAGTTGCTTCTCCATTTTGATGAATAATAACATCGGCACAAATTAGTTGAGGTGGTGAATTTGATATTCAGGATTTTATCCCATAACTGGTTTTCAAATTAAGTTTACACTGATAGCCACGATAATATATGATACACATCTCTCCGGCACGTTCGTGAAAAATAGTCAAAATAGTATGAATCTCTCTTTTGGTGGAGAAAACATGACAATAAAAAAAAAGAATACAGCTACTGACCAGAATATTCTGATAACACAATCAAGAATTGCACACCGCTTTAAAGACATGAAGTCTGAGTAGCTTAAGTTTTTCAGTGATGTATCATTATATGAAGCTACAACAGACTCTTTCTAAACATTGTTGCTGCATAGTAAATAATTGATCACTCTCTCAAGCTTTAGGGTTCTATTGACTCAAGTACCTCGGTGGACATTACCAAAGTGTTAATATTAATATTGATGCTGCAGGTCAGGGCCTGCTTGGGTTGAGGGGTTTAGGATAAAAACTCCTGGATCAATGCTCCCTTCCCGAACAGGCTCTAAGTCTTTTGAAAAATCTAGCTGGTAGTAAAAGAAATTCGAAGAGACACGGCCCAGTTGAATTTTTTTTTCTAACGCTTTGAACCATTGTAGCTAGATAGTACTAGCGTAACAGTATAACCTCATTGTGCTCCTCTTTCCTTCTCCTCTACATATGTTAGATAGAAGGGCAAGGCTAATCAGTATTATCATAGACCCAAAATTGGTCTAAATGTATACAATATGGAATAAGAATTCCTTCCTGATCCAACACATATATGTTAACAACAAATACTATAGATCCCTTATGTCTTTATGAGAGAAAAACTTCATTTACAAACTCTAAGCTATGTGGGACAATTTGGCCCCAAGGCTTGCACAAAATTGGAGGGTTACAAGTCAGTTGGTAGCCTAATGCACAACAGAGGTGTTTTTACAATCTGCTGGCTTCTGGAGGGAATGTTGCACCTTGACTTTGAGCTTTCTTTTCTGGACTTTGAGCCTTCTGTTTCTGCCTCAGTGAGCCCCACTCAATGGCCTCAGCTACAGCCTTTTGACGATTGTATGCATCCTTATCTTGCTTAGCGCTACCACTATTAGTTAGTGAGGGATCTCCAACTTGTTTCATTTGGAGTATAGGTCCAGATTTGTGTTTATAGCCAGCAGGCATTTCTGCGAGGAATCCCAGTGCCACAACAGCATCACTCATGTAAGGCCGGACTGAGGCTTCCTCTTGTAGGCACATTGCTGCCACACCCACAGCTTGGCTCAAGTCTTTTTCTGGGTACTCACCTCTAAGATTAGGGTCTACTAGCTCATTGTACCTCTTCCTGTCTCTCAGCAATGGCTTAACCTGTTGATCATATATGAATTTGTCAGAAAACCTTGTGCCAGAAATCTTCTTTGGGTAATTCCTAACTGAGGCTTTAGTATTTATTTCCATGTGTTCCATTGCAGTTGTCAGCTATATTATATAACTGACCACTGCAATGAACACAATGGGCAAGCAAGTTCTGAGTGTATATGTGGAGTAATAAAATAGAAGTGCGTACCCAGTTAACCAGGATTTGTTCATTTGCTGGCCTGGAGGTATCTACCGCTCTTCTTCCTGTGATCAACTCCAGTAGGAAAACTCCAAAACTATACACGTCAGTCTTGACAGTTAGCTGGCCTGTTCTTATGTATTCCGGAGCACAATACCCATATGTTCCCATCACCCGAGTGGAGATGTGTGTCTTTCCCCCGACTGGACCAAGCTTTGCGAGCCCAAAATCTGAGAGCTTAGGGTTGTACTTCTCATCAAGAAGGATGTTGGGGGACTTGAGATCCCGGTAAATGACAGGTGGGTTCGCCTTCTCATGGAGGTATTCAAGCCCTTTAGCAGTTCCATGAGCTATCTTCATCCTGAGATACCAACTCAGTGGCACTTGATCAGGAGTGCTATCTGCAATGGTAATTCAAATTTGAACATTTAAGTATCTTGTTCAACATATTATAAAATTATGTAGCACTGATATAGTGATATCTGAATGTGTTAGTGAAGACAAAAGACTACTACTTACCAAGCAGGTGATCTGCAAGTGAACCAAGTGCCATGTACTCATACACCAGAAGCCTTTGATCTCCATCTGCGCAATAGCCAACCAAATTGACTAGGTTTGGATGGTGCAATAGACTGAGCATCAGGACCTCAACTAGGAACTCTCTGTTGCCTTGATACCCATTCAGGTCTAGTTGCTTGACAGCAACAAGCTGTTCATGCAAACCGAAAACAAGTAAGCCACTGGTTACTGTAGATGAATTAGCAAGTGTGTGTACGTAGGATGTTTGAATGTTTTTCTGTGTGGTGTGTACCTGTCCATTTTCAAGCTTGCCCTTGTATACCCTGCCAAAGCCCCCTTCTCCAAGGAGGCAGTCGGAACGGAAGTTCTTTGTAGCTGTGGCTAGCTCACGGAATGTGAATGCTTTTGCGGTTTTGGAAACAGAACAACTTCCTTTAGGAGGTTCAATGCTTGTTGCTGTTTCAGATGATGGCTTGTGCTTGTGCTTTGAAGTGACTGGTGATGGCCTGACGGACCCTGCAAAGGTGAGTGGTAACCTGCATTAGACATGAATTTCTATTGTCTGCTCATTTAGTTGTTCAGATTCTTCTTGTCATTTGCTGAACAAATTTGAAGAGCATGTATATGAATATGTTATATCACTGAAAGCCAATTTCATCCACAACAGTTAAGAACTAGACATGAATTGCAGTAGTATGCATAACACCAAAATACATGTGGGAAACAGATAGTGCACAATATAATTGCTACACGGATTCGGTTCAGAGGAATATATATACATAATCCAGAGGGAAGACAGTGGCACAGGGGTGTGGTTCGTCCTTAAACAAAGATACACTGAATGGTCGGTATTTGGAGGTCTAACCGCATCTGCAGGAAACCACTGAGCCTGGTACGGTATACATTCTTTAACTACAGGTATCCAGCTATAAAATTGATGTGCAGAAGAACAGGACGTATTGGGTGATTGCAGATTTTGGATTTTTATACTGCTGCATTGTATTTAATTTGTTGCTTAATTGTTTGATCTGTTTGCCGACATCGCTCCCAATAATCCTATTTTATGGTATCAGTTTGAACAGTACAAAACATGCTAATTCCTTATTTCTCTTTGCAATCAGTGACAGGAGCATCTTATGATCCTTACCAGATTCCCTGGGAGGCGCTTCATTCTGGCTCGGGGCCTTCTTCACAACCGTGACCTCCCTGGATTCCAGCCTCCGGGGAGGCATCTTCTTCTTAGGCTTGAAACACCCAAAGCAGCTCATCTTCTCCCAGCTGTATGTATCAAAACCTTGGATCCCTATTCCTCTCCGCTCTTGCAGTTGGTAAACCTCTTCCCTCTCTCTCTAGAACGCACAGACCAATCCGCAGACCTCGTTGTGTGGACAATGGGAGCACGGCTGGGTGTCTATATGCCGCATCCTCCTCCTCCCTCCTTGTGCTAAAGATCTCGCATACAGGCTATCGATCGGTGTTGGTGCTTTGTGCGCGGTAAATGTGATCTCTGTGGGGAAATGTGGTCAGATGGGATGAGCATTTGCTTCATGCCTTTGCGTGGAGGAGGATTTGCTGAGCCAAGAATAGGCTCCTGGGGGTGCTAAACTTAGAAGCGCTTCGCGTCTTCCAGGATCTGTGTCCCAGCTAACGCGCTGGATGTAATGTCTTCCCTTGGAGAGTCCCAACTCTTGTCTAGGAAGAAAACACCGCTGGACTGATTCTTTTTTTCTAGAACACAGAGGACTGCATGTCAATTGCATTGGAACACGTTGTGTTTTTACTCTTGCAGCCCTTAGAATTTAGGCTGGTGAATAAACTAGCTGCCGGTTGAGTTGAGCTTGATAAGCTCAGAGCCTCAGACGTTATTCGTTTCACTGAAATTTGGCTTATGCTGATTTGCTGTGAGAGGAAAATACTGTTAGTTCGCTTATGCTGATTTGTTGTGAGAGGAAAATAATGTTCCGATTTTGTGGTCGGTGTAGGTTTTATGTGGATGCCTACCTGGTTTTACAGACAGTAGCCACTGCACATAGGTTATCGTTCAGTTCCCTTGTCTGTACTCTGGTGGTCCGATCTGTCTACTTGCTGTTGCAGGCGCTGCTGTGGTTGTGGTGGCAAAAGAACTGGGCTTTTAGGTTTTGATTTGAATCATGGTAAAAGGAAAAGAAATTTAACTGTTTTCGATAGGTTCAAGGGACATGGATTGTCTATTGTCTGGTAGGAGTGTACTGTACATTATTATGGTTGCATGACCTGATAGTCCTTTCTGAATCTCTGATCCAGGCCTGCAGGACACGTGAGAGGCTGTACACTGCTGCCCTTTTCAGGCTGTGATGCAGCAGGAATACTGGCTGGCCATTGGACCATTCGTCCAAACCCCATGCACAAGTGTGGGATCTGTTGCTTGATAATTGATATAGATCTGGAAAAAAAAGGTAAAAATGCACGGACGGTCCTTAATTAGTCTGTTGAGAGGTGTCGTCTGGTCCTGAGGTATCGTCCAGGATCCTAGTTGTATTTTCAGGTCCTTGAATTTGTCATGGCCGTTATCTAGATCCTAAACTTCCAAAAATGTAATTTCCGAGTCCTCGTTCCTCAAAGTAATAGGGTGTCATTGAGATCCAAACAGACCGAACCTACTCCATGCTTCGATGTTGTAGATCTCGTGGGTACTCGTGGCTCTAGACGTGACCACAGGTCCCGCATGTAGCAACTATGCTTCTGTCCTCCCTCTCCCTCGCTATGTGTGCCACCAAGCAGATCTTGCAGCCATCGCCCCGACAAGACTGAAATCCGTGATCTCTAGGTGGAAAGGGGATCGAGAACGACCCCCACCCCCCTTTGAGGTTGCCGAAATTTTTACAATTTGGCCCTTTTTTTTTGAAGTATTTTCACGTTTAGACCCTTAGGTGACGTAAAATCAATTTTGGACCCCGAGGGTCGATGCCGTAAGCAACGGCGTCGAGGTAAGACGTCTCGACGCCATTAATCACGGCGTCGAACTGCATAGCCCTATTTGACGTGGATGCTGATGTGGCAGAGAGCTCGACGCCATAATGAACGGCGTCGACCCCTCGACGCCGCAGATCACGGCGTCGACCCCTCGACGCCGTAGATCAGGGCGTCGACATAGTAAATCAAAACCCCCCTTCCTTTCCCCGTGCTCTGTCTTTCTCATTCGCGTCCGCCCCTGGCTCGTGCGCCACCACCGCCGGCCGCCCGGCCGCACCACCTCCGTCGCGACCGCCACCGTCCCCTCCCCTCCCGGCCACGGCGCCCCCGTCCAGGCCGCGGTGACCCCATCCCGGCCCCAGCTGCGGCATCCAGGCCGCGCCCCCGCCCGTCCCCGGCCGGCGACACCACCACCGCCGCCCGTCCCCGCCCGTCGACACCACCACCGCCGGTCGTCCCCGCCCGTCTTCACCATCGCGGCCGCCGTCGACACCACCGCCGCTGCGCCCCCTTCCCGGCCGCCCTCGTCACCCCCTTCCCCTCCTCCTCCGCGCTGTCCGGCGGCGAGGGCGGCCCACCACCGCTCGCCGGAGGTCCCGCCGGCCGACGGGCCTCCGGCCTCCGCAGCCCCCCTGCCCCTCCGGTGACCCCAGCCCGTCCGTCACCTGCAGCCGGTCTCCAGCAAGGTAATTTTTTAAAGTTAAATTAGTTAATGTACATTATGTAATTTAGTTAGTAATTTATTTAGAATATTTAGCAAATTTAGTTACAAAATTTAATGTACTAGATAGATTCTTATTTATTTAGTTATATTATAGACTTAGGAATATATTCATGCAGCTTATTTACTTTTTTTTGACAATTGCAGCTTATTTAGTTAGATTAGATTGTTAGAGACATAATTAGGTAGTTAGTTACTTATTAATGTAGTTAGGTAGTTATTAATTTAGTTAGCAAATCTCTTATATTGTTAGAGAGATAGTTAGGCAGTTAGATATTTATTTAATTAGGTAAATAGTTAGGTACTTTAGTTAGCAAATATAGTTAGATATTGTGGTTAGCTATCTTATAATAATATTCGTAATAACTTGTGTGTTGTTCATACCAACTAGATAGACCTGTTCCGTCCGTTCTTGAGGGCCGCCCTCGGCTCCGGCCGTCGCGACAGGCTCCCCGGCTGCCCTGCTGGTACCTTCCCCCGCCCTGCTGTGCCCTTCCCTTCCCCGCCCTGCTGTGCCGGTCCGGAGGTCCCTGTGCCAGGTAATTTTCTTTAGTTTCAATTTAATTTAGTAAATTTTGTTAGTAAATTTAGGTTTAGGAATATAGTAATTTTTGTTAGTAATTTAGTAAATTTTGTTAGTAAATTTAGGTTAGGTATTCTAGCTACAAACATAGGCAATATGTGTAGTTAGTTAAATTATTTGGTAACTTGTTTTACTTAGCAATTCTTTTTGATTAGATAGTTGGTAATTTGGTAAATAGATAGACCAATAGATAGTTAGGTTATTGATTATTTAGTTTACAACTACTGTTAATGAATTACTTAGATAGTTACATAGTTTATTTACTTAAGTTTGCATGGGTTAGGTAGTTTTCTAGGTGTAAGTGCAATCAAGCCCTATTTGTGGGTTTTGATGATAATGACTACACGATTAGAGGACTAATGAGATTTATCGAGATAATAAGCAGGCAAAATAAGAATGAGGATAATGCATGAGATGGTGGAGCCCGAGTTACAAAATGACGCGGTAATGGACTCAAAGGCGTTTAAATTCTTTGATATTTGATCTTGAGTTTAGGCTGTGCCGCACTATAAAGGGGATGCTAATCTAGTTGGTTTGAGGAAGATAGAGTGCTCAAGTATTAAAACTAAATCATAAGAGAGACACTCTAGCACTTCACGAGCACATAGAATAATTTTTAGTGACTTTTGGCGTCGGAAGTCCCGACGTACGTCGGGAGTCCCGACGTACGTCGGGAGTCCCGACGGTCAGAAGTCCCGACGTACGTCAGCAGTCCCGACGTACGTCAGCAGTCCCGACGGTCAGAAGTCCCGACGTACGTCAGCAGTCCTGACGTTGGCCTTCGCGCAGTGACTTTGACCTTGTATGAACAGTGTTTTCTATACAGGTCAGAAGTTCCGAGATCTACGTCGGGAGTCCCGACGTAGATCTGAACGGTTAGATTTCTACTTCAAGTATAAATAGACATCTCTTCACTTCTAATCGTTATGAACTCATTTCACTCGACCAAACCTTCAGTGAAAGTGCTCTCTAGCTCTCAAGCTCTCCTTTTCTTCTCCTCTTTGCTCCTAGATTCAAATCTTCCAAGAGATTGAGTTGAGAGAAGGGATTTGGTGAGAAAAACATTGATTCAAAGCTTGAGCACTTGATTTCTTCGTCAAGCCAGTTGGATTTGCGTTTGTTACTCTTGGGTTCTTGAAACCCTAGCCAGCTAGACGTCGCCCAAGAGCTCCCGATCTATGGGAGAACCTTGGGAAGTTTGTATTACCCTTGATTTTCTAGTGAAGAACTCAAGTTTACCTTTGTGGTTGCTTGAGAGAGGCAAGGAGGTGAAAGAGACTCCGACCTTAGTGGTCACCTCAACAACGAGGACGTAGACAAGCCTTAGTGGCGAGTTGAACCTCGGGATAAATCCTTGTGTCCCGCGTGCTTATTGTTGTTGTGATTACTTGAGATTATTTGGTCTTTGTTGTCTCTCTCTCTCAAGCTATTTCTTAGGTTTTGGTCCCGATCTACAAATTGGTGGCGCTCCAAGGGCAAGGAAACACTTGGACAACTTCATCTTACCACTAGGAAGTGGGGTTGTAAGTTATTGGCTTCACAAAGTTCATTTGAGCACTTGTAGTTCATTCCACGTAGGCGTCGGAACTGCTGACAGCTGACGTCGGGACTTCTGACGACGTCGGGAGTTCTGACATAAACTGTCGGGACTTCCGACATAAACTGTCGGGACTTCCGACAGTTGCTGACAAGTGACTTTGAGTTTTGTGTAGAAATTTTTAGATACGCCTATTCACCCCCCTCTAGGCTTACCAGGGATCCTTATAAGTGGTATCGGAGCCGGTTACCTCGCATACGCTTCACCGCGTGAGGTATGAAGCTCGGAGGAGGAACTAGTGGTTTAAAGCCGGTGGATGTCGATCCGGAGTGAGTTGAGCTGCATGACACCGATAGCAGCGAGCTAAGCGTGTTGACAGCAAGTGTCTCCACGCTCCCACTTCTTGAGGCTACCGATGTCGAAAGAGTTCTTAATGAAGAAGAGAAGAAAAAGAGAAGAGAAACAAGAAAACTCAAAAGAGAAGCACGAGAGAAGAAGAAGGAGCAGCAACGGCTAGATGAAAAGAAAGCAAGAAAAGAAGCTAGAAGGCTTAAGAGAGAAGAAAGAAGAAAGAGAAGGGAAGCTAGAAGGAAGAAAGAAAAAGAAGCCAAAGCTTCCAACACATCTTCTAGTGAGCTCTCTAGCAGCTCCGAAGACGGTGATGATGATGAGTCCTATCAAGTGCATAGCAAGAAGGACAAGAAAGGAAAGGGCAAGAAGAACGACGACAACAAATATGCCGCCGTATTCTTTAATTATTCTTCTATGTCTATGACTAACCATGATCACAAGTCTTTTATCAATGTGCCCGCGGGGAAGTTACCTCATTTCGATGGGACTAACTTTGCCAAGTGGAAACACTTGATGAGAGCTTATCTTATAGGTCTCCACCCCGGCATTTGGGAGGTTGTTTGTAATGGATTTGAGCCACCGGTTGATCCCAAGAATCCAACACTAGAAGAGATGAGAATCATTCACCTAAATGGTCAAGCCACAAGTGTGTTGCTTAGTGCTTTGGATGGTGATGAGTACAATAGAGTGATTGGTGTGGATGTTGCCAAGCAAATTTAGGATACTTTGCATCTTGCACATGAAGGGGTTGACAAAGTGAGAAAGGCAAGAATTGATTTGATGATGTCCAAGCTCAACCGGTTTGTTATCTTAGATGGAGAAGGGCCATAAGAGATGTTTGATAGGTTGATGACCATGGTGGGCAAGATTAGAGGCTACGGGTGTGATGAGCTAGATGATCACAAGGTTGTCAAGATTATGTTAGAAGCTTACTCACCAAGAAATGAGACCGTAGTGACTCTAATTAGAGACAAGAAGAAGTTTGAGTACTTCACACCAAATGATGTACTTGGAAGGATCTTGACATTTAACATGCAAAGAGAAGAAGCAAATGAAAGAAAGAAGCTTGGTGAGTTGCAAGCAAAGCTAGAAGGCATCAAGATCAACGATGATTAGCTCTCAAAGCCAACAAGTCAACCAAGCAGTCCTCTACAAGCAAGTCCAAGTCCAACAAGCAAGCATCAACTAGCAAGCCCAAGGCACCGAAGCAAGTCAAAGAAGAAGTAGAGACAACATCATCAAGTGAAGATGAAAGTGATAGTGAACAATATGAGAAAGTGAAAGATGTTGCTCTCTTTTTGAGGAGATATCAAAAGGGACTCAAAAAGCAAGGCTACAAGGTAGTGAAGAGGAAGTTCCCAAACAAGAAGAAGAGGCTATGCTACAACTATGGAAGCACCGAACATCTCATTGCTCATTGCCCTCATGAAATCGAAGACAACAATTACAAGAGAGATAAGAAAGAGAGCAAAACCGACTACAAAAAGAGCAAAAGGAACATAGGAGAGGCTCACATTGGACATGAATGGGACTCAACAAAAGATAGCTCAAGTGAGGAGGATAAGAAGATTGCAACCGTGGCCATTCACAAGCCATCCTCCACACCAAGGCTCTTCAACAACATGTCCGATGATGACTACTACTCCCCTCACATTTGTCTCATGGCAAAGGGTGAGAAGGTAAAAATAAAGGCTAAATCTCCTTCACCTCCTAGTGACATCTCTAGTAGCGAACTTAGTGATAGCTCTAGTGATGATGAACCTAGTGATGAAGAGATTGATAATGTAATTAAAAATTTAGATCCTAAAACCAAACTCTTCATCTCTAAGCTAATGGAGGATTTAGAGAGTGTCCAAGCTGAGCTAGCAACTAGAGATGATGATCTTATTGCACAAGAAAATATTTATATTGCTAGCAAGGAAGCTCTTGCATTAGATAGAAGTGAGGTGGCCTCCTTGCGCAAGGCTTTGGCCAAAGAGTAAGAAGACCATGCTCTCACAAAGAAGGTAAATATTGCTCTCAACCAAAAGTATTGTGACTTAGATGAAAAGCACAAAGAACTTGGGCAGCAATATAGTCTTCTTTGGGAGAGCACCCCACAACCCTCTAATGCAAAGGACATCTCTACTCCCTCCACTAGTCAAGGTTGTGGAAAATGTTATAATCTTGATTTAAATGCTTATTCCACTAACCTTGCAAACATGGAGGTAATGAGAAAGGAGATTGCTAGGCTCAATGAGATCATTGGCAAGGGCTGCTTGAGTGGTAAGGCTCAAGTAAGTGACAAGAAAACAAATGATTCAAGAGTGCCTAAATTCAAGCAAGGGAGACACCCCTCAATCAAGCATGGGCTTGGGCACACTGCAGGAGCCAAAACAAATGGAAGAAAGGTCATTAATGGATATGAGTGTGTCCAGTTCATGAGCAAGGGAAAAGTAGGTACAGAACAGCCTGCATAGAAGGTGGCACAAAAGCAGCCCCGAGCAGCACAGCCAGCCCAGGGCAGCAGTGCTGCTGTGAAGGGCGGCAGTGCCACCCCCCATAGAAAAGAGAAGGCTACCTCTTCTTCCTTTGCTCTTGTCAAGCCCAAAAAGAAGGTGTATCAACCAAAGCAAGAGCCCCAGAGACCAAAGAAATCGATTTGGGGTAATCCTAACAAGTATGCTTATCAACCGAAGACTCATGCACCTCGACAAAGCTTGAGTTCTTGCTTTGTGTTGAAGAACAACAACAAGGGAGAAGTGATTGCCAAATATGTTGGCAATAATAGAAATGTTTATCTTAACACTTCCATTTGGGTTCCTAAGATTCTTGTGACTAACATGCAAGGCCCCAAGAACATTTGGGGACCTAAATCAAGGAACTAAACTTGTTTTGCAGGCATACTCCTCCGGTGGATCAAGTTGGGTGCTTGATAGTGGATGTACAAATCATATGACCAAAGAAAGAAGTATGTTTCAATCATATTCCCCAAAGTTGGACTCAAATGAAAATATTGTCTTTGGAGACAATTCTAGGGGGGATGTGCTTGGTCTCGGTAAAGTTGCTATAACCCTTGAGTATTTAATTACAAATGTTTTACATGTTGATTCGTTGAGTTACAATTTGTTGTCCGTTTCTCAACTTTATGAGATGGGCTACAATTGTCTCTTTATGGATAAGGGTGTGGAAGTCTTTAGAAGGGAGGATTCCTCTATTGTCTTTACGGGTCGATTAAAGAATAAGCTCTACCTAGTTGATTTCAACAAAGGGAAAACTAATCTTGAGACTTGTTTAGTGGCAAAATCTAGCATGGGTTGGCTATGGCATCGCCGGCTAGCTCATGTTGGGATGAGGAACTTGGCCAAACTTCAAAAAGGTGAACACATCCTTGGACTAACAAATGTTCACTTTGAGAAAGATAGGATATGTAGCGCTTGTCAAGCCGGAAAGCAAGTTGGCGTACCTCATCCACCAAAGAGCATCATGACCACCACTCAACCATTGGAGCTCATCCATATGGACCTCTTTGGACCGGTCACCTACCTAAGTATCTGGGGTAACAAATATGGTCTTGTTATTGTTGATGATTATTCCCGTTTCACTTGGGTATTTTTTTTGTTTGATAAGTGTCAAGTCAAGGACAAGGTGAAGACATTTGTTAGAAGAGCTCAAAAGGAGTTTGGTCTCCCCATCAAGAAAATGAGAAGTGACAATGGGACCGAATTCAAGAACACTCAAGTTGAGGAGTTTCTTGATGAGGAGGGCATCAAGCATGAGTTTTCAACTCCATACACCCCTCAACAAAATGGTGTAGTAGAGAGGAAGAACCGGACACTCATTGATATGGCAAGGACAATGCTAGATGAGTACAAGATTTCAGATTTATTTTGGTGTGAAGCCGTCAACACCGCTTGTCATGCCATCAATCGCCTCTACCTACATAAGAAGTTGAAGAAAACTTCATATGAGCTTCTAACCGGTAACAAACCAAAGGTGTATTACTTTAGAGTGTTTGGGTGCAAGTGTTTCATACTTAACAAGAGACCCAAAACCTCTAAGTTTGCACCTAAAGTTGATAAAGGTTTTCTTCTTGGTTTTGGATCAAATGAGCATGCCTATCGTGTTTTCAACAAAACCTCCGGTAGAGTTGAAATAGTGGTAGATGTGACATTTGATGAATCTAATGGCTCTCAAGTAGAGCAAGTTGATGCAAGTGTTGTAGGAAAGGAGGATCCACCATGTGAGGCAATCAAGCAATTAGCTATCGGCGATATAAGGCCACAAGAAGATAAAAGCCACTGATTTGGTGGTTCCCCTAGCTGCTGATGAAGAAGTTTCCGCTGACGTACCTGATGCTGAGGGGGAGCAAACCCCTGCTGCAGTCCAGCAGGGCGGTAGTGATGCACCTAGGAGCGACAGTGCCACACCCCCTCTAGGAGCAGCAACAAGTCCAACTCCGATTCGAGGACAGAACCTGCAACCAATCTTTGAAGAAGAAGAAGTTGAAAATCCAGAAGATAATCAAGAGGCCATTGAGCACCCAAGACTCAAGCAAACCATTCAAAGAGATCATCCCGCTGACAATATTCTAGGGAGTCTTCGAAAGGGGGTATTGACACGTTCACATTTAGCAAATTTTTGTCAATATTACTCTTTTGTCTCTCCTGTGGAACCAATCAAGGTAGAAAAGGCACTTAAGGATGAGGATTGGGTGATGGCCATGCAAGAAGAATTGAACAACTTCGAGAGAAACCAAGTGTGGACATTGGTGGAAAGACCCGAGACAAACGTGATTGGCACCAAGTGGGTCTTCCGCAACAAGCAAGATGAGAATGACGTGGTGACAAGGAACAAGGCAAGATTGGTCGCTCAAGGTTTCACTCAAGTGGAGGGCTTAGACTTTGAAGAAACATTTGCACCGGTGGCAAGACTTGAAGCAATCCGAATGCTTCTAGCCTTTGCTACCCATCATGATTTCAAGCTATATCAAATGGATGTCAAGAGTGCATTTCTCAATGGCCCTATACAAGAACTTGTCTATGTTGAGCAACCACCGGGTTTTGAAGATCCCAAGTTCCCCAACCATGTCTACAAACTCCAAAAGGCGCTCTATGGACTTAAGCAAGCACCAAGAGCATGGTATGAATGCCTTAAGGAATTCTTGCTCAAGCAAGGCTTTGAAATAGGCAAAGCCGATCCTACCATCTTTACTCGTAAAGTCAATAAAGATATATTTGTGTGCCAAATATATGTCGATGACATAATATTTGGTAGTACTAACCATGAATTTTGTGAAGAGTTTAGTAGGATCATGACCAAGAGATTTGAGATGTCTATGATGGGTGAATTGAAGTTCTTCCTCGGTTTTCAAATCAAGCAATTGAAGGAAGGGACTTTTATTAGCCAAACAAAGTACACCCATGATATGCTCAAGAAGTTTGACATGGTGAATGCAAAGCCCATCAAAACTCCCATGCCAACCAATGGACATCTTGATCTCAATGAGGAAGGGAAAGCCATCGACCAAAAGGTATATCGCTCCATGATCGGCTCTCTACTCTATTTGTGTGCATCTAGGCCCGATATTATGCTTAGTGTGTGCATGTGTGCTAGATTTCAAGCTAACCCGAAAGAGTGCCACTTGGTGGCCGTTAAGAGAATCTTGAGATATTTAGTGCACACTCCTAACCTTGGCTTGTGGTATCCTAAGGGCTCTAAGTTCGATCTACTTGGGTATTCAGATTTCGATTATGCCGGTTGCAAAGTAGATTGAAAAAGCACTTCAGGGACGTGTCAATTCCTTGGACGGTCCCTAGTGTCTTGGAGTTCTAAAAAGCAAAATTGTGTAGCCCTTTTCACCGCCGAGGCCGAGTATGTTGCAGCCGGTGCATGTTGTGCTCAACTACTTTGGATGAGGCAAACCCTTCATGATTTTGGATGTCGCTTTACCAAAATCCTATTATTGTGTGACAATGAAAGTGCCATAGAGCTTGCAAACAATCCCGTAAGCCACTCAAGAACTAAGCACATAGACGTCCGACATCACTTCTTGAGAGACCACGAAGCCAAAGGAGATATCGAAATTCGCCATGTGAGCACCGAAAAGCAACTAGCCGATATCTTCACTAGCCTCTCGACGAGTCAAGGTTTTGTGCTTTGCATAGTGAACTAAATATACTTGACTCTCGTAATGTGGTTTGAAATGTTGCACACCTTGTTTGATCAACTAGTATCTAGGCAAAAGGTTTGCAAAAAGTTTATACTGTGTTTTAAAATGCTTTATCAAAAGAGAACTTGCACTTTATGGTCACTGCTTGTTTTTTATTATCTGTTGTTGACCATATTTTGTCAAGTTTGTTGTATCCCTCTTCCTTCTTTTTTCGCTTTTTGGTGCTTGTTGCTAAAGGGGGAGAATGAGAGCGGGGTACAATTTTTTTCGTCGCCTTGGTTGCTTTTGTGCACACTTGTCATATGCATCACGTATATTCTTGTGACACTATGTGCAGCACCCCACAGAAGCATGGATGTAGGGGAGCCCCATCACTTAACTCTATATGTGAATTTTGGCCTCTTATGCCAATTTGAGAATTCATTTCTCTATTCACATATTTAGGGGGAGTCTCTACACCCATGGCTTGAAAATCTCAGTTTCATTTCAAATATTGTTGTAAGCTCTAATTGTGTTGTCATCAATCACCAAAAAGGGGGAGATTGTAAGTGCAATCAAGCCCTATTTGTGGGTTTTGATGATAATGACCACACGATTAGAGGACTAATAAGATTTATCGAGATGACAAGCAGGCAAAATAAGAATGAGGATAATGCATGAGATGGTGGAGCCTGAGTTACAAAATGACGTGGTAATGGACTCAAAAGCGTTTAAATTCTTTGATTTTTGATCTTGAATTTAGGTTATGCCGCACTATAAAGGGGGATGCTAATCTAGTTGGTTTGAGGAAGATAGAGTGCTCAAGTATTAAAACTAAATCATAAGAGAGACACTCTAGCACTTCACGAGCACATAGAATAATTTTTAGTGACTTTTGGCGTCGGAAGTCCTGACGTACGTCGGGAGTCCCGACGGTCAGAAGTCCCGACGTACGTCAGCAGTCCCGATGGTCAGAAGTCCCGACGTACGTCAGCAGTCCCGACGTACGTCGGGAGTCCCGACGTTGGCCTTCGCGCAGTGACTTTGACCTTGTATGAACAGTGTTTTCTATACAGGTCAGAAGTCCCGAGATCTACGTCGGGAGTCCCGACGTAGATCTGAACGGTTAGATTTCTACTTCAAGTATAAATAGCCATTTCTTCACTTCTAACCGTTATGAACTCATTTCACTCGACCAAACCTTCAGTGAAAGTGCTCTCTAGCTCTCAAGCTCTCCCTTTCTTCTCCTCTTTGCTCCTAGATTCAAATCTTCCAAGAGATTGAGTTGAGAGAAGGGATTTGGTGAGAAAAACATTGATTCAAAGCTTGAGCACTTGATTTCTTCGTCAAGCCGGTTGGATTTGCGTTTGTTACTCTTGGGTTCTTGAAACCCTAGCCGGCTAGGCGTCGCCCAAGAGCTCCCGATCTGTGGGAGAACCTTGGGAAGTTTGTATTACCCTTGATTTTCTAGTGAAGAACTCAAGTTTACCTTTGTGGTTGCTTGAGAGAGGCAAGGAGGTGAAAGAGACTCTGACCTTAGTGGTCACCTCAACAACGAGGACGTAGACAAGCCTTAGTGGCGAGTTGAACCTTGGAATAAATCCTTGTGTCCCACGTGCTTATTGTTGTTGTGATTACTTGAGATTATTTGGTCTTTGTTGTCTCTCTCTCTCTCAAGCTATTTCTTAGGTTTTGGTCCCGATCTACAAATTGGTGGCGCTCCAAGGGCAAGGAAACACTTGGATAACTTCATCTTACCACTAGGAAGTGGGGTTGTAAGTTATTGGCTTCACAAAGTTCATTTGAGCACTTGTAGTTCATTCCACGTAGGCGTCGGAACTGCTGACAGCTGACGTCGGGACTTCTGACGACGTCGGGAGTTCCGACATAAACTGTCGGGACTTCCGACAATTGCTGACAAGTGACTTTGAGTTTTATGTAGAAATTTTTAGATACGCCTATTCACCCCCCCTCTAGGCTTACCAGGGATCCTTACACTAGGTACTTAGTTAATGGATGTAATTACATATGTATGGTATACCCGTAATAATAAGTTTCGTGTTGTGCATACCAATTAGATGGAGAACCTAGTCACCCTATATCATGGAGGAACTGTGGAGGAAGATGTTTTTGGTAATGCCAATTTTGTTGGAATGCAAAGGATGCCTCATATGTTCGATGATCGGCCGTTGTTTTCAAAGTTGTTTGGTAGGGCTCGTGATGAGGTTCACTGAACTCCATTGAGGATGACATCTCACTAGAGGGGTAGTTCACTATGGTAAATCAGGCCAAATTTTTAGGCGGTTGGTGCCAATTTCTTCTGAGGACTAGTGGGAGAAATATGTCAAAATTGTGATGAAGAGTGATTTTCAATGTTTGGATTTGGTTGTGCGGAAGTTGTCTAAGGATCCCACCCCTCTTGGGCATTCACCCCCCATTGGTCATTCACCCCCTCATGACTTCTCGCCAGCACTAGATGTTCCCGGACCATGTGACCCTCCGTTAGTCAATCGAGAGGTGAATGAGGAAAATGTGTTTGTGGTGCCCGATGCGCAATCCGCCCCGAATGAGGTTGGAGTTTGCCCTAATGTGGATGCACCTAATGTTGTCACGGGCCCTCAGGAAATCCCTTTGACCCAAAACCATCTAAGTAAGTGATGTAGTTACACTTTCCATTTTCTTAACCACCATTACTTACATTCCTTAGTTCCCAATGATGGCATCCTCATTTGTTGTTCTATTGTAGGAGACATTCCTGGTAACGTTGGTTGTCCTCCTGTCCGTCCATCAGCCTCGACGGTGCCTACAGGGTTGGCCTCTAATAGTGTTGATGTTGATATTGATGATGATGAGGAGCCTTATGGGACCGCAAGAGCCATTCATTCTGATGATGACCGCCCCGTTGTTGCATTGAGTCAAGAAGAAATTGAGCTCATCAGGCTCTTTTGTCCCGATCGTGATCCACTAGTTCATGAATTCAGCGATCTCAGTCACTCCCATGGTGCTTATGCAGAAGGAAGAGATGACGAGCTGCTAGAGGCCCCTAAGGCCGGGGACAGCATGGAAATTCGTAAGGGGATCTACAAGGACTTGCCAACATTGAGAAGGTGGTTACAGGAGTATTCTGTGAAACGTAAACGACCGTTCAAGGTCAAGCATTCTTATGTGGAGCGCCGTTACACAGTGGTGTGCGAGAAGGCCGATTGCAATTGGAGGGTCTGTGCACGGAAGCAGAAGGACACGGGAAACTTCAAGATCACCAAAATTGTAGGTCCACATACTTGTGCAGAGAAAGATCTAGAAATGAAGCATCGACAGTTGACCTCTATTCTTATTGCTAGAACGCTATACACAACATTGAAGTGTCAGCCCAATTTGAAAGTGAAGATGATCATGGACATGGCTAAGAAGATATTTGGTTACAAGGTGACGTATGGCAAAGCATGGAGGGCAAAGCAACGTGCATGGAAGATGATATATGGAGACTGGGAGGAGGGCTATGAGAAGCTGCCTGCATTGTTCAATGCAATGAAGGCAGCTAATCCAGGCATGCATTACGAGTACATCCTAAAACCAAATGAATGGAAGAACGGCAGGCAGATATTCTTTTGTGCATTCTGGTGCTTTCCTCAGTGCATCGAGGCCTTTAGGCATTGTCGTCCCGTGCTATCCATTGATGGTACCTTTTCTTCTT
This sequence comes from Saccharum hybrid cultivar R570, assembly GCA_038087645.1. Lineage (NCBI taxonomy): Eukaryota > Viridiplantae > Streptophyta > Magnoliopsida > Poales > Poaceae > Saccharum > Saccharum hybrid cultivar. Next base: position 2,873,938 of record JAQSUU010000410.1, on the reverse strand, counting down.
GGTAAGTATATGGGCACATTGTTGGTAGCCATTTCCTATGACGCCGAGAACGCTCTGGTTCCATTGGCGTTCGCTTTGGTGGAGAGGGAGAACAAAGACAGCTAGGGATGGTTCTTGAGGCTTGTTCGGATACATGTTGTAGGCCCTAGGAGGGAGGTCGGTGTCATATCTGACAGACACCAGGGTATACTCAGTGCTGTACAGGAGCAAATTCCAGGGTATGCACCATTGCACCACCGATGGTGCACTCGGCACCTTGCAGAGAATTTACTCCGGAAGGACGGTACAAAGGACAACTTCCCTCTCTTCGAGGAAGTTGCTCGCATGCTTGAGGTGCCTTTCTTCGAAGAGAAGTTGGAGCAGCTGAAGACGGCAACAAATGCAGAAGGTAGGCAGTGGCTACGTGGATTGATGAGGGAACCTGATAAGTGGACCAGGGCCTATGATGATGGTGGCTAGAGGTATGAGTTTCAGACTAGCAATATGGCGGAGTCATTTAATAGTGTGCTTAAGGGTATATGGGCCATGCCTGTCAATGCTATTGTATCATTTACCTTCTATAGGCTAGTTGCATGGTTCAATGAGAGGCACGCAGCATCATTGGCAGTATAGAGCAAGAATCAGTCATGGGCAAGTAAACCTACAAAGCATCTTGATAAGGCAAAGGAGAGGGCTACCACACATGAGGTTCAATGTTTTGACCATACCACGGGAAAGTACAAGGTCACAGAAAGGGGTGGTACAACCTCTGATGGTGAGGTCCGGCCTTCAAGGGCTTATATTGTGGTTCTTAGTAATTTCTCATGCAAGTGTGGGAGACCAAGGCAGTACCACTTTCCATTCTCATTATATTGCAGCAGCTCAACATCGCAACTTTGCATACGAGAGCAGAATACCAAGGGAGTTCAGTGTTCACTCCCTTCTGCTAACTTGGTCGGCCCATTTCGAGCCTTACCTAGACGAGAGGCAGTGGCCAGAGTACACTGGGCCGAGGTACATTACGGATCCAGGTACATGTTGGGACAAACGTGGAACCAGGAAGAGAACGAGGCACAAGATGGTCATGGACCAGGTGTCCAGTAGAACGAGGCGAGGGAGAGCAAGCCCCCTTTCTTACTGACCCCGAGCAGAATCAATGTGGCAAATGCGGTAGACTTGGGCACAACTCACGTTCATGCCATTGGCCACTTAGTCAAGTGCATTTTACATTCTACCTACAGTTATTGTTAAATAGTTATATATTAATGCATGGTACATATTTGTTCAAATATATATGTATTTGCCGCTTTGCTGAATTGTAAATGCATGGTACTTTATCTGTTTTGCTATCTTATTGTTTATTGACATATGCTTGCTCTTTTGTTAAAGGATGGAGCCGTTCCACCTCCTGGATCCGTTCTACGAGGAGAAGCACCGAGGACGACTCACTGCAGAGGGGGCGGTAATGACTGGAAATTTTTGTTCGTACCTTTCATTTTGTTACTCAAGCATTAAATAAAATAACTTATGGTTGCAGGAACTATCCCCTCTTCGTCCTCGAACCCATGACAAGTTCAATGAGATGCGGTACGATGATAGGTACATGCCTTTGCTTGAGAGGGCTGGCCTAGATGTTGTATCGTATCAGGTTTGCCATGGGTTGCCTCCAATCAATCCCGCGACGATCACAGCTCTGGTTGATAGGTACACACTTTGTCAATACTACATGTGTTCCTAGATCCAATTTATTTTTTGTCGATGATAATACGGCTCGTTCATTGGTTGTGTAGGTGGAGGCCGAAAACCCATAGTTTCCACCTCCCTTCTGGAGAGATGACTGTTACGCTTGAGGACACTCAGAAGTTTCTTGGCTTGAGTGTTAGAGGGCGCCCAGTTATCGGCCACTGTAGGTCTGATGTTGGAGGGATAGAGTGGAGGCCTTCCTCGGGAGACCCCTTCCTCCGGAGGCAACTGGTTTCCGCACCAGTGGGGTGTCTATTACCTGGCTGAGGCAGAGTTTTTCTCATTGTCCGCAAGATGCAAACGAGGAGACAATTACATACTACTGCAGAGCTTGGATATTGCACTTGTTTGGGTGTGTTCTCTTCCCTGACGCGACGGGGGACACCGCGTCATGGATGTACCTCCCCTGCCTCACTGACTGGGACACGGCAGGGGGCTACAGCTGGGCTTCCGGAGTGCTAGCATTCCTGTACCGCCACCTCTGTGAGGTGTGTCGTCGCAGTTCACAGAATGCTTCTATAGGCGGGTGTGTCTACCTTCTGCAGCTTTGGATGTGGTCACGTTTACCTATTGGCCGTCCCGTAGTGGAAGTTCCACGGGAATGGTTTGCAGTAGGCAACCCTCGACACCGACCGACAGTTGCCCATCTTTGGGACCAGGCGAAAGTCCCCTTCAGTAGGACTGCACGTGCCTACGTGCAGTACGCCAACGAGCTCGACACGCTTAGGCCATCAATGGTCAGTCAGTAAGCATTTGGTGTTGTTTAATATGTATGTAGGTTAACTGTTGTAACATACATCCTCTCTGCCTTCTTTTGCAGGTTAATTGGGAGCCATACAACGACAATGAAGTGGTGTTGCTTGGAGTTAGCACCATGTGCAGCGCAGACGAAGACCTGTACAAGATGACGTGCCGCTGATCTGCTTCTACGCTGTTGAGTATCACCTTCCTCATAGGGTTGCACGCCAGTTCGGCTTGAGACAGGAGTGGCCAGTCGAGCCGTATTCTACTTCCGTGGCGTTGCATAAGTAAGTTTCCATACTTACATTCATTTATTTAGCACAAAAAAAAGATGGTGCTGATCTATTATAGATGATATTATCACATCACTAGTCTTATTTTAGAAACCTTAGTTTATAGAAGCAGCAGCACCTCACTGTACAAGCCTTATTTTATAGAAGCAGCAGCACCTCATTGTACAACCTGTTTTTATGGAAGCCTTATTTTACTGCCAATTTAGACAAAAGTACAAGGTTTAAGGAAATGTACTGTCATTGTTAGTTTAAACATTACTGTGATTGTCAGCCATGACAAAGGTACTCGAGTACAGTAATTAGTTTACTGAAACTTTTTTTTTTGGCCCCAAATGTTACAGGCAATTGTCTCACTTGCCACATGCCACTTGTCTCATTCTGTAAGCACAGGTTGTACTGTCCATATAGCGAGATAATTAAATAAGCAATGTATTGCATATATAGGCACATAATAACAGGATAGCATGCTGTCATCCCATTTTTGAATTAGTATACCAGCAGTTGGACCACTTAAATCCAGAGTATAGTTCTTAAGCTTGTCTTCATCCTACATGACATTTTCCTGGTTGTTGCCAATTTCTTTGTCAGCTAGTACTCCTACAACCACAAGTTAATCCAAAGTTACAGTCAATAGATTTGTGCTTCGATTTGGTGATTTGTATTTCATCCTAGTTCTCAAGTGGCAGTATATGATAGTTATTCAAAAAATTTTATATTGTAACCATTGAACACTTTCAGGATTGATCGTCAAAAGCAGAAGAAGACGGTTGAGTTTGACACGCTCCACCATGAGCACATAGAACAGTGGGATCAGTTTCATCAGTGAATCTATACCTTGCAAATAAAATCGCTCCCACAGAGAGAGATCCATCTGGCCTGCTGGTGCAGTAAGAGCATAACCAACTGCCTCACTCAGATCCAATTTCATCTTGGCTAACGTCAGTGAGATGCAAGGCTGGCGTCAGTGAGATGCAAACATCCCTTGATGCATAGAGACTCCAGCGAACCGCACACAACAATTTTGCATCCTTCGATATTATTGATGCTTCTATTCTGCTGGATAACCATAGCTGGCTGTTGCTTATTTGCATCCTTCGATTCGTGCGCTGTCCTTCTGCCTGTTCGGTGCACCATTTTTTTTCAGCTGCTACAGCTGCTTTTGGCTGCTAACCCTTCTCACATAGATACAGTACAAGCAGCTGCTGCGACCTCTTTGCAAATGCCCTTGCTGTTAGCTGTGACTTGTTAGTTATGAGCTGCTACAGCTAGGTATTTACCTACGTGCTACACTGGACCATCCTTACATATGTTTGTGCACTAGCTTACAGAAAGGCTGAATTTTTTGTTTTTATCTTTCTTGTTTTCCTCCGTTAGCTTCTCCATCTTTGTTAGAAAAATACCTTAAAGTATATCTTGTTACTTAAGAACTTTTACTTGGATACACAAGACATGTCATCGTGGCCTGTTATATTGATTCAATAGTTTGCACTTGTACATTGAACTCTACGGTGATCTCTCATTCTAGAAAAATAAGTTTCTGTGATCTATGAATATTATTCACACATCTCTTTTCATGACAGAGGCTGGCACATAGGCTGTGGCGTGCTGCTGCTCGTTGTGGTTGTGGTACTAGCGCTGCTATGGACGTACACGGGCCACAGGAACGACACTGCGACACACCTGTAGGCCTCAGTACTTCTTATGGAGGTACATTGTCATAACTTGTGTTCTTTATTTCAACGCATTTAAATGCTAGTCCTCACTTGATACAATGACTTTTGAGCACACATCACTGAAACGATGTCTACAAGTTCTGGAGGCCAGAGCTCGTCCCGTGCGACTGTGGACACTTTCCAAGGCCACGCAGATGAGGATGACGAGGAAGACGACGATGAGGCCGACGACGGGGGGTATGATGAGCTTGACGAGTCTCAGCTCCACGACGCTCCTTCGACTCAGCCCACACAGGTTGCAGGAACGAGGCGACGTCGTCCGCCTTGCAAGTACACTCCAGGCACCAGCACTCTTGGCCACAAGGGTAAGGCTAAGACTAGAAAGCAGTGACTTCGTATTGTAGGTTGAGAAAATGCTTTCAACTTACATTCGATGCCACATCTATTTGGACTGCATGGTCTATGCTCATTTTGGACTGTATGGACATTATGTAATTGATTCTATGGACTGTATGGATGTTACAGAACTATTATATGCCCTTGGGATGCGGTATTTGGTTTAAGAAATGTTTGTGTCGTATTGTTATATCATTTTATATCTGTGGATGCACCTAAAACAGGGGAAATTCTGGTGAATTTTTTTCCATGAATAAGATGATTGGATTGCAAATACGACTGCACCCGTAAATTATTTGGATCCTGTGGTGTCCAGTCATATCGTACACCATGCTTGTGAATAAATTTATATTAGAGAGCGGAAAAAATCAAATCAAGCAATAGTAAACGGGACACATGAAAAGTAGTCATGCTGTGTGTAGTCCAATCGTGTGGTACACACGATTTGGAGATGAATCTAGGCTTTTCAGAAAAAGGGAACGAATCTAGGGCCTTTGTTTAGATTGAAGATTTTTTCAACCTGATGAATAGTATCACTTTCGTCTTATTTGACAAATATTGTCCAATCGTAGACCAACTAGGCTCAAAAGATTCATCTCGTGATTTTGAACTAAACTGTGTAATTAGATATTTTTTTTACCTACATTTAGTACTCCATGCAAGCGGCTAAAAATTGATATGATGAAGAGAGAGTGAAAAAACTTGAAATTTTGAGGTGATCTAAACATGGCCTAGCTTTTCAGCGATTCATCACTTCATATACATAGTACAGTTATAGCAGCTAGGCTTTTCAGTGATACATCATATCAATGTTGAATAGACTTTTCAGCAAATGAATCTAGCCTCAGTGTCCGTTGAAATAGGCACTCAAGTCATAATAAGTAGGCTTCTTTGGACCTTTTGTAGCACATTACAACGGCTACTACACCTGGCTCCGCCTATATATACACAATGTTGGATGCATGGCTACTCACTTCTAACTAGTATTTCCATTCGTTCAACTACCAATGTCTGGAGGTTCATCAAGAGGGAAAGGAAAAGGGAAGGGAACTCCCTTTCTTTGGGAGGGTTCTCTTGGTTCTGATTTCTTTAAGGAAGCACTTTATGATAGGTTCCCTGTTGAGAGCAAAAGTGATTTCACTAAAGAAGCACCACTGAGAGGATATGATGACCAGAAAGAAGAGTGGCCAAAATGCATGCATGGTGAGGACTGCTTGGTGCAGATGTTCACCGAGGGAATAGATGGAGGTTGTCGCTTCTTCAAATGCCCACGAGCATGGGTAATTGATATTCCTATTTGTTGCATCAATATGTTACTCTTCTACACTTCAACTTACAAGACATACTTATTGCAGTCTTCCTTGTCCGAAGAGAATTGTGGGTTCACCAGGTGGGTCGATCCAAGACCTATTTATCCGCATGCGGAGTACATCTACTACCTGCAGGACCGTATCTTCGAGCTAGAAACGGAAATTAGCAACAGTTACAAGGACGACGAAGATGACGAAACAAAAAGTGCTGCCGGTTCACAGGAGGCACTTTGCAATGATCCATATTGCACCTGCCCCAATCACAAGAACAAGGGGGCCCCGCCACCACCTCCTCCACCACCACCACCAACAATGGGAGGATACTGCGGAGAAGGTGCAACACAGTTTGCTATGTGGCCACACTACTAGCTGAAACCTAACTAATTCATAGCTCACATCCATATGTCCGTTGTTTGGTTAAATTACCTAAGGCATGTTAGGATTAGTCGATACAACTATGTACCCTTGTTTGGTACATGTTCTCACATGCCGTCATTTCATGTGCTTATTGTTGCCTTCAATTACCTAAGGTATGTTAGGTTTACTCCATGACCTTTGTACCCTAGATTGGTACATGTTCTGATATGCCATTTCATGTGTTGTGTGGTGTCAATTATGTAATCCACTAAATCGTTACATTTTATTTGCACTACTTCCACTCGTTTCACTGACTCTGTAATATTGAACTTAATATTATGACTACAAATAATGAAACAATAAACGCATATGATAGGTCCAATAACATTCGAAGTACATGACAACGTACTAAATAACGTAGAACATGCCCTAGGTACGCCCAAACTGAAAGAGCATTACATGACAACACATTGCAAAGTACAACACTAAACAACATTATTCATGAATAAACCATAGAACTAAGAAGTCATGCAAACTACTGAGTGCAACAAGACCACTTTCCCTTCCTCTGGGCATCCGGATTCTCCTCCATCGCTGCCTTCGCTCGGCGTACTCGCTCAAGCTTCTTCTCCCTCTCCTCCCTATACGTAGCAACACGCCTCCTTTCTTCCTCTTCCTTGTGCTCCTTTTTTTGCTTCCTCCTCTCTGCGTCTCTTCTCTAATATCTCTAGACGCTCTGCATCCCACTCCTTCAGGCCTTGTAGAAGATGTCTGTCATCCTCCTTGATCTCAGTGTCGATCCACTGCTCAAAATCACAGAGCGGTGGAGGCGTCTGCAATAAAGGCAATTGTTACCAAACAAGTAAATATGCAATACTTCATATGACAAAAATAATTAATCCAAATTATAGTTTTCTCACAATAAATTGACTGTGGTGCTGTTGCTCTGTAGGCTCCCATGCAAAATTGGGACACATCCAATACCTCTGCCTATAGGTTTCCTCATCTTCAGAAATATCTACCTTGCAAGGATCACCACAAAAGCACATGGGTCTTAGGACACCGCTAGGGATAGTCTTTAGGTCGTGGGGACTTCCGGTCATCCAGCCACAGCTACAATTCAATCAATTTTGTTCTTGTAACCGAAATCAAAGACCAATAAACCCAAAACCTAGGGTTTACCATTTCATGCACAACAATGAACGAATAATGTCAAAATATGCGCAAAGGATACCTTTGTTTGCTAGCTTTTCCACGTCTTGGCATTCTACGATTACATATTACAACTATTAATAATCTCTTCAAAAAACTACTAATGAACCTATGACTACAAAATACACCTAATATAGGTCAAATCAATGCGACAAAAAAGAAGAGGGGAGAGAGTATACCTGGCTCTAGAAGATCTAGGGATCAACTCAAAGTTTTGAAGGTGCAAATAGTTGATTCAAAGAGATTGGAGGGGATGGGGATAGGAGAAACCGAGAGGGAGATGAACAAATGAAAGTTTCGAATGAAACAGGTTGCTCGCGCGGAGGCATATAGCTTCAACGCTCGACGCCGTGATTTGCGGCGTCGAGGGGTCGACGCCGTTCATTATGGCGTCGAGCTCTCTGCCACATCAGCATCCACATCAAATAGGGCTACATAGTTCGACACCGTGATTCATGGTGTCGAGACGTCTTACCTTACGGCGTCGACCCTCAGGGTTCAAAATCGATTTTATGTCACCTAAGGGTCTAAACATGAAAATACTTCAAAAAAGGGCCAAATTGTAAAAATTTCGGTTGAGTTTGGGCCTAGGCCACAAATGAGGCGTGAATTCGATCACCACTAAGGAGATTCGTAATCAAGGATCTTCCACCCGTGTCTTATTTTGTCATTCCAAGAGATGTCTTGCCACCGTATTTTAAGGTGAGTCTGACTCCAGACCCCCGAGCGCTCCCGTGGGGCGACTCGGGGGGCGAACGCCACCGCGCCCTAGGGCCCCCGCCACCCTGCCCTCCCCTCCAGCCGCCGTCGCCGCCCTCCGGCGTGCGGCGGCGGCAGCCCACGCCGGCCCGAAAAAAGGCGCCTGGTGTGTTCTCCCTCCCCCCCAACCCCTCTCTCTCTCTCTCCCACCCCTCCACCTACATGGCCGTCCATGGAGCTTCTCCGGTGGCCTCGCCGGCCGGCGGCCCGGATCCGGCCTCCTCGAGGCTGGATCCGGCCTTCCCCGCGCTGGATCCGTGGCGCCGCGGGATGGACGGGCGGGATCCGGGTGATGCTCGTCGTCCTGGCCGTGCCCTGCTCATTGCGCTGGATCCACTCAGCTCCCTCGATGTCGACTCGCGGATGGCCTCGTGGGCCCGGGTCTGCGGGCAGCTTCGGCGCTTCTCCATGCGGGTGACCGACTGCGGAGGCGGGCCCGGCGCCGGCGCCGCGCATCCAGGTTGAAAGTCCCTAGTTTGGTTTTGGCTAATTGATGAAACCTAGGACTAACCTTTGTATCTAAGTGGATGATTTAGATAAAGGTGGTCATTGCATATGAGATATGACATTGACTCATATGACCAAGATGGTGAAGACCAAGATGAGGCTTGGCTCGATGGACCGGTTGTGAGGGTGAAGGGCAAGTCGAGGCTTCGAAGCGAGGGACCATGCGATGGTGAAGCTTGAGCGAGACTTGGCGCCGACGGACCAATGCAACGGTGAAGAGCAAGTGAAGTCAAGGTCGATGGATCGAGACGGTCATGTGATGATATGAAGTGGATCATATCATTTGGAGAAACAAAATGGGCTCAAGGCAAAGGTATAACCATAGGGCCATTTTGTTTAACACTCAAGACACCATAGAGGGTGTGAGTGGTTTAGGATCGATAGCCGAACTATTAAGAGGGGAAGTCTTATCAGTTATTCGATGCACGGGTGCCACTAGGTGAATTCATGAAGTGCATTGCATGTAGGGCCTAGTGAGCTAATTGGAAAACCTTTGAAAATGATTGAGAAAAAGCTAACACACAAGCACATGGAGTTGTACACTTGATGGTGTTGGCACATTTGCAAAGGTGGCGTTGGTCGCGCTGTGGTTTGCGGGTAGAGAGGGGTTTAGGTTCCTCTCTCCCTCCCGCCGAGCGTGTGAGCGCGGGATTCAGGCGATTTCGGAGAAATGAAATGCCTATTTTCCACTACGCCGAAAGTCGGAAAAGAAACGGAGGCGAACGGGGTCACTGAGGTGACCGGACGCTGCACCGGACGCGGTCACGGTGTGACCGGACGCGTATGGTCAGTTAGCGCGGTATCGGGCGCGCGGGCTAGGGTTTGCAACCGGCGCGTCCGGTCACTCGTGGGACCGGCGCGTCCGGTCTTGCGCCCAGAAGGAACTGAGGTTCACAGAGGATGATCGGGACGCAGGGTGCGTCCGGTCACACGCGATCGGACGCGTCCGATCGTTGAAGGAGCTTACTGGACTCCGACCGGACGCTGGCACTGTCGCGTCCGGTCGTTGCGAGGAGCGCGTCCGGTCGTTGTTTTGCGGGCGCGGGTGCTGTGCGGATCGGCGCGTCCGGTCGTTCGACAGGGGCGTCCGGTCATCGGGACCGGCGCGTCCGGTCGTTTTGAGAGGCGCGTCCGGTCATTGGTTTGACCGTTGGGGTCAGTGACCGTTGGAGGATCTAACGGTCGCATTTGAAATTTGAGGGACACGTGGACGTCGCAGGGCGACCGGACGCGGTTGAGCGCGTCCGGTCAGTTTCGACCGGCGCGTCCGGTCATCCCGAAAAAATGGTCAGTGGAGTGGCAACGGCTCTATTGTTTGGGGTGCTTATAATACTCGTTGGCCGGCCCTTGGGGAGGCCTCTTGGCATTCTAACACTCTTGTGCATCCTTGTGAGCTAGAGCTACTCCTCCCACTCATCTCTCTTGCTTGATTGCAAATCAAAAGTGAGATTGAGTGATCCCAAAGTGCATTGCATAGCTTGAGGGCATCTAGTGGCACTTGTGGGTGGTTTAGCCGGTGGATTTCTTGTTACTCTTGGAGAGTACCGCTCCTAGCTGGCTTGGAGATTGTTGGAGGCGTTGGCAAGAGAAGGTGATTGTTCTTGGCCACCTCCGGTTGTTTGTAAGAGGTTCTTGTGCTTTCCTCGGCGGGACGCCAAAAGCAACTCTATTGGATTACGCGTGTCATTGAGTTACCTCACTTGAGAGTGGTGTCTTGCGGTGCCTTGCGGGGCGTGCCTTGAGGGGCAAGTGACTTGAGGGTCACACCGAGGAACCATCTAAGTGTTGGTCGACACAACCGGTGACGTAGCTTGTCGGTGCACAAGTGAACACCGGGTGAACAAAAATATTGTGTCTCTTGTCTCCCGGTGATTGGTCTCCATATTGTGTTGTTGTCAATATTGATTGATTGTATATCATCTTGGTGATTGGCAACATCTTCACTCCACCGTTGGTATAAGATACACAATCCTATCTCTTGCATTTACTTTTACTAGATTATCTTGTGTAGCTCTAGTAGTAGCCTTTTCTAGTAGTTGTTAGCTTGCTCACTAGTGTAAGTTAGTGACTTAGCACTTGTGTGAACTAGAGATCATAATCTACTAGACTTGTGGATAGGAGGCTTGCATCACAACCTTTGGCTAAGCAAAACTCGCTTTACGCCGTTTGTTATTCTAACAAGTTTGCTTAGTGTTTCTCGTAGAAATTTTTTATAGGCTATTCACCCCCCCTCTAGCCATCTAGGACCTTACAAGTGGTATCGGAGCCATGGTCACCGTTTTAATCAAGGCTTAACATCCTTCGGTGTGAAAAATGGCTCAAATTGTGTTCAATCATGTTGGGGGCAAGCCACCGTTCTTTGATGGTGTTAGTTCTTTTGCTCATTGGAAGAGAAAGATGACAATGTACCTTGGTTCTATTCATGAGAGAGTTTTGCAAGTCACCGAGAATGACTTTGCTATCATTGATCCCGATCATCTCACCGATGAAGATAGAGCAAATAGAACATGCAATAGAATGGCTCTCAATACACTTTACCATGGTATTGACACAAAAGTATTTGAGGGCATCAAGGACTTAGAATTGGCATATGAAGTATGGACAAGGTTGAGTAAAACATATGAGGGCACTAAGGTTGTGAAGAGTGCCAAGCTATATGGGCTCAAGAGTGAGTTTGAGAACTTCAAGAAAAAGGATGATGAAACAATCATTGAAATGTTTCATAGATTGCAAGTAATTGTAAATAATCTCAAGAGCTTAGGGCACAAGACTCAAGACCAAGATTTTTGCCATAAGTTCTTATTGAGCTTACCTAGAAGATTCAAGATGTTGATCATGATGTTGCAAAGAGATGGGCTTGAAGCAATGAAGCCTAATGATTTGCTTGGTGAAGTATTGACCTATGACAAATATGATCAAGATGTTGATGACAAGGAGAAGGTGGAAGATGAGAAGAAGAAGAAGACCGTGGCATTCAAGGCCACCTCCTCCAAAGGCAAAGCTATCATCATAGAAGAAGAGGAAGAAGAAGACAATAATGAAGATGAAGATTACGAAATTGATGATGAGGCATTTGCTTTTGTAGTCAAGAAAATGGGTCACATGTTCATTAAGAGAAGAGGCTTCAAAAAGAGAAATGACAATTTCAAGAGCAATGAGCAACAAAGGAAGTGCTTCAATTGTGATAGCACCGAGCACCTTCAAGCCGATTGTCCCTATGACAAAAAGAAAAACAACAAGAGGGGCAAGTTTGAGAAGAAAAAGAAAGAAGCCAAGATAACATTCAAGAAAGGCAAGAATGGAGTCTATGTGGCCACTTGGGAAAGTGATGATGATGAAGAAGAAGAAGAATCATCCAACAAGGCTTTTGCTTCCATTGCTATCAACAAGAAGCCTTTACTATTTGATTCATCCTCTTCATGCTTCATGGCCAAAGAAGCTAAGGTATTATATGATGAAAGTGATGATGAAAGTGAAATGGAATATGTTCATGATAGTGATAATGATAAATATGATAATGAAAATGATGATGATGATGAACCAACTAAAGAACAACTATATGACTTGTTGCAACAAACTAGAGACATAGCTATTGCCAAGAACAAGGAGTGCAAGAAGCTTTCAATGAAAGTAGCAATACTTGAGAAAGTTCTTGGTGAGCTTAAGACCACTCATGAGAGTCTAGTGGAAGACCATGAGGATCTTGATAAGGCTCATTCCAAGATTGAAAAAGCTCACTCATTGCTACTTGAGCAACAAGCAAAGAAGGAGGTTGTTGTATCATGTGATATAGGTGTTACATGTGATATAATTGATGAATCCTTTAATGAACCTATCATCATGTCAAATACTAACCCTTCTTGTAGCTCTTCATCCACCACCACTAACTCTACCTCCACTACTAGTGATGGTTTCACTTGTGATGTCTCACTAATGGTTGAGAATGAGACTCTCAAGAGAGAGGTGGATGAGCTCACTCACGCCCTAGGCAAGGCCTATGGTGGTGAGGCCCGTTTGCTTAAGTGCTTGGGTAGCCAAAGGTTCTCTCTTAACAAAGAGGGATTGGGCTACACCCCCAAGAAAGGCAAGTCGGCCTTTGCAACTCCAAAGCCTAGCTTTGTGAAGAGCAATGGTCGGTTTTGCAATAGATGCAAGCAAGTTGGGCACCTAGAGCATAATTGCAATAAAAAGAACCAAAGCAAGAACCTTGTTGATGCTATACCTTATGATTCTTGCTATGTGCTTACCAAAGGTGTGAAGGGTGTGCAAGCTAAGTTTGTTGGTACACCCATTGTTGGCCCAAAGAAGAAGGCTATTTGGGTACCAAAGAGCTTAGTTACTAACCTACAAGGACCCAAGCAAAAATGGGTACCTAAGCTTCATTGATTTGCTTGTAGGTCAATTACAAAGCCGGAGGAAGGCATTGGATTATTGATAGTGGGTGCACTCAACACATGACCGGTACATCAAGAATGTTTGACTCAATCAATGACAATAATAGTGGTGTTGATTCTATCATATTTGGCAATAACAAGAAAGGCAAGGTTATTGGCTTGGGCAAGATTGCAATGTCAAATGACATGAGCATCTCAAATGTGTTGCTAGTTGAAAGTTTGGATTTCAATCTTCTATCCGTGGCACAAATATGTGATCTAGGCTACAAATGTATCTTTGGGGTTGATGATATGGAAGTCATTAGTATGGATGGTTCAAATGTGGCATTCAAGGGCTTTAGATATGAGAATCTCTACCTAGTTGACTTCAATGCTAGAGAAACTTCTTTGACAACTTGCTTAGTCTCCAAATCAAGCATGGGTTGGCTTTGGCATAGAAGGCTTGGTCATGTTGGCATGAAACAATTGAAGAAGCTTACAACTCACAATCTTGTCAATGGTTTGAAAGATGTTGAATTTGAGAAGAATAAGATTTGTAGTGCATGTCAAGCCGAGAAGCAAGTTGGAAGCTCACATCCAAAGAAGAGTACAATGAGCACATGCAAAGCATTTGAGTTGATGCACATGGATCTATTTGGACCAACAACATATACAAGCATAGGCGGCAACAAGTATGGCTTTGTCATAGTGGATGACTTCACAAGATTCACATGGGTATTCTTTCTTAGTGACAAAAGTGAAGTGTTTGACACCTTCAAGACATTTCTCACTAGAGTTCACAATGAGTTTGAGATTAGAATCAAGAAAGTGAGAAGTGACAATGGAAGTGAGTTCAAGAATACAAGAATTGAAGAACTTTGTGATCATTATGGAATTGGACATCAATTCTCGGCCAAGTACACTCCACAATTAAATGGCCTAGTTGAGAGGAAGAATAGAACATTGCTTGATATGGCTAGATCAATGCTTCATGAGTATAATGTGAGTCAATCATTTTGGGATGAAGCAATCAATACCGCTTGCTACTATATCAATAGACTATATTGTCATCCATTGCTAGAGAAGACCCCATATGAGTTACTTCATGGAAGAAAGCCCAATATTTCTTACTTTAGGGTGTTTGGTTGCAAATGCTATATCTTGAAGAAGGGCACTAGATTGGGAAAGTTTGACAAAAGATGTGATGAGGGGTTCCTACTTGGTTATTCAACTACAAGCAAAGCTTATAGAGTTTGGAACAACTCAAGTGGCATTCTAGAAGAAGTCCATGATGTGCAATTTGATGAAACCAATGGGTCACAAGATGAAGAAGAGAATCTAGATGATGTTAGTGAAACTCTATTGGTGGAAGCAATGAAGAACATGGACATTGGGGACATTAGAGCAAAGCAAGTTATTGATATTCAAGATGATGATAAAGATCAAGTGCTCAATTCTCCATTCAAGCTAGCTAGTGACTCTCAAGTGCAAGATCAAGGTGCTAGTTCATCTCATCAAGATACATCAAGTGATCAACCAAGCTCAAGCAATCAAGTGCAAGTACTCCAACCACAACATGTTGCAAGAGATCACCCCATTAATAGTATTATTGGTGATATTAGAAGTGGTGTGCAAACAAGATCAAGATTGACTATGTTTTGTGAGCATGCATTATTTGTGTCAACTATAGAACCAAAGAAGATAGAAGAAGCTTTGAGGGATGCCGATTGGATCATGGCTATGCAAGAAGAGCTTAACAATTTTACAAGAAATGATGTTTGGGAGATGGTAGAAAGGCCAAATGACTACAATGTGATTGGAACCAAGTGGGTGTTCAAAAACAAGCAAGATCAAGATGGCATTGTAGTGAGAAACAAAGCAAGACTAGTTGCTCAAGGTTACACTCAAGTTGAAGGTCTTGACTATGATGAGACATATGCTCCCGTGGCAAGATTGGAGGCAATAAGGATTCTATTGGCTTATGCTTGTGCACACAATATCAAACTATATCAAATGGATGTCAAAAGTGCATTTCTCAATGGGATCATCAATGAGTTAGTATTTGCTGAGCAACCGCCCGGATTTGAAGATGACAAGAAACCCAACCATGTTTACAAGTTGAAGAAGGCTTTATATGGCTTAAAGCAAGCACCTAGAGCATGGTATGAGAGGCTAAGGGATTTCCTTCTCTCTAAGGGATTCAAAATGGGCAAGGTTGATACTACTCTATTCACCAAGAAGATTGGAAATGATCTATTCATAGTGCAAATATATGTTGATGACATCATCTTTGGATCAACCGATCAAGCTTATTGTGAAGAATTTGGTGCTATGATGGCCAAAGAGTTTGAAATGTCTATGATTGGTGAACTTAGCTACTTCCTTGGTCTCCAAGTCAAGCAATTGAAGAATGGAACATTTGTGAGTCAAGGGAAATACATAAGGGACATGTTGAAGAAGTTTGGAATGCAAGATGCAAAGCCAATTTCAACTCCAATGGGCACAAATGGCAATTTGGATAGTGATCTTGATGGCAAAATGGTGAATCAAAAGGAATATCGGTCTTTGATTGGAAGTCTACTCTATGTCACCGCATCAAGGCCGGATGTCATGTTTAGTGTTTGCATGTGTGCTAGATATCAAGCCTCACCTAGAGAAAGTCATCTCACGGCTGCAAAAAGAATATTGAGGTACTTGAAGCAAACAAGAAATGTTGGACTATGGTATCCCAAGGGGTCAAAGTTTGAATTGATTGGATATTCGGACTCCGACTATGGGGGTTGCAAGATCAATAGGAAAAGCACAAGTGGCACATGTCAATTACTTGGAAGATCACTTGTGTCATGGTCCTCAAAGAAACAAAATAGTGTGGCAATCTCTACCGCCGAAGCCGAATATGTGAGTGCGGGGAGTTGTTGTGCACAATTGCTATGGATGAAATCAACTTTGAAGGATTATGGCCTCAACTTCAAGAATGTGCCGTTGCTATGTGATAATGAGAGTGCAATCAAGATGATACAAAACCCGGTTCAACATGGAAGAACAAAGCATATTGACATAAGGCATCATTTCATTAGAGATCATCAACAAAAGGGAGATATTGCCATTGAAAGTGTTGGCACCGATGATCAACTTGCCGATATTCTCACTAAGCCACTTGATGAAAAGAGGTTTTACAAGCTAAGGAATGAATTGAACATTCTTGATTTCTCAAACATGAGTTGAATGCACCCCACTCACTTATTGACATGCCTCTCCTTCGACAATGCAAGGTAAAATTGATTGACATGTCTTTCATCCTATGCTAAGGACTTGATAGAGCATGTAGACATAATAAGTGGTACGCATAAGCATTCATGATAAATCAAATGAATTTGATGGATATATATTACCACTATTGCTTCTATGCTTATTTTGATCTAGTGGTGGCATATGATATGTTTGTGAGCTTGTAAACCTAGTGTTGAATCTAGAAGATTTGCTATAAGTGTTTAATTCAACATAGGCAAGATAACCCTTATTTTGAGGAGTGAAGAAGCTTGTCTTTGGTTCAAATCGAATTAAATATCTTTGGAAAGTATTCTAGGTTAAACCAAATTTGATAAATTTTTAACCTTACATATGGTATCGAATTAATTTCAATCTACTCCATCAAATACTTTTCCTTCTCTCCACAATTTGATCCCCTTTTTGGGTAAGTTGTTGACAAAGGGGGAGAGAAAAAGATGATTCAACTTGATAAAGGGGTAAATAAAATTTATGATGAGAAAAAGATGATTCAACTTGATAAAAGGGTAAATAAAATTTGTTGATGCACACAAGTAGGGGGAGCAAGCTCATAAACAAAGTTGTTGCATTTGTTTGTGCATTCTCATATGACTTGCTCATTGCACATGTATTTAAATTCAATATACATGCTTGTGTGGTGCAATGCTAGTATAGAAATTGGATGATGAAATGATCTACTAGCATGCATAGGAATAGTTTACATGTGGTATCTAGACTTGCCTAAAGCTTTACAAGTGGTTAGCTTTACAAGTGGTCCAAGAACCTTTACATATAATGTTGATCTCACGGGGTTCTTGAGTTTTGATGGATGTCTAGTTACTTCATGATGCTAAGGATGGTGTAAAAGGCAACTCCGATTGGTATCACGCTTCAAAGGTCCATTTCTTACACCATAGCATCATTTTGGTAGAATTACTCTCCCAACATTTCTATCCATGCATATGTGCAAAGCTTTCAATCCAAACTCTATGCACATATGTAGGGGGAGCTAATGCTACCAAAACCGAGCTTGTGATAATTGTCCAAACTTTACTTATGAGCAAAATGATTGGACAAGTATGACAAGTTTAAAACTTTTATTATCAAAATCATCTTTGTGAGGGTTGTCATCAATTACCAAAAAGGGGAGATTGAAAGTCCCTAGTTTGGTTTTGGCTAATTGATGAAACCTAGGACTAACCTTTGTATCTAAGTGGATGATTTAGATAAAGGTGGTCATTGCATATGAGACATGACATTGACTCATATGACCAAGATGGTGAAGACCAAGATGAGGCTTGGCTCGATGGACCGGTTGTGAGGGTGAAGGGCAAGTCGAGGCTTCGAAGCGAGGGACCATGCGATGGTGAAGCTTGAGCGAGACTTGGCGCCGACGGACCAATGCAACGGTGAAGAGCAAGTGAAGTCAAGGTCGATGGATCGAGACGGTCATGTGATGATATGAAGTGGATCATATCATTTGGAGAAACAAAATGGGCTCAAGGCAAAGGTATAACCATAGGGCCATTTTGTTTAACACTCAAGACACCATAGAGGGTGTGAGTGGTTTAGGATCGATAGCCGAACTATTAAGAGGGGAAGTCTTATCAGTTATTCGATGCACGGGTGCCACTAGGTGAATTCATGAAGTGCATTGCATGTAGGGTCTAGTGAGCTAATTGGAAAACCTTTGAAAATGATTGAGAAAAAGCTAACACACAAGCACATGGAGTTGTACACTTGATGGTGTTGGCACATTTGCAAAGGTGGCGTTGGTCGCGCTGTGGTTTGCGGGTAGAGAGGGGTTTGGGTTCCTCTCTCCCTCCCGCCGAGCGTGTGAGCGCGGGATTCAGGCGATTTCGGGGAAATGAAATGCCTATTTTCCACTACGCCGAAAGTCGGAAAAGAAACGGAGGCGAACGGGGTCACTGAGGTGACCGGACGCTGCACCGGACGCGGTCACGGTGTGACCGGACGCGTATGGTCAGTTAGCGCGGTATCGAGCGCGCGGGCTAGGGTTTGCAACCGGCGCGTCCGGTCACTCGTGGGACCGGCGCGTCCGGTCTTGCGCCCAGAAGGAACTGAGGTTCACAGAGGACGATCGGACGCAGGGTGCGTCCGGTCACACGCGATCGGACGCGTCCGATCGTTGAAGGAGCTTACTGGACTCCGACCGGACGCTGGCACTGTCGCGTCCGGTCGTTGTGAGGAGCGCGTCCGGTCGTTGTTTTGCGGGCGCGGGTGCTGTGCGGATCGGCGCGTCCGGTCGTTCGACAGGGGCGTCCGGTCATCGGGACCGGCGCGTCCGGTCGTTTTGAGAGGCGCGTCCGGTCATTGGTTTGACCGTTGGGGTCAGTGACCGTTGGAGGATCTAACGGTCGCATTTGAAATTTGAGGGACACGTGGACGTCGCAGGGCGACCGGACGCGGTTGAGCGCGTCCGGTCAGTTTCGACCGGCGCGTCCGGTCATCCCAAAAAAACGGTCAGTGGAGTGGCAACGGCTCTATTTGTTTGGGGTGCTTATAAATACTCGTTGGCCGGCCCTTGGGGAGGCCTCTTGGCATTTCTAACACTCTTGTGCATCCTTTGAGCTAGAGCTACTCCTCCCACTCATCTCTCTTGCTTGATTGCAAATCAAAAGTGAGATTGAGTGATCCCAAAGTGCATTGCATAGCTTGAGGGCATCTAGTGGCACTTGTGGGTGGTTTAGCCGGTGGATTTCTTGTTACTCTTGGAGAGTACCGCTCCTAGCTGGCTTGGAGATTGTTGGAGGCGTTGGCAAGAGAAGGTGATTGTTCTTGGCCACCTCCAGTTGTTTGTAAGAGGTTCTTGTGCTTTCCTCGGCGGGACGCCAAAAGCAACTCTATTGGATTGCGCGTGTCATTGAGTTACCTCACTTGAGAGTGGTGTCTTGCGGTGCCTTGCGGGGCGTGCCTTGAGGGGCAAGTGACTTGAGGGTCACACCGAGGAACCATCTAAGTGTTGGTCGACACAACCGGTGACGTAGCTTGTCGGTGCACAAGTGAACACCGGGTGAACAAAAATATTGTGTCTCTTGTCTCCCGGTGATTGGTCTCCATATTGTGTTGTTGTCAATATTGATTGATTGTATATCATCTTGGTGATTGGCAACATCTTCACTCCACCGTTGGTATAAGATACACAATCCTATCTCTTGCATTTACTTTTACTAGATTATCTTGTGTAGCTCTAGTAGTAGCCTTTTCTAGTAGTTGTTAGCTTGCTCACTAGTGTAAGTTAGTGACTTAGCACTTGTGTGAACTAGAGATCATAATCTACTAGACTTGTGGATAGGAGGCTTGCATCACAACCTTTGGCTAAGCAAAACTCGCTTTACGCCGTTTGTTATTCTAACAAGTTTGCTTAGTGTTTCTCGTAGAAATTTTTTATAGGCTATTCACCCCCCCTCTAGCCATCTAGGACCTTACACAGGTGCCCGACACCAACTGCTCCTTCTGCCCATGGGAGGACGCGGACGAGGATATGGCGCCCCCATCGTCGTTCGTGCCATGCAGTCGGGGATGGGGCGGTGTTGTAGGGAGGGGGGGCTCGTTCCTCGGCCGCCTGCAGCCGTTCCTTGGCCCTCTTCGGAAGCTAGGGCGGCCTGGCCGGCGCTCTTCGGTAGCTGGGGCGGCCTGGGCGGCCTTGTCTCTGGCGGCTAATGGCCTGTGGCGCCGGCGGCCAGCGGGCTGCTTGCCAGTGCGGTGGTCAAGGGTACTACAGTGGCTGGCGTCCATGGATGAAAGAAGCTGGGTGAAAACTCTGTTCGGTTCTTCTAGGCCGGCGGCGATGGCGTTGCTTGCGTCATATACCTCCATGGAGGCGTCGTCGAAGCTTCTTCATCTAGAGCAGGCTGGGGACGAAAGTCCTTCTCGGTGCTCATACCAGCGTGTTGGCGTCTACGGATGTCAAGATCCTTCTTGAAGGCATCGCTGGAGCACTACTGTGGTTGCCCTCTACCCCCGCTGGTGCATCGACTCGTGGCCCCGCCTTGCCGCCGGCTGCGGTGAAGCTTCTCTCTGTGCCTGCTTGCGCCGATGTGTGTTCCTTTGCAATGGTTTGTCTTGCAGCTTTTGACCTCGCCGACGCCACTAGCGGATGCTTTGCCGCTATCGTTCTCTCCTTTGGCGGATGCTTGGCCGCCGTGGTCGTTGGCCGCCCCCTTGGTAGATGCTTTGCTGCTGAGGGTGCGACGACCAACCCCCCCTTCGGATGCCTTGCCGTTGGGGACGTTTCTCCCGACGGATGCTTGGCCATCTGTGGAAGCTTGCTCTTTGACCCCCTCTTTGGTAGATGTTTTGCTACCGAGAGTGAGTTGGTTCATTTCTTGGCGGATGCTTTGCTGCCCTGGTCGCTTGGTTCGTTGGCGGATGCTTTGCCGCCATGGTCGCTCGGTTCGTTGGCGGATGCTTTGTCGCCGTTGCTCTTTCTTTGGGTGGATGCTTCGCCACCACGGCTTGGTCTTTTGCGCAGGAAACCATTGCATTCTTTTTATCGCAGGCACAGTGGCAGGTCTAGGGTGTTGAGGGCGGTCGCTCTCTTTTTGTATCTTTTAGTGTTCCTATGTTTATCCCAAATTACTCACTACTATCTTGGTGGTTTGTAATCTGCGCTATGAGAGTTCTCTCATAGCTGACTTGTAATTCACTCTTCTTAATGAAAAACGGGCTATATTCCCTGATCGCGAAAAAATGTCTTGCCGCCGTGACGCCATGCGTGTGCTTAATAAGGATACTTTTTTTTTTCCTTTTTTTTGGTCCCGGTGACCTCCCGTCCAAGGTTAGCATCTTGAGAGTTTAGGACATCATTAAAGATACCTTAAGAGACAAGCTCAAAAACCTGAAAAAATGGATTTTGATTTTTGAGAGTCCAGAGACCCGAATAACACTCCCATGCGAGTCGAGGGATTGGATGGACAATATCCTTCAAATTGAGGTGCATAATAAACAATAAGTCCCTGAGCAGATGGAGTGGATCTTGCATGTCATGTCACATCACAGATTCGGGGCGTGTTTAGATGTGAAAATTTTTGAGAAAAAGTTCGTGTAGCACTTTTCGTTGTTATTTGGTAAAATTTGTCTAACCATGGATGTTATACGGTGCTGAGTGTTGGCCTACAAAAAGGCGACATGTCCAGCAATGAGTGTAGCAGAGATGCGTATGTTGCGTTGGTGTTGTGGGCACACAAGGAGGGATAGAGTCCAGAACGACGATATTCGGGATAGGGTTGGGGTGGCTCCAATTGAGGAGAAATTGATTCAACATCGGTTGAGATGGTTTGGACATGTCCAACGGAGGCCTCCTGAGGCGCCGGTGCGTAGTGGAGTTCTAAAGCGAGCCGATAATGTAAAAAGCGGTAGAGGTCGACCTAAACTAACTTGGGACGAGTCCGTTAAGAGAGATCTTAAGGAGTGGAATATCCCTAAGGATTTAGCTATGGATAGGAGCGCTTGGAGATTGGCAATCAACGTGCCTGAACCGTGACCTCTTTTTGTCTTGTGCTCTTTTTGTCCCTTTATGTGTCTCCCTGTTTTCTCGTCTCTTTTGGGTTTTATTTCTAGCCTACCCCAACTTGCTTGGAACAAAAGGCTATGTTGTTGTTGTCGTCGTCTAACCATGGACTAACTAGGCTCAAAAGATTCGTCTCGACATTTACAGATAAACTGTGCAATTAGTTATTTTTTTATCTATATTTAATGCTTCATGCATACATTCAAAGATTCGATGTGACAGTTACTATGCCAAAAAAAAAATTTTACCTCTTTTTGATATCTAAACACGGCCTCGTATGGACTACTATTGCAAGCTGAGCAGTTAATACGCCGAAACCTCTTGGCGGCGGCCCTGGATTACGGAGTACAGTACTATGGGCCTGTTTAGTTGTAATTTTTTTTTTTGCAAAACAACACGGTAGTAAATTTCATTGTTATTTGGCAATTAGTGTCCAATTATGGTTTAATTAGGCTTAAAAGATTGGTCTCGTCCATTTCGTCTAAACTGTATAATTAGTTTTATTTTTTTATCTATATTTAATGTTTCATGTATGTGTCAAAGATTCGATGTGATGGAAAATCTGAAAAATTTTGCAAAATTTATTGGGAGGGCCTACGTACGTATGCAAGTGAAGTGAAGCGGACCCATGTGTATCCGCGATCCACCAGTACATGGGCCGGGCCTCGTTTAGTTCGCGAAATATTTTAGAAAATGATACTGTAGCACTTTCGTTGTTATTTAATAATTAGTGTTCAATCATGGTCTAATTAGGCTTAAAAAGATTCGTCTCGTGAATTTCGTCTAAACTGTATAATTTGTTTTATTTTTTATCTATATTTAATGCTTCATGTATACGTCTAAAGATTTGATGTGACGAAAAATCTTTAAAAAATTTGCAAAATTTTGGGGCCCATATCCATATTCGCGTGCCATTAAAGAGCGCGCGGCTGTGGAGTGAAGCTGTGTGCTCTGCGTGGCTTGCTTGCCTACCTTACCTGCCTTGCCATGTTGTTGCATGATTCTTTGCCATTGGCGCGTAGGCGTAGATACATGCCATGCCAGGCAGGTGCAGGAGCAGGACCGGCAGCAGTACGCGGGGTGTACATGCGTCATGCGTCCGGCGTCCGGGAGGGACTTGGGACTGGTCCTGCTTCAACCGCAACACTGTCCGACTATCCATTCAAGTGAAGAAGAGCTGTGGGGGTGTAGGGTACTGGCGTACTGCTAGTGCTAGCTGTACTGCCGTAGCCCAGAGAGAGAGGCCGCCATGTGTCACATTGCGATCCTTGGTAGGATTCATAGGATGCAATGCAATGCAACGATTAGGCGGTCGTAGCGCGTGCTGACGCAGCCAACTGAACCGTGGGCTGGCATCGTGGTTCCCGTGTAAAATAGAAAACTAAAGGAGATCGAAACGCTATCTGTTCGCGTAACGGAAGGAGATAATGTGCGCTCGCGTCCTCGCCGCAATCCCCCGTCGTGTCCCATCCGCCGGCCCCCAACGCACCCCCTTCGCTGGCCCGTAGTCTGAGAAGGATGCAAGACAGCAGAAGGCGAGGAGGAGACACCAAGGTGAGGTAATAGAAAGTAAAGAGAGATGGAATACCCGATCTAATTTTAAAATATCTAGACACAAAAATTGTAATATACATCTAAAGACAGATGAAACATATAAAACATGCGTCTGAAACACTTGCAAAAGCACATGAAAAACACTTGAAAACAATTACAACGCATACGCAACATCCAGATAAAAATGCTTGCAACATATGTGTAAAACATATGCAACATCCAGATAAACACACTTGCAACATACGTCTGAAAAAACAGATGAAAATTGGGAACAGACGTTTGCAACGTACGTGTACAACCATCGCTACATATGCAACATCCCGATCTACTTTTGCAATATCCATACGAAACCCTTGCAACATACCTCTGAGACATATGAAACAATTGAAACATACGCTTGCAACGTGCGCTTTTAGCGCAAGCGCAATGTCACCTTGCTGTTTGGACAAATGGAGCTCGTCGTTGTGGAGCTCGACACCGGCACGGAGCTCGATGCCACGGAGTGCGCGGAGGTCGCTGGTGCAGAGCTCGGCGACGGCATGAACCTCGGCAGTGGCCGCGGCAGGTGGATGGAGCGTAGCCGCGTAGGAAGGCGCGAGCGGGGGGGGGGGGAGGGGGGGGGGGACGGCTCGGGCTCGGGCGACGCCGCGAGCAGCACGGACATTTTGTTTGTATTTGGTAATAATTGTTCAACCGTTGACTAATTAGGCTCAAAAAGTTCGTCTCGCAAAGTATAACCAAATTGTGTAATTAGTTTTGATTTCATCTATATTTAATACTCCATGCATGTATCATAAGTTTAATGTAACGGGGAATTTTCTTTTGAGAAGGACGGGTTCGCAAAAAGAGAGAGAAAGGGTGGTGAAGAACACCTTTCCCACCGGAGATAGCAGTAGTGCCATAAAAATCCTTTGCGCCTTTTGCTGGAAAAGGCAGGTGCGCATGAAAATGAAATCCTTTTCAACCCCACGAAGGCACTAACTGACAGTACCCAAGCAATTGGAGTATGAACGTTCACTGACAGCGACGCTACACCAGCAGCTCCATGGCAGATTCTCACGCTCGGCTCCCTTTTCCGCCGTTTCTGCACCACAGCCAGTTCAGTCTGGATATTTGCTGCGACTTTGGCTTCGGCGTGGGGTACAGAGGATGCAAACTGCAGGGGGAACGACCGAACGAGCCGAGCGTCCGGTGACGGTGATCGGTGAGACGTGACGACTCGTCGCGCTCGCGCCAGCGGCGACAGTGTTCCTACCGTTTCCAGCAGCTTTGCAATTGTATATGGTCCATGGATGATGCATGCATATATATCAGCAAAAGCATGGACCGACGGAAGAAGCGTACGTCCACACGCGAGAGAGATATATGGAAAGTGACTGCCGATCGAGTCGCCAATAATCTTCTTCATCATTCTCCGCTGTGGGACGAAATGAAACCGCACTGTTGAGGATCGGATGATATAGCACGCATATCGGACCATTTCTTTGTTTGCTTCCCTATATGCTACTGAATGTACACTGTATATTAAATCAATCCATTTCAAATTATAAGACTTTTTTGAGTTTTTTAGATTCATAGTCTTTGTCTATATACTTAGATATAGTCTAGATACCTAATAAAAGCAATTTATTTATAAAAGTTAAAACGTCTTATAATTTAGAAAGAAACGAGTAAAAAGTAATCCATACCTTGCTGGGGGAAACAACAAGCAATCAAGCGCGCTCGATAAGTCGATATACCATACCAACAGTGAGACATGGTACGGGAGACGGCGGCACCGGTATATATACCATTCTTTTTCATTTATCTGTTGAGTGCATTGTCCATTTGCCTTTGGTGAGAGCGAGAGAGTACGAGCCTATGTGGTACAACTCAGCTTTACCAGTGAAGCGGATTTTGGGAAAACCGTGCCTGTGAGAGGAAGATGACAACAGTTTTTAGGAAGATATTGTTTCATTAGGCGTGTTTGGTATAAGCTGAAAAAAAAACTTTGTAAAATTAGGGCAAAAGTCCTACCAGGTCCTACCTCTTTCCATCCCTCCGGTGTCCACCCAAGGACAAGGAGGTGTGCAGTAGGGTGACACTTCCTTTTCCCTGGATACAAAATTGTATTTGGGCTTGGGCGCGTTCATGGCTCCTGCACATATGTCTCTTGGCACCATTCCATATGAAAAATCTCCACTTGATCTTGATGTAGCAGTACAATCCATATTCCTTGTGAAAATGAAACCTAGTACGAAACACGAATCAATATATATACTATATAATTCCCAGCTGGGCCACACGCTCCCTTTCCAACAATCAAATTACGCGCGTTTTAATCCCAGTCCGACAAGTACTTTTCACCGCCCACCTGCCTCCAACATGGCACTGCACATGGCTCACTCCGAGGAAAGCTGCAATTTCTTTTTATAATGACGTGAACCGGTCGTCCGGGCGCCAGACGCACTCAACCCGCGCGCCAGGCTATCTGCAACGACATTACTCAAAATACAAGTCCATTTCACGTTTGGGTTGCGCTTTAGGTAAAGGGTTCCGTACCTATTTTTGATCTTCTCTAACAACATGATCTAAAATAGAACCGTTTCTGCAAATGGATCTCCAGAAGAGATGATACTCATATTTAGGTTGTGCATTTGCTGTAACCTAAAATGAGTCTCGTATATAGGTACTCTGTTGGAGGGTGATATAGTACCATTTGAGACCCATTTTGGGTATGGGTGCCCATATGGGGCATACTGTCTCCAACAACGGCTATCCAAAATACAAGACTCATTTCACGTTTGATAGCGCTATAGGCAAAGGGTTCAATACCCAATTTTGGTCGTCTCCAGCAATAAGACCCAAAAGAGAACCATTTCTGCAAATGGGTCTCCAGGAGAGAGGATACTCAAATTTGGGTTATACCTCTTCTGACACCTAAAATGAGTCTTCCATACAGGTATTCTGTTGGAGGCTATAGGTATTCTGTTGGAAACTCATTTTGGGTTTAGGTCTCCTGATGGGTCACTTGTTGGAGACAGCCTTATCCCATCGCGAACGCACCTGATCGCGTGACGTACCAACCCACCCGTGCCGTACGCCGCTCCCGCACTCATTCCTTATCCTCTCGACTGCTCACTCCCGCTCGCCGAAATGGACGCCGCACACTGCACCTCGCTGTCGCTCCCGCCCGCCCCTCCCTCCCTCCCCTCTGCGTGACCTCCATGCAACCCCGCGCTCCCAGCGATCCCGTCCTGCTCCCCCACCGGAGACGACGGCAGCGGCTCCGACAGGTAGGTCGGTTCTTTTTCTGGATCTGAGCGCTCCTCCTCCTCCTCCTTTGGATCTGAGCGCTCCTCCTCCTCTGGATCTGAGCCCTCCTCTTCCTCTTCTGGATCTGAGGGACGCGGTAGTGGCTAGGGTTCTGGCAAGCTATGGGTCCTATTCCCTCCTGCCTCCGGTGACCTCGAAGGTGATGGGCTATTGGTGTTTTGTATGCTTTTTTGTCGTTGTTTCTCCCGTGTTGCACTGAGTGTTTTGGGATGTTTTAACAGATGATTTTTGAATGTTACAATAGGATTTTTGGGTCGTTGCAACAAATATTTTTCCGATGTTGTAGTACTACTGCTTGAGATGTTAGTATGTTACAGTACATAATTTTTGATATTGCAGCACATAATTTTTGATGTTGCAGTAGATATTTTTTTGATGTTGCGGTATATGTTTTTTTGATGTTGCAGTACATATTTTTTGATATTGCAGTATATGTTTTCGATGTTGCAGTACATATTTTTTTAATGTTGCAGTACATATTTTCTTTGTTGCAATACATATTTTTCGATGTTGTAGGGCATGTTTTTCAATGTTGCACTATATATTTTTTCGATGTTGTAGGATTTACAACCCGATGTTGCACTACATAGTTTTTTCATATGTTTTGCAATGTTGCAGTTGAAGTGTTTCATGCTCTTTGGGGACAGGGGTGCGGTGGGGAAACGAGGTGCGTTGGGGAACGGGGGACAGAGGCGCGGTGGGGAGCGGAGGATAGGGGTGGGTCCCATTCTATTCCATTCCGTGCGTGGGGGGCAGGCGGGGTCCTGTAAGGGACCAGCGTCCGGACACACTCACGTGCCGGATGTGCGAGCGCTAGAATCACCGATTTTTTCTCTCTTTTTTTTACTTATTAATCTATTGGTCACGAGTCCCCTTCCGTTTTCATCGAGCATAATTCACAGTTTCGTGGGAACGGGAAGTGGCACAACTTCGCGGAGTCCGTTCATTTAGCAATAATACACTAACTAAGGTCATGTTTGATGCCATGACAGCTAGTAATAGTTAGCTAGCTAATAGTTCAAGCCAATATTAACAAGTTAACTAATTTGTTATTAGTTAGGGCCTGTTTGGATCTCATCCTCTAAACTTTAGAGCTTTAAAAAAACTTTAGAGCACTTTAGCTCACTTTTGAGGTCTAAAGCTCTAATGTGAGGTGAGATAAAGTTTAGAGTTAATTTTAAACCACCTGTTTGGAGCTTTAGCTCTAAAGTTTAGAAGTCTAGAGTTTAGAGGTGTGGATCCAAACATGCTAAGTATTAGCTATTTGTCGTTTGAGTTCACCGGCTAATAAAAAGCGGCTGCACTCGTGTTTTTGTCTATAATAATTCTATTTTTGTTTCTCTTCTTTGTTTGTTATTGGTACAACATGCAGATATAGCTAGGCAGGAGGGCAAAACTGCATTTTTGGGTACAGCTATCTGGTGAGGTAGTACTCGTTAGCTAGGTAACCAACTACTGTATTAATTAGCTGATTTGTTAGCCGTGTCTGTTTGTTAGCGAGGTACTGTTGAGCGGTCGTGTTCTTCGCTTGTATATGCGCGTGGCGCATACACCTGGAGATGTGGACGACGGAAAACGTACTCCTCAGTCCTCAGTGATGATGAGAGCGACGTTAGCGACACTACTCCTACCGTTTTGCAGCAGCTAGCTACCTTGTTTGATAATTAAGTACACAAGAACCATGGCCGGAAACATCCAAATGAAGCGGGACATTGATTTCCAGAACAACCACCAAAACAAAAAAAGAGCACTCATCATTCGTAATCCTAGGTGGTTACCACATCAATTGCTCTTGCATGTCCCGTGCAATGCATTACGCGTGCTACACAGCTTCTTCACATGAGTGACCGTGCATTCATCTGTTCTCCATGCTAGGGGCAAAAAAAAAAAGAAAAAGAAGAAGAAGAAGAAATACGTAGAACACATAGACGTGCATACGTACTGTTGTGTCACGATGGTAGTAACAGAGAGTCCCCAATCGCATGCATGGCCATCGTACGCAACGCAACCCGTGATGGCCGAGCCGGTCGGACGGCTTGCAGTTGCAGGGCTACACGTACGCCGGCCACCGGCCAGCGTGCTTGTTTGCTCATCATCATATAGAAAGCGCCGGCCGGCACACGGCTGATATATATGATCCAGCCGCCATCGGGCCCGCGGGACAGCAACCAGCAGGATCGATCGAGCTCGTCACGGGACGAGATACCCTAATGATTTGTACCATTTGGATGTCGACAACTTGCACGCCAATGCCAATATGTCATGCGTGCTCGATCACAGTGTGACAGTGGCATCAGTTGGTGCGACGACGTGCGACCGAGCGTCACTACTCGATCACTAGTGGCGGGCCATCATTTTTTTCTTCTTCTTCTAGTAGCACAGTGTTAGGATTAGTGCTCGCGGACGTGGAGTAACGGCGGCGCCGGCCGGCCTCCCCATGACGACTTCCGGTTGGTGAGTGGTGACCACGCCATGGATGTCAAAGCAAGGCGCTGGCGCACTAGCAGAGACGAGAAGGAGGAGAAGAAGATGCTTTCCTTCGCTTCGCCATGCGATCGTCTTGTTGTCCAATGCAAGCACAGGATCTCACATTACCAGCGCATGTTATCCTTTGCTTTGTACAGATCGACAGGTAGATACAGATGTACAAAAAAGGTTGATCCTTGTGACGTCAACACAGGAAGAACACAACAGAGAAAAAGACATCCTTTTTGCTCTCTCGGAGTCAGAGAGAATAATCTTCACTCTGATCCGTGAGACCGTGGCCTGTAATTAGGAATTATTTCCAAGCTCAACAAAAGGTAGTGGGTAGGGGGAGGGGAAAGCTGGCGTTTTGAGCTTTTGATCCAGCTGCAGCTCGAGGAGGACGACAATGGCTGAGCTAGCTGAACTAAACGAACGAATGAATCATGTGATTTCTGAATTATGATCGAGAGAAAATGTATGTAATGTAACAAATGGAGGCTGGCTTTGATGATCATCTGGACTCTGCAGTCCATTGCTGCTACTAAAATTCTATGTACGCATCAATACATACATTTGCTGTTTCTTCTTTTCGCGTTCGAGATCGACAAGGATTCAGAAGAAAAAACTCTACCTTGTACCCCCGCCGCTCGCCGCCGGCCGGCCAGGCTCAGGTAGTCAGGTGTCACCTGGCGTCGCCGGCGGTGCTGCTGAACCCGATGTCATGGCCGCCCCTGCGCAGCGTGCTGGTGAGCGACGACGAGCTGAGCGAGTCAGCGGACGACGAGTCGTCCGACAGGGCGGCGAGCCCCAGCAAGGCGTTGTAGTCCGACACGCTGTCCTGCAGGCTGAGCAGCAGCTGCTGGTTGTTGGCGCTGCCGCCGAGGCTCATGGACGGCCTGCCGGCCGGAACGAACGGCGGGTCCGCCTCCCCGCCCAGCACCTGCACCACGCCGCGCATCCCGGGACGCAGCGCGGGCTCCGGGCTGGAGCACGCCAGCCCCACCAGCAGCGCGCGCCGCGCCTCGTTCTCGTCGAACTCCCCGCCCAGCCGCGGGTCCATGGCCTCCAGCAGCCGCGCATCCCCGTGCAGGCTCCACACCCACTCCACCAGGTTGTTGCAGCACCTGCCGCCGCCGTCGGTCGTCGTCCCGATCGGCCGCCGCCCGCACGCCACCTCCAGCGCCAGCGCGCCGAAGCTGAACACGTCGGTGCACTCGGTGGCGCGACCCGTCAGGAGGTACTCGGGCGCCAGGTACCCCATGGTGCCGGCCGCCGCCGTCGCGTCGGGGGACTCGCCGTGCTCCGCCTGCCGCGCCAGCCCGAAGTCGCCCAGCCGCGCGCGGTAGGCCTCGTCCAGCATCACGTTGCTGGACTTGACGTCGCGGTGGATCACGCGCCGCTCGCACTCGTGGTGGAGGTACGCCAGCGCCGACGCCACGCCCATCAGGATCTCGCGCCGGTGGTGCCACGGCAGCACGGGGGCCGAGGCGTCGAACAGCGCCTTGTCCAGGCTGCCGTTGCGCATGTAGTCGTAGACCAGCAGGATCTCCCCTTTCTCGTAGCACCACCCCTGCAGGCGGAGCAGGTTCCGGTGGCGGAGCCCCGCGATGATGGACAGCTCCGACAGGAACTCCGACCGCGCCTGCTGCTCCCCGCTCGCATTCCCGCCGCCGCGCGCGTTCGTGCAACGCTTCACGGCGACCATGGCGCCCGTGTCCGGGACGATGCCCTTGTACACGGTGCCGAACGCGCCGTTGCCGATGACGCGGGACGCGTCGAAGCCCCGCGTCGCGGCGCTCAGCTCCTTGTAGCTGAACTCCCGCGGGGACCGCGCCAGCGCCGCCGCCGACGCCACGCTGCTGTCGCGCTTCGTGGCCACCGCCACCGCGGTCTGGCCGCGCTTCCTGGCCCTGGCGCGGCGCGCCAGCGCCCAGAGCGCCACGCCCGCGAAGGACGCGGCCACGAAGGCGCCCGCCGTGGCTGCGCCGGCCACGGCCGCGTGCGCGGGCGGCCGCGGCGTTCCCGAGCCGCCGGCATTCCTCCCAGCCGCCGCGAAGCCCGACAACGGGGAGATCGACCCGCCCGGCGCGGCGGCACCCGTCGTGGCAGCTGGCGGCGTCGGCGTCACTCCCGGGAGCAGCGGCGACGGGAGCACCGGGTTGGAGACGGGAGGCGGGAGCACCGGGGTAGAGTCGGGCGGCGCCGCAGCAGGCGCCGAACGCGGGGAGGGCGCCGGCGACGCGGTGGAGAAGCTCCACCAATCGATGGCGTGCGCCTCCGTGCTCCCCTGCGTGGAGGCGGAGAATCCGACGAACGCGGCGTCCTTGACGCGCTCCCCGAGATCGAGCGGCGCGGACAGCACGGGCCTGGGCGGGCGCTTGGCCGCGTACGACACGAAGACCTCCAAGACGCCGCCGCCTTTCCCGTCGCCGGGCCGGTAGTCGATCCAGGCGTTGACGGTCCTCCCGCTGGCGAGGTCGACGCCGCCGCCGCCGGCGTCGTCGGCCCCGAGGTCGGCTGCGGCTGCCGAGACCATGGAGCCGAGATCCAGGCCGACGTGGTTCCCGTTGGGGTCCCCGAACTGGACGTCCATGAGCGTGTCGAACTCGACGGCGGCGGCGTCGGTGGCGACGGAGACGCCGATGTAGGCGCCCGCGTCGCCGAGCGTGGCCCCGTCGGTGGCCAGCACGAACGCCAGCCCGCCGCCGACCGAGGACGGGTTGAGCGTGGCCACCGTGAAGGCGAACTGCGTCGAGAACCCGCCCCGGACCGGCACCGCGGTTGCGTACAGCACCCGCCCGGCTCCCGAGGTCGGGACGGGCAGGTCACGGGAGAGGCGGATGGTGCCGTTCTTGAGGTGCGCGTCGCCCAGCAGCCTCAGGCTGCCGAGCGTCAGCGAGGCGTAGTCGAAGCGCACCGCGGCGGCGGGGGAGGGGCCGGGGCCGTCAGAGAGGAGGAGCAGGAGGAGGGGGAGGAGGGACGCGGCGGTGGCGGCTCGGGCCATGGCGGCGGACGCGAGCGCCGGCATTGATGACTGCGCGCATCAGGCGCGGAGCGCGGGTGCTGCTTCCTGGCCCGTGAAGCGATCCGTCGCTGGGATGGCAGGGAGGAGCTGGCAGGGTCGGGGAGATTGGGTCATTGGGGAGTGTGCGCGAGATCGGGGGACTGGGCAGACCGCAGACACACACACCCACAGAGAGAGAGAGAGAGAGAGAGAGAGAGAGAGCTGCCGGCCACTTTTAGAGAGGGTGAGGTGTGTGAGGGAGGGAGGGCGGGACACGTGCGCCCGGGGTGGCAACGGTAGGGAGGTCAGGCCGTCAGGGAGAAGGAAGCAAGGAGGAAGAAGAGTGTGGATGGACGGAGTAGCGAGCGTGACAGTTCACAGTTGTGTGAGGGAGTGGGTGGGGCTCGCACCTCGCGGTGGCAGCCATGTTTCCGGGGTGTCTCGGGGTTTGGACGGACACGGACGCCCGGCCAGCAGACCTCTCTCTGCCCGCGGCTCATGCCATGCCTGCTCTCCAACGTCTACGTGGAGGAGCCGCGAGCGTGGCGTGGCATGGCATGGCAGCGCGGACTGTGCAATTAATTTTTTTTAATGTTTTGGGTGAAAATTTTTGGAAATAAACGCTGCCCTGTTACGGCGCCGACTGCCGTGTCGTTCTGCGGCAGCGCCCATCCCAATTCCCTGCCGCCGGCCTTGCCCATTCATCAAACCACCAAACGGTAAGCAAGACGCCGGTGGCTTCCGTTGGCACGTCACGTCGGGATCTTGCAGCCCGTTCGTTTCGCTGGTTTATTGTGCTGAACGCACTGTTCGCTAGTTTATTGTGAGAGAAAAACACTGCTGGATGGCTCCTGATTCTATTGATAAGTCCAAACGAACAGGGCGTTGGCCGTCCCGTTGGCTGTAACGTTCGACCGTTCATGGAGCGCAGCGCACTGCGTAGTGCTGGTGTCAGGTCAGCTGTGCGCGTCTCAGCGTTGAATCTTCCGTTCCTAGCTACTGTAGCACGGAAAAGAGAGAGAGGCTTCATTGACCATTGACCGTTGCTCGTTACGGCTCGCTCCACGGAGGCAGCCGGGGGATTCATTCGGTGCCCGGCCGGCCGGCCGACGGCGGCGGCGGCCATGGCAGGCCAGCCAGGCAGCTGAGGTGGCCCGGGGATGGGAACGAGATATGATAGAATACTAGAGGCTGTTTAGTTGGCAAATTTTTTGGCGAAACGTTACTGTAGCAGTTTCGTTGTTATTTGACAAATATTGTCCAATCATAGTCTAATTAGGTTTAAAAGATTTGTCTCGTCCATTTCGTCTAAATTGTGTAATTAGTTTTATTTTTTATCCATATTTAATGTTTCATGTATGCGTTCAAAGATTCGATGTGACGAAGAATCTAAAAATTTTGACAAATTTTTTTTGGCATCTAAACGGTGCCCTAGTATTATCATAAACAATGTAGCTGTCCCTTGATCCCCTGGCTCTGAATCCCAAACGGCCAAACGCTCATCTCTCAATACGTCGTCTCTGAATCTTGAGGTGGTCGCTTGCAGCTTGCTACTGGTCCCTGAATCCTGAGCTACTGAATTCATTTCTAGAGGGAGTACTTAGGAGTACCTTACCTACGTCCATATGCAACAAAGTACTACCTCCGTCCGCAAAAAGAATGTAATTATAGAATGAGAAGCTTAAGTTTGACTAAGTTTATAGCAAATATTATTAGCATTTATATCTCCAAATAAATTTATTATAAAAAATATATTCTATAACTAATCTAACGGTACTTAATTTGTATTATAAATGTTTACACTTTTTTTATATAAATTTAGTCAAAGTTCAAACTGTTTGACTTCTCAAAAAGCGAGAATTACATCCTTTCGTAGACGGAGGGAGTACGAAACTACATGGTTTGCAAATACAGTGGGCCGATTTACATTTACCCAAAGATGTTGTCTGTAGTTGGGAAAAGGTCCACATTATCTCTCTCTCAACTTTTACGAAAGTTTGCTTTTTCCTCCCTGAACTCTAAAACCGGGTAAACCATCCCCCTAAACTCTTAAAACCGTTCGTTTTACATCCCTGACCGGTTATAAGCGGTTTTCAAAGACGGTTTTGTCTTTGTCTTTTTTATTTATTTTGGCCGAATATTTGAAAAATCATAATAAATCACAGAAAAATTATAAAATAAAAATTTAATTTTGTTCGACTCCACATGAGTAGATCTACACAGTGAACATATAATATGATATGCTTTAGTATAATTTTTTATGTACTTTTAGATCTATGCTTTTTTGTAATTAATTTAGATCTAAAGCTATAACAAAAAAAAAATTATACTAAAGCATACACTCACTGTGTATCTACTCATGTGGAGTCCAACAAAATTAGATTTTTCATTTTATGATTTTTCTTTGATTTACTATGAGTTTTTAAATATTCTGCCAAAATAAATAAATAAATAAAATGAAAAAGATAAAATTGTCTTTGAAAACCACTTATAACCAGCAAGGAGGTAAAACGAAGTGTTTTAAAAGTTGAAGGAGGTGGTTTACCTGGTTTTAGAGTTCAGGTAGGAAAAATAGGCTTTCGCAAAAATTGAGAGAGGTAATGTGGACTTTTTCCTCTGTAGTTGTAGCACAACAGGAGAACTATCAAAGAGATGATGGTGAAAGCTGTGGCGCTGCACGCGGATAAATAAAAGAAAAATAAGCGTAAAGATTTTACCAGCACCACGTGCTTGATTCCCCCAGTCCCACTCCCACACACAATGATCCAACAGGTCCTCTTTCTCAAGTTATTTTCTTAAAAAAAACAACTATCTAAATCCCTCAAATCAAAGGAAGAGGAAATCAATCTCATTATCCTTTCTCAGCTCCACATACGGTGGTGTGATGGTTGGAGATAGGACTGGCAATGGCGGTCTCCGCTGGTGTTATTTGCCAAAGAGTATGGCATTCCATCCAGGGCAGGGGTTGCCGTATAGGCTCCGCGCGCAAGCACCTTGGTCTTCTTCGTCCACGGTTGAGGAGATGCGAGATAGATAGAGGAAGAGGAAAGAGGGGAAAAGCTAGAGAAAAAATTATTAGGCCATGGACATGTGGATCCCTTATGTTTATGGGTGAAAAAGTTTTTTTCTTCAGTCTAATTGTGTACACCTCTTCTATCCCTTTAGGCTCCCTTTGAAATGAAAGGAAAACATAGGAATCTTGAAGGATCCGATTCTATAAGAAAAATTCATATGGATCCCTTTGTAACAAAAGAATGTCTCACAACAGTTTCTTCGAAATTCCTATGGATTAGGTTATTCTGAAGGAGTTTTGGAGGAAACTAAATATGAGCTCCAACCCTCATTGTTTTTTTATTTCCTATGTTCTTCCTTTGTTCTGAAATCCTATATGATTTGAAGCGTTAGGACATTTTATTCTTTATTTATTGTTTAATATTTCTGTGTTTTTATAAACCTTTTGTTCTAACTTAAAGAGTGATTTAATCTTATTTTCTCAGTCTCTTATTATATCACCATTTTAGAAAAAGAGAATCCTCAATCTAGTGAGGATGCTCTAATTATCGCTGCCAAGGCATTCGGCGGAGCTATACTAGTGTTATCATCGGAAATGCTATACAACAACCGGGTGTTTTATCACCCGGTGGCACACGAATTTTTTTGGCCGTGAAACCGCACGTCCGCCGCGCCTGCGTTGACGCGCCCACGTTGCTGCAGCGTCCACGCCGCCGCCGTGCCTGTGCCCACCCGTCCCCGCGCCGCCGCCGCCGCGCCTGGCATCTTCCTCAAGTCCGGCGATTTGTCTCTGTCCTTTTATAGAAAAAATTTGTTACTTGTGATTTATGATTTGTTACTTGTGATTTGTGATTTGTGCCGAGGAGGAAGAGAAGAGAGAAGGAAGATAAACAGTATCCATGGGGAAAAAATTCAGGTGTTATCGGTGCTAAAACACCCGGGTGTTAGATAGACAAGCTCAATCACTATTGGTTTAGTAGCGTTAACTATCAGGGAGTTGACGCGTTCAGTTGTGGCAATGCATGCTTTTTTTTTTGGTTTCACCAACGTCGAGGCAGATGCTCTGCGCTAGTCCGAATCATCCCAAGATCTATTCTAATCTAATCTAAAGCGTCCACAAGGAACACGTGGCTGCTTGGTATTGGTAGCACTACTAGTGCTTCTGTATCATGCATGCATATGCACTGCGATCCGTGGCGGCGCGCCGGCGCCACATGCCGACTCTGCTTACCACGCACGTCTCGTCACATGCCATTTTGGGTCTTGAGCAATCAGCATGGTCGCCGCTTGCAGCTCTAGTCCTCTGCTTGACGAGAGTCACAGGCAGGCACACAAGCTTCCAGGATTTGCTGCAAGTCGTCGTCGGCAATTCGGCATCGCAACACCCAACACCACACATGAATCGCTCACTGTCACTAATTTAATTAGTTTGCGAAAATATAAAATGCATTTTGCGAATCCGTGTGCTGTAAGCCTTGCACACAGGTTCGACTCTCCGGCCAAGAAAAGTTCATCACGTGACGACAGACGACAACGAGCCATGACACGAAGAGTAGCCCATGCTGCCCTGCATCTCCGGTTTCCGGCAACGACTACGGCACTCCACTGATCTGGGTGTTTATATTCTCTCACGACTAAAAAGAGTAAATGTAAGACATTTGTTTCGTGCGACAATCGATCGCGTCGTCGGTCTCCCTTCTCCCCCTATGATCCCCACCTCCTGCTCGCCCACGACCATGAGTCCACGACACGCAAGGGAGGTAAAAACGGCAACACAATCACTGCAAGAATTAGCCTTCCTCCCGCGCTGGGGATGTCGCCAGGCTTCAACACAGCCTTGTGCGACATCCTCCACCAGCCTTCCGCACGACATCCCCCAGCGCGAGCGCGACGCGTGATCCCCGCGTCGGACCTCCTCCCTTCGCCGCTTCCATCTACCACTCCCGGCCATGGCACAGTCAAACGCTGGCGACGACGATCGGCGGACGCGTGCGACAGACTTACTCCCACCCGGCCACGACACGGCAAAAGTGGTTGCGGGAGGCGCGGCCTCGATCCCGGCCTGGATCTAGGCGCTGAGATGGAGGATGCCGGCCGCGAGGGCGCCGCTGCTGCGGAGAACGGGATCGAGCGGGAGGGCTACGTTGTCGTCAAGGCGGCTGCCACGGATTGGGAGAGGGACCCAGCCGCCAATGGCGGCGATCACGGGGATCTCGCCATTAAAAGTCCTATGTTTGGTGTTGGTAATTAGTGACAATGCCTAAGTACTAATCCTATACCTAAGTTGTATGTAGCATATGAGGATTAATACATTCCAAGGTTGGTGGCAAGATGAACATGGTGATCATGATGGCCACACTTGGATTTGGACTCAACCCTACGTGATCAAGGCAAATGTATATGCTTAAGGGTTGTGTTTTAGTAACCAAGACACCTATTGGGTGTGGTTACATTATAGGATAGACAGCCGTACTATAAAGAGGGGAATAACGCGGCTATTGAACTCCTAAGTGCCTCTAGGTGTGCATTTCATAATCATATGCATTTGGATAGAACTAATAACGCCTCGAAAAATGATTGTGAAAATGCTAAACACACTCGCACATGCCGTGATCACTTGGTGGTGTTAGCACTTTTGTGATGGCGTTGAAGTTTGAGCGGTAGAGAGGGTTTGGGTCCTCTCTCCCTCCCGCCGAGCTTGCGAGGCAGGATTCAAGCGTTTTCGAGGAGTTGAAATGACTTTTTTCCACTACGCCGGAAGTCGGAAAAGAAACGGAGGCGAATGGAGGTCACAGAGGTGACCGGACGCTGGATCGGACGCGGTCTCTGTTTGACCGGACTCGTCTGGTCAGTGTTCAGCGTCTGCGCGTGTTTCTGTTTTTGATCGGATGCGGTGGCGCGTCCGGTCACTGTCGACCGGACGCGTCCGGTCGTTCAGGGAGCTTACTGGACTCCAACCGGACGCTGACACTGTGGCGTCTGGTCAGTTCTGCAGCGCGTCCGGTCGCTGTTTCGTTGTGCGCTGCTCAGGCTTGACCAGCACGTCCGGTCCGTTACGGGACCAGCACGTCTAGTCGAGCCTCGCGCGTCCGGTCGTTGCGTGGAGCGCGTCCGGTCGGTGGTTCACGAGCGTAGTCTCTGTGTGATCGGCACGTCCGGTCAGTTTGACCAGCGCGTCCGGTCAGCGCGACTTCGGTTGTTTCAAGTTTCTAACGGCTATATTTGAAGGGGTACGTCTATAAATACTCGTTGGCCGGCTCAAGGCTCTCTCCCTTGAACATTTGACATACTTGTGAGCACTTTGAGCTAA
This sequence comes from Saccharum hybrid cultivar R570, assembly GCA_038087645.1. Classification (NCBI taxonomy): domain Eukaryota; kingdom Viridiplantae; phylum Streptophyta; class Magnoliopsida; order Poales; family Poaceae; genus Saccharum; species Saccharum hybrid cultivar. The sequence goes on along the minus strand of JAQSUU010000410.1, from coordinate 2,835,134 downwards.
GCAACTCCCCTCCCACTCATCTCTCTTGCTTCTTTGCATATTCGAAGTGAGATTGAGTGATCTAAGTGTATTTGCATTGTGAGATTGCATCTAGTTGGCACTTAGTGGTTGATTTGCTGCGGGATTCTTGTTTCTCTCGGTGGTTGCCGCCACCTAGACGGCTTGGAGCAGCTTAGAGGCATTGGCAAGAGTTGATGATTGTTTTTGGCCACCTCCAGTGATTGTGAGGGGTCTGTGCTTAACTCGGCGAAGCGCCAAAGACAACGTTAGTGAACTGCTCGTGTCATTGCAACCTTTTTTTTTGCCATTTGGTTGGTTCTTGTGGCGTCTTTTGAGAGGCTCAGTGTGTGATCGATTAGCCACCGAACCACGTGGTGAAGAGGGACACAACGGGGACTAGCGTGCCGGCAAGCACATGAACCTCGGGATAAATCTTCGTGTTATCACTTTTATATTGTGATTGTTTGATCCCGGTGTTCGGTTGTCTTGGTATTCATTGTTGATCATATTGGTTGGCTCAATACTTCGCCCCTCGGTGAAACTCTCCCAACTCAACTCTGTGTTACTTTCTTAGTTATTTTTGCTAGCTAGTTAGCTTTGCTCTAGTAGCTCCTTTGTGTAGCTTGCTAGTTGTAGTTGTAGTTACCTTCCCGATTTAACTTGTGTGGTTGAGTGCATATACTAGAATTGTGAATTGGTTAGGTGGCTTGCAAACACCCCGTAGGCTAAGAAAAACTTGCATCTCGCTACTTGTTATATTGATAAACTTGTTTAGCTTGTCTTTGTAGAAATTTTTAAAAGGCTATTCACCCCCCTCTAGCCATCAAGACCTTTCAGCCGGCCCCGCTGAGGATGCGGCGCCGGCTGGATCTGAGGACGCCCGCCCTAATGGTGACGGCAGACGAGGCCGCGGCGCGGCCATGGTGAGTTCCGTCCCGCGTCCTGTGGCTGCCTGCCTTTGCCCGCCGCGCGCCACGTCTGCCTTTTTCTCCCGCCTACCTTTTTTCCCCTTGTCATTATGGGGAGATAGGTTCGTTTAGTTCTTCATCTTTATTTCTATGCATGTGAGTATTTAGTGAATCGGATGCAGCAGCATGCAGTTTGAGGCGGCTAGGGTGTACGTTCAGCAGGATGGTATAGATCGGTGCGTTCCTCCTTCTCCAGTGATTTTCCCATCTTGCTGCCTTTCCATTTGCATATAATGATATAAATATAACTTGTAGGAATTCTACTGAATTAGTGAACTGTTGGGAATTTAACTTCATCACCAAAACATAGCCCCAAACTTTGGAGATAGAATACTCTAAAACTCTGTAATAGTATTTGATTGCAGGAAAAGAAAAAGCGAAGAAGTTTTTTCCACTTCACGAGAAAAGATCCAGCTTTGCCAAGAAATAAGAAATTAAAAGAACAAGTTGGAAGCAAAGACAAAAGTTTGAAAGCGAAGACAAAAGTTTGGCTTCGCTAATGAGAATTCGACTTCACCGACTGACGAAGACACAGAAAAGCGGAGCAGAAATCAACAAAGTCAAAAGACAAGATTTCCTAGAAGAATGATGGCCAAATAGAAAAACGAAGTCTGGAGTAGTGCAAAATGACCACTTCGCCCTGGTAGTACAAAAGGGATGTAAACATTTGAGTTAAGAGTAAAATAGTTATTTTATGTAAAATACGAAGATCGGGGCCCTATAAATACCCCCTCTGACATGTACAGCACGATGATGAAATAAATATAACTTTGTCCTACGTCCAAACCTTGATGCTTGTGTGATTTTTTACCCAACATCTGGCGCCCACCGTTTGTGTGTGCTCTAAAACTCCCACGACCACGCGAAGCAAATGGGCAGACCTAACAAGAAAGCTACCACTAGGGTAACAGAGAATGATCCACCAATAGTCGAAGACCAAAGTCTCAAAAAAGACGCAACCCAAGACCCAAGTTCTTCAAAAACAAGCGAAGCCGAAGAACAAAGACTCAAAGAATTAGAAGAGCAAGTGCTAAAAAAGCAAAAAGAACTTGAAGAATGTCACCCAAGAGCAAGAGAAAGTCTCTCAAACAAAGAATAGAAGAAGCCGAAGCCACCGTTCGTGAACTAAATGAACAACTCCAAAATGCAAGCCACGAAGTTATACATTTAAATGAACCAAATTCAGCAACAAAAGCTTCTCAAGAGAAGAATTCCCAAAAGTCATTCATATCAATTGACACAAGTTCTCCCTTGTCAATAAACTTGCAGCTAGCACAATGGCCTTTAGGGTACAAATTTAACATGATACCAACTTTCGATGGCCAATCTGACCAAGTCAATTTTTGATGAGTTTTGAAGCTACAGTAATTTCTAGAGGCGGCGATGAAACAACATTAGCAAAATCTCTTGTCATGGCAGTTAAAGGACTAGCACAACAATGGTACTCTTCGCTGAAAGCAAAATCCATACATTCATGGGATCAACTTAAAGCAAACTTGCTTGTTGACTTTCCATGATTTCAACCAGTTGGCCTTACAGACATAGATCTGTTCAATTGCAAGCAACAAATCAAAGAACCACTGAGCCAATATTTCAAAAGATTCATCCAAATCAAGGCACAAATTCTAAATATCCCAAATGAAGTGGTAATAATAGCCGAATTAAAGGGCTTCGAGTAGGCCAATGCACTTCTCATCTTGCACGAGAGAAACCTAGTACAGTCGCTGAGCTTTACGAAGTCATTCAAAAATATTGCAAGTCAGATGACGACTACAGAAAAAGAATCGAAGAAGAAAACAACTTCAGGGCTCAAATCAAGCAAAACAACAACTCCCATCCTCCAAGACCAGACAACTATGAGCGAAGACCATTTACACCACACAATCAAGTGAATCAAATTGAGAATGACAACAATTCAACATTGAAAGTGAATATGTTCACCAAAATTAATATAACCAGCGAAGTCAATTCAACGAAAGAACATTTGAAAGAGGAGGCTTCGGCGCAAGAGGAAGAGGAAGAGGAAGAGGAAAAGCACTTTTAAAACCTGAAGATATGTACTACATTATTCATGGCAAAGGAGCCAGACATACATCCAAAATGTGCCCCAAAGTTAAGAAAAGCATCGAAGAAGCCCAAGAAAAAAACAAGGCACCAAACCAAACAAAAATTATCAATCATGTGAGGCAAGAACAGCAAAGTCCTCATCAAACTTATTATCCAATGCATTATGGACATACCCAAGCTCTACTTCCAGGGCCACCTCCCACGTACAGCTATGAACCACTAGCAATGTATCATTCCATGCAAAATCAATGGAGACAAAATCAATCTTAGCAATCCAATGTTCAATCAGCATAACCCGAACCTTTAGTCACAAACAACAATCCATAAAACAGCCAAGCCAAGCAAGAGAACAACTCCCCATCAGTCTCAGTGGTAAACAATAATGCAATCATCCCAAGTAGAGGAAGAATATTGACAATCACGGGTGGAAATAGCATAGACCATGAAAATAACAGTTAAAGAAGAAATTACTTCCGAAGAGTAAATTCAATTTCAATGGAAGACCCATATAAGAAGATAAGATGGTCTTATCTACCAATCACATTTTTAGAAGAAGACCTTCAACTCAAAGATTATCCACATATGGATGCTATGGTAATCAAAGAAACATTGATGGATGGGCAGTCTCAAAAATATTAGTTGATGGAGGCAGCTCCGCTGATATTATATTCAGATCAACAATTGACGCCATGAAAATCGACCGCAAAATATTAGGAAGAGCTGAGCATCCACTTTTTGGCTTCGACGGAAAGAAAATACACTCAATTGGAAGAATAATTTTGCTAGTTTCTTTGGGAACAGTAAGTAATGCAAGAACAAAGCAAATAACATTCGATGTGGTTGACATGTACTATCCGTACAGTGCACTCTTCAGAAGAGGAACTTTAAATGCATTCGAAGCAGTCATAAGTTACTCATACTTACGTATGAAAATGCCAACAATAAATGGAGTAATCACAGTACACGAAGACCAAACTGAGGCAAGAAACATTGAAAAAATACACTCTAGGACAAAAAAAATGTTCACGCAATAGTTGAAGAAGAAAAAGAAGAAAAAGAAAATGCGAAGCCTCAAACCAAAGCCCAAGCATGTGAAGAAACAAAAAGAGTACCTCTTCATCCATTAGTACCAGACAAACAGTCGTCATTGGCACTGGACTCTATCAAGAAGAAGAGGACAAACTTGTGGAATTTCTTCGAAGCAACAAAGATATATTCGCTTGGTTATCCAATGATTTAGGAGAAGTCAGCAGAGACATAATTGTGCACAAACTAGACATCGATCCAAAAGTCAGACCCAAAAAGCAAAAGTTAAGAAAACTAGCCGAAGACAGAGTTCATGCTGCCAAAGCTGAAGTCCAAAGATTGCTTGATGCAAAAGTTATAAGAGAAGTCCAATTCACAACTTGGCTAGCAGACATTGTCATGGTTAAGAAGAAGAATGGAAAATGGTGAATGTGCATTGATTTCACAGATCTCAATAAAGCATGGCTAAAAGATAATTGTCCACTACCAAGAATTGACACATTGGTCGATCAAGTAGCCGGAAGTTAAATGCTAAGTTTCTTGGATTGTTTTTCTGACTATCATCAAATTTGGATGAGAAAAGAAGATGAAGAATTTACAAGTTTTATCACCCCATTTGGGACCTACTATTTCGTAAGAATGACAGACGGGCTTCGCAATGCTGGCACAACATTTGTTAGAATGACTTCAACAGTGCTACACAAGCAAATTGGTAAAAATCTACTCACTTATGTTGATGACATAGTAGTCAAAAGCAAAAAAAAGAGGATACCACATCAAAGATCTCCAAGAAACATTTACAAATCCGAGGAAAACAAATTTGAAGTTGAATCTTGAAAAATGTACCTTCGAAGTCCAAAAGGGTAAAATTCTAGGTTGCATTGTATCAGCAAAAGGAATCGATCCAAATCCAGACAAAGTGTAGGCAATCCTAAACATGAAAGTTCCCGAAAATATAAAGGATGTTCAGAAATTGATAGGAAGACTTGCCGCCTTAAACAGGTTTATTTCAAAATCAGCAGAGCAAAGTCTGCCAATATTTCAAGCACTAAAGGAAACAAAAAAAGACTTCGCATGGGGACCTTCGCAACAACATGCATTCCAAGAAATAAAAAGTTACTTATCAAAGCCAAATACTCAAACTACACCAACCTCAGGGGCTGAATTACTCCTATATGTCTCTGCAACAGAAAGTGCAGTAAGTGCAGTCTTAGTTGAAGAACAGGAAAATGAACACACAAAAAGACAAGTCCCAATCTACTTTGTTTCAGAAGCGGCTCAAAAATCTATTATTCAGAGATCAAAAAAATAGCTTATGCAGTTTTAATTGGAGCAAGAAAATTGAAGCATCATTTTCAAGCTCACAAAATGAGAGTACTAACAAATTATCCTCTGAAAGAAGTTTTGCAAAGTTGCAGATCATCTAGAAGATTGAGAAAATGGGCAGTAAAGCTATCTCAGCATTACATCGAATTGGAAAAAGAACATCAATAAAATCCCAAGTCTTGGCAGACCGGACTCCGTCTCAAAATTAAATCAACGACAAAAAGCAACCAGATTGGATAATATATTGCGATGGAGCATGGGGCTTCGCAGGTGCTGGTGCAACAGCAATAATCACATCACCTTTAGGGGTCAAAATGAAATACGCCGCAAGACTTGAATTTTAATGTACCAACAATATTGCAGAATTACGAACCCGTCTTACTCGGACTCTGAAAAGCAAGGGCAATGGGGATACAAAGACTAATAATCAAAACAGATTCACAAGTTGTAGCTGGATACATCGAAAAAGATTACAAGGCAAGAGATCAAGAGTTAGCAAAGTACTTGCAATTCTTAAGAGAACAAGAGAAATACTTTGAAGGCTTCATAGTCAAAAATATCTCAAGAACAGATAACTTAGATGCTGACGAAATAGCAAAAGCCGCAGCTCAAAATACAAGTTTGCCTCAAGATATTTTCTTCCAAGTACTAACTCATGCATCTATCAAGACAAAACAAAAAGTCCAAAGAGAAGTCCATATAATACAAAGCGAAGACAAGAGAGCACCAATCATGGCATACCTTCGTGGGCATTACGAACCAGAAGATGAAGTTAACAAAGTCAGAATGAAACATAGGACAAGAAATTACAAAATCATCAACAATCAATTATACAAGCAAAGAATTTGTGAACCACTCCTCAAATGCGTATCAACAGAAGAAGGAAAAGAATTGCTATCATAAATACATGAGGGAATCTATGGCACACATCTAGGGGCAAGAGCCATGGCAGGAAAAGCATTCCGGCAAGGATTTTATTGGCCTTCAGCACAAAGTGACAACAAAGAAATAGTTAAATCTTGTCACAATTATCAAATGTCTGCCAGCAAAATAAGAGCTCCATCAACAAACTTACAAATAATAGAACCAACTTGGCCACTTGCAAGATAGGGAATTGACATAATAGGCAAAATACCCCCAGCTCAAGGAAATTTCCAATATGCAGTTATGGCAGTAGAATATTTCACAAAATGGATTGAAGCCAAGCCAGTAATAAATATGTCTTCGTTCACAATGGAAAAAATTTTATGGCAGAACATCATATGCCGTTTTGGAGTTCCAAGACACATTACAATAGACAATGGGACTCAATTTGACAGTCAACATTTCAGAGATTATTGTCAAAACATGGGAATCCAATTATGCTTTGGCTCAGTTAGACACCCAGTCAAATGGCGCTGTCGAAAGAGCAAATGGAATCATATGCACGGGAGTTTCAAAATGCCTAGTGGGGCTTCCCAAGGGAAAATGGGTTGATGAATTATTAAAAGTTGTTTGGGCACACAATACAATAGTATCAAGATCAACAAACTTTACACCTTTCAAGTTATTGTATGGAGAAGAAGCAATGACACCTGAAGAAATAAAATTTCAAGGCCCAAGAACAAACGTCCAAATAATTGAAGAAGAAGAGCAAGTAACAAGCAAAGATTTGCTCGAAGAAGAAAGGATGAAAGCAATCCAAAACCTCGAAAAGTACCAAAAAGAAACAAAGAATTGGTACAACAAGAAAGTAAGACCAAGACAATTATCCCCAAGTGACCTCATTTTGAAAAGAAAAAGAAATGAAGGCACAGCTGGAAAGTTTCAACAAATATGAGAAGGGCCGTATATTATCACAAGAACAAATAAATTGGGAGCATTTCACTTAGCAAATATGAATGGGGAACAAATTGACCACACCTGGAACATTGAAGCTCTACAAAGATACTACCCTTAGATTCTAATTTTTTACAAGTTCTATGGTAGAAGTAGACTAGTTTTAACATTCCAAAAGTTTTAATTCAAATGTAAACGAGATGTACTCTTTTTCTAATCAGGGGAAGCCCCTCACAGGGTGAGCGGTTTTTTAACGAGGCAGTCTCTATTGTAAATTCTCATCAAATATAAATGAGAAACTATTCCCCTAAGTCTAAGTCTAAAAAAAGGAGCCGAAGAGTATACCTAAATATACTCAAATATCGGCCAAAATAAACTAAAATAGGCAGCATCATTTTTTGAACAAGTAAAAATTAATGCTAACCTATCTAAACAAACATTGTACCAACTTTTTAGTTTTTCAAATTCACTAAGGTGAAATTTGACTTCTAAGCAAAGTCTACGCGTTGCCTTCGCAAAAAAAGTGAGGGGACGACGTTTTTCAAATTCACTAAGGTGAAATTTGACTTCTAAGCGAAGTCTACGTGTTTCCTTCACAAAAAAGTGAGGGGACGGCGTTTTTTTCAAATTCACTAAGGTGAAATTTGACTTCTAAGCGAAGTCTACGCGTTGCCTTCGCAAAAAAGTGAGGGGACGGCGTTTTTCAAATTCACTAAGGTGAAATTTGACTTCTAAGCGAAGTCTACGCATTGCCTTCGCAAAAAAGTGAGGGGACGACGTTTTTCATATTCACTAAAGTGAAATTTGACTTCTTAGCGAAGTCTACGTGTTGCCTTCGTAAAAAAGTGAGGGGACGGTATTTTTTCAAATTCACTAAGGTGAAATTTGACTTCTAAGCGAAGTCTACGTATTGCCTTCGCAAAAAAGTGAGGGGACGTCGTTTTTCAAATTCACTAGGGTGAAATTTGACTTCTAAGCGAAGTATACGTGTTGCCTTCACAAAAAAGTGAGAGGACGACGTTTTTCAAATTCATTAAGATAAAATTTGGCTTCTAAGTGAAATCTACTAATTCCATCATAAAAACTAAATAACTTATTACATATCAATAAGAGAAGTTTACAACAAAAGTTACAATCAACCACTTTCCGAAGCTACAATAGGTGCAGCTTCACTAATCAAGTCTTCAACAACCCTATCCAACACATGATCAACTTTACATCGTAGAAAATCTTCAGAAACATAGCTCAGCGAAGCACTCGAACATGATGACTGGAAAAACATATAGCATCAAATTACTTTCCATCCCATTGCCACCAGAAAAGAAAGAGTTAAAACAAACTACCTGAGAAATTTCGCTGAAGTCAACAATTCACGGCAAATAAGATTTCTTGTTCCCAGCAAAAAGATTTTTACATTCAAAATCTAGAAATAACACATATCAGCAAAAAAGAATCACGATAACCATAAAAAAAGAAGCATCATAACTTAATGCTTACGTCAGCTTACGTTCAATAAATCTATCAAATGTAGGGTTCACCTCATTAGTTGCATACTCCAACCACAGTGAAGGATCAACGACAAAGTTGTCCTTACACATTAACAATGGCAAAACACCCACTTCATCCTGCTAAGTTCAATATTTACAAATGTCAAACATCTTTCAAAAGCCTCGCCCCTCAACTAAAAAAAACTAACAACAAGGACAACTAAAATGGGTTATCACCAACATCATCATCCCTGACATTTTCCTCTTCACGTTTGTCCTTCTCCTTTTGCATCTTCTCATCAGCGGCAATTTCTTTTTCAAGCTGCTGCAAAAATGAAACAAAACATTAAGATATATATATATATATATATATATATATATATATATATATATATAGACACACACAACAGAAAACCAAACACACAAAGAAAAATAGGAAGAGTAAAACTCCCAATCCAACCTTTTCCATCTTCTTTGCCTTTAGAAAAGCATTCTCCCTGCCACCCATGTTCCAATATTGATTAAAATATTTTTTGCAAATTAGTTGAGTCCGAGAAGTAACCTGACTCAATTGCTCCACAGTCGGAAACTTATAATCCTTCTCCAACATTTGTTCATATAGAGGATCGTTTGCCTCTTTCATTAAATGAAAAAGTGCGCGAGTTGCATAAACACAACTCAAATATGCACTACTCTGAATAACAGTTGGCAAATCCTCATATTGGCGGCATAACCAAGCAAAAAATGGATCAAATTCTCCAAGCTCCCAACAAGAATCTTTTGGCTTTGCTCCAAACTTGTCATAGCAATTTTTGCAAAGTTCCCACAAGTGATTGCACTTATCATGAAAATTCTGATCTTTTTCAGAAGAATTTTTCTCAAGATAATTCTTCTCCTTCACAATTTTTTCAAGATCCTTTTTCAAATTATCAAAATCTTCAATCTTTGCGTCATGCTTGGCTCCAACAGAAATACATTTTGACTCCATGTCATGGAGAGCTTCAGCTGTCTCTATTCTCTCTTTCTCTTTAGCAGTAAGTTGAGACTTCAAAGATTTAATCTCTTCAATCAAACTTTTCTAGCGAAGTGCCGCATTTTCGCATCATCTTCAAGAGATTTAGGCAAGCTCCTATGCGAAAGAGCGTTCAACAAAATATAACATCAAAACATTCATACACGAAGTTAAAAACATATTGTAAATCAACATGAGAAGTTTAACCAAATTTACACAACGAAGTCAAAAACATATAAACCTTGTAAATCATGGTAACACTGACGTCTGCCAACTCAAGCGAAGATTTACCAACAAGTTCAGCCTTCGCGTCAGAAATTGCGAAGGCATCATCAATGCACTTCGACAACTTTAATTTTGACTTCTTCGGCATAGTACGAAGTTTCTCCAAGCCAATCCCAATAAATTTAGAAGTGTCTAAATTCACACCTTAAACTTGGCAGTATTCCAAATAGCGTTTATATGCCTCTGGGTCCACTCAATCAGGAATAGTTTCCAAAGCTTCAGTTGGAGTAGCCGGTTCCTGGGCCACCTCTTTCATTTTCCCAACATCCACAGTCGTCTCTCTCTGAGATGAAGAGTCCGGAAAAAAATTCCTTTGCACAAAAAACAAAAAAAAAGTTAGTTAAGTAATCAAAGTCAAAAATAAAAGCGAAAAAAACCTTACCTGTAGAAACTCCCTTCTCAAGATGTTATGCAACTCTTTCACTAGTATTTACATCAATTGTAGACTCGGAAAGACGAGAAGCACGAGCATTTTCGGCTTCTTTGTCAAAGACATCATCATCAGATTCATAAAAATCAAGGGTAACGATAGTAGTACCCTTACCCTTGAGAGCCTTAACTTTTGGAGCACCAGTCTTCACAAGCCCACCTCCCAAATCAGTATCTTCTATCATAACTTGGGGAGGTGAGGCAGCGTGAAGAATACCAACATCTCCTACAATCCCTGATGGAGTTTCAGCAACAAACCTTTGAGAAGATGGCCCGACAGTCTCCTGCGAAGCCAAAGTAGCAACCTCACCTTCTTCTTGCGACTCTATAGTTGCAGCTGCAGCAGTAGCAGTAGCAACAGGAGAATGAACAGTAATAACCAGAGAAGAGAAACTTCCCAAAAATTTCAACTGCTTTAACTTCAATAGCAGAGACAAATTGTTCATCTTTAGAATACTTCTTCGGACGAAAAGATTCATTATCTAAAAAAAGATTAGTTTTACCCTTCACCATTTTCTCATGAAAACGAACAAAACTCTAACCTTTTTTCAACGGCCAGATCTGAGCCGCAATATATTCTTCGCAACAATCACGAGCACTTTGCATACCAGCAGCAAGTTTGTAAATTGTTTCACAAGTTCTTGAACTCTTCGAACTTGGAAACTCAGGCTTGCAATAAAAAACATTCTTACTCATCTTTGCAGCTAAAGGATATTTTTCACAATTTTTCTAGATTCATCCCTTTCTTCGACAAGAGGAACTGTATGATAAAACCAATAACAGTACCAATTTTCAACCCATTTGTTTTTTTGAGGCTGGAGAAATGTTCTTGGCACCTCGAGCGGGCTTAAAACTGCAACATCCAAAATACTTGATAACATTCTTGCCATCAACATTTTTGTTTCTAAATTGTATATGCATTTCATGAAGAGAGCAAAATGCACAATATCCAGGTTTCCTCTCTGAGATTTCACTGCTCAAATAAAAAGTGCAATCTTGGCTATTTCATTTGGAGTCAGATGATGGTTCTCAATGTTATAGGCCTTCAAAATTTCTTCAATAAAATCTTGACATGGCATGCAAAGACTAGCCGAAAACTGATCTTAAAAAGCAACACATTCATGAGGCTTCGGCCTAGAAATCATTTCACCTTAACCATCCAATCTAACTCCGCCTCATCCATCAAGGTCTTTCCAAAATTCAAAGATTTCGTATCATCACCAACCAATTTAGACTCTGATGCAGAAACATCAGATAAATCTTCTCCAGATTCAGATTGATTTAATTCCACTGGAGAATTCTGAGAAACAATCTTCTCTTGTTTAGACATCTAAGACAAAAAACAAACTAAAATAACAAGAAACCAAAAAAACAAAATTAAAGGTAACTAAACTTTTATCTTCAAAAATCCAAAACTTTCGTAGAAGAGATGGACTTCGCAACAAAATCGACTTCGCGTCAAACAAAAAAATAGCAGCACCTCCCTGTCTTCGATAAAGTGACAGGGACAGGGGGAGGCAGCGTAGTATATATAGGCGGCTTGCAGTCAAAGGAAACGGTCCCACTTCAGTTGGTCAAACTCGACCGTTAGAATTTCGAAAATAAAGCTGCTCCACAAAACTAATGGACATAAACGGCCAACTCCAAAGTTTGGGACGACGTTTTGTGTCTTCGTTTGAAATTCAAACTTCGCGAAATTCAGACCTTTGGAGTAGGCCTTCGTCCGCGAGGGGCTGCTATTGGAAATTTAACTTCGTCACCAAAACATAGCCCCAAACTTTGGAGATAGAATACTCTGAAACTCTGTAATAGTATTTGGTTGCAGAAAAAAGGAAAAGTGAAGACGTTTTTTTCCACTTCACGAGAAAAGATCCAGCTTCGCCAAGAAATAAGAAATTAAAAGAACAAGTTGAAAGCGAAGACAAAAGTTTGGCTTCGCTAATGAGAATTTGACTTCATTGACTGACGAAGAAACAGAAAAACGGAGCATAAATCACAAAGTCAAAAGACAAGATTTCCCGTAAGAATGATGACCAAATAGAAGAACGAAGTCTGGAGTAGTGCAAAATGACCACTTCGCCCTTGTAGTACAAAAGGGATGTAAACATTTGAGTTAAGGGTAAAATAGTCATTTTATGTAAAATACGAAGACTGGGGCCTATAAATACCCCCTCTGACATGTATAGTACAATGTTAAAATGAATACAACTTTGTCCTACGTCCAAACCTTGATGCTTGTGTGATTTTTTACCCAACATGAACTTCCAATCCCTTTAATTTAGAGTGTTTGCACTTCTAATGGTAAATTTGCCATGGTGTGGCATGTGGAAATTAGAACAACCTGTACACATTTTTATGCCGTTATCTTAATAATCGTTTTTCCCCTTCCTGTAGAGCTTCTAAAGTGTGTCAAATTATATGCTCTTATCTACTTATTACAGTTATATATGTAGGCTCAAAAAAAATCTTGGAAACAGGTGTTCTGAAATTGCAAATGTTGTTTTAGCAAGGTCGGTTTCTCTAACTATAAGGTGAAAAAAAAGATGAAATAAGTCGTGTGAACTAAGATTTATGGTTTGTATGTTTTTTATGTGCCCATAATACAGTGAGAATGAATTTTCTACTCTTTGCAGAAAAAGGTATAACATTGCATAATATGGGATCCAATGACATGGGAAGAGGGGATATCGGCGAATGGTTGGTCAGGGAGCCTTGCCAAATAGTAGGAAGCGGCCATGGTGCAAAATTGGTAAATCAGTCTGATCCTAATGGATCATTCTTTTTTACAGTGCCCTTTATGTTGCCCCCCCCCCCCCCCCCCCCCCCCCCCCCCCCCCAACCCAGTTCTGGGTAAGACAGTGCGTATCAGATTTGTGCTAAAAAAAGCAGTGCATGTTTGGCCAGAGCACCAACGTCATCCTCTACGGCACTGGCATTGGCCTCTGGAATCCGTTGAATGCGTCTGCTTGGAAGTGGGCAGAAAGCCATGATTGGATCTTAGAGAAAGTGAACCTTGGTTGTGCCCATTGTTTGATGTTATACGTGCTTCTGAATGAACCTGACTTAGTTTATACATGGTAAGCTAACTTTTTCCTACAGATATGATGTTGGATGGAATCCAGATAGTGTGAGTTCCATGAATATTTTTTTCTTGGTTGACCTGATTGCCTAGGCATAGCAGCCACTAATCCACCAGGAGGTTGCCAGTAGTAGCTGGGCGGTGGCTGGCTGTGGAGATGAACTGACATGAAAATGAGGGAGGCTCACATGGCAGCAGTGCGCTCATGTACTCAGCCATTGGATGGTCAGCAGGCTGATTCTCTTGAAATTAAGCCCACCAATGATCTCTGTGAAGGACGCTGGGTCGATGGCCTCTACTTCCCTGTTACTACAAATTTGACTGAATGATATGCAGAACAGATTGATGCTTGTTATTTATCTTCCTTTTATCCTGATCCAGGTGAGAAAAGCCACAACTGCTGGTCAGTACTTGATACAAGCTTTGGAAAGTGTCCGGCAAGAACTTCTCGCTTGACAAATTACAGGTATATAAATCTTCTTGCTTGTGAAGGCTGTCAGGTAATACAGCTGAATACACTAATATCCAAGTTATAGATACCTGCTACAAGTTATTTCATGGTGCTTGAAGTTATTCATTCATTTAAGGACATATACTGTATGTATACCGCAAAAAAAAATGTAGTGTTCATGTAACAAGAAAGGTAGCTTAATGCCTTTTCTTATTCCTATATTGCTTCTCTTAATTTTCCAGGGTCTTGAATAGTGTGGCAGAGTGTAGGCAGATCCTGGGTATTCGGAGGTGAGCCAAGTGATGCTACAGTTGAATTATATCTAATATATATAAATATATCTTTATGTTTGCATCCATGTTTTGTGTGAAAAGATTAATGGTGGGTTAATGTGTTTGGGTGCATCCAAAAGTGAGGAAGAATTGCTTACAAGTATTTTTTTCATTATTCTTGCATATATAATATTGCCAGTGCTACAGTTAGTAATCCGATGGCTATGAAATTTGAAAATGTGTGAAAGAAAACCAAGACGAAGAGACTTGGTTCCAGGGTCTTGAATTCAGCCCATGCAGGTTTAGTTTCATGGATTCTATTTCTTTTGTTCTGAATCTCTCTAGTCAAATTTGTAGGGTTCAATGGAATCAAAGGAGGATCAAGCCTCCTATTGCCCTTGTTGAGTAGCAGTTTTGAGCTATTAAGTGATGCATAGACAGTTTAGATGTGCGACGAATTATTTTAGATACTTTTTTTTGTCAAATCTTTCTATCTGTATGTAACTATGTCTGCGTGTTATTTAAGTATTTGTGCACAAGTTAATCTCAAGAAAGCTGTGACGCTATATATAGACACTGAGCATTGAAAATTTGGATAGCAGGCTGTCATATAATCAGTGTCTTTTTATCAGGTGTATTTCCAGTTGTATGCATGTATCCTTGGATGGCTTGTGGCTAGAACCAATTTACATTCAAGGAGGGCATATGTGTCATATATATATACCTTTATTTAAACAAATATATACCTTGTACATATATGATGTTGTAACAAATGAACCACTGCAAAGTTGAATTGATATTTTTTGTTCAGCATGATTTGTGGACTCATACACGATGAGTGGTGTGGGTTTGCGTTTGTTTGTGGGTGCTGACATTGCGCGGCCCGGATAGGGCGCATGGGTGGCCACCTTTAGTTGTCGGTGTCAGAGGCGGTTCGGCGAGGGGCGGGGAAGCTGTGGCGCCACTGATCGCCGGGGGCTCAGCCAAGGTGGCGTGGCACGGGCTACAACGGCACAGGGTGTCCGCCATCATTTTAGTCTTTCAAGAAACTTCTAGTTAGTTTTATCAAAAACAATTTTAGAGGTCATGCAATGTATATTTCTTGTCATATGATTGTAATTAGTGGAGTTGCAATGTAATTGTTGAAAAAGGTTTATACGGTGAGTGTAACATATTTTGTTTTAAGGTTTTGTGAGAGATTTTTCAAGATAAGCAGTATTACCCATGTGACAGACACTAATATTTACATATATACTCGAACCTAGGTACATGATGGTATGGAGATGCGGCGGAACTTATTAGTGAATTTATTGGCGCACGAAAGAAATGGATATCAGATATTTCTTTCTGTCGATGTAAAACATTATCTTAGCCGCATCACGGAAAGGTCTATACAGTAGAGCCTGTGAGCCTGCGACACCACGCTCTCCGTGATTGTGTTAATTTCATGAACTTTGCTTTTTAGATTAAATGTCTGTTTAACGTCGGTATTTAGGGGGTGTTTGGTTCCCTTTTTTTTAACACCTATCACATCAAATGTTTGGACACATGCATGAAGTGTTAAACATAGACTAATTATGAAACTAATTGCACAGATTGAGGTAAATTTACGAGATGAATCTATTAAGCCTAATTAAGCCATTATTAGTATCCGAACACCCTAACATGGCGAACCAAACATGCCCTTAACTTCACAGTATTGTTATCTTATCGTACGATCCGTGTGTTTTAAGTATAAAAGTTTAACTGCCTCATAGCCACGCACGGGCACGAACTAGTAATACAAAATTGTTAAGTATCATAACATTCGGCCTAATTTGGCTTTATTTTGAATATAATATGGTCCTTCTTCTTTTCTAGAAGTATAAATTTATTTGATTTTTCTTCTGAAGCGCAGGTGGTGCCGTGGTGGTAACACGCAAAGCCATGCCGTACTGCAAGGTTGGCATCCATCCCCTTGCAAGCTAACTAAGGGCCGATTTAGATCCGAAATTTTTTGTAAAATGGCACTATAGCGTTTTTCTAAATATTGTCCAATCATGGTCTAATTAGGCTTAAAAGATTCGTCTCGTCCATTTCGTCTAAACTGTGTAATTAGTTTTATTTTTATCTATATTTAATGCTTCATGCATGTGTCCAAAGATTCGATGTGACGGGGAATCTGAAAAATTTTGCAAAATTTTCTGGGAACTAAACAGGGCCTAACTGAAAGGGTTTGTACAACAAAAACAAATTCTGTACATGATTGCCTGGATTTTTTATACTCCTATATATGTATATACCATACAACAACAAAAGTGAGTGGCCGTGTATCCATCTGTCATCCCGACGACGGACGGAGCCGTGAGAATCAAACAAGCATGCTTCAAACCTACTCCTGTCGAGAGACGAGAGGGAATATAATGGAGTAACAATAATTATGTTACTTATAGTAATGGATACCTTACTTGCTTAATCATAGCATACATGCTTAATCCTGCTGCCTTGCTAATTGCCTTGTTCATATGCCGACACTAATAACTTCCATTGCTATTAGCTGGTGCTAAGTAGAAACAGGTCACCACACGTCCACACTAGATGCACTATCCGCCACGCTTGGGTCCACGTCATATTATGGATGGCAAGAGCCAACAGAAGACTGGTCATGCTCATGCCATGGTCAGGTTCGAAAGAAATTCTTATTTCTCAAACTCGTATGTCTTGTATTCCCTCTATTCCAAATTGCAAGAACTATAACTTTTTTTAGATTCATTAGTTCCGTGCACTTTAGATTTATACTATGTGTAGAACTCTAGATATATAGTAAAAATAATATATCTAGAAAAGCCAAAATATCTTATAATTTACGATAAAGGGTGTAGTATTCAGAATCTATCTTGGCAGCTTCAGATTTTAGGAAATTACCAGTAAACTTGCCCGTGCGTTGCAACAGGATTAAAAAAGTTATCATACTTTTATAGAAAATGGTGATGAAACAGTGTATATCTATTTATGTTTTATTCTTTCTCCATTTTTTTCAAACTATAATTTATTTTATGGAGACCACGACATCCATATTATAAGTTAATGTTAGGAAGAGTATGACTATGTTCTATTATAAGTTTGTTTCAAATTAAAATACAACCTTGATAGATTTTATTTCTGCTGCACAATACAGAAATATTTAATTGTGAATATATAAAAATTTTAATTTACATACTGTCCAATTGGTTTATTATAGTTGGCCATCAGTTGATATACATTGCAATAAGAATGAACTTTATTTCTAGTCATAATTGCATCAACAACTTAATGATTGGAATATTTGTTTCTTAGGGAAGAATCAATAATTCAAAGATTCACATATTGTATTTTTTATGTTTATGAGAAAAAAAACATAAGAAAGAGGTACTCATCAGATAAGAAATAAAAAATCAAACCTGGCAACCGGATGGAGAAAACTGGGCAGATGAGCATTAAAAAACGAGCGAAAAAAATCTTAGACGGACCGAGTGATTGGGTAGCGCTGGATGGTCGAGGGCATCGCCGTCGGCACCCAGCGGCTCTTCTTCGCCGGCTGATACCTCGACGAACGGACAGAGTGAAGGGGTCGCGTTGGACAAAGGGCATTGCTGTTGGCGCCCAACGGCTCTTCTTTGTCGGCCAATACCTGGACGAGCGAACGGAGTTAACGGGTGGCGCTGGATGTTGATGGCGTCGCCGCAGCTTCCAGCGGTTCTAGGTTCTTCTTCACCGACTGACGTACATCTCGACGATGACGGCCTGCCGATTGCCACCAGTCGCATGCTACAGTGTGTGTGTGCCATGGGTCTGTCCTCTTCCTCAGCCTCCACATTGATGCCTCGCTGTACATGCTCGCTGCTCTTATGATGTGCGCCGCCGGGCCATCGCCACCAAGGACGCCATCCGGAAGCGCTACGTGCTGGTTCGCGCTCAATGACTTACTGGGCCGAGGGGCGAGGACTCGGCGTGTTCTTTTTCTCTACCAAGCTGAACCCCTGTGAATGATGCTTGGATGGACGGTCAGCATGTCTCGAATTTGTGCGGGAAATGTTTTTGCTGCACTTTCCTCGTTGTTTCCTTGCTACGTGCTGTTTCATTTTTTTTGTGTTTCATGAGTCCGTTCTTGAGTCTAATTTTGGTGAGTCCTGTTTTAGTTGGCTTCCGAGTCCGTTTCTTTTCCCACGTTCAGCGTTCCCTTCCCATCTAGTAGATCATATAATTCTGGATGGAAGGCCTAGAGCTGAAATTGGAATTTGATTTCGCAATTGATGATAACCATGTAGATTTAGAGTTGGAGGGGAGGGTGACAAACGACTTTTTTATATGTATATTTTTTACGCGGCTTCGGAAGCAGTTTTCAATTTCCATCATCTTGTAGGTAGTTAGAAAGGGCAGACAAAAAAAATGGGCACAAAAAAATGGGCTGAATTTTTGTGTCTTTATTAGGTATTTTTGTGTCTTTATTAGGTAATTTTAGAGATGCAAATCATCATGTCTCTTTGCAACCGTCATGACGTGTTGAAGCAACGTGAGCGAGTTGGGTTCATTTTACGACACATGGTGCCTTAGTTTCCAAAAGAAACACAAAAAAAATCCGATCGGAACATCTTGTATTTGGATTTGGATTAGGATTCCTAGTTATATTCAGATAATTTGAAGATGCCATACATATGTCCAAGATATATAATGCGAAAGCTATAGACAGACATGAAGAGAGACAATTTTCATATTTATAAAGTTAGTTACGGGGAGGTGGACGAAAAAATGGATGGACAAAAAAAAAGCCTAAAATTTTACCTCTTTATTATTAGGTATAGATCGTAGAGCTTATCCTGATTGTTTTTTTTCAATTATTAAAGCACTTGTCACGGTCTCACGGAAGCTGTACAGGAACAGGACTGAGGAAGAGCCAAATTGAAAGAGGGGAGATAGATAGGATGACGGAGCAAAAAGATCCAAGTGGGCCGACGGCAGAGGTAGTCCGACAATGGTGTGGCCCATGGGCGCCCCGCATCTCCCATGCGATCGCAAGCACCCGAAATCCTTTGGCTCTTGCTCTCGTGGCAGCACCGCAGCAGGGACTCGTTTAAAATAAAAGCTGATTCGCTGTGAAACTTTTATAGGCTATATAAATATCATATGATTATTATATATATGCTTTGCTTGAGCATGTAAAAATAAACCTTTTGTGGAACAAGCTAAGGGCCGCAAAAGATGGCAGGAAAA
Organism: Saccharum hybrid cultivar R570; assembly: GCA_038087645.1. NCBI lineage: Eukaryota > Viridiplantae > Streptophyta > Magnoliopsida > Poales > Poaceae > Saccharum > Saccharum hybrid cultivar. Next base: position 2,815,685 of record JAQSUU010000410.1, on the reverse strand, counting down.
AAAATCATTGTGGTCTTTGGGCTTGTGCTTTTGTTCATATGCTCTTTTCTTGTGTTATATATAGTAGTATAATAATAAGATAAGATGCGAAGCAAAATCAAATGATCTTCTTTGCCAGGTGGAATCTCAAATGGATCAGTACGTACTTGAGTAACTTTGCTTGTGTGATGTCTTGCAGAAATAGAAGAAGATGCTTTGCACTGCAACAGGCTCATGTCCCATACATACAGAGCAAATGCAATGCAAGCACCAAGCAGCAGAGGCTGGTCTTGTGATCGGACGGAGGTTGCATGCAGAGTGATGCAGATGCTGGTGGTGGACCATCATACAGATCCACAGCCATCCGAAAGGCCAAACTTTACGGCCCAAGTAAAATCATACCAGCATTCCTGGTCGTGGCCCATCATACAGCCATACGGGGGTGGAACCGTGGCCCATCATCAAGTTGGCGACCAGGCCCACGCGCCCAGCAAAATGGAATGGAACGCGCGCAAATAAATCTCGTGGTTGAACCGTTGAAGTGCGCGGCCACGTTGCGTTGCTTGAGAGGAGCTGTGACTTCTCCGTGAGTCGTGGGAGGAGCCGAGCTGGCGAGCTGTATATCACGTCTCCTCCATGATTTAAATATGTCATACAGGCTCGTTTGTATTTATTTATTTACTAGGATCATACCCGTGCGTTGCAAAGAGAACAAAATAATACCACAGTAATTTTAAGCTTAAACGTGTATAGCCTGTGTGTTATTTCTTTATGTAATTGTAGCATTTCACCAGATTTCTCAGCTTTTCTTCAACAGTCTGCATAAGGGAATCATCAATCACCTGAAAACACCTTATATGCCATTGAAATATATACTCATCTCTTCTATACCATAACCAATAAAAAAAGTATATATGCCAATACCCAATAAAATGGCAGCACTCTCTATGCAGCTTTCCTATATTATATTCCATTAAAGTTAGAGAAGATGGTGGCATTACAAGAAATTCATCTCACACAAAGGACAGTATTGATCTATCCTTCACATTATTTTATTCATCTTCCACTTCGTGTTGGTGCGGCGATGCCCTGCCAATATGTAATGGCAGGAGTGGTAACATCCAGTGGTTGTGGTGAGTGGTAACATCCTGAAAACTCTTCCTGATCCAATTGGCAAACATGTTTTACTCCTATTTTATGATCTCAGCTGCAAAATTGCAGCCACGGCTGGCAAGAAAGCCACCACTGACAAGGAACATGTTGCAGGAGTGCCATACAAAGAGCTACTCAACCCCTTCATCAAAGTAATCTACAACAGCTAACCAACAAAGTCAGGATCTCGTAGTCAAATCTCGTGAAAATGACTTGAATGCATGTTAATAAAACCACGGCAAAGAATGAAATAGTTAGGCCTTGCAACATGACAAAGTGCCAAAGAAGCCATGCAACACAAAATGCATAGAAATTCGCTGCATCCACAATTTTTTGTCGACCCGTGATATAGCTAAAATGATTTAGTCGCATCAAGCAGGTATTCTTCAACATAACCACATTTGAAAACTAAAATGATCTATTCAACTATTACTCTCCAACCAATAGCAGACTCACCTTATACTCTCCAAACAATAGTGGATCATGTTAGTGTACTTGAAGAAGATGGGCTTTCTCTGTCAAAAGTCAAACTCGTGTAGTATTCAGTTAAAAAAAGAACTCATGTAGTATTGGTAAAGAGGACATCATTTTTATCCTTAATAATTAGTCACCCTTTTCAAAATATTATTGTATTCATTTGCAGGGGCTTCCTACCAGAGAAAAGTTTCCCCTTACTTGGTTATTACCTGATTCTAACAATGACATTGATAATCCAGTAAACTACACTAATGTATTATCCTGACTAACATAAAGTCTGGAAGCTTAATGTCAAATCAAAGGCGTTAGTATACGAGATAAAAGCAAGCCTACTCACCAGATCATTGGAGCTCTTCGTCTGATGTGGCAAGAGGGCAGCGACTCCCACCCGGCCACCCTAGTGAATGCGAGATAGCGGCGTTAACTCAGGGAGTGCTACATGGGCACACGGCAAAGGACTTCATCTGCATCCTGCCACCCAATATTAAGGAAAACATAAATAGCAGAGGATGGACAGACATAGAGTAACCCACATGTTAAAGTGTCCAAAGAAGTCATGCAACACAAAATTCATAGAAATCCCAATGCATACATAATTTTTTTCGACCCCAACAGCTACTTCAGTAGTGTAGTTGAAGCAGGTGGGTTCCAGAAAGATTGGAAAAAATGATAGTCTGAAAATGTAGAAGGATGTTGGGGCATGTTTTTTTTAGAAAATTCGTGTGCTACCTTGACAGTGATTTCACATGATTGACCCTGAGGCCCATTAATTACTGACCTGCCCAATGCGTTTGCTAAGATATAGGACATTGAAATGAAAGAAATACAGAACAACCCTGTACACCATAGCACAAGTTTGACAAGGCAACAGAGGACATTTTCAGTAGGAAGGAACTAATAAGTGCTTCAGAGTGCAAAACAAAAAATAAGATAGACACAGGCATGGAACCCTTCCTCACGTGTTTGTGCATGCAAACCTAGTTCTGGTTATGCTGCATAATTGCAGTGTATTTCAAAAGTCTCATTGATATGGTGTGTTTCCAGTCAAATTTGGAAAAATTGGTCAAACTATTTAATTCTAATAGCTGTGAATGGGAGCATGATTTTAGAATAACTTTGATCAATAATGATTGTATTCCTGACTTCCTGTGCCGAGAACTCATTTGAGGACTCCACCAATTTATCATCTCCTACAAAGACAATAAAGAACATGCAAACTGCAACCAGAAAGTAAAATGCATTCTGCCATATGAATTGATGTACAGTATAAGTCCTTTTTTATGGTAGCTTCTTTTGTGTTTTTCTTTGTTGGCCTATATCTTCCTTAGTTTGCTGCACGATATACAAATTAAAATTAGCCAGCTGATGTGCTATGTCTATATCTGAAATCAACTTTACTGAATTTATTATATGATTTTGGAAAGAGAAGACGATTCAGTTGCTCTTGAATTAACGCCTACGAAGCTCAATTTAGTGGCAGTAACATTAAGCGAGCAAATTCAACAACATTCGCAAAGCCTAAATACCATGCCTAATTGATGTCTATAGTTATAAGCACCTCTCAACCTGAAATTCTAATGGACTGTGACTTTCAGTATAACTGTGAGGACTAAGGACATGCTAGAAGGAATGTAAAATTCTAATGTCAAAAGCTCATCAACAGAACAACCTGGATGCCCAAACTACAATTCCAGATCAGAGAAACGAGCTCCAAACTGAAACTCAGATCCTTTTATCCACTATGACATATTAACATATTATTAATTGTTTTGAAACTAGATATATCACAAAGCATTTGCCATGAATCACGTATCATACCTATCATTATCTTATGAAGCAAACAAACCTGTGACTTCAACAGAAGAACATAAGGGTTTAGCGTAATGCAACAATGTTTTGGTGACATTATACAGAGGTAAGCAAGCTAAGGTTCTTTTTTTTCAATTAGGAGATGAAAGTACGTAACCAGAATATGCAAAGTATGTAACCAGAATATGCACAAATGTACAACCGTTAATACCTTTAGGAGATGAAAGCCGAACAACAATCCCCATATAGGCAAGAACAGATAACCCTCTACGCCGAGCGTACAGCGTTGCATAGGAACATTGCTAATCTGGAAAGGATTAAGCACATAGAGATTTTCAAGCAGATTATACAGGTGAAAGATACCTGCACACTGATTATGAAACATGTGGCTAAGCAGGAAACTGAAAAAGATTATCCGATCAGCACCAATAGTTCTCACCCAAAGATGTTGTTGCCTTGGTTGATGATGTCAATGTTCTGCTTGTTTCATATCAAAAATCCTCAATGTCAGGGACAATACCAAACTGCATATGCATAGGACATTTTTCTGTACAGAGAACAAGGAACCAAAGGAGGCAATGAGTAAGGCAATACATGAGTGAATAAATGTTGCTAAAAACAAAAGGTATACTTGCTGCACCAAAGAGTAAGGGTCCAATAAATAAACAATTTAAATCAAGGGTATTGCTCCTTTTCATACAAAAAGATTCTATTTAATAAGCAGGCACCTGCGTGAATAAATGTAGCTAAAAACAAAGGGTATACTTGCTGCAGCAAAGAGTTAGGGTCCAATAAATAAACAATTTAAATCAAGGGTATCGCTTCTTTTCATACAAAAAGATACTATTTAATAAGCAGGCACCTGCTCCTTACGGTGCTCTCCATTTACCTCGAGCTGTCGCTACACCCTTTTCCTCTTAACAGAGGCAGTTGCTTCAAGATTTGAATTGGCAAAAGAAACACTGGATTCACATTTGCCTTCTTGCCCAACTGCAAAGGCCTGAAAGATAAGGCCTGAAAGTCATACTTTGTTGACACAATAAAAACTCCGATGTATCGATTCAGAGATAGACTTTTCTTAATAGAGCAGGAAGATTAGATTAACAGTTGAAGTTGGAACGAAATTCTAAAAGTGAATTGAGGAGTGCTAATCATACTCGTCTAGTTCAATCCGCATAAACAAAAGAAATGGTAAGGAAAAAATTTGTCACGGCAGCCCTTTTTTTCCTTGGACATTCTATCGAGCACCTGAAAGGCACATCACACGAAGGGCAAAGAAATAGAAATTGAAGTTCTTACCCTAACAGATGCCCCTCTCCTCGCAGAGCCTCACAGCCATCGCAGCGGGGGAGGTCGCTGCCCTCGTGGAGCTCATCGCGGACGGCGGCGGCGCCCTCGTTGGCCCCTCCAATATCCAACGGTGTGCAGGGCTTGCAGCGCCGGCGGCGTCCTAGGCAGGTGCGGTGGCGCGGGTCCATGGTGGCGCGCGTGGCTGCGGCGCGGCGGACCATGGGCCGCGCGGATGGCCTACACGATGGAGGCGGAGCCACAGGGATGGGTAGCGGCGTGGGTCCGCTGGGCCGCGGACAGGCGGCGGCGTTTGACACGCGGTGTTGTGCGAGGGCGAGGCACCCGCTGGATCCAGAACAGCAACCATTGTCGCACCTGCTGTGGGCGGGCGCGGGCGGCGGCGGCGCGGCCAGCTGCGAGCAGGCGCGTGCTGTGGCGGTGCAGTGAGGGTGACAATGGGGGCGCGGTGGATGCGGAGGAGAGCGAGTTTTGTTTCCTTCCTTTTGAAATCGCGGGAGCGGGGTTTTTTCCTTCCTTGCGTGGGTGGGAGTGGCGGTTCCTTCTTGCGGGGGACGGTGAACGCGAAGGAGCCTGCGATTTTCGCACGCCGGTGAACGATTGACATCCGTAATTTTTAGTTGCAGAGACAGAGATGTCAAATGCTCATTTATGTAAATGTACCATGCCTTATACACTTATACCTTGATAAACCCTTAAAGTATTTTCCTTATTTATATACATTGCCATTGAATTTTTTTAGAATTACACAGTACAACACAAACGCTCACAACGCGTATGCACACTCATCTCTATGTGACATTGATTGCCACGTTATCCAGCTAGAGCCGACAAAATGGATGAATAGTAGGAGATCATCCAAACTACTGGTGGTGATGTCATTGGGCTATGGCGCTCACCAGTTACTTGAATGATAATACATAATATAGGGTTCTAAACCTAAGTGAAACACGGTGAAAGCCATCTAATTCACATGTTGTGCGAGGACGAGGCACCCGCTGGATCCAGAACAGCAACCATTGTCGCACCTGCTGTGGGCGGGCGCGGGCGGCGGCAGCGCGGCCAGCTGCGAGCAGGCGCGTGCTGTGGCGGTGCAGTGAGGGTGACAATGGGGGCGCGGTGGATGCGGAGGAGAGCGAGTTTTGTTTCCTTCCTTTTGAAATCGCGGGAGCGAGGTTTTTTCCTTCCTTGCGTGGGTGGGAGTGGCGGTTCCTTCTTGCGGGGGGCGGTGAACGCGAAGGAGCCTGCGATTTTCGCACGCCGGTGAACGATTGACATCCGTAATTTTTAGTTGCAGAGACAGAGATGTCAAATGCTCATTTATGTAAATGTACCATGCCTTATACACTTATACCTTGATAAACCCTCAAAGTATTTTCCTTATTTATATACATTGCCATTGAATTTTTTTAGAATTACACAGTACAACACAAATGCCCACAACGCGTATGCACACTCATCCCTATGTGACATTGATTGCCACGTTATCCAGCTAGAGCCAACAAAATGGATGAATAGTAGGAGATCATCCAAACTACTGGTGGTGATGTCATTGGGCTATGGCGCTCACCAGTTACTTGAATGATAATACATAATATAGGGTTCTAAACCTAAGTGAAACACGGTGAAAGCCATCTAATTCACATGTTCATCAGGGTTAGACAAGAGTTTTAATTTAGAGTTGTGTAGATTTACCTTGAGAATTGTAATGTAATCAAGACTTCTAGTATAGTTTTTGAATTTTGCTATCTCATGTACTCCCTCCGTCCAGAAAAGAATGCAACTACATGTTGCATGCCGCCAAAAGTAGTTCACATTTGACCAAATTTTTAGTGAATACTATTAATAGTTACAACTCTAAATAATTTATTATGAAAATACATTTTGTAATTAATCTAATGATATTTATTTCATACCAGACATATTGATACTTTTTTATCTATAATTGATCGAACTTAAGATACTAAACCATGTCACTGTGCTAGAATTGCATTCTTTCCTGGATGGAGGGAATATCAATGTGACAATTACTAATTTGTGCAAGCGCTATGTGTGTTGTCTGTAGGTTTGTAGGAGACATACGTCAGGACTACCAAGATTAATCCGCTTAGGCCGGGTCGGTCAGATGGCGATAACCTGGTTGAATCAAGGTAATAATTTGGATAGTTCCTCATATTCATTAAGAGTGGAACATGATCCTATGTTCTCATCTCCAACTATTCTCAGAGGATTTTAATGTGCAGACCCCACATGTCAATGCTAGGAAGAATTTAAATGACCATGGGCAAACTTTGAAAAGAATCAGCGCGAGGATGTAAAAGGAAATGAGGCAGATCGGTCAACCATATACTTGGGATAAACGACGAAGAAACAAAGTGTCACAACCAAATAAACTTCACATAAATACTACATGAGTTACAACACAATAAAGGACATGCACACATGTGTTCTCTCTCTTTCACACACACAAACCTCTTCAGCTTAATAGAAACATCTCTACTTTTTTATTGTGTCATTAGTCTAGGAAATCAACCTCATATATCTTACAAGATTACTTGATTTCTTGTCTGTAAAGTAGGATTCCGAACTGTAATATAACAACTCACCAGCAAACCACATTTATTTTTTATTTAACCTCGAGATCTCTTTGCCATGTATTGAAGGCGCTCTGCTACATCTGTCATCTCAGGTCTTTTGTCAATGTCAAGATTTAGGCATTGCACAATCATTCCTGCCATACTATCAATAAGCTCAATATTTTCTGTTGATGCAATTTCCACATCAACTAGCTCAGTGATCAATCTATTTTCCTTTGTGTAAGCATCAAGAAAATTCTTGAGTAGGCCACTATTATCAGAAGCTGAGGCCTTCTTCCTTGTAATGAGTTCTAAGAGCACAACTCCAAAGCTATAAACATCACTTTTATTGGTTAATATGCCAGACCGAAGATATTCTGGATCCATATAGCTCAAGTCACCAATGACATAATTGGTGTGTTGTTTATCTATGGCAATCAACCTAGATATACCAAAGTCAGAGATCTTTGGTACAAAGTTCTCATCCAAAAGTATATTAGCTGGTTTAACATCACCATGCAGAATTGATGTAGTAGTCTTTGAATGCATATAAGCTAGGCCATCTGCTGATTGTGCAGCAATATCTAGACGTTGATCCAAACGGAGAGGCGTAGTGGTGCTGCCATGTAGTATGTCATCAAGACTACCCTTGGACACGAACTCATAGACCAAAATTGGCATATCAACTTCAAGGCAACAACCTATGAGCTTGACAATGTTCTTATGAATGATCCGAGATTGAATAATGACCTCATTTGCAAATTGGTCATTTTGTGCCAAGACATCATCACCAAGCTTCTTCACTGCAGCACTCTTGGGCTTCTTAACTGCAACTGGTTGATTATTATTACCAAGATGCCCCTTATAAACCTCTCCAAAACCACCTTGTCCGATAAGATTGATACTTTTTAAAATTGGCTTCAAATCCTCCTTTTTGAATAGCTTAATGTTGTTGACTTTCTCTAGTGTAGGGCCCCCATTTTTTTCAAAAAATTCTTTCATCTTTCTTCTCTCTTTGTGAATAAGTGAGACCAACACAGGAACTACTATGATGAAAAGGCCACCTACTACACCTACATAAACAAGAGAAGCTTATTTCAAACTAAGCAAACAATTCTAATAATTAACATATATTGTTTTCGAAATATAATTCACATGGGTGGGGTTAAAGTATACTAGAGATTGTAAAAGGTGCTGAAATGGGCTAGTGAAGTTGGTTACGAAATAAAAAGTTTCTTAGTATTACACCTTGCCAAGCTAAAATTTGTGGTGTTGAGATCACTCCCGTCCAAAGAGTTCATTCCTTTCCCCTTTAGTATAACAGTGAGCCCACATTTTGTTATGAAGTTAAAGGTCTTATACCAAACAACTTATATGAGCTATATGTTATTGCAATATCTAAGCCCACCATATTTGTAATTAAAAGTACGCGATTACCACTGTTCCATAGAAACTAGGGTATGTAAGATGAACAGAAGCACAAAAAGGTCACAACATGAAAAGAAGGTATATATGGTTAAGGGTTCACTTGCAAAGTACTCACCAAACATTCATGCTTAATCATGGGTGCTAGATTAAAGCTAACACCCACAGAACAAGTTTAAGTGACATACCGAGAAATTTTCCAATATATTCAATGCCTATTTGCACCAACTGACTTCAATATTATTATATCTCCAACAAAAAGTTACTTCGTTTCCTATATCAATTATTTTCGAGGTTCGGTGACAGATCTATACATGCTCTTATCCATCATTGAAAAGAACATATCTAGATAATATATCAATACCACACTATTCTAAAATTTACACCGTATACCTAACATATCAAGAGCCAGTAGGATGTGAAAATATGAATGTACTAGCATATATGTACCTATGGAAATTTGTGCTGGTAAGGGAAAATTGGAGTTGCAGCGTTCTTTGAAAGGATCACCATGGGTACCACTTGGACATGTGCATTCATATGAACCTTCAGTGTTCCGACAATTGCCAAAACAGTATCCTCGACGTTCGCATTCATTGATATCTGTATGATTCATCAACCATTATCTCCATGAGGTATACATAACTAACGACTGCTCCATGCATAATAATTGATAAAGTGTGAAACAAAGCATGTAATTTATATAAAAGTAGAGAGTATTCCGATGCGGGGTTATTTTTAAGTAACTAATTAGGAAAATAAATCAATAACATTCCCTATAATGATTTATTAAAAACTTGTTAACATTAATAATCACATGAGTAAAATGTCCAAAAAATATCAGTTAACTAAATGATGATCTTTCTCATATATATAGGATAGTCTATAGTCCGCCATAGAATATCTTCTGTAGCACCTAAATTTACTAAAATTAATTGTACCGATTTACAAGAAATTGAACATGTATTTGCCATGTGATTTACAATAACTCGTCATGGAATTTTCCATCATTTGATAGTAATCATTGGCAGTAAATCTCAATATTCGCCGTAAGTTTCCAATTTGTTTTATAGCCGTGTGTGAAATAAATTGAGGATGGCGATGTTAACTTATTTGCCCATGTGAGCAAGGTGAGGTGCACTGAGTGAAGGAACCAAGCATGCCCTTAGGACGTGTCTGGTCCATGCCTTGATAGGTACTCCATCCGTCTCCAAATAAATCAACTGCTAGAATCCGTGCAAGTCAAACTCTCTTAAGTTTAACTAACTTTATAGGAAAGAGTAACAACGTCTATGATGTATGAGCATATTATGGAAATATATTTTATAGTATATCTAATGATACTAATTTGATGTCATAAATGTTGACGGGTTTTTTCTAAAAATTCGATCAAAGTTTAAAAAGTTTAACTGAAGACAACTCTAGAAATCTATTTATTTAGGGACTATGGGAGTAGCTCCCTTGGCTAGGCAAAGTTACGAGCAACAGGCACTCCAGGGACGGTTGTCTAGGCCAGGAAATTCTGCCCTAGGGTGAACCAAACCGGCCCTTGTGCTGGTGCCGGGTGGGAACCACTGCAACCAACTTTGGTGAGGTTTTACTTTAGGCAGGGTTCCACTAATAATCTGCTTGTTGTTGCGGCAGGAGACGTATACAGCTTCCAATAGAATTTGAAAAATGGTTTTAACAGTTGACTTTACTTTTGATAAAAGTTCATGACACAAGATGTGTTTTATCTTCTACTGAGTACTAAGAGCAACTTCAAGAGATTAGCAAAAAGATTAGCTAAATTTGCTGATTTAGCTATCCTCTAAAAAAACTCACCTTACAAATAAAGCTCACCTTAAATAGTGGTTTCTGATAAAATTTTCAACTATAAGATGGCTTAATGTGGTTTCGATCACCCAACATATTATTTATACAATTCACTACTTTAAGATGGTTTTGAGTTTTTTTTTACCACGAACGTGGTATTTTTTTTTGTAAACTTTCAACTTTTTGATTGCCTTGACCACTTTGAGAAAAATAATTAAACAGGTACCTGTAAGATGAGTGTAGACAACCTATTAATATTATATATTAGCGCAATTAAAGATATTTCTAAGGAGTTACCTTAAAAACATACTAATAAAGAGTTACAGGAAACGGTCCTCAAAGTATTATATATATATCGAACATCAAACTTGACATCATTCGTTTGATATGAAAACAATTAACAATGAATACAAAACAAAAAATGATTAAAAAAAGGAAAATATTAGGAAGAAAATGACAATATATAAGCAAGATTGACCTTGAAAATTTACGATACATATGTTGCATAGCAAAACTTCTTCAAAGCTTCTTTGTTTTTTTTGAAGAATTAATATTACAAAACTTCTAGGTATGTTGATAAGTTCATTTGAAGTGGTTTCAACCTTGTCCTCAATAATAGACTTTTTTTTTGTTACTCTACTTTATACTACTCCCTCTGTTTAAAATTATAAGATGTTTTTGGCTTCCGTAGATATATATAGTTTTTGCTATGTATTTAGATATACGCTATGTCTAGATACATATAATAATAAATATATCTAAAAAAATAAAACGTCTTATAATTTAGAATGGAAGGAGTATAATAGGGTAGATGTGTTCGGGCATGACTTACCAGCACAACCATTGGGAACATATGGATTACCATCATAGCCCATGCTACAGTTGCAGAAGTAACCAGGCCCATTGGAAGAGTTGTAACACTCACTGTTGGAGCTGACGCAGGCATAGCCCTGCCCCTGCCCCTGCCCCTGCCCCCTCTTGGCCTCCTCGCACGTCAGGTTGTCCCTGATGGCCCAGTCCAGCCACACCGGCATCGTCCTGTTGCGATCCATCTTGAGGTCTGTGGTGCGGAACGTGTAGTTGTTCCTGTCCACGAAGAAAGCGTAGTCGCAGGGGGCGAAGTCCAGCCTAGCCTTATGGTGGTAGTATGTGAAGGTCATGTAGTTGTCGGTGAGGCCGGGCGGGAAGTCGACGTGGCAGCACCCGACGCCGGAGCACACGCCGTCCACGGCGCTCCCGGAGTTGTTGCAGAAGCACATGCAGCCGGTGTAGTAGGCGTACGAGTAGTCGTTGCCCTCGCTCCGCTGGCTCTCGGTGTAGCCCAGGGAGTTGCAGCCGACGACGACGACCTGGTTCCGGGAGTTGGAGATGCGGTAGACGCCGTCCCTGTTGAACTGCACGTCGCCGTAGTCCCTGTCGTACACATCGTCGGAGGAGTTGTAGCACTGCCAAGCTACGGGCAGCATCACGAGCGCCTCCGCCGTGCTGATGGAGAGGTTGCTCACCGGGACCGGCCTCGTCGTGCCGTTGAACACCGGCGTCGTGCCGCCGTCGCAGATGATCTCGAATCCCGGGCGGAAGCAGCCGGCGCCGATGCCGAACGGGTATGGGATGGCAGTGCCGCCGCAGCTGTCCTGACAGCCTGGGAGGGCCTCGAGAGCTGCAGCGCAAGCCTTGATCGTGAATATTGCTGCTGCTGCCACCAGCAGCAATGGCAGTAAGGTCAAGGCCGTCGACATTACTATTGTATGGTTCGACACTTCGACTATATCAGTGATCGACCAGGAGCTAGCCCTCACTGCGTTTAAGTAGCGAGTTGCTGCAACCCTTTCCAACTATTCACTCACTGTCAACACATGTCACACCATTTGTGACTTTGTAAAGTTTATTAGGAGTTTTTGCAAGATTTTTTTCAATACAGTTCTACACATACAACTTACATGTTTTTAAACTAAAGATGAAGTCACTACTACCAATCACTGCCGGACCATCACTGCCCCTAGCTAGGTACAATGGAGCCAACAGTGATTACACTTCACTACCGGTTTATAAGCCTAAGACCTTATAAACCGGTAGTGAAGAAATATATCACTGCCGATTAAATTTATCAATGGGCAGTGATATGGTCTATCCATCAACCAGTAGTGATAATTGGGATATCATTGTTGGGTCAATTAAATCACCACTGAGTAGTAATATCCATCGCACACGAACCTCTAGCTTGCCCTTCACACTTACAACCCAGTTCATTGTAGCCAAGCCTCGCCTCTTGATGTTCTCCACCTAACCACATGGCACCATGTCATGTCTTATGTGCAATGAGCTCCTTCATCTCCACTAGTTGAGCACTATCATCGTGCGCAAGTCACTTCTCCACCATGGCTCCATGTCTTTCTCACACTAGTGTACCTATGGACTAAGTACCTATTCATCACACATGAAACACATTAGTCCACCTAAGATTGTTACTCAATTATCAAAACCAAACTAATACTTTGATAGGTATGGTATGGAGGGGCCAATTTGGCCAACGGAGCACTCCCCGGCTACAATGGATGGGACCACAAGCATTATCACTCATCCACGCACCCGAGGGTGGTTTTAAATATGTTCGGTGGAGGCCAGTAGTGGTTCAACCACGAGCGTGCCTCTCCGGCAGTCAACAACGGGCAGAAGGTAGAAGACAACAGTGAAAATAGTGGGTCTAGCATAGACTTGCCCCGAATGTGTGCATATGGGGACGAGGGGACCGTGGCTGTCTCAACCGTGCATTCGATGGGAATGACGGCGCATGGGAGCTCAAAGCTCAACCATGGCAGTTGCAATACTATGGGCTAAGAGCTCCGACATAGTTTCTATGTGTCCAATGAGCGCAAAGGGTAGAGGAGGCAGAGACAGACTCAGTTGACCTCTTTTCTAGGACAAAGGTGAAGCACAAGGCAAAACACAGAGGTGGTAGCAGGAACTTGGGGTGACCTGTAATGGAAAGGTTTGATAACAACAAGTGCTATAGAATGAAAAATTAGACGCTATTGACATGAATCGAATTATATTACAAAGAGTTAAATGCATCATAGGTCCATTAACTTAGATTGGGGTTTCAGTTAGGTCCATCAACTCTAAAAGTCGATTTTTTAGGTTCAGGTCCATACCCTTTAATTTGACTCTTAAATTGAACTTCCAGATCATAAACTTTTTAAGTGGTTCACCCATTCCCCTTTCGTTTGGCCCTTAGGACTGATGTAGCACGTGAAGTCAGCAGCCAGCATGACATTAAATTTGTCGAGCTCATGCTTATCCCCCGACAGCACTGGCCTCCTTTCCACTCCCTCAAGACTAGCATCTGTGCCTCGCATCGTCTTTGTTTAAGACTTAATCGGGAAAATTGGCCATCGAAAGCTGTAGTTACAACGACTGCAGAACCATGCATCCTTGTCGATCAGCTCATCAGATCCTCAGCTGTAGTAGTTGTATAGATAGCTTAGATTACAATAACTAGGAACCAACAGGGTTCAATTTGTTGCCAGGCATTAGACGCTCCCAAACTTGATTGGAGGCACTTGCCGTCCAACAAATGAAGTAGACACACATGAAATAAAAACAACGGCTGTAAACTCTCACAAGCAATCGGTGAAAAAGACAGATTCATGTTGGCGGTCGTTAACTCATGTAGTTTGACCGCCAAATTAATGTAAAATGATAACATTCTATAAAACTTCTAGCAAGATAGGGTTTAATCTAATAGTTTCCACGAGTTTTGTTGCTTAGAGTTGTTTTGCAGGATATTACTCAAAATGCGCGTAAAAAGATAATATATAGTACATATACAGCTCAGCGGAAATTGGACGAGAAACTATATTCAAATATTGGATGTCACAAAATAGTCTCAAATAAAATATTTGAAATGCATCATTGCCAAGAGCTAGATAAGATGATGGAAACAAATATATTATTTGCTATGTATGGAGCTACATATAAAAAGATATATTTTACCAATTATAAAAGGAGCATAGCACCCATAAGTCAACGTGATCAGCACTCATAAGCTAGAATAGTACAGGGCCATGGGGCCTAGCCAATGCACGACGTGCATTTCAACCAGCAAGGCAGCTGCTGCACCAGCGCTCAGTTCACACTCACGGAAGGCGTGCACGGTGCACAGCAACCATGTCTAAGGATGCAAGCGGGCCTGCCTGCAGACACCCAGCAGGATGCCGCATCATCTGCATGCAAAATTTGATTGCCCCGCAGTTACCTGGAGAGTGCTAATTTGCCTGCACTTCCTGCTAGGTTCTGCAGCAAAGCGCAAGCAGGTTTTGTGGACGCCTGCAGAGCCTGCCAACTAATACGTATACTCCTCTAAAAAAAACTAGTACGTATACTCAAACTTACAATGCAAGAGTCCAGAACTATGCCGACCAGTACATATACTGCAAGCTTACAATGCAACAATCCAGAACGATAATGTATCCAGCATCCTGGATATATGCTTACGTCATAACAATTCTTGCATAAATTAAAGGTCATAAAAATCCAGAAAATAAAGAATAAATAGGAGTATCATCATCTACCACAATATTTATCCATAAATTACAATTTGGCCTTTCCAATCAAAAGAGCCAAATAATTCCAACCAGGGACAATGGTGTTGCCTTCTATTCTTGAGTCCAACCTTTAGTTCTTGACTCCATTCCTTATGTCTTTTTTGTTGATGATTACTGCACAAAGAGATATGCAGCCCGTGAAGTATGCTGCAACTTGCCTGATAAGTGGACACACAAAGAGATGGGATAAGTTACCAGCAGTAAGACTGAATGGCCAAGCTAGTACTATTGTACTACATGTCAAAAGACTGAATAGGCAATCTTTCTGATGGCTGGAAATATAAGCCCAACAGGCAATTCATGGTATTCGGTACTGAACTTAAGATCTATAAAGACCAGGCTGTACTTTCTAAACTGAATTCATTTGGAAAAAAAATAAAACTCATCATCAGGCGGTACTTTCTAAACTGTACATCATAATAATTATGATTGAGGAATTATTAATAAAAAGTCATACTACATAGCCAAAAGAATTAACAAGATTGAGGAATTCAATCATGCCAAAATCTCATTATGCATGCCACGGTTTGCAACTTTGTATCAGGAACAATATTATTAATATGTCTCGATCACTGCAAAAAGTAAGAACCAGAATATATCTGAAGTGGGTCTATAGGGCTGTGTTATTTGTCTAGAGACAGACCATATTTAATATAGGAAGGCTAGCTGCTAGTAGCTCTTATTTCATTGAAATTCAAATCATCAAAAGCTAGTGGACAGAAAGGATACAGAGAGAGAGAGAGAGGCAACATACCCATTTAGTTGATTCTTACGAAACATCTTCAATGTTGTTGTGTGGAGTGGTAATTGATATTATGTCCAAGTATGAAGAGCCTAAAATTTTTTTAAAAAGCACATATTTTAACAAAGCTAAATGTCTGAAATACATCAGCAGTGGATTCACAGAAAAAATTAAGAAATTACCTGCTGACCGAAGCCAGTCCTGAAAGCAAATTAAAGCCTCAACAGTGTTGCTTGCTAGCCTAGTCCTATGATCATTGACGATACGTTCACTTGTGCTGAAAGCGGACTCGGCTGCTACAGTAGATACATGGACAGCCAACCAATCACGAGCCATACGTGCCACTACTGGGTACTGCGACGCATGTATCTTCCACCAATGTAAAATATCGAAGCTCTCATCATCACATGGAAACAGATCATCATGAAGGTATCTATCGAGCTCACCTGATACTTGATTATTTTGGGCGCTGATGTGTTGAAACCAATCAGACCAAGAATTACTTTTTCCTGCAGTTGATGTCTCATTTCCTTGAGCATCAGAACTGGTGTTTTCCATCTCAGAAGAGTATCCATTGAACATGTTTCTGAGGGTTTTATCCACTTTAGCAATATGATCACCCGCAGATTCACCATATACTTGCTTCAAACGAAATTCAATAAAGCCAAATTTGAAGCGGGGATCCAAGATAACTGGAATACAGTTGGTCAAGTATGAAATGTCCCAATATTTTTCAAACTTGTTTTGCATTTCTAAAACCATAGATAAAAGGGGCGTTTTTGGCCTTAATTCTTCTTCATCTAATACTTGTTTCACATTCCAAATCTCATGGAAATAAAGATTGGCGGTTGGGTATTTTGAACCTGAAACAAGTTCTGTAGCTTTTTTGAAAATCTGCAGCAAGTTGCATACCACAGCTGCTCTTTGCCACTCTACAGTTGAGGGAGAGTAAATGTAGTTGGGATCTAGGTGGCCCAACTCTTGAAAAGCATCCTTAAACGGCAAAGCTGACAGTAACATGTCGCAAGTCGAGTTCCACCGTGTGGCAACATCAAGTGAAGGGCGACTTCCACAATTTATCCCTAAGTCTGCAATTATTTCCTCAAACTTCTCATTCCTAGATGGTGAACCCTTGATGTATTTGACACTATCCCTTATATTCTCAATGACACCATCAATTTATTGTAGTCCATCTTTAACAATGAGATTAATTACGTGAGCAGCACATCTCACATGCAAGATGTCACCACTAGAATGCAGCATATGCATCTTTACCAAATGTCCTTGTAGGAAGTCCATCATTGATTTGTTAACACTCGCATTATCTAGTGTAATGCTACACAGTTTGTCCTCAATACTGTAAAACCGTATAGTTTTTAACATTACGCTATAAATATTGAAACCATCATGCGGTGTTTTGATCCAACTAAATCTGATTATTTTCTTTTGGACCTTCCAGTTGGCATCGATGTAATGGCAAGTTACACAAATGTAGCTAGTTATATGATTACAAGTCCAGATATCAGCCGTTAATGAGAATCTACAGTTGGAATCCTGAAATTCATCTATGAGTGTTACCCTATGGTTCTTGAAAGCTTCTATACAATTCTGCTTAATTGTAGTCCTACAAACAGACTCAGCAAGTGGATTCAAACTGGTTGAATAACTACGAAATCCTTCATACTCAACAAAGGAGAAAGGGAGTTCATGAAGAACTATCAATCTAACAAGCTCAGCTCGAGTTTTCTTTGGATCAAACTTCCAGTTGGAAAGAAGGGCTGCCTCTGTAGATGGTACAGAAGATTTCAATTTCTCAACCATATCAACTATTTTAAACCATTTTAACCATGTCAGGCACAGGCGTTCCACGACACGGCCAGCCAGGACCCGGCGGCCACAAAAAATGTGAGCACGAATGTATGCTGCGCACGACGGCACGGGAGACAGATGCAGCTGGCTTGACCGAGAGTGCGCACACGGACGCGAGACCGGCCTGGCAGGGCAGCAGCCCAGCACCGTACTTCAGCACGTTAAACGCCAGCAGGTCACCAGCGCCTCGTGTAACAAAGGAGCAGCAGAACTGCTGGAGGCCCCACATGTCCCCGTTAAAGCCCAGCAGGTGCCCACCAGCCCAATTCAAATTTCCAAGTCGCTGCGGGTTAGATCAAAGGCAATCACTTAGCTTTATTAGAAAGCGTAACGGACACCGAAGATCCAGGACTGGGGTTACCAGTTCTACCAAGCATAGCGCTGAAACACGAGAGAGAAAAGGCTCTGTTCATCCGGCTTATAATTCGTCTTTTCAGCTTGTTTTTTCAGCCGAAACAATATTTTTCTCTCACAACAAATCAGCCAACGGTGTTTTTCAGTTGACTTATCAGTACAGCCGAACGGGGCCAAAACTAGCAGACCTCGACTGACTCTCAAACCACCACTCCTGTCCCTTCAGGCTCCCTTTGGAACGAAAGAAAAACATAGGAACCTTGAAGGATCCGATTCCTATAAGAAAAATTCCTATGGATCCCTTTGTAACAAAAGAATGTCTCGCAACAGTTTCTTCAAAATTCCTATGGATTAGGTCATTCTGAAGTAATTTTGGAGGAAACTAAACATGAGCTCCAACCTCTTTTTTTTAAAGTAAAATACGTTGGCGGTCCTTAAACTTGGCCACACGTGTCATCTAGGTCCTAAACTCCTAAAATGCACATCTACCTCCACAAACTTGGCACATGCTGCATCATAGGTCCAAATGGGCCTTGGCCAAGCCTAATTGCCGACGTGGCAGCCTACGCTGGCACCCGCTTCGTCCATGCGCTCCGCGCTCGCGCCCACGGCATGTTCCAGTTTGCCGTCGCGCCAATCACACCTGGGTCTGTCCCTACCTCGTCGTGTTGTCTGTGCCTGCCTAGGCCAGCCCCGCCCCAGCCCGTCACTGTGCCAAGAGGCCGTTGGGCAAGTCCCACCGCGCCTGCCTGAGCCGAGCGCTATCTCATCGGTCGTGTCGGCCCGCCGGCCACCGCTCGTACCGCTACATCATGCTCTACAGCTACCGCGGCATGCACCAGGACCACAGTTATTAGGACCGGACCAGACCGGTGGTCCGACCGGTAAAAGACTGAACCAGAGACTATAACGGTTCGGTTCACTTCAAAGACCGTTCATGCAATCGGACCGCTAAAAACCGGACGAACCGGCCGGTTTTTTTTATAGAACCGGTGAACCGGCCGGTTCCATTCAAACCGGAGCGGCTCGAAAAAGCTGGCGTGCGGGTAGCGTGCTCTGCCTCTGGCTGGTGGCGTGCATGCACCTGCGTGCCTGCCGCGGGGGAGGGCGGACCATGTAGGGCCCATCTAGCTACTGTCGCCGCTGCCACCTGGTGATTCGCGATTGGAGTGGAGATTTGGAATATTGGACATTGCTTGCATGCGTACTGGACTTTGGTGGCGCTGCAGCTGACGTCAACGCTTTCTTTTAATTCCAAAAATTAATAACTTTTTCATAGGAGCTTTAAACTGGACAAATAATATATTCATCTTGATTATTTCAATGAGCTCCTCGCAGTAGTGCAATCTATTTCAGCATCTAAAATTGTTTTTTATAACGATGAATATTTAAATTACTATTCAACATCTAAGATTGTTTTTATAACGATAAATATTAAAATTACTGTTCAGGTCCTTTTTGCACCAATTTGTAAGTGCTCCGTATATTCTTTTTTCATGTGTGTTTTTTACAGATCTTGTAAAACAACTCTAGAGCTGGTTATATAATTGTGTGTTTTTATCATTTCATTTGTGCATTGATCAAATATATGTTGCTAATTATTTGTTGTATATTATTAAATTGCACCGGTTCAAAGTATTTGTGAGCGGTTCAATTCATCCGGTCCAAAACAATCGAACCAGTGGTTCAACCGGTTCTTAACGGTTGGACCAGTGAACCAGCGAACCGAAGGCCTCACCGGTTCGATGTCCGGTCCGGTCCTAATAACTATGACCAGGACGTGGACTCCATGACGGAGCTCGTCGACAGCCTCGCCACGTTCATCAAGGTGGACGCGTTGTTTCTGCACCCTCCCCCTTCGCCGTAGAGCCGCCATGGCCAGTCCGCGATGTGCATGGACGGCTGCACTCGCCCGAAACTTGCCTCGTCGTTGCGGGGCACGGGGCTGCTCAGCCGCCTCCCGCTGACCAACTCTTGGGCAAACACTCTGAACGTGCACACGTCCTTGTCGAGGCAGGCGTGGCCAGTGAAGAAGCTCTCATACGCGTACCCGCGGTGCCTGCCCATCACCTGCGTGGAGTGTTTGCGTCGCGGCGTCGTGCTGGATGATGCGGGCCAAGCCAAAGTCGCCGAGCACCGCTCTTCGCCGTCGTGCATGCCGCCGTCCCGCGTAGGTCCTTGGGCCTCTTCTTCGCGCCCCGCGCCAGTGGGCTTCCTCGCGTTCGACGCCGCCGACGCCATGCCGTCCCCGGCCCTGGCCTTCCTCCTAGCCTCGTCGCCACCCACCATGTTGTAGTCCAGCCGGTGGTGTTCGTGGCGCCAAGTCACGTTGTCACAACACGTACACCATGCCCATCACGAGCAATGACGCCGGCGACACGCGCAGCACCACGGCCGGGCCGCGGCAGTTTTGGCGCAGGAAGTTGTAGCCGCCGCCGACGGCCACGTCCGGGTCGTGGGAGTGGGAGTTGTCGTAGCCTAGCCGCCTAGGCCTAGGTGGCGGCGTGGCGACGCAGCAGGTGGCCCCCGATGACCATCAGCACGTTCTCACGCTTGTAGTAGCTGTTGTCCAAGTGCTCGCCGCCGTCAGCGTCGCTGCAGCGGAACAACACGTCTAGCTTGATGAACGTGGCTAGGCTGTCGAGGTCATGAAGGAGTCCACATCCTAGTGCATGTTGCGGTAGGAGCGGTGGCTCGGTGGGCCAACGCGGCCAATGAGGTAGTGCTCGGCTCAGGCAGGCGCGGCGGGACTTGGCCAGCGGCCTCATGGTGCAGCGACGGACTGGGGCGGGGCTGGCCTAGGCAGGCACGTTGGATGCACGGACGACACGACGAGGCAGGAACGACGTTGGCGAGCGGCGAGGGTCCGCAGACCCAGCGCGATTGGCGCGGCGCCGGGCGGGAGCATGGCGCGGGGCGAGCACAGAGCGCATGGACGAAACGGGTGCCAACGTGTGCTACCACATTGGCAATTAGGCCTGGCCAAGGCCCATTTGGACCTATGATGCAGCATGTACCAAGTTTATGGACCTAAATATGCATTTTAGGAGCTTAGGGACCTAGATAACACGCGCGACCAAGTTCGAGGACCGCCAGCGTATTTTACTTTTTTTTATTTATTTCCTATGTTCTTGCTTTGTTCTGAAATCCTATATGATTTGAAGTGTTAGCACTCGTGGTGGAGGTATGCCAGCGCCGACGCCACGCCCATCAGGATCTCGCGCCGGTTGTGCCACGCAGCACCGGGGACGACGCGTCGAACAGCGCCTTGTCCAGGCTGCCGTTGCGCATGTAGCTGTAGCCTAGCAGGATCTCCCCTTTCTCGTAGCACCACCCCTGCAGGCGGAGCAGGTTCTGGTGGCGGAGCCCTGCGATGATGGACAGCTCCGACAGGAACTCCGACCGCGCCTGCTGCTCGCGTTGCCGCCGCCGCTGCCGCTCGCGCGTTCGTGGTGCACCGCTTTACGGCGACCATGGCGCCTGTGTTGGGGACGATGCCCTTGTACACGGTGCCGAACGCGCCGTTGCCGATGACGCGGGACGCGTCGAAGCCCCACGTCGCGGCGCTCAGCTCCTTAGCTGAACTCCCGCGGGGACAGCGCCAGCGCCGCCGCCGACACGACGCTGCTGTCGCGCTTGGTGGCCACCGCCACCGCAGTCTACCGCTTCCTGGCCCTGGCGCGGCGCTCCAGCGCCCAGATCGCGACGTGTCACGTAGAGTGGTTCACTCGTCGTGAAACTTTTCAGCATATAATTATTAGGGCTTCCCGAACACAAGGACGTGGCGTACTGCCCCAGGCTCCACGCTAGCACCAAACATCCATGTCAAGCAGACTAGTAGCCTCGCAGGCAGAGTGGCCTGTAGAGGAAGTGGTGGTCCCATCAGTCAAAAGCATATAGCTATTATTAGATGTGGTGTGGAGAGTGTGGTCCATGGGGAGAAAAGTACAGCCGTGGATAGATGGAAAAAGACGTGGGCTGTGTTTAGTTGTGGCCACGTTTAGTTCCGGCCGGATTCGGTATTCTGTACAGTGTCATGTCAAATCAGCGCACTGTAGCATTTCGTTTGTATTTAGTAAAATTTGTCCAAACTTTGACTAATTAGACTCAAAATGTTCGTCTCGCAAAGTACAACTAAACTGTGCAATTAGTTTTTGATTTCATCTATATTTAGTACTCCATGCATGTGTCGGCAATTTGATGTGACGGGGAATAGGAATTCTGCATAGTAAATTTGGTGGCAAATTTGGGCATCTAAACAAGGCCTGTCTTGAAAAGGATGAAAAGTGTACTGTAGCACGTTTTGGTTTTATTTGACAAATAGTGTCCAACCGTTGACTAATTAGGTTCAAAACGTTCGTCTCGCAAAGTACAACCAAGCTGTACAATTAGTTTTTGATTTCATCTACATTTAGTACTACATACATGTATCGCAAGTTTGATGTGACGGAGAATTTTTTTTACATAGTGCTTTTTTCAGGTAACTAAACACAGCCGTGATGGGATGATACAGTAAAAAAAGCAATGCTGCCTGCGACAATTAGCTAGAGAGCACAGCTTCCTATGTGCACTGGTTCTTTTAGCCTAGGGCCAGCAGCAGGTGCTGCCCCGGTTGGTGGTGTCCTTATATGCTTTGCTTGCACATGTAAAAACCATTTCTGGTACAAGCTAAGGGCCGCAAAAGATGGCGGGAAAAAATCATTGTGGTCTTTGGGCTTGTGCTTTTGTTCATAATATGCTCTTTTAATGTGTTATATAATTAGGAAAAAGTCTAAATTACCTCTCTTAACTTTTGCGAAAGTTTGTTTTTCCTCCGTAAACTCTAAAACCGGATAAACCACCTTTCTGAACTTTTAAAACTGTTCGTTTTTACCTCCCTGACCGGTTATAAACAGTTCAAAGGCGGTTTTGTTTTTTTATTTATTTATTTTGACTGAATCCTTGAAAAATCATATTAAATCATAAAAAATCATAAAATGAAAATCTGATTTTGTTGGACTTCAAATGAGTAGATCTACACAGTGAATATATAATATGGTATGCTTTAGTATATATATATTTTTGCAGTAGCTTTAGATCTATACTTTTCTGTAATTAATTCGTAGCTGCAATTTTTATGGTTCAATTGTGGTGACATTTTTATGGTGGGCTAATTATTTATGCTTGAACTATAGTAAAAATTTAATATTTATTGGATCATGTATAACTTACTGTGACGTTATGGAGTAAGTGACCTTGCCTCGTCGACACTTGGCCAGAGTTCTGTCTAGCCTCGTTGGTACTAGATGTAGATGATTATATAGTAGAAAATCCGCAACAAATTAGCGGTATAAGAGCATCTCCAAGAAATTAGCCAAAAAGACTAGCCAAATTTACTGATTTAGCTATTTTCTAAATTAGATTTGACAAAAAAATACTAGAGTACTCCAACAAATTGTAAAATCAAGAGGCTAGTGAGGTAGGCTATCTAAAAGTACAGAGTGAATAAGGAGTATTGCTTGGACAATGCTCGGTTAAATGATCAAATTGACAGCCTCTCGGCGTCGTTATTTTTCTCATAGCAAGACGAGGCATTCTCGTCTCGTGTTTCTTGACTCTTATCTTTATTGCGCCGAGTGGGGGTTTTCTCGTCCCGCACATCTTCATCGCGATGAGCGGGGCAGTCCCGACTCACGTTCCTTCATTGCGCCGAGCGGGTGAGCGGGGTTTTCGTGTCTCGCGCATCTTCGTCGTGACAAGCAGGGCAATCCCTACTCACACGTTGTATCAAATCATCGAG
This sequence comes from Saccharum hybrid cultivar R570, assembly GCA_038087645.1. Taxonomy (NCBI): domain Eukaryota; kingdom Viridiplantae; phylum Streptophyta; class Magnoliopsida; order Poales; family Poaceae; genus Saccharum; species Saccharum hybrid cultivar. The sequence goes on along the minus strand of JAQSUU010000410.1, from coordinate 2,791,796 downwards.
CTCGGTGAGGGCAACCCCTTGCTGTAATTACCAGCGTTACGAGCGCGGAAAATAGTCTCCACTGAGGCTTCGTTTGGCACTAAGGGGCCAGAACTCACGTGGTACATTACTCACATGGGGATTGGGTGATCCCCTGCCCTCCACCCGATCCCCACCCACACCTGTGCTCTAATCGCTTGAATCACATTGGTCATTTGGATGCAGGATGGCTAACGCTGGTTTGGCTCATTACACTGAATTGAACTGAACCATGGGAGACTGGATTAGATAGAGAAGCCTAAAATTCACAAAAATCAGGAAACAATCTCTAAAATTCAAGAAAATACTAGTAAACTCCATCCCTAAAATTCAAAAAATAGCAGAAATGAGCAACATAAACCATTTTTCTTCTGTAAAATTCATAAAATAAATGAATGGCTAGGTGCCATGACATAGCCTTGTGTGGTCACTAGCAACATATGAGGCAACATAAGTGACGACGTTTTCATCTTAAGACGCAAGATGAATCGTATCAGATTCATGACAACAGATTCAACACAGAAAATTAATTACACAGTAGCATTTTCATAGCAAAAATAAATATTCAGCTTTGTGGGGCTTGAAATGAACTCAACCAGATCAGCTATGTTTTTTTCATGGATAAATGTTGCAGGATGCCTTTCATAACTCCACCTCCTCAGAGACCTGTTGAAAGCAAACATCAAAGGCTAATGTATTAACACTTATTGTTTGTAGCCTAGTCAAGATAAAGCACAAATAATAATAATAGTAATAATAATAGTAATAATAATAGTAATAATAGTAGTAATAGTAGCAATAGCAGCAATAGCAATAGCAATAGCAATAGCAATAGCAATAGCAATAGCAATAGCAATAGCAATAGCAATAGCAATAACAATAACAATAGCAATAACAATAACAATAACAATAACAATAACAATAACAATAACAATAATAATAATAATAATAATAATAATAATAATAATAATAATAATAATAATAATAATAATAATACGAAAGCACAAACTTACATTACAATGAACATGCAATCAAATCATGACTCCTTGCCACCTTGTAAAATAATTTTTTGAGTCGATCCACAGTACTAGTGAATTCAGGAACATGGAGTTGAATCAGAAGTATAGCAGCGTTTGCACATCAAGGATCTTCAATAAATAAAACTATTAAAATATGCCAACGAAAACCTCAATCGACACGATCTAGCACGGTAACTCAGCCTGCAGGCTAGTTCAGTAACATGTATATTTTTGTAGCACCGTATGTCCACACTAATATTTAGTAATTAAAATTTAGAAGCTCTATACTTGCTGATAGTTTGATCATGTGGGACATTAGTCATCAGTGGCCAATCAAAATGGCAAACAATCTAATAGGGGACCTTCAAATTTACAAATCATTGTAGAAAGCCAGAGCTGAACATATCAACAATCATCACTTCATTTTCATCAAGTATCAGCAAACAACTATCTACCAGCCTGTGTACATACCTAATATAAAGGTTGCTTTCATACAGTTCACATATTGCAACATAAAGAGAACTAGTACTTAAATGCTCCTATTTAGGTAGCGCGCAATATGCAGGCAGCATAGGTAAGACAACCCTTTTTGATGTGCTAGAACAATTTAGCTATGTGCAGATTTAATGAGATTTCAGAGATGTACTAGTCAAATAAGAGAAAGAAAAATCTGAACTTTCTCATTAAACAAGCTATCTAAGCAGCAGTTACACATGACCAAGCTATCTAAGCCACTTGAAACAATTATTACTAGCAAAATAGAAATATTGAACATTATTACTAGCAAAACAAAAATTGAGCAAAATCAAAGACTAACCTCACACAAAACTCAGTAGTTTTTCAATTCCTTATGTCTGCATACTGGTTCAAAGCAAAAGCTTTCTAGTGAGTTCATGAAAGTAATTAAAAAAAATGTCAGCAAACTCAAAGACAAAACAAAAAACTAACCATTTCTTCCTTATTCAAATCAGACGTGTTGGTGAATCTGCATTCATGAAAATTTTCCGGTTCTGAGCATCTTTGAAAACATCAAAAGCTTCAGTCTTTTCTTCGCGGGTGAGTTCTACCATAGTGTTGATGACACTAATGCATTTCTTGATGGAGTATTCATCCGCTCCTGATCCTGCCCTTGATTTCTCTGCAACCTCACCTTCAACTCGCTTAGTTTTTACTTCCAGATACTTCTCCATCATGTGAGCTACAGCAGTTTCCTTCTGCCTTTTCTGAACCTTCTTTCCCCATCAGGGACAGCAGCTTCCTTCTTCCTTTTCTGAACCTTCTTTCCTCCATTACAGATAGCAAGACCATCTGCTTTTCTTGCTGCAGTAGGTCTACTAGGCTGGTCTAATATCATCACATCATCATCATCATCCTCATCATGAAGAGGCACCGGTGTGGATTCAAATTCTTCAGCTTCTAATCCATCACCACCACGGATTTGTGTGATACTTGGCTTGGATGGTGTTGCCTCAGCAAGAGATGTCAAGTTCAAGGATCCCTCGGCTATGTGGCCATCATATAACTCTCCTAATGTCTCAAACAGGGGAAAAGGCTTGGACTGGAACTTGCTAGCCTTTAGATGTGACTATTAAAATTGAAATTCAACATATTTCAGAGCTACAAGTCGCAAAACAGCAGCAGCAGTAACATAATTTCGAGGTAAAGGAAAGAGTTTTTAGAAATTACCGTGATGATGTTTGCCCGGGTAGGCTCATCAGCTACAATCATGCACAGCTTATCATTCCATGACGCCCCACTTTGCTGCCTCGCTTCTTTTATCATTACATGAAGAAAGCAAACTGCTCCTCACCTCTAGTGTCCCGTAACAAATGTTCATCTCTAAGATAGGTTGCAATGGCTCTGAAGATGTTGGGCTCCATTCGAAAGGCAACACAACAATCTTTCATATGTCCATTGAGTACTTCTTCAAGACGCTCCTTTCCAGGCAACCTTGATGTATGCCTAGGTATTTTTTATCGGGGCTCCCTTGTACTACCCAATAGATGTAGAGTAGGTAGAAGGGAAAACATAATCTCTACTTCAAGACACTCCTTTACAGGCAACCTTGATGTATGCCTAGGTTTTTTTTTTGTCGGGGCTCCCTTTACTACCCAATAGATGTAGAGTAGGTAGAAGGAAAAACATAATCTCATCATCATCATCATCGTCGTCATCATCTCTTCTTTTCTTAGCTAGAGCATCCATAACTAACACAATGAGAAAGTAATTAGACAGACATAGCTACTCAAGCCCATCATCGGTAAGAAGTTGTAAGCTCAAATCAACATATCGTAGCAACAACCCATCATCTATGATATAATATTGTATAATGAGAATGTTCGTGGTGTAGTATTGCAGCCACTTGTAAACAAGATTACAGGCACAAAATTATAGGCATGAAATACTGTTACAAAAATAGCTATCTTGAACCCATTTTTTATAAGGTCCTAAGCACTGTTACAAAAATAGCAGTTGAGCTGCTGCTCAAGCCTTTCAATAATGAACTTAACAGCTCTGAGATACTAAATTTGCACCGCTTTTCATCACAAATTCCAGGCTTATGTAAGAACTGTTAATCAGTAACTAGGCCATACAGTAGAACAAGGCTTTGAACTGCACCTGTGTGTGGTGTTGACTGTGTTCAGATTTTCAACGCACAGGGCATGGACGCAAAGCACAGATCCACACAAGTAGTAAGAAAATTCCAAAGAGCTACTGCAACAGGCACAACAGTTTGATGCACTAGTTGCCCTAAGAGATATATTAACTAACAAGTCACTGTGTCTGTATATTCTTTGCTCTAAGAGATATGCACTAGATGCTAGCTAGCTGCTGCGGGTGTTTGCCTGCTTGTCTGGATGAATGAAATAAAATCGTGCTGATGGTTATTAGCAGCAGTAGTTGATTCATGCACTTTGCCCACACTAGGTAACTTGATGGAAACTCATTTTGGAAGGCACATGCTGAAGGCAAGCAAAAATTCTTTGCTTGGCTTTTGGTTCAGATCAGCAGACAAACTTGCAGCTAGGAATGTATCTGTGATCTAAGTGCTTGCTGTGTGATCAGGATATTGGTTTTGATTTTTTTTGTATTAATAGTGAACAGATCAAGCACATCCATATATCAGCAATCTCATTACATAACAGTATATTTCTTTGTGCAAATTTTACTTAATATTTGAAGTTCGGTTTTGTAGATGAGGGCTCTACAAAGTATTAGTCATCAATATTACCTTTGTTGTTTTTTACATATCATTGGTGATCAATTAATCATCCCAGAACAATGCCTGTTAAAGTGACACCTTACACCCTTTACTGGCAAAAATATTTCGAGTGTTCTACGTCAGAGCTAATATAATGTCGGCATAAGTGCTTAAGGTATTAACCTAAGAACAGAAAACCTAGTACAATGTATGCTCAAATCATCTGCAACATTGATGAGAGAGCTATATGAATGCTCTGTCAGCCTGAAGAACATATATGGATCTGCATACCTACAATATGTATTGCTCTAAGAAAAATATTACGTGTAGACTGCAGATAGAACAAGCTAGCAATAAGCATCTAAGACAAGCGCATGCAAGTAAAAAGATCAATCATCATCAACACATATCCACGGGGCTGGCAGCTAAATTTTCCGAGAAGCAAACAATCATCGACGGACTGCAATCAAACAACAGAGAGCGGAGAGGGAGGGAGATCCGGCCAGACCTTGAAAAGATAGCACCTCAGATCCAGATATCGGAGAAGGTATCACCTCACGAGACCCCAGGATCTTGCCACCGTCTCGATCTGACTCCAACCCTAGCAAGAAAAGAGATGAGGAAAAGGGAAAAGGATTGGAAGGAGGGGATGGGGAACGTGAACTGGTGGAGGCGCACCTGATCCACCGGCCGCCGCCGGTCTCCGTTGCCCACGGGAGCGGAGGGAGGAGCGTCGGCGTCGGCGTCACCTTCTGTGAGCGGAGCGACGCGAGACCGACGCGGAGCGTGAGTCGTTCCCGGCCACGAGTGGAGATGCGCGAGACCCACGCGGTTTGAGGGGGATTGAGTTGGATTCGCTCCCGTCCATGTCTTCCCAAATGCGAATTTTGCACTCACGTGGGTTGCCCTCCCGGCGTGGATAGGATCCACCGGTGGCGGGGTTTGGCCCCCAATCCACGCCAATCCCGCCCTATCCAAACGAAGCCTGAATGTTTTGGCGGCGGAGCGTTACGCCAAATTTGGTCGTAACAACTTTTACTTGCTGGGGCAAAGGCGCAAAGCCCGCGAAGGCAAACTCCTCATCAGTCATCGAACTCATTATCATGGACAGCCGCCGTCAGGCGCTTTGCTATCCAGATCGGTAAATGCCTCATCAATCATCGAGCTCACGGCGAGGTGGCTCCTGACGATGCGCCGAGACTTTGCGTGCCACATGTAGATGTGTAAATGCAGTGGCGTTGGCCGGGCGTCGGCCCAGGATGGGTGTGTTCACTTCGCGAAAAGTAGGTGAAAAGTTACTGTAGCATCTTTCGTTGTTATTTGGCAAAATTTATCCAATCATGAACTAACTAGGTTTAAAAGATTCGTCCCGACATTTACAGACAAACTATGCAATTAGTTATCTTTTTTACCTACGTTTAATGCTCTATGTATGCGTCGAAAGATTTGATGTGATGGATATAAGAGAAAATATTTTGGGTTGGGTGGGAAAGTGAACAAGGCCGATGTATCTCGGCGAATTGCATCTGCAGGTGCGGCGCTGGGAGGATTTGGCGCCGCGATTCTTCGCGTCCGAATGGCCGGACGGAAGACGCCCGCCGAACAGCGTTCCCTCCTATTTTTTCCCGCGCAAAAGTCTGATTCGGGACCGCACGTGGAAGCATTGCGCCGGCGGACTCTCCTATTTCTTCCGCTTCGCTGGTATGGGCTGCAGCCGAGCACTTTATTTTTTCCTTTCCGTCTTCTCCCTTCTCTTCTTGGCCCAATAGAAGATAGTTCACGCAGTGTCGCTGTCCATTAGACCACATCTCACGTGAATGAATAAGATAATGAGCATGTACTGATTATTTTTATTTATTTATTTCATGTTTTGTTTTTTTTCGTTTTTCTTTCTTTTTCTCTTCTATTTATTTTACCTTTTTCTATTTCTTTTCATTTATTTTTTGTTCATTTTTGTTTTCTTTTTCTTTTTCTTATTATTTTTCTTTTTCTTGCTTCTATTTGTTTTCCCTTTTCCCTTTATTTTTTATTTCTATGGTTTTTATTCTTCTTTTTTTATTTCTTTCTATAACAGTACTTGTTTATCTTCTTTACTTACATTTTTATTTTTCATGTTTTATTCAATATTCTTTTAGTCCGAAAGGCCGGAAGGAAGCCATGCACCGAACGGTGGAAACGCGCGAACTGCGAATTTTCCCGCGCACTGCTGGCTTGCATGGGTGTTATGCGGCCCACATGTACGAGCGAGCATGGCTTGGGCACGGGATTTGTCACACCCCAAAATTTCTAATTTTGGGTTGTGAATATAAAACACTAAATAAAATAAATGGTTTAAATATTTATATAAAACTTGACAAGATCAATTTAAGTTTTTGCCAAATTAGATACAGAAAACTGTGGTTTTCTAAATTTTTTAAATTAATTTGACGGGCTTTTGCTCGATGTAATCTACATGCAAGCGGCGATATTTACCATGTCGCTTGTTAATTAAATTAATCCTATTAATTCGATTAATGATTACATAAACTTGTTTCTAAATAAAATTCCTGCTTTCTCAAAGCTTAATCATTTCATTCGGAGTTTCCCAAAATATATTTTTTTGTACTTCAATCAAATCACTCTTTTGAGTTCACCATCTATCGATTATCTCTATTAGCATCTGTGAAAAGTTTTTGGATTCTTCTTGAACTTTTCTATCTTTTCTGGAGCATAATCTAATTTCTAGATGATGTAAAATATCTTCTCATGAGCTTTGAATACTTTATTTGGGTTGCTCGTGTTCAAAGTATCCAGGGGATTTCTCCCGAATCTTTAGAATTTAAAGAGTATTTTTTGGCTCAAATAGTAATTCTAGATTTCCTAGAACTTTTCTTAGTCCCAGAATTTAGTAATTCCGAAAATAATGAAATATAACTCTAAACCAACATGGTCAAAATCCACGTGCTCCATCCGTCTGCCTTATAATTAGCGAATTCCATATTTGCTTTTCACGCCAAGTCTCATGGCAGCCAGCCCTAATCAATAATATTAACACAGCTGTTGTCCTTGCTACCGCCGCCGTATTTTTTTTTGGTGCCTCCTTGACGAAGCCGAGCCGGCATCTTCTGTGAGACCGGCCAGGACACCACTCCTTTGCTTTGCGGTCCAGCGTCCGAGATGATCAAGCCGTCACAACCTGCAAGCAACAATGCGCCGCAGCACACGGCTAGGAAGTTTCGCCGCACCGTGATGTTGCCGATGGAAGCCGGCGCCACTAGGAGTATCACCGTGACGTTGAGAACATGGTCCCGGCGAGATCGCGTCTGCCATAGCCAGAGAACGCCATCGCACGTGAAGACCCAACCGACCTCAATGTCCATCTGCCGCTCCTGCCGTTGTCCGGTCGTCGACCTCCATGCCAAGTGCATGCACCACCGTGCTTTGTTGCTGCTGGCACTGGACATCTCTATGGAGTCAGAGGCGTTTTTGCATCTACTAGTTGCTGCTGTCCGCTGCTACGTGCGTGACCTGAGGTAGTCGCGATCTGCTGCTGCGTTCCTAGCCGAAGAGGAGAAATCAATCTTCTGCTGTTTTCTTCACGAGTTCACCTACGTCCAGCCATCAAGGACCATCGACGCTGCCCGTCCGTAGCTGTTTCCTCATAGCGGCGGACTACGCCTGCGCGCTGCTCTCCGCAGTGGCCATCGTCGTTGACGCTCCTCCGCTTTCGGTAAGTTCCGCTGAGTATTCCCGTACAACGTGCTTTGCTCTTCTCCTAGCTGATCGGATTCCTAGCTTGCTGACGTCATTGCTAGCTTGATGATGTAATGGATATATTTTCTGGCTGTTTTCTTTTGTAAAAATAAATCTGATAATACGATGGAAATACATATAGACGCTAGCACATCAAAGCACCGGCCATGCACACGCCCTGTTTGATTTGCTAGCTAGATGATGTCATCCTGATGTCATACATGTATTATGGCCGCTTTCTTTCAGAAAAACAAATCAAGAAAATACGGTAGAAATACATCACCCCTAATTATCTGTCAATGTTCACTGATTCTTCATTTTAATTCTGTTTGACTCAGTTTAAGTTGCGTTAAGATTTGTGTCGACACGCTTTATGCACTAGTGCTAATGTTTTCATGTCAGTGTTTATGTTTTTTTTTATTAATTTAATTGTTAAATTGATTAACATTTATATAATAAGATTTATAATTAAAAGCCATATAGGTTTTATAACTTGGTAATTTATACACCAAATATTAATGTGATTAGTTGCTCACTTACATGTGTTTTTAAAATTCTGTGTTGCTTAGTAAGTACGTTGTATATGTGATAAGCTCAATTAGTTGCTTTCACACTTTTTCTCTTTTGCAAGGATAGAGTTTAATTAACTTGATTAAATTATATATATGACATTGTTTATAAATAAAATATAACTAAGGTTTAATTCTGCCTTTTCTAATTAACTATAATTAGAATAATTCAGTTCTAGATTAATTCTTTAAATTGTTTAATCACTTAATTTCATTAACCAAAATAGATCAAGTATATAGTTTGTCTTCTTTAGTTATATTGTCAATCTTGATAGACGTGTCCTCGGTAACGATATCTTCGTCCTTAGTCGTTCTTGCGTTTTCATAACCGTAGCAACAAGCCGTGACGTTTAGTGCGCTTCCTTTTAAAGTGCCTTCTTTGTATGATGTTTGTTCTTAGATGTGTTTGTTGTCTATTTGCTGTGCTTGGTTGCTGTGAGTCGAGGAAGCGTGGTTCGTCAGCGCTGAAGACTAGGAGCTAAGGACTGACAATCAAAGCAGAGGTTGGAGACCAAAAGATAGCAGCTGAAGATTCTGAGTAACTTAACTTTGGGAAAAAAGCAAGTATAACATGAGACCATCCTTGTTACCTATTCACTGAAATTATCATACATATGCATGTGTCTTCCTTGACAACCATAGAGATTATAACTTAGCTATTGATATCTTGTTTCCTTGTCACCTATAGGTTATTCATTTGGATAGCTATTGGTAGTGCTTAATTATGAACAATGATCTTGTAATTTGATTAATGGATTAAACGACCAACCATGAAGATGATTTTATTACTGTTGAAAGGGGGCTAGAGCAAGGGGTTATATTGTTGCTCTAGTTACTCTCCGTAAGGATTTACCTGTAAGTGATTACCGGGATTGACAGTACAGCTGTGAGGGCTATATGACTCTGGCTCTAGTTGTTTAAGAGACCTTTTCTAGCTTGTTAGAGGTTACCCTTGTGGCGTAAATGGGGAAAAGCAGACTATGGATCTCTGGGACTGGTTGTATCATACAGACTGACTGATGAAACATAGCGGCCCTAACTTGTTAGACGAACTCTTGAATGACTTTATATGGTTCTCCGGTGTTTGGGTTTGATCTCCCCACACATTTGGAAAATCATGACTCACAGTGAAAGTGTACACCTCTGCGCAAAGTTTAATAAACTGGTATACTAGCCGTGCTCACAGATACGAGCGGCCTTAGAGATTCTTACAGAATAGTTTATCACCATGGTTATATCATGCTTAATTACTGTTGATTATTTATTATGCTCATGTTAATGCTATTCATTATCCTTATTACAATTGATAATTGGTTCATTAATGGGAATTGGAATACCTTGATGGTACTCAATTGCTAATTATATGATGATTAAAAGCTAAACGCAGTCAAACAGTGTCTAGCCTTTTGTGTCTCATGAACCCTGTGTTATACTTGTTGAGTTCGACATGGACTCACTCTTGTTATTTCCACCACACCCCAGTTTGTAGTAAGGTGCTATTCAAAAGAAGGATTCGGAGGTAGTGAAGTTTCTAGAAGTCTTTCAGAAGTGTTTGGCATACAGAGCCACCAGTCAGCCGTCCCTGAGAGGAATGGAGCCTGAAGTTTAGTCGTTGTTCCGCGATACTCTGATGTAAATGTTAATATAGCTATGTATACGTTATATAATAACATTGTTTATGATATTTTTTTTCATTCTGATATATGTGTGGACTTCCTAGGCACACCTATAATTAGCCTGATTTTGTTCTTTAAAAAACCGGGTGTGACAATTTCCGACTCGTCCAGTAAGGTACGTACGTATGTTTTCATATATCGTAAGTATGTTTTCTTCCTCTTTTTCCTTTTTTTTCTTTTCTTTTTTTTCTTTTCTTTTCTCTTTTTATTTTTTATTTTCGTGATTCATTTTTTATTTATATTTCCTTTTTGGTTAATGTGATTTTTATTATTCTTTTCATTTTCATTTTTTATGTTTCTTTTATTTCTTTTTCTTTTTATTTTTCTTTTCTTTTTTTCTTTTATTTTCTTTTCTTTCATGTTATTTTTTATTCCTTTCTTTAATTTAATTTTTTTATTTTTGTCGTTTTTCTTTTCATGTGATTTTTCATTATTGTTTTTATTTTTATATTACTATTTATTTATTTTTCTTTTTTTGGTTTTACTATAATTAATTACTTTATTTATTTTATTTTATTTTATTATTATGTTTTATTTTTTGTATTTATTTGCTTTTCTTTTTTCTCTTTTGTCTTTATGTTTTCTACAATCTTTTTATTTTCTATTTTTTAAATTTACCTTACTTAATTGTTTTTTTCATGTTTAATTTATTATTTTTTATATTCTATGAGGTGCTATGTTCACGTAATATAGATGTGATGTTCTATGATGTTTTTTTTTGTAATGTTCACATGGTATATAATGTCAAGTTTTGTGATGTTATTTTGTTCTATGTTTTTTTATGTTCATGTGGTATATGTGTGATGTTCTATGATTTTCTTTATGTTCACGTGGTATATATGTGATGTTCTATGATGTATTTTGTGGTGTTCGTGTAGTATACATGTGATGTTCTATGATGTTTTCTGTGGTGTTCACATAGTATATATATGATGTTTTATTATGTTTTTTTTGTGATGTTCACGTAACATATATGCGCTGTTCTATAATGTATTTATGAGGTTCTATGATGTATTTAGTGATATTCATTTAGTATACATATGATATTTTATAGTATATTTTAAAATATTTGAAAAGTATCTATGTGATGTTTTTTTAAAAAAATTTCTTACTATGTGTTTTTATTTTTTTCTTATGCTTTGCTCTAGATTTAATTATTTTTATTTATGTTATCTATTTATTTATTTATTTATTATTTATTTATTTATTTATTTATTTATTTATTTATTTATTTATTTTTATGTATATTATAATGCCAATATTACACCTAAAACTAGAATATTGTTTACGTTGTATACATATGATGTTTCTTGTGATGTTCACTTTGTATACATGTAATGTTTTATGATGTATTTAATGATATTCACATAATATCTATGTGATGTTCTTTAATGTATTTAGCTATGTTCTATAGTGTAGTTAGTTATGTTATGTGTATACATGTGATGTTCTATAATATATCTTAGGATGTTTGAAAAGTATCCATATGGTGTTGTTTTATTTTTTTTTCTCTATTACATATTTTTTTCTTTATGTTTTGCTCTAGATTTTATTATTTTTATTTAACGTATTTATTTATTTATTTATTTATTTATTTTTATGTATATTATAATATCAATTTCATGAACTTAAAACTAGAACACTATTCTTCGAAACCGAGAACATTTTTGTTACGAAGATGGAGCATTGTTTTTATGAACTTAGAACATTGCTACTCAATAAAAAATGTTCAATCTTCACAGGATAAATGTTCGTTATAAAATTTTTATTTTAAATATATTTATGTGGGATCTTATTTTGAAAGATTTATTGCAAGAAATATGATGATGTAATCGGAATTTAATTTGGACATTTGGTAGAACAATTATGACTTTTTTAAACTCAATGCATATGCTTACGTAAGCATATTCTCAGCGTAACGTTTCTTGCGTGCATGCGAAGAACGGCTTCCAGTAAGGCCTTGTTTGGTTACACGTGTTAAAGTTTAACAAATATTGTAGCATTTTCGTTTTATTTGATAAAAAGTTTTTAATCTTGAACTAATTAGGCTTAATAGATAGATTCGTCTCGTAAATTACTCCTAATCTGGGCCGACATGCATGTAATTAGTCTACATTTAGTACTTCATGCATTTGCCGCAAATTCGATGTGATAGGAATTAAACTTTAACAAACGAAAACCAAACATGACCTAAAGCAATAGTATGAAAGTTACTATTTTTTGGGATGGTGCTCTTACCAGCGGGAAACTCTGGATCGCGCGCACGCGTTGGCGGCAGCTGACGCGTTGGTTGCGGGAAAAAGTCATCGGCGCCAGGCTATGGTCCGGCCATCCGGATCCTAGCAGCTCCCGTTTGGCGCAGCCACTTGTGCGTGCGGCCAAAGGCGATATGTATGCATGTATACAGAGGGCGTCAGCATGCCTCTGCGCGTATGCGTGGCATGGAGCAACATGCGCCGCCATCTCTATGGGCCTCCGCATGGATGCGTGAGCGGAACCCCTGACCAGAGAGTTACGGCAGCTCTATATAGGGAGGTCGAGCATTGACGCTCCATCAAGTAACACAAGGTTTAAATCAGATAAGAATATGATTTCTAAGCAGCTCCAGTCCTAAACATCGAACCGAGATTGACTAATGTCAGTTGAAAATCGATTTTGGAGATGTTCAATTCGGTCCTCCTAGTGCAAGCATCGGTTAATGGGGTTCATGAAACAATTAAAAAGTACTACTCCATATGCACTTTTCTTCCTTCGGCTGCACATGCAAGTGACATGGGAGCTGTGCTTTCGTTTTTTTTTATTCTCCGTGATGCGAACCGAAAGTAGGAGTTGCGGTTCGATGTCTGCAGTGTGCTCGGTTCGGTAATCGAACATTCAGCTCAGCTCATGGTTCGATCCGAAGATACACTGGAGCTGCTCTAACCGCATGCACGACTCTATCTCAAGGAGTATTCTCTCGTAATGAAGCAAAACTCTATCTCTAGCGAGCTCGAATAGAATATCTCCTTTGTTTCAGCGACCCGTGGATTTTACCTTCTAAAATAATTTTGAGACGTAGGGCTCATACGTCATAGGCTTAACCATGGTAAATCTGGTATGCATGTAAACATGCCAACAATACGCAACGAAGAAATATATTCTCATATAAACGTTGTCATACATGATTATCTATATCTATCTATCCTACTATAAAAGAGCGAGTTTTTTTTGAGGGAACTCTCCCTCTATAGTAACCGTTCGATCTAAACGTCGTGCTATATGGGCCATCGATCTATGATCTTACATGTAAGACTCCTAATATGATACGTAAAGAAAAGATTCGGATTTGTTTGAGTCCTCATCGGTCACGCAAGCAACGATGCATGGCCTCCCATAACAGGACTGCTTCTACGTAAAGAGTTTCATCGGCCTGAACTCTTTCCTAACTAGCACCAATCAGCCTGGACTCTAACCAAACTAGCACCAGCCTGAGCCAGCTCGCCTGCATGTAGCCATGCACACGAGACACGACACTAACACGACGCGACACAGACGCGCACGCCACGAACACTACGTGTCGTGGATTATTTCTAGCAAGCTAGGGGTAAATTGCTTCGTGTGCATATATTTATTAATCCTACTGGTTTTGTTTGTTAAGACAAAAAAAAAAGGATGTCGATGCCGAGACGAGAGGGACATCATATCTATATTTGCTTCTTACGTAATACAATGGGACTCGTTTGCGAGGCCTATGCGGACGTACGTGTTTAAACTGCTAGATAGAGAATCATCTTCAAAAAGAAGCACGGATTATGGGTCAAGCAAAATTAGCCATTAGCATCTCGCCTTTTCATCAAGGAAGATGCAGAGAGCCTCACATAGCACGACGGTGGTGGTTGACTGGGAGCGCGTTGGCGATGTCCAAGTCCGCCGGCACCGGCGAGGCCACGTCCAGCCTCCGGATCGTTGGACTCGGCATCTCCGGCAGCAGCGGCAGCGCCACCTACTAACAGCTCCGGCACCGTCGGAGGCGCTGGATCTGGCGTGCACAGGAAGCCCCTGTGCGCTGTAGTACACGAGCGCCCGCGCGGGATCTGAACGTGGGGTCGAGTCGCAGAGACGAAGACGTACAACGCTCCTGCTCTCGTCGATTCTGCCTCGGGGCACGGGTCCTTGTCGTCGTCTCGCGAGGCGACGGGGCGACTGTCTTCGAGCCGAGCCAAGGACCTTTTTCTTTTTGTGAAAAGAGCGTTTTGGAGACAGGGTGACCTGCTGAATCCACACCAATAATGCTGCTTTGCACGCATGCAGACCTCTCTAGGCTAGATCACGCATCGCACCGCGGACACTGTCTAGGACAACTGACATGTTTAGGAAAACAGCTACACACCGTCGCCATCAAACTCTTCGACATCGTAGATGGAAAGCTCGTGAAACCCGGCATGAAACCTAGCAACGCCATTGAGTAAGACGACACCGGCAGCTATGTCTCAATCAGAGCCGCACACACTTACGGTAAGATTCTTTACATGGTTTACATTTAGATTGTGTCTTTTTTTTTCCTTTTTTTTTTGCATGGCATGGTCCTTCTCTGTATCCTAGATTAGAATTAACAAACGCCTCATATTATGTATAATCCCACTTCTCCTAGTCTGAATTTTAAGATGATTTCAGGTAACACGCATGTACTATCAATTAGTAAAGTAAATTGTTACATTGGTGATTTGTTATTTGTCTATGTGTTATACAATATCAACTTTGCAACGAACTAAAACTGTAATTTTAGTATAAAATATATGTAATAACTATCGCATGAAAGTAAACTAAAATTCATGCACCTAAAATTTAGCAAATCCCATATAATCCATCGATTCCTATTGATTTCTAAAACAATATGTTTTATAGACACGTGCGTGCCGCACGTGCATAGATCTCCCTTTGTAATAACCGTTCGATCTGAACTTCGTGCTATATGAGTCGTCCCTCATATGTGATCTTACATCTTACATGTAAGACTCCTACTCAATCTCAAATACGTCTCACAGTACCGGAGTCCATATGTTCCACGTCTTTGGGTTTGTTGGCCCTCAAACTGCGCATGGTACGTTTATAATCTCATTCGCCGTAAGTCAAGGGTTGGTTTGGTTTCCATGCTGCCAGAGGATTGGACGAGATCGATCGATGGATAGATGGATCACAAGTAGAAAATGATCCAATGCTTTTGACCGCCTTGGCATTGCCATTTATATAGGCTGGCCTATACTCGATGTCGTTGTCGTCCTTCTTGAGAATAAAACGGAGAACGAGGCGACCAGCAACGGCATCTGGATCATGTGCGTTTGAGCTACCGTTTCTGATACAACTCGGAATTGACCAGCAGGTCGATCAATCAAAACAACTATATACAAGCAATTACATATATCCCACTATTTGTTTAATGAACCACATCACGGACACCTCGGAATTGACCACCAGCAGGTCAGATCAATCAAAATAGCTATATACAAGCAATTACATATAGCACACTATTTGTTTAATGAACCACACCACGAACACAAACTTTTTATTCTACAATATTCTATTCACCCTTCAGCAGCTCTTCTATATTTTCTGCGAACACGGGAGAGCCAACTCCGCTCTCCATGTTTAGTTAACCAGAAATCTAGAATATAGAATGGCAATATTTGAGAACCTAAAGAAATTTTTTAATCCAACCTATCAATATCATTCATCATTCATCATACTATAAAAGAATGAGTTTTTTGGAGGAGACTTTTCCTCTATAATAATCGTTCGATCTATACGCTGTGCTTATAAACCCAAAGAAACTATTTAAAATGCAATAAAAATATCAATTGAATTGCTGATATAAATAAAGATAGATGCCAAGCTCACTCCATGATGAGTGCTCTCTCCAAGATAAAAAAAAAGTTTTGATATAGTTAAACTAAAAATATACCTTTGTTGTATATTGACAATTCAATTAACATTTCCATTGCATTATTGAAATAGATTTTAGAAACACGTGCGTGTCGCACGTGCATATTTACTAGTACTATAAAAGAGTGAAGGAATTGAAAATAGCCTATCATCTGATGCCTCCTACCCGTCTTAATTCTTATCCCTTAGATCTACTTTAAAATCAGATTCAACGCATCTAAATCTCTTAGCCTGAACTGACGAGGGGACTCGGCCGGAAAACTCTTTGATGTTTACGCGTGTTTATACTGTTTTTGCCGCCGTTGTGTGGTTTTTTTCACCCGTCGACGTACCCGCCTGCCTATACCCACATACCACATACGTGACCCTTGCCGCCGCCACCGTAGAAAAAGGAAAAATAAAACTTTGACCTCTCCGTCTCGTGTCCTGGCCGCCACCGCCGCGACGCAGCCATGTCGTCGTCCTCGTGCGCACCCCACGGCGGCTGCGAGGGTCGAGAACGGGGTCAGGGCTGTCGGCGGCAGCGACGCCATGGCGGCGAAGATGATGGACGGCGTCGGGAGTGTGGCCGGATGGTCCTTGGAGAGCGACCAGATGCGGCTCTTGGATGGGCAGGCCAAGGCCATGCGAGGGCTGAACAACGACCTCCATAGCTAAAAGCGCGTGCACTTGAGGAGAGCATGCAGGGAGACGACCCAGAAGATCGCGTAGGAGGAGCTGGAGATCCAGCATGCACTCGACCATCTCATGCACAACTTCCAATCCATACTGGAAGCTCAGGTACGTAGGGTCCTCTCCTCTCCATCTTCTTTCTTCTTCCCAAGTCCCTCCCAACGCTAGCTGTGCTACGACTAGGATGGGTATCTCTCTCAAGTCTCAACTCTCATACACACAGCCTTAAAATTTGCACATGCTGGAAGAGTTCAGAGCGATGCAGGCCAACTTCTCTTCTGCACTGTAAAACGTCCTCCACAATGTCATCTTCGTGGAGTCCCGGTGCGGCGGTGCCAGCTCATCTTGACCTTCTACTACTTTAGCATCGCCTTCCTCCTGTACATGCTCACCAGAGCCAAGCAAACGTTCTACATCAGGGGGGCAGCTCTATGCCTCTATCTTGGTGCGATTCAGACACCATGCTATGCGTGCTGTTTAAACACCACTCAGTTAGCAGACATGTTTCTAATCTGATATGCGTGCGTGCTCACCTGCTGCGATATGCATGTGCATGATTCTTTCCTTCCAGGTCTCTGTGCTACGATAATGCTGGAGGATGGAGTCATCAAACTCGAAGGTGACGACGACTACAACACTCAGTTGCTGTGTCCAAGGTGTTGCTGCTCAGATTAGTGTTCCTCGCCGCCACCGCCCTTCACATACTGCACTCATCTTCACATACAAGTACAGCACTAGCTCTCACTATCATCGGACAAGATGTTGAAGCAATATATACATGACATTAAAATAACCTCTCACCCTGACAACGTTCTAGAATAGACTATGTTGGATAATATTTGCATTCATCTATATCAACCATCAGATAGGATAAATAGGTTTCAAGGTGAAACTGGAAATAATTCTATGAAAATTGTGTATATCAATGGACACCAATTTGAGTGCCTTCTTGAGTTTCCAATGCTTTTTTTAATAAGCCAATCCGTCCATATCTATCTTTGACCTGATTAGATTATTGGGTTTATGTTTGTAAAATATAATTTTAACAAAGCTTTTTCATTTCTTTGATTGGTAAAATATGATATAAAAATAAATATATGAATAATTGTTGTATTTCTGAAACAGTGTTGTCAAAAGGTGAGGTTTAGCCGAAACAAAGCTATTGATCTCAGTAGAAAGAGGACAAAAACTATTGTGTACATGGATGTTCTACAGTTGTGACAAAGGTATGTTAAATTAATTAATTTATTTTCTTGTTTGGTTGCATTTATGTCTTATCAGAATCATGTAAAATCATGTTATAATTTATTTCTGCTAATTATGCTATTCTACACCAAACTGTTATACTGAACAGAAGTCAGTATCATTCAGTATTAACATTTCAGTATTGTTCAGTATTTTCGTGGTCCTGGGTGTAGTACTGAATGATACTGAACACTGTTCAGTACTACTCAGTATTTTTTTCTGCTCAATTTTTGCTTGCGGTGTAAAATAATATTAATAGCGCTGCCGTATATATATGAACAGTGCAAGGTAACTAAGAAGAACCTAAACTCCTAATTATCTACATTATTTAGGTAATAAATCACTCAACTCAATTTAATAAATCATATACTTGTTCCTATTTATATCAATTATTACTTGTTATAGGAATATATATATATATATATAATTTTAATTATACCATTGATTTTAATAATCACACATTAAAGTACGCGAGCCTGTAATAACCATAGACACGTGTTCGTCCCAAAAAAAAACATAGACAGGTGTGTGCCACGCGTGCATGACCACTAGTATTTATTAAAAATAATCATCAAACAGGTAGGTCACTTCGGTAACCACCAGAGCTTTCCGGTGATGTCGTTTTCAGCCCACTTAAAGGGCGTAACAGTTAGTTCTTGAGTGGCCCTATAGATGACCATTTTGGCTCTCTTTTGGCACGCTTGTTGGTAATGCACACTTATGCTAGAGCTCAAGAGCACCCTCCATCACATAAGCACACTTGAGGTCAAGTTTTGGTGAGATTGAGAGTGATCTAGTAAATTTGCATTGAGAGCTTGCATCTAGTGTAGCACTAGAGGGTTGTGGTGTTGTGAGATTTTTGTTACTCTTGGTGGTTATCGCAACTTAAATGGCTTGGAGTAGTGGAGGTTCCCTTGAATCACTCTGTTGGAAATTATGAGGTGCGTGGGACATCATTGCAAGGGGCTCTTATGCTCGTCCCCCGTAGGAGATCGCAAAAAACAACTATAGTGAAATCAAGACTCGTGGAGTTTCTAGTTGCTCGACTGGTTCATAGGCAAGCACTCACATCAGGGCCAAGCTAGCTTGAGAGCTTGTTTAGCTTGCAGAGGAGTGCGCGATCCTTGTACTCGCTTCAATAGGGAGTAGATTATCAGTGTTGGGTTGGTCACTGATAATCTACACTTGTGCTTTACCTTTGTCCTTCCTTGTGTAGTTGTTAGCTAGCTTGCTTGTTGCCTTGTGGTTGCTCTTTGTTGCTAGCTTGCTCAAGTAGTTGTTCTTGTTTTGTTCTAGTTAAGTAGCTTATTCGCTCTAGCTTTCTTGTCTTTTGATTGATCTAGTTAGTGTAGCCAAGTAGCTCTCTATTTCTTGCTCGAGTAGTTGGTTAGCTCTAGCTTGTGCTCTTTGCTAGTGGTTGCTAGTAGCTTAGTGCTTGGATTGTTGCTTTGGCGCTTTGTTAACTAGACGTGTAGGAGCGTTTGCATTGGTTGTTAGGACCACCTTTTTGTATTAATATTGTGCCTAGTTCGATCTGTTGGTGGTTTGAAGGAATTCTTATAGGCTAAGTACCCCCTCTAGCCATCCTAATATCCTTTCAACAACAAACTAAATATGGTGCAAGAACACGTAAGATATCAAGATGTGGTCAACAGTCTCGCTCTTCTATAGTTGCATAAAGGGCATTGTGCTTGTTTTATGTTGCTTTACTTTTTCTAGATTAACATAGGTTAGGATTGGCTCTAGGTTGCAAAACTCTTGTGGGTTGGGTAGTTAGAGTATACTAGAAAACTTTAAGTGCACATCTGTTACTTAGTTTTTGGTTTTCCTAGTGTAGTGAAGTTTGTCCCTAAATCTAGAATATTATTTTCATGAACTTTGAACATTTTTTCATGTGCAGAATAATTTATTTTGAATGTAGAATATCGTCCCTGCTTAACAAAAAAATACTCTATATTTACAAAAAAATGTTTTTTGAACGAGTTTTTATCTAAATAAATGCACTAAAGTGGGGGCCTTGTCTTCAAATTAGTGGTGCAACCCAAAATTAATTTGAATACTCGGTTTGTAAACTGGCTTTTTAAAATTTCAAAGCGTTAACACATGTATTGATATAATAAGCAATTTTTTTGATCTTATATCCATGCATGCTTCTCACATGAAAACTATGCTTTTCCGCCTATTTTCATCCGTTCACTCGTCTCCGACCAGTCGAACAATAATAGCTCCTTGAAAATGTCCAATGAAACCGAACGGTTGGGCTAACTAATGACCCATGTTGATGAGTATGGTTAAGGATGGCAACGGGGCGGATTCGGATAGGGTGGAGTCTCTGTGCACCCGAACCCGAAACACGAAATCGAAACCTAAAACCGCACCGAACACCGATTCGGGTGATAATCTGTCCCCAAAACCAAACCTGCGGATACCCGAAACCCGCTTTGTATGGCAACATAATAAGAGCAAAAAGGACTTTCTATAAACATATGCATGATATATATACACATATTCACATGTATAAACAAGAGGCAACAAATAATAAATATTTTCATGAGTCAACTTTGAATAAATTTAATAATCTAACTAAATAAGTTATTATTAGCATATTATAGAACATGAGTTTTAATTCCAAATGATTTATTTTAGATATCTATTGGATACCCACGAGTGGAAAACCAAATCCGAAACCGAACCCGATAGGTTTCAGGGCCCCGAACCCGAAAACCGTTGGTGAGAAATCATTTATGAACCCAAACCCGTGAGACTCAAAACCCGCGGATATCCGACCCAAAACCGTCCTGTTGCCATCCTTAAGTATGGTCCTCATGTTTGGCAGCTGACAGCCCATTATACGTCTGGGGGGCTGATGCATGCAGTCCCATGCCAACCATAATCTGCCGCCCCCTCACGGCGCAGCCCCCGCGCCCGCGCCTGCATGACTGTCGACGGGGGCGACGTGGTGCCGATGCAATGTGGTCTACGCCGTGAACGAGGAGGATACAAGGCAGGAGAGGCGATGCTGCACGGTGTCCTGCGGCATACGTCCTCTACGCCGGTTTCTGTCTGCCGCGGCATTACGTCCTCTACGATGGTTTCCGTCTCCCGCGCGCACGCCTATAAGGTGTTCGGCATAATGCCGGCGTGTCGGTGAGAGCACCTATCTTGGCCGTCTCCCGTCATACACTACCACTAGAAACCTGTGAAAAACTTTGCCTTGAGCACCTAGACAGGCACGACTGCAACAGATGGTTTGAAACATAACAAATAAGTAACTGGTGCTTATAATACAGGTTGATATATTATGATACACACCGCTTCAATGTTGAGTTGTAGAACCCAGGCAAACCATAAATATTGCGCACAATACATTACTAATAAGAAGTCAAATGTGTGCACAAGCATTGCACTTATTACATGAAACCATGCATGCAGGATGATGGTTCAGTGGATAGCCTCACAAATTCAAATCCTTGAGCATAGATACATAGCCATTATGCTCAACCACAATCAGAAATCACACGTGTAGAACATAAGTAACCAAGCACACTCAGTTGACACACATGCATAACATAAATGCAAGCACACTTTAAGCAGACACAAACACAAACAACTAACGTCAAACCACCGAGCATGCACAAATAGAAACCTTCATCAATGAGAGGGGCTGGATGATGAACGGATAGAAATGCTCACCAGCCCAGCAGCATCAGATCTTATTCTTCCAGCATAGGAATATTGTTTTGTCTTTGTCCTCTTCTGGCGAGTGTCCGGATCCTTGGTCTAGCCTTTCTGGTATATTGTGTAGATAATAAGGTTTGCTTTTATGTCTTTTGATGGCTCGTTTTACCTCACTAGGGACAAGTTCACCGATGAACTCAAGCTCTCTAAGTTTCTGAAGATTTTCTAAGCCGGAGAGGGACTCCATTTCGGTGAAGGACCAAACAATCTTATTGATCTTAGGAGTACATTTGTCGTTAAAGGTGATCTTGGTGATCTTAGGGCAGTTGACAATAAGAAGGTTGAGCTTCGGAAAGTTGGCACTGTTGTTGAAGGTAAGCTCATTTTCAACATAAGACTTATCCAAGAGCATGAGGCAGCATATGTTTGGATTCTTGGCAAGGTTTTGCAGATCACCATTCTTAAGCAAGGTACCACTAAGAGTCACCTTGGTTAATTGTTTGGTATTGCAAAATGTTGAAAGCAGTGTGCTGTCATTGTTGCTGGTAGTAGTGGCAGCAGTGGCTTCACCGCTACTATTGGTGGCATTGTTGTTGTTGCTGCTGGTGGTGGTGGTGGTAGTGTTGCCGCTACTATTGGTGGCATTGTTGCTGGTTGTAGTGTTGTTGTTGGTGGTGGTGTTATTGTTGTCATTGGTGGTAGTGGTGATGTTGCTGTTTTTGAGCTCGAGCTCCCCAAGTTTTGCAAGGTTCTCGACTCCAGAAAGCTTTAGGTCGCCAGTGAAGGGCAAAAACATCTTCTCAAGCTCAGGAGTTGCTCCAACATCGAAGATTATATGGGTCATATTGGAGCCCTCAACAAGGAAGTACTTGAGAGAATTGAATTCATCCTTCTTGAAGGTGAGCTGGTGGTCATTGTATGCCCTGTGCCGGAGCTTGAGATAGTGTAACGTGGGCAGAAAAGCGAGGCACATTAGATCGTTTTGGCGCAGCCAGGTGCTATTTAGAGTTACCTTTGTAAGCTTTTTACTTTTTGTTGTGGCCAACAATGGAAGAAGCTGCCCCTTCTGTGTGATTCCACTTATGCTTAGGCTCTCAAGATTGTCCGGAGTATATTGTAATCTCCCTTTGGGGGTGTCCACACTCTTTTTTTTGAAAAGCACCTCGCCTCCCAAGGGTGGGAAGCAGGAGCTAGCTACGGGGCCACTGGGCGACTGTGTCTCCTCACTTTGGATGACGGGAAGAGTGATTGACAGAGAGCGGAGGCTTTCATGTAGGTTGCTGATGGCTCGAACCAACTTACTAAGATGATTGTCATTTTCGATAACCACACCAAGCTTCCTCAACTGCCATAGCCCCCCAATGTCTGTCAAATCTCCACCACCCTGTGGCTTGACATTGGATAGTACCTCCATGCTTAACATATTTTCGATTTTTTCAGGAATCAGGACACTTGGATCAATGTGGTCAGCCAGCAGATGCTTCAGCTTCAGTAATTGGACATGTCTTGTTGCGTTCGCTTGCATCTTGGTGTGCCGGATATCCAGTACCTCCAGCTCATGGAGGTTGTTGATTTCTTTGGGCAGCATGGTAACATCTGTTCTCCTTAGACTCAGATACTTGAGCAGCAATATCTTGCGGCAAATTTCCTTGAGGTAGCGCTTGTCCTTTCCATTAAAGCAACTACAACCTTCTAGATCCAGCACCTTGAGCACGGAAAATTGAGATGATTCAGATATCCTTTTGAAGAATTTTTCTATTTTATCAGAGCCGCGGAGATGTAGGTTATTGGAAAAGGAGAAATGGCGGGCCAAGTGATGTGACAGGCGTGTCTCCACAATGCGTTGTTTCTTGGCGAGCTTGGTGATGAGTTCATGGACTAGATCACCAACCCTGCAACTCTTCACCTTTCCTGTAGCATCAATATCTTCCGGATAAACAAGCAATCGATTGATGAGCGCAACAAAACATCGCTCGGCTTCACACACTGAATTTTGCCAGCTGCAGTCTTCTGTAGTTATCAGGCCTTCCGCAACCCAGCGGCCTATCAAGGTTGACCGCCTGACTTTGTGTCCTCGAGGGAAAATGGCTAGGTACAGCAAGCAGGTCGTGTATTCTTTGGGCAGATCTCTGTAGGCGAACCTAAACATCTTCTTAGCAATGCTGCCAAATGATTTTGACGGGGCCTTCTGTGCATGCTGCAGAGTTTTGAGCAACTTGCGCAGTTCTTCACTGCTCCTCTTGGGGTTGGCATACAAAGCGTGAGCAAAGATCTTCATGCAAAGCTCATTCGGACACTTGTCCAAGATGTCACGAAAAATCTGGGGATCAATGTAGTTGTCTTCGTCGTCATTCATCTGCTCCCTTGTAATCTGGAGCACAATGTCGTGGTAGAGGCCAACAAGAGAATAATCCATAGGCATAGGCGGCGACCTTGGAGGGCAATACTCCTTTGAGTTGGTTACGATCACTGCACCAGAGACGCATCCCAACTGGCTCAAAGGATCTGCAATGTGCTCCCAATCCCATACGGTCTCATATCCAGCCTGTACATTCAGGATGACCAGGGCCCTTTTCCCGTTCAGATAGTGACGAATCTTGTCCATGATCGCTTTGGTCTTCAACAGCTCTTGGATCTCTGGCTGAATCATCTCAAGCTTCTTCGTGGTTTCTGCAGTATCAGTATCCGTATCAGCTTCAGCTTGCAGGATTTGGCCCTGCTGACAACCTGCTGATTCACATGGTGCTTGTTTCTTGCCAGACTTGTCTTGCAGCATCTTCTGCACCTCCTGTAGGATTTCTCCTTTAGCCTCTTGGATCATTATTTTTATTTTCTGCTCCTCCAGTATAGCACTAGCAGTACTAGTAGTGATTGTTCTCTTTGTGCCTGCTTGCTCGGCCTGGTCCTGCAGGAACACCTTCCGCAGGATGCCTTCATAGCAACCTTCTTGTACTTGCATATGGATACGGGCCCTGAGCTTCCTGGCTGTTTCCTTGATGATGTCGTCCAAATAATAATCTGCTCGGTCTTGTTCAGCTACGGAGGCAGCAGCTGACCTGCTTGTTAGTAGCCGCAGGAGTACACCCAAGGGTTTCCCGGAGATCTTGCGCTTCACCTCATCCTCTTTGTCTTTGTCTTTTCCCCTTGTACCGCCAGGTCGATCACCAGCTTCAGCTCGTCACGGTTGACTTGGCCAATCTCTTTGTTGATCTCCTCAATCTTGCCCTTAACACTGGTATCTTTGGTGATCTGCTGAATCGCCTTCTTCTTTTCACTGTAGATAGACCATCTCCAATATCTGTTATACCAGCAACGAGCCTGCTGGTGCTGGTCCTTCTCCTTCTTCTTCCCCTCCCCTTGCCCTGCAGTGCCTTCTTGCTGGGAGGACGAATGGGACAGGGATTTATTGGCATACTCCTCGAGCTCCAGCTGACGCCACATGTAGCAGAGGAAGTCCTCCGCTAGCAGCTTGTGAGAAGGGTAGTGGACCTCCGAGATGTCGATCAAGACACTGCGGAAAGGAACCATCTTTGCCGCCGAAGCTTGAGCTCCTCTCGCAAGAGCGAGGGCGCCATTCCTATTGCCCGGTGCCACGGTGGCGATGAAGGGTATTTCTTCTTCTTCTTGGCTCTTGCTTTGCTTCGTCTCTACTTCCTTCATCCAGTCGGCTAGCTTCCGGTTGAAGTAGTCCTCTAGATCTTGAACGCCAAAGAGTCCAAGGAGTGCTGCTCGATGTCCCGTCACCGTTGCCTCCACTAGATCATCATAAGCGTCACCGTCTTCGTCTTCGTCTTCCTCTTGCTCGCCTTCAGCGGCGGCGGCAGGTGTCGTCGCCATCGCTGCTGCTCTGAGCCCAGCAGGGCCAGAAGCAGGCGACTTGGATTGGACGACGACGACGGGATATCCACGCCGTACCTCACCCGCCGCTCGCCGACGTCGCGGGCCCGTTCCTTGAGCTTCTCCAACTCGCCGGCCGCGAAGCGCTGCGCGACCGTCTTCTTCAGGAACCAGGGAACCCACAGAATGCAACGCCAGAACGACCCCTTCCTGCCGATATGGAAGTCGGGGTTCTCGCGGTACACGTAGATGTCGATGAAGTCCTGGGCGAGGAGCCGGACCTGGTTCATCCAGGTGCGCACCTGCTCGTCGTGCTTCCCCCGGGGGGCACCGTCCTGGCCAGGTGCAGCAGGAAGCTGTTCATGCTCTCCATCTCCTCCCTGATGAACCGCATGTCGCCCTCCACGCGGCCCAGCAGCCGTGCTTCGTTCTGGAGGACACCAAGCAGCGACCTCACGGCACCCGCCGCGAGCTCAGCCATTGCTCGATCCCGGCCTTCTCCCTTCGATCGCCGCCGGCCTTCTTCCTTTCTGGATCGATGGGGGTTTAGTGCTGGCAGGCTAGCATGCAGGGGCGTCGCATGTGGCAAGCTGCATGCAATGTGTGTCTCTGGCTCTCTGCGTGTGCGTGGGTTTGTTTGTGGACGACGACTAGCAAAGTGTTAATTTGTTGATTGATGATCGAGACATTCTACGCGGCAGAGCGAGGCAAAGTATCTACCTATTATACCTAGCTTGTGAAATGAGTGTTATATCTTTAGGATCACATGTTCATAGATCTAGTCGGGTACATCAGTCAGGTAATCATCATCTAATACAACATCTACAAGAGAGAGATAGGAGAGAGAGGCTAGGTGTGCAGACCAGGGGGGGTGTGGATGAAGAGGAGCCGGATCCCGCCATTAGGTTCAGTGGTGAAGATTTGCACACTGGCAACGTCGGTCGGAGAAGAAGGCGGTGTAGTGGCGACCGACGGTGAAGACCGTGGTGGTGCAGTGCAGTGGCGGCGGTACTTCCCGTCGCTAGCTGCGCCTCTCTCTATGATCGGGAGTTAGGGTTTCTCGGTGGGGTTTGCGGCTCACAATGAACCTCGTATTGAGAGCCGCCGGCCCCAACCTCTATTTATTGCGCAGTGCGACGAGAGCCCACTAGCCATAGATAGGCTGGACGCCCCCGATCAGGGCGCGAGGTCAAGGCCCAAATGACCGTTGGGCCTGTGGTTGGGAGATCAATCCAACAATGAGCAGCAGTCCTACCACGATCTCCATCACCTATGTTACATGCTGGAAAAGAAAAAGGGAAACCGCAAAAACCACCCCGTGGGTTGCTTAGATTCCTCCCTGTTATGTCTTGTTGCGAAAGAACTATAATAAATCTAGTCCACCAGCCACTGCAGAAGCACGATTTTAATCTTAGAAGACATAAGCATTTCATGTTATTGTTTAATACATATCAGGCCACTCGACGCCTCGCACGGTTTTGGGATGAGGTGCTGGTCCAGCAGGAACCTCCCCTGATTGCTTCTCCACCACGACAGCAGCTCAGAACCAGGATGCCCCTGCCTATCAGGCACATGAGCACACGGATAGCTGCCCAACCGTTGGCTTACATATCGACCTCCAAGCGGGGTGCAGTACTCCTAGAGCAGCGGTTCGGCAAAGCGCCGCCGGCCAACCCAGGTTCGCCTGCGCCCAAGAGCATTCTCGACGCGTTGCGTTCGGGGACCTTGTCGTCGAGCCAGGTGGAGGCCCTTGACGCGGCGTTTCCAGCGTTCAATGGGCGCGCGGCGGAGCTCTTCATCGAAGACTCGTAGGGCGCGTCGATGATCGCACTTGGTTGTTCCTCTTATGTAATATCACCATAAAGTTACTCTGCTAGGATGGTCCAGCTACGGCCGTGCTTGTTGACCTCCCTCGGCGCTCGTTAGAGGCGCGTTGTATGTTCGGCTGAACGTTTCTCCTTAATATAATGATACACAAATCTTTTACGTAAAAAAATGTTTTCTCTCTTTGTTATTTTCTAGCCCAACAGGCATATAGATACTCTGTAGCCTCTATCTAGTTGTGATAGACTTATCTGTTAGCAGATAATGCCAATAAGATTGAACAAGCGGGACACATATATTTTTACGTGCAATTAAAACCCTTGTGGGAAAAATCCATGCACGACAACCAACAATCTTCACTATATGAGGAGTGTATACAAAATGCAGGAAAATACAATAAGTCAACTCTGTACGCTTCTCATGTGGTTTACAAGATGTATATATTGAGTGGACAAACTATAGTCAAATGCAGAAACAAATCTTCCAAACCGCGGGCTCACCAGACAGACGTCCCACAAGGCTCATCTTAGGATTTTGATCATATTCCAACATTATCAATTACTGATCTATATATGCAGATTAAAGTCACGAAGATTGTTTAACCGTACCATATATGGATGAGCCGATCCCTTGCTTGAGATAATCCTATTTATTACTTAAAAAATACTTCATCGACAAATTCCTTTGTCTTAACTTTGGTAGGGGTACTGCTTCTGTCCCGATCCACAAACACAAGCCATGTACGATGCTCCCCCCACGTTATCTGATCTCTTGCGTGCTCTAAGGGTACGTTTGATTGCCGGACGAGAGTTGCATCGTATATCATGGTTGTGGTCAGTGGTTGTGGGGATGCAGGCTGAGTGAAACCGTATTTTAGAAAAGAAGATGTTTGGTGAGGTTGTATGAGCGGACACAAAAAAAAAAAGCTGAGATGTTGTTTAGTTATTTGCATGCATAAACTGAGAGTCTAACATGTGGGCCTATATAGCACTGCTGTATCTGTTGGGCCTGACTCGGCAGCTACGGCCAATTCGGCCGCACCGCGCGGTGCTGCATCACACGTGCAACTGCATCCGCGCATGCAAGCCGGCACAGGAAATCCGTGCAACCAATCACTCGTCTCTCTGCGTTTATACGCGTGGGTAGTGCAGTGAGCATCCAACCGACCAAACACGCCCTAAACCTATTGTAACTCAATTACTTGAGCGCAGGAGCGTGCAGATTTAGCATCGGATCCGGGCATGGAGCTCTTCCTAAGAGCAACTCCAACAATTTGCTAAACATCACTTGGCAAATCTATAGTTTTGCCAAGTTTTAAAACTAAATGCCAAGTGAAAAAATATACCTTCTCCAACAGTTTGTTATTTGGGCTTAGCAAATTGAAAATTAGTGGCCCACATGTCTTAAATTTTTGTGGGGTCGGTGCTGGGGCGACGCCCTTCAGCTCGCACGAAGGAGATCGCGCGCGGCCATCAACTCCGTTGGCACCTCCATGGAGAAGAATGTCACTCAGAAATCCATCCTCTTCCATTTGATCTGTACAACATCAGCATCAATTAGGAACGGCAGCAACATCAATCGAGATAAAAAAAATATGTACCATTATCAAGAACAACAGATCGAACTAGCAATTACCGTGAAGCTACAGATGCATAAACCTAGAGGGCAGAGGAAGCACGTGAAGCTAAACAAAATTATACCAGTACCAACGATAGATCGATCTAGCAATAGCTGATCAGGCAGAGGAAGCACGTGAAGCTGCTACCGTGAAACACCAAGAACAGATCGATCTAGCAATACGATAGGTATAGATCGAACTAGCTGCTACCGTGAATCCACAGTGAAGCTGCTCATCCAAAACGCGCTCGCCGACGGCTTCACGCGAGATCAAAAGGAAGACCGGCGGTCCGTCCTCACGCGCGAATATAACCAAGAACGATAGGTACAGATCGAATCGAGGGAACAACCTACCCTAGCTGATCGATGAAACGAGATCGAGGGAAGAACATACCTATCTGCTCGCGTCGATCCTTCTCCTCGGTGCGACACCAAACACCAGCAGTCCGTCTTCCTGCTCGCGACGAAGACGACGAGGCACGCGAGGTAAAAGGAAGACTGGCGGCGCGACCACCGCGCGCGGGAAAAGGAAGGGCGGGACCGCTTTGCGCGCGTGGGAGAAGTCGCCGTGTGGAGCGAAAATGCGATGGCAAGCGACGCCAACACACGCATATTTGCGCTTGGAAGGGGGAAATTTGTCAAGCTCCCAAAAATGCCAAGTACTTTTGCCAACTTTTTGGAGGCTGTTTTTTGTGGTTTTGACAAAAATCCTAGGATGCCAAGTCTTTTTAGCAAATTGTTGGAGTTGCTCTAAGGCCCTTCTACAAATTTGCACCTATAACATCTTAAGAAGAGGTTAGAGATGAAAGATAACGAGAGAAAGCACTTCTAACTTATTCATAGATCCATCACTGCTTGAGTGATTAAGTATTTGAACTAGCTGCGCTGAACCAACTCATTACCGGAACATGCAGCTTTAAATCATATCGATACTACGTGACTATATACGAAGTCTGTCTTCTGCTGCTTTCATATTTCCCCCACCTTACCTTTTAGTAATTCGTGGCTGGTCATTGTCTTCCTGATGACGTACTACGTATTGATTAGTGTGCATGGGAGCCTGCTGGGTTTTTCTTTTTAGCATGAGGCTGGGGACCCTGGGCCTTCTTCTTTTTCTTTTTTGAGAAGGGGACCCTAGGTCTTTGATAAAGATGAATATCTAGTCTTTTTTTTTAAAGGAGGGCAAGATGAATAGCTGCTAGTAAAACTGCATGCTGGTCGAAATCCTCATATGAATTCTCTTCAATAATACTAGTGTTCTTGTCAAGAACAGATAGGGGAATCGAAGCACCTATCTTCGCAATGAGAAGAGAATAGATTCCTCCCCCCCCCCCCCCCCCCCCCAAATATGCATTGCCGGCCCTGGGCGCACACTAAAAAAATTGCACGCGATCTCCATCTTGGATGATGTTTGATTCGAGCAATTTTCGACGTGATCTAATCACACCGTTAACTAATAGTAATACTTTCTATTTGATTCATTATCGACACGACCCGATCACACCGTGAAATTGATAGTCGATTATGTCCTCATGGTCTCCAACAATTTTGTCATGCTTCACGCAAAAGCGATTCCTCCCTGCGCTCACCGCGTGTCTTCTAGAACCCATGAATAGCAAACTCATAGATCAGTTGATCGTTGTGGTGGAACCTACGCAGTGCCGGCCCTAAGGGGGTTGCAGGAGGTGCGACGGCCGAGGGCCCTCACGGGATGGGGGCCCAAGCCCAAGTATATAATACCCCATACCCTTTAGCTAATTAGCTATAGTCCATTAGGATTTAGGATTAATGAGATTATGAGAAGGTGCAGCGGCCCATCAGCAAAAGGAGAGGTCGGCCTCTTTCTTTCCACGAGGCAAGGAGCCGAGCCGCCAACGCCCGCACACACGCACATAGCGATCGCGAATCGCGACTTCCGGACTTCTGGCGAGACGGCGAGAAACGCAGCGCTGATCACCAGTTCACCACGTGATCACCAGCGCCGATCACCAAGATGCCCGAGTTCCAGTCTTCCACAATCCAGACGACCAGACGACGGCATTCCAGACGACGACGGCGACCAAGCAGGTGAGGCAGGGCTCGACGAGGACGACGTCATCTGATCTTGGTTATTGCCTTCTGCTCTTTTTGTGATTTGCGAATCTTGGTTCTGAATCAGTTTATGTCCAAATTAGCCTATATATTATAAGATTTTATGGTCTAGAAGAGCCATCGCGACGAGTTCACCAGAAGGCCCTCAAAATCCTAGGACCGGCGTTGAACCTACGTACCCGGGTTTAATTCCTCGACTTGGCATGAGTGCTCGTATTTTTCTGAATTTATTTCAAGATATAATAGCGCCATGTTTTCAGTGGTAGACGACATATCTGTCAACAGCGAGGCGCCTGTGGTAACTTCGTGAATTTCGAGATATGCCGCCTCGGTCCTTTTCGGAGGTCCTCATAGGTGTAGAGTTTGCGTACGTGTGTTCATAGAGATGAGTGTGCGTGTATGTTGTGGACATCTACATTGTACTATGTATTGTAGACAATCGAGCTTGATGACATCATAAGATTATCTCCTATACTAAGACGCAATAGTTAGTTACTACGCTCCACTCCTGATTCTCAGAAAAAAAAAGTTACTACAATCTGCTATTTCATATTATATTATATATCGTCTAAATATACGCTATATCCAGATATATAGCTTTTGTTATATATTAAAAAGCCAGGATAACTTACAATTTGGAACGAAGGGTGTCGATGTGAAAGGTATATATGCTTATTCAAATGTTTTGTTTGTGTATGTACAACTAGTGTGAGACATACGGTAGTGATGAGTGGTGACCAGCACAAGTGTTTTTTTTTTGAGTGGATGGTGACCAGCACAAGTAACACAGTTCAACCTTAGCAACACAAAGATAGCAGGCTTAAGCCAATACATACACGCGGGTGCAGGCCCATAGTCCTGTGAGATTTGTCAAACTATGTTTGGGCCCAACTTTTTTTTAAATGTCACCGGTGGCTCCCCACCTGAATATATATTATAGCCCAAAATGGCTCGTTATATGTTTTACAAATGTTTAGAAAGGAACAAAAACAACACCAAAGACGTCCCAGCGCGAAAAGTGGCAGAAACCACGATACACAAGCGGAATGAAAAGACTACCACACGTGAGGCACAAGAGCTCTTTAACGATGCCTCCAAGGAGATAAATGACGTCAAAACGTAATCATCGTCAGCCAAGTAGAAGCTTGGCACGACAAAATGACACCCCCTTTTACAACGCAAATATGCGTTGCTAAAAGTCAATATATACGTTGGCAAGGTCTATACCAACGCATCTAATATGCATTGCCTAAAGTAGCATTGCAAGGATCTATTGCAACACTTATTTATGCGTTGATAACCTATGCTAATAACCGTTGCAAAGTTACAACGCATAATGATGGGTTATGGCAACACTTATATGTGTTTTGTACAGACCATGCGTGAACAACCTCTATGGTTTGTTGTAACATATAGATTTGGTCTATTGCAACAGTTATATGTGTTGTAAGAAATAAACCATTCAATCATTAATATCATATATAATTATTTAATTTTGAGACAAAAATAGAGATAATCCATATACAATTTAATGAAAAATACAATACCATCCAACACAGAAGATAAACACACTAAGCCATATATATAGTATAAATAATTTGTCGCATTACAAAGTACCATTCAAATTCATGACACAATTTTTGTACATAGTGCATGTTCCTATGTGAGCAAATATGAAACATATAAAGGGATCCCTTTTAGTATACGCCAGCAGTCCTCCTTTCTCCTCCTTCAGTTTAGTCTAGCATTCCACTGATGTGATCATATATCTATCTTCTTGATCTACAGATGAAAGTTGAATTAATTAATATGACACTTATAAGAACTGAAATCATATTGGGTTATAGAAAAGACCGTACAAAAGTTGAAGGCCATGCAACATAGACTCCTCCTTCTACGTCTCTAAGAACCTTGTAGCCTTTGTATGGTCGTATCCATGGTTCATCTTCTACCATTGCAAAACTAACAGAAACCATCCAAAATTCTTTGCCTAGCTGAACACCACCAAGTTTCTGTGTTGGATCACAACTTACTAGTGTACCCATTGCAACAGTCTTATTTTGATTATTCCATCTTTGTAAGTATACTTACGTGCCAACCTAGTTCACATATATAAGCGTGCAAAAAAAATAAGAACATAATAGATAATAGTATGTCCAAGAAATTAAATAGCATACCTTCATTGAATTGCCAGTTGACCAATTTGTTGTGCCACGATGATGTTTCTACAAAAATATATATGGGGATTCTTAGACTCCAGCAGCAAGAACAACTAAGAAAAGTATATATGGGAATTCTATAGTGAATAAGAATAAATTAATGTTTTCATTCACCAACAAAATGGAATCAGAATAGAGCTAGGTTATTAAGGCCATGT
The DNA here is from genome assembly GCA_038087645.1 of Saccharum hybrid cultivar R570. NCBI lineage: Eukaryota > Viridiplantae > Streptophyta > Magnoliopsida > Poales > Poaceae > Saccharum > Saccharum hybrid cultivar. The sequence goes on along the minus strand of JAQSUU010000410.1, from coordinate 2,758,320 downwards.
GCCATAACATGTAAATAAATAAATAAATAAATAAATAAATAAATAAATAAATAAATAAATAAATAAATAAATAAGGTATTATCAATTCAGCCTAACGAAAATTCTTGAGTTTTTTTTCTAAGTAATCAGTTAGGTCAACAAGACAAGTACAACATGAAGTAAACACTAATGACTACAGTTCAAACAAGGATTGCAAAAACTTGTCTAAAATAAAATCTACAGGTAGTGCTTCATGAATACCTGTAAGCTAATATTTATTGTGGCTGGGATAGATAAGTCCAGATTTATGGTTTCATATGAGTGCTCAACCACCTTTTTTTATAGAGGAACCAAAAGAATCTTTAACCAAAATACCTTACAATGATTAATCACTGAAAAAATAGCTTCCTTACCTGTTTCTTTGAGCTAAGAACATCTATTTTTCTCTACTTCATAACATTCTGACTCTGCAAGCGCAAGACACAGATCATAGTTAAATGACAGCATAAAATACTAAAAAGCTTTCCGGTGACAAACAAACTAAAAAGCTCTCATCCATATTAGTGTGCATACCTTCTCTATAGGACTAAGATATTTGTAATGTGGTTGTAGATCATCATCATCCACATTGTCAGCTTGCCAATTCTGCAGTGAACTGAAACAAATAAATCTTTGACATAAATCTGGTATGCAAAATCCAATTCAATTGTACCCATTGTATCATTCAGTGGTCCATCCATGCTGGAATCTTGATTTTTAGGGTCACTATATACTCGCTGTCCATCCATGCTAGAATCTTGATTTTGAGGATCACCATATACTCGCTTTTGATAGACAAATGACTAAAAATTAGAACCAGCTATTAGAAAAAAAAGAAATTGACAGTAAATTGTTTTTCTTGTCAAATTTTCAGAGGGGTACGTACTTTTCATTTCGTATTTGGCACATCAGCACAATAGCCATCTTTGGGTGCATAGACAGAAACATCTAAACATCCCTATGTCAAGGAATCAGAAGCTTAGTGTAGGAAATGCTCAGAATTGAACTTTTTAAAATTTACCTGTTGGATATGTTTTTGTAAGTACCATGGAAATTAATCTCAGTATCACCATCACGATCTATCTGATCTCCTCTAGCACTTAAATGAAGTTCAGATGCCTCATTATTTTGTCCATGGCTCTCTTATGCAATATGCTCTTCTGACAAATATTCATCATGGCTCTGAATTATCTGCTTTCTTTTACCCCTTGCCATAGCCACTGCACAACATGAATTAGAGTAAAACATTCTGAATTTTACAGCAAACAAAATTGTAAAGTATTACAGTGATTATTTAAAGTATGATATTACATTTTAGCTTGACATCAGATCAAATAAAAAGAACATGCTATGAGCTATGAGATCCCAAATAGTATAGTATAGATCAAACCATGATATTTCACTCTGGTCTGAAATTTTTTGACTTTGCTTGAAACTAATATTTTCGATACAGAACACTAGCGCTATGGAAAAGAACAGATGATTGAAACAAAATTTTTCAAAATAAAACACACGACAATTGTGTACTGAATTTTCAGGTATATGCTGATCTATTTGTGACACCAGATTCAAACAGAGCCAATTTCATATGGAGATGCAGCGTGGTAGAGGATCATTTTGTGTTACCTGAAGCTGGGGAGCCGGTCACCTTGACTGCAAGTATGAAAATAATAAATTAAAACAAAAGGAAGGCTTGTATTGTAACCAACTCGTATATAGAGATTAAAGGTGTCTTATCGTACAGATTAACAAACGAACAAAAGGCAGTGAAGTAGAGAAAGATCAGGGCGGCAGTACTCACTGGTTGCACAACGTCTTCGCTCGTGAACGCCGGTCGGGCCGTTCGGCTGTTGGGCGGCCAGGGAGACGAGACGAGAGGAAACCGTCGCCTTCGGCACACACGCCCGTCTGCCGGCGACGCGTTGCCGCAGGGCACAAGGCAGCGGAGCGGACCAGATCCGGGTCCAGCGACGATGACCTCTTGAGGCGGCGACAGGGACTGGCGTTGGTGCGGTCGTGCGGGGATGCGGCGCCGCTGCTACGTCGGTGGTGGCGTAGTCGCCTGAGGTACGATAGATGCCCTGCTTGCAGCAGGGAGAGGAGAGGTATGGAGTGCTTGTTGCGATGGAAAAGAATAGAAAATGGACCATGATTTCAGCTGGGATAACCGACGAGTTCCACAATCTGGGGGGCGGTTCCCAGGCGCTGTTTGCACACGTTCCTGTCTAGCTAGTCTGTATGAACGGTGGGACCAGTGTTAGGCTTCACGAGTTGTGAGAGAAATTAGATTAAATGTGCGGGAGAAAAAAGATACTGATTATTCAAAAAAAAGATACCAGATAAAAATAATGGTGGGAAACCATGGCGGGAGCAAAACAAGACAAAAAGGTTACTACACCGAATTTACATAAGTCTTGGAAAAGATGGCGGGAACAAAAAAGGCAAAAAAAGAGATTACGCTGAATTTAAATTATTAATAGTTAATATTAGTATTTTAATACAATGGCTAATTTAAACATGACAGATCGAATCCAGATTAAACTATGGTTATTAGTGCTAGATCTAAATTAAATGAGTATTTGGGATTGTTAACCAATTCAAATGAAAAAGTTATCAACTACAAATTTTTTTTAACCTTTTGGGATCTGTAACTTTGTTTTTGATCAATTATCCATCCGAGGTCATATGAAAAAAATTGAAATTCAAATGTGAGAAAATTTGACCATAATTTTCCTTGGATAAATGATTTCAAATAAAAAATGTTTTTTAAATACAAAGTTGCATAACTTTTTGAGATCTAAAACTTTTATTTTGGACATTTCTCCATCTAAGATTTCTCAAAAAATTCAAATTTGAAATGTGAGAATTCAAATGTAATCTCGTTGGGTATGTCTGATATCGGCGCACTGAGAGCAGTCTTGTATTTGCACACCATCTCAGAGTCGACATTAGTCGATGGAGCCACCAATCCCAAGTTTCTGCACGAGAACACACATGCAGCCTCTTGCGATGTGACTGAAGGCGCGACAATGCAGACAACATCATGGCAACCGGCAAGTCACTACTCGGTGAGAGTAGGAAAGGCAATTGAAACATATGTCATGTAACTCTGCAGGGATCTTCCGAGCCTACGGAAGCTGCCTCTCGGTCAAGACGGCCGCAGGTCGCATCTCCTGCCAGTGAAGGATCTCACGCCACCCATTGGAGTTGGAGGCGGAGAACCGTCCGCGATGTCCAAGGCGTTGGTGGGCGGGGACACGACCATCACATGCCAAGCAGGAAGGCCGAGCACCAGTTGAGGGCATGGCTGGCTGCGTCTCCTCCGCCTTCGCTCAGGACCCTGTTGCACGGCATCCGCCCTGATGTGACCCCGAATTAAGACAGGGAGAGTCTGGGCGGGCTGCAGGGACGCTGATACCGGCCTTACCGGGCGACGAATGGCGTCGAGGTAGCTTGTGGGATAGTCTTCGTCGGACTCCTCGCCGTCTTTGTTTGCCCATCGACGGCTCTTGGAACACCCCCCCTCCGCCTATCACAAGATTCCGAAATATTAATAAAACAAACCAATGTCCTACTTCAACAAACAAGTGCATGTGTAGTTTAATGGTGGAGGGGAGCTCAATGCGTTGGGGGTCGTGGGTTCAAATCATAACCAAAGTTGTTTTTTTAGAAATAAGAAATCAAATCTTGAAAGGTGCTTTTTCATTTTTTACAAATCATCAAATCTTGAAAGGCTTTTTTTGTTTTTTAGAAATCGAACCTAAGCTGTGGCTCACCTGTAGGCATTTGATTTTACAAACAATTCTTCAATGCAACAATTCAGATTAATTTTTCCTAACGCGATAAAGATGAGAAAATTATCATCATATAATTTGGATTCCTCTCATTGCAATCAAAACTTGGAATCACAATGAGCAGAAAATTAGAGTCTTTCTAAAATCTAAATTCTATTACCATACAGAGAGAGAGTCTGCTCGCCTGCTCGCTGTCGCGCAGGGGTTCTGTTTGCTCCCCCTTGAGAGCAAGGCGGGGCTACGGATGGCAACAGGTCAGGTTCAGATCGGGTGGAGTCTCCGTGCACCCGAACCCAAACCTGAACCCGAACCCGAACTGAAAACCGATTCGGGTGAAAATCCATCACCAAAACCAAACCCGCGGATACCCGAAACCTGAACGGATACCAGAAACCCGAATGGATACCCGAAACCCGTGGATAAATCTACACATATTCACATGTATAAATAAGAGGCAACAAATAATAAATATTTTCATGAGTCAATTTTGAATAGATTTAATAATCTAAGTAAACAAGTTATTATTAGCATATTATAAAACATGAATTTTAATTCCAAATGATTTATTTTGGATATCCATTGAATATCCACGGGTGGAAAATTAAACCCGAAACCGAACCCAAAAACCGTGGGTGAGAAACCATCCCCAAACATGAACCCACAGAACCCGAAACCTACGGATATCCACCCCAAACCCAATCCGCTGCCATCGTTAGGCGGGGCCGAGGGCGTCGGCCGCTGGGAGATGGCCCAAGCGCGCAGCTGGGCAGGGGCAGCCGAGCAGCGCGGGGGCTGATGCGGCGGACGGCGACCGATGGGGCCATGAGGGCAGCACCGAAGAGCGTTGAGCGGGATCTGGGGCAGGCGGGTGGAGTCTGCACGTATAGCATCACGATGGCTAGCCGTCACCAGGGGCGGATCCAAAGGGGGGGCTGGGGGGGCTCCAGCCCCCCCTAATGGCTCGACTTCCAGTCTAATCACTGTAGCAAAAGCGTGATTTCACCATTAAATCTTCATGCAAATCAACATCACCATTGTTTTAGCCCCCCCTTATCCCGCATCGTGCATCCGCCACTGGCCGTCACCTGTGAGTAGCGGCGCGACAACGAGATCGCCGGAGCAAGGCTAGAAGGAGGCGGCGACCGTGATTGGGCGGGACGCTCAGGCAGTTCTGTTTTGTTGGGCTATTGCTCCGATGGGCCAGCGGAGGTGCTCTTGGCAACTTTCCAGTTTTAAGGAATTTTGTGAGGTAAGAAAACAGAAATAGCTATTAGCTTGAGTGGTTATCACGGAACGAGGGACCTCCAGTTGCACAGGAGGTCGCAGGTTCGAAACACGTCTCTAGCGTTTTTTAATGATCAAGAAAAAAACTGTGTATCTTCCCTGTGTGCAGTACTAAATTAAATAAACGCATAGCACAGATTCGTTTCCAATGGCTTAAGCGTAAGATGGCTGCTGCTGCAACACTTTCACATGTGTCACTGCTAAGTTGCCTGGAACACATAGATTAAACGTTGGCAAGTATCCGTTGTTAAATGGGGGTTTCTCTTGTAGTGATAAGGCTTTCGTCCGAGCCTTGTGTCGACGGGGAGCTGCATTGATCGGCCGATCCACGGTAAGCCTCTACTAGAGGTTCTTCAATGACGCCTTCAAGAAGGAAATCTCGTCGCTGGCCCAGAATGACGCCTTCAAGATGAGCTGAGCTTTCGCCCAAAACTTTTGTAAGGGAGGCGCACACCGGCAAGCGTCCACACCGAGACAAAGGGTTGGGGTAGGTGCCGGCCGCCGCCACGCCGTGCGGAGCTGTTTCCGGACTCGGACGCGCCGGTGGGAGGCGCGCATCGGCAACGCCAGACAAGGAGGAAGGGGGGGTCGGCCGTCGCCACACCGCGTGGAGCCGTTTCTGGACTCGCCCGCGACAGTGGGAGGCGCGCGCCGGCAAGTGTCCACGCTTGGATGAAAGGTGGTGCCGGTCGCTGCCACACCGCGCGGAGCCATTACCGGTCTCGCCCGCGATGGTGGGAAGCGCACACCAGCAAGCGTCCACGCCCGAACGAATGGGAGGGGATGCTGGTCGCCGCCACACTTCGCGGATCCATTTCCGGACTAGCCCGCGACAGTGGGAGGCGCGCACCGGCAAACGTCCACGCCTGAACGAAGAGGGGGTGCATGAAGTCTCAGTCTTCTGCTGCTTTCATATTTCCTCCACAGGCCTTTTAGTAATTCGTGGCTGGTCATTGTCTTCCTGATGACGTATTGATTAGTGTGCATGGGAGCCTGCTGGGTTTTTCTTTTTAGCATGAGGCAGGGACCCTTGGCCTTCTTCTTTTTCTTTTTTGAGCAGAAGGGGGGACCCTAGGTCTTTGATAAAGATGGATATCTAGTCTTTTTTTAAAAAGGAGGGCACTTGTACTCAGGGGCTGAGCTAGGAAGTTGATTTTTTGAATATCAACGGGGCCAACAGTATTGAATTTTCAAAACTTATTTGAATTTTAGAAAATTTAGTGCAAAATTCACGTTCATAGGGGCGGCCTGGCCTGCCCCCCTTGTCTCCTCCCCGGCTTGTACTGAAACTTGACTTTGCGAAGGCTTTTGACACGGTCAATTGGGCCAGAATGTTCAGAGTATTGCATGTAAGAGGGTTCAGTGAAATATGGATCAAGTGGACGGAGGTCATCCTAACCTAACAACCTCCAAATCGGCAGTCCTAGTCAATGGGTGCCCTGGTCCATGGATAACTTGTAAGCGTGGGCTACGTCAAGGTGATCCGATCTCTCCTTACCTGTTTCTACTTGTTGCTGAAACTCTGCCATGCATGATAAGAGCTTTGGGGACATCCAACATCCAACCGAGGAAGGTTTGCCGTGTGTTGTTTTGCAATACGCTGACGACACGCTGATTGTTCTAAGGGGTGATCTCAGTGCTGCCACTATCCTCAAAACACTACTGGACTAGTTTGCTGCTTTGTCAGGTCTTCACATCAACATAACTATGCAAAGAGCACTCTGGTGCCAATTCATATGGACGAGTCAACAGTTAGCAGCTGCGGGGAGATAATTGGATGCAGAAGAGAAGGTTTCCCACAGCCATACTTGGGTCTACCACTTTCAGTCAACAAATTGGCTCTGTCGGCATACGACCCATACATCCAGAAAACTGACAGATACCTCAGCAGCTGGCAAGCCCATCTACTCAATCCAATGGGAAGAGCGGTACTCGTAAACTCGGTCCTTGACAGCCAGCTAGTCTACTCCATGAGCTCCCTGCAGTTGCCTCCTTCGGTCATCCAACAGATGGATAAGAAACGTCGAGCCTTCCTTTGGTCGGGGGACAAAACGGGAAAGTCTGCTCCGGCGAGCTGCTTAGTTTGCCTGGATCCAGGTCTGTGCTCCCAAGGATCATGGCGGTCTAGGCATCAAGGACATGGGCACCCAGAATATTTGCCTGTTGCTGAAACTTATTCACAAGCTTCATTGCCCGGGTTCTTCTGCATGGGCACAATGGGTGCGGAGACGAGCCTGCATCTCAACTCTTGCGAACACAAGGTTGACAAGTACCCTTGTGTGTTCGTTTTGTGATGAGTGATTGTCAATGTGATCCACGAAGTAGGTTGAGTGGTGACTAACCCTACCTTGGCGAAAGCCTTGTGTGCGACATGTCTCTTGGCTTGTGTTGTGCATGTGTGGAGCACGGAGGCGGTAGCCGACGGCGAGGTGAAGGTCAAGGAGGACGTGCCGTGCCGATGGACCGGAGGGGTGAAGGACGGACGTGAGGCTTGGACCGAGGGACCCAGAGGCCGGGTGGCTAGCCGCGGTGGCTGACACTTGGGACATCGACAAGCGCGAGAAGACATGGGAGTGACCGTGTTGACCGTGGAGGTGACACACGTCAGATGGCGAGGAACGTGTATGAAGTACGCTACTCGCGGAGCGGTTTGATGGTTTGGGCCTCAAAACCATCGGAGGCGGGTTTACGGGTTTGGGCCTCAAAACCCGGGCGGAGGTTCCGAGGAGGAACGGACGACACGTGGCGGCATCGGGGAGGTCGCGTCGAGGCGAAGCTACCGGTGAGGAGGCGCGGTGGCCGTCGGATCAAGATGAAGACTGGGTTGGACCTTTACGCCCTTGGGCTAAATGGTTTGGCTCATTTGTATCCAGGGGCAAATCGGGGATTGTGTAATAGCCCTGTTAAATAGGATGAGGGAGCCCCCATCTCCCTCACCTCTCTCCCCATTCTCTCATTTTCTCCTTCCACCTAGGGTTAGCTCTTCATGTGAGAGGTCCAAAAATCTGAAAAATTCGTTCTGTGTTTGTGGTGATTTGAAGTGGGAATGGAGGCCCAAATCCTCCTCTTGCCCTCTGGGGTTCTTATTTAGAAGCTGTGATTTTCGTTCTCATTTTGTTCCTATTTTCGTTCTTGGCCACGATTTGATTTTCCCGGAGTTTGGATTGATCTCAGGCGATGATTTCTTAGGATCTTGTTCTTAGTCACTTGAATTTGGTCTGACCAAAGTTTGGGAGCAAATCCTTTTGATTTGAGTCGGATTCTATCGATTTTGTGGTCGCTCTTTTCCCTGTTCTTGCGTTCGTGAAGGGCATCGTTCTCTGTTCGTCGTGCTCGTTGCGCACAGGATTGGGTGAACTGATGAAGGGGCTGGAGGCCACCGGTGCAGGCTTGCCTACAGCTGCGCACACCGTGCGCCCCCAGGTCTGAGCCGTAGGTCTCCATCGCCCTGCTGTCGCGTGAGTGGAATCCTGTGCCGCCGGTTCTGTTCTGTCCTTATTTTCGTTCTCCTCCCTCTGGAGGACCGGCGCCGAGCAAACAAGCATAGCTGTGTGCTCGCCCCTGGTGGGCTGCTCGTCGAGCCGAGGTCCAGCGCTGGCAGACTAGACGCTCGCTCATCACAGCTTCTGGTGTTCTCCCGTGTTTTCCGGAGCTCACTCTTCTCTGGTTGCCCGTACTCAGCACCAGTGCTTCAAGCACTAATCGATGCTCTCCCAGGAATCATCTGTGCCTGTACACCACCAATAGCAGGAGCAGCTCTCGTGATTTTTAATGTTGTTTTTTGGAAACGTCTCAATCAAGCAATAGTGTTTGTGAATTTAATTCCCTCTTGGGTAGAACAGAGGCAGCCGTACCACCGTGTGCACTAAGCTGTGCAGGCCCGAGAGGTCCTGGCCGATATGCTACCTCTTCTCTGTTCCGTGATGAATTAATTTTCAGGGAATTTTCAGGTTAAATTGTTCAAGCCCTGATTTTCTGTTTTGCGCTCAGCTTGATCGTTTGTGCTCCGAATCGTGTTTCGCTTTTTGCATTAGCTTCCTTCTATTTCGAGGAATGTTTCAAAGTCTCTTGGATGTTTAGTTTGTGAACTCGTTTGTGCTTGACGGTGATATTGGGACAGCGGCCAAATATTTCGAGAGAAATTTGAGGCTCCCATTCACCCCCCCTCTGGTCGCCGTTTTTGGTCCTTCAATTGGTATCGGAGCCGGTTAAGGATCATTCCACCTTAATCGGTCCGTGATCCACGAAGGCGACATGGAACGTGGTTCCGGCAAACCACCGTTCTTCGATGGAACAAATTATCCCTATTGGAAGATCCGCATGTCCGCGCATCTCCAGGGGATTGATTGGCTTGTTTGGGAGATTTGCGAGGATGCTACTTACGTTGTGCTTGAACCCCGTGCTCGTGTCACGCAAGATCAAAGAGATCGACACAACGCTAATAGCAGAGCTCGCGCAGTTCTTTTCTCGAGTCTTTCTCTTCAGGAGTTCGAAAGAGTCTCTGATTGTACTACTGCTCGGGAGATCTGGGTGAGGCTTCAGAGCTATCACGAGGGGACCGCACAGGTCAAAACCAGACTCTACGAGACGTACAAGAGGGAGTACGAGAACTTCACCCAGCTTGATGGTGAGTCCATCGATGCCATGTTTTCTCGCTTTCAGACCATCGTCAACAAGATGCGAGCAAACAAGGCACAATTACCTTATGATGATCATGAGAGGGCACTCAAGCTTCTATATGCCCTAGATCGGAAGGTATGGGATGTGAAGGTGACCGCCATCATTGAGTCTTCAGGGTATGAGACCCTCACTGTGGATGAGCTTTTCAGCAAGCTCAAGTCCACCGAGATCGACTACCAGACCCAAGCCAAGCTCAAGAATCCCTCTGCACCGACTATGGCCTTGGTCTCAGGTAATGGCTCAAGTTCTTTGGCTAACCCTTCACAGGTGTCTTTTGCCTTGTCTTCTTTGGTGTCTGTCACAGAGGAGCAGATGGAGAGCCTTGGGGATGACGAGCTGGCATTGATCATTAGCCGGTTCTCGCGGTTTCACAACAACCGCTTGAATCGCCGACGTGGTGGTGGTCCGAAGGAAGGATGCTACGGCTGTGGAGATCCCGACCACTTCGTCGCCCACTGCCCCAAGAAGAACAAGCACTCCTTCAACAAGTACGACTCCAGCAAGCGCAAGGACAAGCGCGAGTACACCTCCAAGCACAAGCCGAACGGAGGATTCGACAAGGAGGCGCTGAAGAAGAAGTACTTCAAGAAGGCCAAGGCTCAAGAGCGCGCCTTCCTCGCCTCCCTCAGCGACCTCGACAACGACACCGACGACGATCAGTCTTCTTCTCCCTCGAGCGATGATGAGTCCGAGAAGAGACGTGAGGATAAGTTGACCGGGCTTTGCTTCGTCGCCAAGTCCATTCATGGAGGCTACTGCACCATGGCCGTGGATGAAGGTATGAAGCCCAACAAGGACGTGCTTCCCAGCGACGACGACTCTACCGAGGTAAAACCCTCCGTCGACGCTCTTATTGCCGAGCTTGATATCATGACTGATACTTTGATGAGTCAAGATAAGTTGCTAAAACGTGCTGCTCGTGAGAGGAAAGAGTTTAAGGACAAGCTAGAAGTTGTGGAGAAAGAACTTGAGGAAGCTAAGAAGCTTGTTGTTCGTGTGTCTGACGAGGTTGAGTGCGATGAATGTGCTGTTCATATGACTAGCTTTTCTGAGTTGCAATCTAAGTATGCTGCCTTGTTAGATGAGAACGATGAGTTGAAGGCTAGGTCTAGCTTGTTGGGTGCGTGCAAGTCTTGTTCAGGCTTGCAATCTGAGCTGGCAGAGAAGAATGCCAAGATCCATGCTCTTGAGAAGGCCAGTTTAGATAGCACTGTTGTTGAGTGTGCACGTTGTGAGAGTTTGGTGTTGGAGCTTGAGTCTTGTAGGCATGACAAGATGAGATCCGAGGAAGACAACACATACCTTCGGTCCATCTTGAATTGGGTGTCTTGTAGTGAACCGCAGTTGGGCATGATGATGAGCCAGTTCAGACGGGGAACTGGGACATCGGGAGTAGGCTTTGCTCTAGGTGGGAAGGGTGAAAATGTCTATGGCAAAGTTGGTGAGTTCAGTGGTTTGAGCCCAAGTGAGAAAACTTCCACTACTCCCAAATTAATCAAGATCAATCCACCAAAGCCTACCGAACCCACTGTGAAAGATGGAGTGTTTGAAGAACCTCCAAGAGCTCCACCCCAGAAACAAGTTTGGGTTCCAAAACCGAACTATCTCAGAAACCCACTTGACACTCTACCGAACATCTCTGAGGATCCCCTTCCTAAAGCCAAAAAGCTACCAAGAGTGAACCATACCCACAAGAGAGTGAGCCAACAACCACCTAAGAGAGAGGTGAGGTATCACTGTGACTATTGCCATAGGGATGGTCATCTTGTTGAGTTTTGCTTCAGGAGGAAGAGAGATGAGCGGCGGGAGTATGAGTTGAACAACCGGAACATGTATCGTCCGCCCCATGGCGTACATGTGCCTCCTGTTCAGAGGCGCAATGCTAGGCCAAGAGGTGCAATGCCTCAAGGTGCTAGGCCTCAGGTTGCTAGACCACGCGGTGGTCATGGTGGTCGTGCCCGGCGTGGTTCAGATCATGATCAATATGACTTTGGACCTCGTGGCAATGGCTTTCAGTCCTACAGCTCTAGCGGACCACGTTTTCCCCCACGTGGTGCTCGCTTTCCTCAAATGGGACATGGCATGTTTGGTGTTTTTCCTAACACTTTTCCAGGGCAAATGAGCCAACACTGGTATCCTTTACAGTTTACTAACCCCAGTGTTGCGCCATTTGCTCATCCTATGTCTTACTATTGATGCAGGACGGAGGCCTGGAGAACACATGGCTCATTGATTCCGGATGTTCGCGCCACATGACCGGAAGTTCCAAGTGGTTCTCCAGCCTTGACCCCATGCAATGTAAGGAGTACATCACATTCGGGGATAATAGCAAAGGTAAAGTGCTTTCTCGTGGGACCATTCGGGTCAATGAGAGTTTTGTCTTGAAGGATGTTGCTTTGGTTTCAAACTTGCATTTCAACTTGCTTTCTGTTTCGCAACTCCTTCAAGATGGCTTTGAAGTGCGCTTTAAGACCGGCTTGTCTCGAGTTCTTGACTCTCAAGGAAATCTTGTTTGCCAGATTGTTCCTTTTGGCCGTGTCTTTCGAGCTGATTTTTCTCATTCCTTTGGCTTTTCTCAATGTTTGGTGGCCGGATCCTCCTCTGAGCTTTGGAAGTGGCATAGGAGACTTGGTCACTTGAGCTTTGACTTACTCGCTAGGTTGAGCTCACTTGATCTAATCCGAGGATTGCCCAAGTTAAAATTCGAGAAGGATTTGGTGTGTCACCCTTGTCGTCACGGGAAGATGGTTGCCGCTTCTCACCCTCCTGTGACTCAGGTCATGACCAAGGGACCCGGTGAGCTACTCCATATGGACACTGTTGGTCCGGCTCGGGTTCGGTCTGAGGGAGGGAAGTGGTACGTTCTAGTGATCGTGGACGATTTTTCTCGCTATTCTTGGGTGTTTTTCATGGAGGGTAAGGATGAGGCTTTTTCTCATGCTCGAGATTTGATTGTTCGGTTACAGACTGAGTTGCCAAAGAATGCCATGAGAGCTATACGCAGTGACAATGGCACAGAATTCAAGAACTCTCAGTTTGATAATTTTTGCTCTTCTTTGGGTCTTGAGCACCAGTTCTCCTCGCCTTATGTCCCTCAGCAGAACGGTGTTGTTGAGCGCAAGAATCGGACCCTTGTTGAGATGGCTAGGACGATGCTCGATGAGCATAGGACTCCTAGGAGATATTGGGCCGAAGCGATCAACACCGCGTGTCATGTTTCCAATCGCATATTTCTTCGAGCCTTCATGAAGAAAACTTCTTATGAGCTGCGATTCGGTCGACTACCCAAGGTGAGCCACTTTCGAGTGTTTGGATGCAGGTGCTTCATTCTGAAACAAGGTATTTTAGACAAATTTGAGTCTCGATCCTCAGATGGTGTCTTTCTTGGTTATGCTTCACATTCTCATGCATATCGAGTACTTAACCTTGAAACTAACCGAGTCGTAGAGACTTGTGAAGTCACTTTCGACGAGACCATGCCTTGTTCTATTTCTGTCTTTAAAAGTGCAGGTGATCAGGAGATTGGTGAGAGTATCTTCGTTGAGGAGAATGAGGAAGATGCTGATTGGGGAGATGCAGAGCCGACGTCTTCGGCTGCTCCAGTCGAGTCTACGACGACTACATCGGCTCACGGACCAGACCCATCTTCTTCCACTACATGGGGTCCGCACGAACCGCTTCCTCAGCCTACTCCAGCTGCACCTGAGGAGGCCCCGACAGCTGTTGAGGGGGAGGCGACATCTTCGAGGGAAGCTCCTCGGCATATCCAGCGTCGCCACCCGCCTCAAACCATGATCGGCGACATCAGTCAGCGTGTTACACGCTCAAGGTCATATGAAATCTCATATTTCGCTCATTCTGCTTTTGTCGCTAATTTCGAGCCACAAAATGTTGGACACGCACTTTCTGATCCCGATTGGGTCAATGCTATGCACGAGGAGTTACAGAACTTTGAGAGAAATGAAGTCTGGGTATTAGTTCCACCTCCACCTGAGTGTCACCCTATAGGTACAAAATGGGTTTTCAAGAACAAGCAAAGTGAGGATGGAGTGGTGGTGAGAAACAAGGCTAGGCTAGTGGCTCAGGGGTTTTGTCAAAAAGAGGGAGTAGACTTTGAAGAAACATTTGCTCCTGTGGCCCGTATCGAGGCTATAAGGATGCTCTTAGCTTATGCAGTTTCGAAAGGGTTCAAGCTGTATCAAATGGATGTGAAGAGCGCCTTTTTGAACGGGTACATAGAGGAAGAGGTGTATGTGAGACAACCCCCTGGCTTTGAAAATCCCAAGTATCCCAACCATGTTTACAAACTCCACAAAGCCTTGTATGGATTGAAACAAGCCCCGAGAGCCTGGTATGAGCGTTTGAAAGCCTTCTTGCTTGCTAAGGGCTTTAAGATGGGTTCAGTAGATAAAACTTTGTTTCTCCTCAAGCAAGGCAATGACACACTTTTGGTTCAGATTTACGTGGATGATATCATTTTTGGTGGTTCCTCTCACGCTCTTGTTGCAAAGTTTTCCGAGACTATGAGCAGGGAATTCGAGATGAGCATGATGGGCGAGTTGACATTCTTCCTCGGGCTGCAAATCAAGCAAACACGTGAAGGAACATTCGTGCATCAAGGCAAGTACACCAAGGATCTTCTGAGGAAGTTTGATATGGGCGAGGCCAAGCCTCTTTCGACGCCCATGTCGACCACGACGGCCCTAGACGAGGACAAGGAAGGAGAAGCTGTGGACCAGAAGGAGTACCGAAGCATGATCGGATCGTTGCTGTACCTGACGGCAACGAGACCAGACATCCAGTTCGCGGTCTGCTTGTGCGCGCGCTTTCAGTCTTCACCGCGCACATCGCATCGTCAAGCCGTCAAGCGGATCATGAGGTACCTTCGGTTCACACCCGAATTTGGTCTTTGGTTTTCGGCTTCCTCCTCTCTTTCTCTTTACGGTTACTCTGATGCGGATTATGCTGGCTGTCGTACTGAGAGGAAGTCCACTTCTGGGACTTGTCAGTTTCTTGGGTCTTCACTTGTGTCTTGGTCCTCTCGCAAGCAGTCTTCTGTAGCCCAATCCACCACAGAAGCTGAGTATGTTGCTGCTGCTGCTTGTTGTTCCCAGTTGCTTTGGATGGTTGCTACTTTGCGAGACTATGGCTTAGAGTTTAGGCGAGTGCCTTTGTTCTGTGATAGCACCAGTGCCATTTGTGTAGCCAAAAATCCCGTTCTTCACTCTAAAACCAAGCACATAGAAGTCCGTTTTCACTTCTTGCGAGACCACTATGAGAAAGGGGACATTGACCTTATTCATGTTGACACCCACAACCAGCTCGCAGATATCTTCACTAAACCCCTTGACCAAACCCAGTTTGCTCGCTTGCGAGGAGAGCTTGGGGTTTGTTATCCTTTTTAGAAGAGGGAAGTTTGTGGTTCTTGTACACTAGTTTTTAGTTTTGTTTTTAGTTTAGCTTTTGTTTTTGCTTTTGTATCATATTTGCATATCATATCATCATGTATCATATTGCATCTTGAGCTTCATCCTTATAGTAGCTAGATTGATACTATGCTCTTGTTGGGGATGTTATGGACATATATGATGTGCTTTGCTTAGGGTCACTTTGATCTCTTGATATGAGCTAAAAATGCCTTTTTCAATTGTGAACTTGAATAACACTTGATGAAACTTGAAACATGTTCACCACTACTTTGTGGCAACTAGCAGGTGTAGGTGTGTCGAGAACCCTTTTGCTTCATATATATGCTTAGTTGCTACGGCTCATACCTTGAGTTACACACTTGCTTGAGAAACTTGAATTTGTGCTAAAACCAAAAAAAAAAACAAGGTATGAAAAGATCGGGATGGGTCTTTGCTGTCCCATGTCAGAGTATCGAGACAGCTCCTTATTGCACTTAAGGGTGAACTTGAACTCTGTAATGGATACCGAGATCATTGTCTTAAGCTTCTGATTGCTTTTGGCATAGGCTTGACATGATCGATAAGTCAGGTGTTGATGGCATCGATAACCTCCCGCACACATTTGTTTGACAAACTTTGGTGATAAGCTGCATAACTCCGATAAAATTCAATTGATTGAAAATTTGATCAAATCACAAGTTTGTCTCATGACATGATGTGTGAACTTTGTTTGGGGTAGTTCACTTTGCATACATGTGTAGCACAAGGTTGATCTCCTGTCTATATTTGCTATGTGCTCATTTGGTGGTGAACCTTCTTTTAAATTGCTCAAACTTGATCAAACTTGCTAAAATGACATATTTCATTTCATTTGGTCATTTTGAGCATTTGCTAGCACTTGTATTTGTTGCTATATATACAAGACAGCATCAGCTAGAGCATCTTTTCAATCTACTTGCTATAATTTTGAAGCTTCTGCATTTGTGCATTTATGCATTTATAGCATGTTTTGAGGGGGAGTTGCATTCATTAGGCTCTAGCTTGATAAGTGCATGTGTCAACAAGGGGGAGAGATATGTCACACTCACCATGTTAACAAGGGGGAGAAGTCTCCATTTCATGCATTCTTTTGAGAGATATTGCATTTGTTCAGGGGGAGTTGCATTTGAGTTATTTTTGCTAGATGTGTTGAGCCTTTGCCTCTTCTGGAGGGTCTAGCAGGTTCTCCTTTTCGAACTTTGCTAGTGGTGTTGAGCTCGTTGCCTCTTCTTGAGGGCTAGCTTTGTTTTACTTGATTGCGTCGAGCCGTTGCCCATGTCTTTGGGGACCAAGTTTTTGCTCATTTCAAATGACCCGCTTTTGACTTTTCTTTGGTTTTTGGTTATTTGGTTGAGCTTCTTGTTTTTCTATTCTTCTTCTTTTTCTTTTGCTCAAGCTGTTCGTGTATTGATGTTGACAATGCACTCATCAAGGGGGAGATTGCGAACACAAGGTTGACAAGTACCCTTGTGTGTTCGTTTTGTGATGAGTGATTGTCAATGTGATCCACGAAGTAGGTTGAGTGGTGACTAACCCTACCTTGGCGAAAGCCTTGTGTGCGACATGTCTCTTGGCTTGTGTTGTGCATGTGTGGAGCACGGAGGCGGTAGCCGACGGCGAGGTGAAGGTCAAGGAGGACGTGCCGTGCCGATGGACCGGAGGGGTGAAGGACGGACGTGAGGCTTGGACCGAGGGACCCAGAGGCCGGGTGGCTAGCCGCGGTGGCTGACACTTGGGACATCGACAAGCGCGAGAAGACATGGGAGTGACCGTGTTGACCGTGGAGGTGACACACGTCAGATGGCGAGGAACGTGTATGAAGTACGCTACTCGCGGAGCGGTTTGATGGTTTGGGCCTCAAAACCATCGGAGGCGGGTTTACGGGTTTGGGCCTCAAAACCCGGGCGGAGGTTCCGAGGAGGAACGGACGACACGTGGCGGCATCGGGGAGGTCACGTCGAGGCGAAGCTACCGGTGAGGAGGCGCGGTGGCCGTCGGATCAAGATGAAGACTGGGTTGGACCTTTACGCCCTTGGGCTAAATGGTTTGGCTCATTTGTATCCAGGGGCAAATCGGGGATTGTGTAATAGCCCTGTTAAATAGGATGAGGGAGCCCCCATCTCCCTCACCTCTCTCCCCATTCTCTCATTTTCTCCTTCCACCTAGGGTTAGCTCTTCATGTGAGAGGTCCAAAAATCTGAAAAATTCGTTCTGTGTTTGTGGTGATTTGAAGTGGGAATGGAGGCCCAAATCCTCCTCTTGCCCTCTGGGGTTCTTATTTAGAAGCTGTGATTTTCGTTCTCATTTTGTTCCTATTTTCGTTCTTGGCCACGATTTGATTTTCCCGGAGTTTGGATTGATCTCAGGCGATGATTTCTTAGGATCTTGTTCTTAGTCACTTGAATTTGGTCTGACCAAAGTTTGGGAGCAAATCCTTTTGATTTGAGTCGGATTCTATCGATTTTGTGGTCGCTCTTTTCCCTGTTCTTGCGTTCGTGAAGGGCATCGTTCTCTGTTCGTCGTGCTCGTTGCGCACAGGATTGGGTGAACTGATGAAGGGGCTGGAGGCCACCGGTGCAGGCTTGCCTACAGCTGCGCACACCGTGCGCCCCCAGGTCTGAGCCGTAGGTCTCCATCGCCCTGCTGTCGCGTGAGTGGAATCCTGTGCCGCCGGTTCTGTTCTGTCCTTATTTTCGTTCTCCTCCCTCTGGAGGACCGGCGCCGAGCAAACAAGCATAGCTGTGTGCTCGCCCCTGGTGGGCTGCTCGTCGAGCCGAGGTCCAGCGCTGGCAGACTAGACGCTCGCTCATCACAGCTTCTGGTGTTCTCCCGTGTTTTCCGGAGCTCACTCTTCTCTGGTTGCCCGTACTCAGCACCAGTGCTTCAAGCACTAATCGATGCTCTCCCAGGAATCATCTGTGCCTGTACACCACCAATAGCAGGAGCAGCTCTCGTGATTTTTAATGTTGTTTTTTGGAAACGTCTCAATCAAGCAATAGTGTTTGTGAATTTAATTCCCTCTTGGGTAGAACAGAGGCAGCCGTACCACCGTGTGCACTAAGCTGTGCAGGCCCGAGAGGTCCTGGCCGATATGCTACCTCTTCTCTGTTCCGTGATGAATTAATTTTCAGGGAATTTTCAGGTTAAATTGTTCAAGCCCTGATTTTCTGTTTTGCGCTCAGCTTGATCGTTTGTGCTCCGAATCGTGTTTCGCTTTTTGCATTAGCTTCCTTCTATTTCGAGGAATGTTTCAAAGTCTCTTGGATGTTTAGTTTGTGAACTCGTTTGTGCTTGACGGTGATATTGGGACAGCGGCCAAATATTTCGAGAGAAATTTGAGGCTCCCATTCACCCCCCCTCTGGTCGCCGTTTTTGTCCTTCAACTCTCAAGGGCGATATCCATGGTGATCACTAGGCAGTCCTGCGGTCCTTGCTACCTCTATACCAGGCGATTACTTCGGTGCTGCACGGAGATGGGGAAACTTGTTCCTTCTGGCTAGACGTCTGGCATGGGGACGAGGCTCTTGCAGACATCCGCCCGGCAGTATTCAGTCACTGTACAAGGAAAGACGCCACAGTCAAGGAAGTGTTGCAGACTTGCTGTCTGGACTTCATGACGGCCTGGTTCCAGGCTGCCGCAAGCGGCGAGGCATGAGCTGCAGTTTGTGGAGGGGGTTCTTGCAGAAACTGAGCTGTCTGAGGAAACGGATCAAAGATCGTCGCCTTTCCAGCAAAAACAACTCGGGCCTAGAAAGTGGTGCCATATACCAGCTGCTAAAAGCAAGAGGGCAACCGTCTGATGATAGAGGTACGTTCGTTAGGTGTGACGCCGCGCCTCCGCACGTCCAAATGTTCATGTGGCTGCTACTGCAGGGGAGAATTCAGTGCCGAACGGTGCTTCATCGCAAGCATGCGCTGCCGGACGCCATCAGCGAAATATGCAAGGAGGATGACGAATCCCGAGCATATAATCAGTGGTTGCCCCATCGGCAAACAGTTCAGGGAAAAGCTTGGGCTGACCTCTATGGTGGGAGCCGATGTACGCAACATTCACAGGACAATACCGCCGAGAGGGTTCCCAAAGGAAGAGTTTGCAGCGTTCGTTGCTTTGTCTTGCTGGTAACTATGGAAGACAAGGAATGCAGCAGTATTCAGAGATGACAAGCACAACATCGCTCATGTGTTTGCTGCATGCAAAACTACGGCAGAGCAATGGCGCTACAGATTTCCAAGGAAAAAGAGACACATTGTTGATCAATGGTGCCAGGTGTTTCAATCCGCCACAAGCCATGGATGAGTATTGATTTCAGTTTTCTAGTTTATCTGCCATCACAATCTGTGTGATGATCTGTACACAAATGACTTGTAAACTGTATAACCGGCCGTTTTGGGCCAATATATAAATTAGGTGGGGAACGCCTCCTCCCGTTGAAATTCAAAAAAAAAAGGAGGGCAAGATGAATAGCTGCTAGTAAAACTGCATGCTGGTCGATCGAAATCCTCATATGAAGTCTCTTCAATAATACTAGTGTTATTGTCAAGAACAGATGGGGGAAGCACCTATCTTCGCAATGAGAAGAGAAGTGTTTTTTTCCTAAAATATGCATCGCCGGCCCTGGGCGCAGTCTAAAAAATTGCACGCGAGATGTTTGATTCGAGCATTTGTCGACGTGATCCAATCACACTGTTAACTAATAGTAATACTTTCTATTTGATTCATTATCGACATGACCCGATCACACCGTGAAATTGATAGTCGATTATGTCCTCGTCGTCTCCGACAATTTTGTCATGCTTCACGTAAAAGTGATCCTCCCTGCGCTCACCGTGTGTCTTCTAGAGCCCATGATTGTCTACAATCACTTGGGTGACAATCCACTCTAGTTAGTTACTGCTCCGCCATTTCATAGTATACACTACCGGAATCCACTTCTTTGCCGAGCGCCGGAGGCTTTGCCGAGCGTTTTTTTTCGGGCGCTCGGCAAAGAAGGCTTTGCCGAGAGCCAAATAAAAAACACTCGGCAAAGCCTCTGCACTCGGCAAAGAAGTCTTTGCCGAGCGTCCGATAAACGGCTCTCGGCAAAGAAGTTTCTTTGCCGAGAGCCAAAAAAAACACTCGGCAAAGAAACTTCTTTGCACTCGGCAAAGAAACTTCTTTGCCGAGAGCCAAAAAAAAAGCACTCGGCAAAGGCTTCTTTGCCGAGTGCCAAAGTAAAACACTCGGCAAAGCAATTTTTCAAACCACATTTTGGTGCCCTAAACGAATTCAAATAAAAAAGTTTTCAACTACAAAGTTTCATAACTTTTCATGATCTACAAACTTTATATTGGTCATTTCTTTATTCGACAAAGTAATAATTACGTTGTTCACAAAATCTATATGTCTCTCATGTAGTTCCATGAAACTAAAAGAGAGATATATAAGATTTGTGAACAATGTTAGCACCACAATTTCGGATGGAAAAACTTCCTAAATGAAGTTTGTAGATCTCGAAAGGTATTGAAACATTGTAGTTGACCACTTTTTAATTTGAATTTATCTTGTCATGGAAAACTACGTTTGAAATTCAAAATTTTAAAATTTTAAAATTTGAATTTTTCAAAAGACCTCGGATGGAAAAACTTCCTAAATGAAATTTGTAGATCTCAAAAAGTTATGAAACATTATAGTTGACCACTTTTTCATTTGAATTCATCTTGTCATGCAAAACTACGTTTGAAATTCAAAATTTTAAAATTTGAATTTTTCAAAAGACCTCAGATGGAAAAACTTTCTATATGAAAAATGTAGTGCTCGAAAAGTTATGAAACTTTGTGGTTGACAACTTTTTCATTTGAATTCATCTTGTCATGCAAAACTACGTTTGAAATTCAAAATTTTAAAATTTGAATTTTTCAAAAGACCTCGGATGGAAAAACTTTCTATATGAAAAATGTAGTGCTCGAAAAGTTATGAAACTTTGTGGTTGACAACTTTTTGATTTGAATTCGTTTAGGGGCTCAAACAATCAATTTTTAATTGGTTTAGTATAATATTTGAGTAACTGAAATGACATATAGACGCATGTGAGTGTGTAGTGCAGGTGATAGAGGAGGTATCGCGTGAGGGAGAGGTCACGAGTTCGAATCCCACCGACCGCGTAGCCGCGAATTTTGCGCGAAAAATGCCGCGACTTGCGACTTCGACGGAGACGGGCGCTGGCCAGTGGGCCCCCTCCCCCGATTGAAAAAATTTTTTCCAGGTTTTTTTCGCATTTTTTTATTTCGCGCTTTGCCGAGCGTCGGGCTCTCGGCAAAGGCTTTGCCGAGCGTCGGGCTCTCGGCAAAGGCTTTGCCGAGTGCCCGATAAACGGCTCTCGGCAAAGAAGCCTTTGCCGATCGGATTTTTGCCGAGGACGCTTTGCCGAGAGCTGCGCTCGGCAAAGGCTTTGCCGAGGGTCTTAGAGGCTTTGCCGAGAGCCTGGGGCCCTCGGCAAAGCAGCCGGCTCCGGTTGGGAAAAATTATGTCCGTTTTCATCCTTAGGCCACGGCTCTTGTTTGGACCTGTTCCTGTTTCCCAACATGTCGACTTAGGCTACTGGTGGTGTTAGTGTTACCAACCACTTACCACCCTCATTGTTGTGACAATTTGAGATCTCAAATGGAGTACAGATAGGTAAGATGCCACTATCTGAACTAAAATTGTTTGTCTGCAAGTACCATTCATGTGTCTGAACAACTAGGCCCAGCATCAACATGCTTAGTATCAATTTTCTGCAGTTAGCTTTTCCATCCCCAAACAAGGGGATGACAAGGGATAATAAAATTGCTCTAGGTACTAATCTACTGCACACCGATGTACAAATGAGACCATTTGCTCAGTAAATGATTGACTGGAACACTACTTCTGCCACTGCAGTTTGGAAGATAAATAAAGATAGAATCCAGATTTGCATATGCTTAATCGCATAAACCTCTGCTTCAAGGACCTTGCTAGGCCACAACAATGCAAGAACTAGTGAAGTATGTACTATATATAATACGGTTAGACAGGTACCTATAATATATGACACACACTTCTTCATCAATTCAGAAAACATTAAATATATCATATATCACACAGTGTATGCGCACAAGCATCACGCTTATTACATGATTGGAACCAAGCATTCTGCAGCATGCTGGTTCACAGGAAAGCCACACAAATCCAATTTCAAATCCAAACATGTGAGCAAAAACCTCTATGCTCAACCACAAGCACTAGGCAGATTAACTTAGAAACCAGACACACTTAGCTGACACATATGTGCAATACTCATTCGCAGGCAGAAAAACACAAACAAGCAGAACATATGACAAACCACACGAGCACACACAAACCACACCAAGGCACTCAATAATGAATGGATATAAGGAGAGGCTCCTTGAGCTCAGTGTCAAACCTTTTTCTTCCAGCAGAACGGGAACCTTGCATCATCGTCTTCATCTTCTGCTGTTGCATCTCCTTTCTCTTGTTCCTGATTTTTTGGTTTGTTGTGTTTAAAGTCAAAACCAGGTCTTTCCTTAAGTTTGTTAAGGGCTTCTTCCACCTCAAAAGGGACAGGGCCCCCGTTGAATTCAAGCTCCTTCAGTTTTGGAAGTTTGTTAATTCCAGAGAGAGACTGCATGTTGGTGAAGGTCCACACAATCTTCTGGAGAGAAAGAGCTGATCTTGTAGTGAAGTTGATCTCTGTGATATCAGAGCAGTTGACAATAAGAGTGTTGAGCTTCTGGAACTCATTTTCGTTGAAAGTAAGCTGACTTCCACAACATGATGTGTCCAAGAGCTCTAGGCTGCGCACATTTGGTTTCTTGGCGAGGATACGTAGATTGGCTTGCTCCAGCAATGTACCACGAAGAGTCAGCTTGGTTATTTGTTTAGCATTGTCAATTGATGAAAGCAAACTGCTGCTTGTATTATTGCTGAACTCAAGCTCCAGTTTTGGAAGGCCTTCAACACCAGAAACACGCTCTATGTTCGTCAAAGACAAAATGATCTTCTTGAGCTCAGGAGTTGCTCCTTCCTCGAACATGATTTCTGTCAAGCTAGAGCCCTGAAGAAGAAAGTAATTGGAGCTTTTGGAATTCATTCTTCTTGAAGGTGAGCACGCTCTCAGTGCAACCAATGTTTTCAAGCTTGAGACAGAGTAACACCGTCAGCTTAGCAAGGGCCTTAAGATCTTCCTGGTTCAGCGAGGTGCTACTTAGAGTAACCTTGGCAAGTTGATGATGATGATCTTTGGCCAACAATGGAAGCAGCCTCCCCTTTTGTGTGGTTCCACTGACACTTAGGCTCTCGAGAAGCTTAGGAGGGTATATCAGGAGAGAGGCTGGTAACTCTTCACTGGAAGGAGTGCCCTCATATCCGGTTGTGTGAAAAGTGATTGATAAAGACAGGCGGCACTCATGCAGGTCACTGATTGCTCGAAGAAAATTCCTTCGGTGACGGTTCTTGTCTTCAACAACAATACCGAGCTTCTGCAGCTTCCATAGCTTTCCAATGTCAGTCAACTCTCCACCAATCAGTGAAGCCTTGACATTAGACAATACTTCCAGGTTTACCATTTTTCCGATCTTGTAAGGAATCCGTACATCAGAACCATTGTTACCAGCTAGTAAACGCTTCAGCTTAAGGAGCACAAGATGTTTTGTTGCAGATGCAGGCACCTCCGTCTGTCGGACATCCAATACCTCCAGCTGGTGGAGGTTGTTGATTTCTCTAGGCAAATAGGTAACATCTGTTCCCTTTAGGCTCAAGTACTTGAGTAGTAATATATTGCTGCAGATGTCTTTGAGGTAGTTCTTCTTCTTGAAGCACTGACAACTTTCTAGATCGAGCACCTTGAGCATGGACCATTTAGATGATTTAGAGATACTTTGCAAGAAATTGTCGATTTTATCAGAGCCTCGGAGTCCGACATCACTGAAAATGGAGAAGTGACGAGCCAAGTGATGTGACAGGCGTGTCTCCACAATGTGTTGTTTCCTGGCAATCTTGGTAATGAATCCATGAACTAGGTCACCTACCGTGCAGCTCTTGACCTTGCCTGAAGCACTAATATCACCAGGATAAACAAGCCACCGAGTGGTGAGCATGTCAAAACATCGCTCGGCTTGATGCACTGAAGTGTGCCAGTCTTCCTTAGTTATCAACCCTTCTACAACCCACCGTCCTATCAAGGTTGATCGCCTGATGTTGTGACCTTGAGGGAAGATAGCTAGGTACAATAAGCAGGACCTGTGGTCTTTAGGCAGATCATTGTATGAGAACTTGAACATTTTCTTAGCAACATGATCCAATGATTTTGACGGAACCTGCAGGGTGGTGTGCAACTTGTGCAGCTCTTCATTGCTTCTCTTGGGATTGGCATACAGAGCATGAACGAAGATCTTCATGCAGAACTCATATAGCTCACACTCATCCAAGATGTCTCGAAATACCTGACTTTTCTTGTTGTCTTCATCTTTCTGCTGGCTTGTAAGCTGGAGCACTGTATCATGATAGAGGCCAGCGAGAGTATAGTATATGGGTTCCTGCCATGGATAGCAATATTCTTTAGCTTGCTGGGTGTTTTTTGTGGTGGTGATGACCAGTGCATCGGCGCCACATTTTAACAGGTTCAAAGCATTTCTGGTCTCCTTCCATCTGGTACCATCCATCATCTGATCATCAATTTTGAGGATAATTAGGGGTGTCTCATCCTTCAAGTGATATTTAATCCTGTTCACGATGCCTTGTATCTTCAGCCGCTTCTTAAGCTCCCTCTTGATGCTCTCGATCTTGTGCACGATTTCTTCAACATCATATTCTGGAATTTGACCTTGACCACCCAGTCCACTGGTTGCTTGATTCTTGTCAGACTTGCCTTTCTCTAGCTCCTCCTCGAGGATCATGGTTTTGTTTTGATCCTCACCCAGAGTTATCCTTGTGGGCTTAGTGTCTTCCTTGGCCTGCAGAGGCTTGCTGGTGGTGGTTTTGAGGAACACATCCTGCAGAATGCGCTCATATTGGTCATCATCGAGACAAATGGGGACCATCTGCTGCTTCGCAGCGGCTGCTGCTTCCTCCACATCCATTAGCCCTTTAAGCTTCTTTGCTGTTTCCGTGATGATGCTGTCATACGCTCTTGCTAACTTATGCATGACTTTGTTCCTTGCAAGAAGACCTTGTTGAGCTTGAGCCGCAGCAGCAGCTGACTGGAGGAGTAGCGGGAGGAGTACCTCTAACTCCAAGTGTTTCAGGTCCACCAGCAGCAGCTGGTCGACCATGCCCTTCGTCTTCAGCCGTCGCAGACGGTCTCGAATATCTTTCTCAATCTTTTCAAGCTTCTCGTCAACCTTCATTTCTGCAATACTTGTCTTGATTTCACGAAGCAGCCTCTCTTTTTCATATTTAATGTGCAGCTTTTTGTAGAAATCACCTAGCAACTCAAAATCGGCATTGCCTGCTAGATGGCTTGTGCCTTGCTTGAGCTCCCTCAGGATGTAGTAAAGAGTCTCCTTGGGCCGTAGCGGTGCAGGGTTGAGGTGCACTGCCGGGACATCCACGAAGATGCTTCGATGGTAATAGGTCCCTGGAGCAACCAAAGTTTCGTGTGCCAGAGCGAGGGCGTCCTTCTCTGTATCCGGTGCCAACACAATGGCGACGCACGACGTGGCCTGGACGATGCTGTCGTCGTAGGTGTATTTAGTAACTTTCTCTATCCATTCCTGTAGCTTCTCTTGAAAGTAGTCATCCAGAGTGGGACGCTGGAACAAGCCTGATCTTGAACGACGAGAATGATTAGTTACCAGCTGATGATGGTGGTCACCGTCGCCTTCTTCATTGTCTCCGGCATGGCCATGTGATGCAGCCATCTGCGACGCCGCCGCCATTAGCCCACCAGTCGCAGGGAGTGACTGTCGGTCAGCAGCCATCTTTGCTACTGGGGCTTGGACTCCGTACCTCAGCCGCCGCTCACCAACGTCACGCGCCCGGTCCTTGAGCTCGCGCAGCTGGACTGCCGCGTGGTGCTGCGCGGCCATCTTTTGCACGAACCAAGGAAGCCACCAGACGTAGCGCCTGAGGCCGCCCCTGGCGCGGTGGATCTCCGGGTTGCCGCGGTACAGGTAGAGGTCGATGCGGTTGTTGCAGTCCTGAGCGAGGAGGCGGACCTGGTTCATCCACGTCCGGACTTGCTCGTCGTGGCCGTCGGGAGGTTCCGTCCTGGCCAGGTGCGCCAGGAAGCTGTTCATGCTCTTCATCTCGTCCTTGATGAACTGCACGTCGCCCCGGACGCGCCCTAGCAGCTGAAACTCTTTCCGGATCACGCCCAGCAGCGAGGTTACGGCGCCCGATGCGAGCTCAGCCATGGCTCCGTCGTCACCGGCCGGCCGCGGCGGGACGGACGGCTACAAGATGTATAGTTCAATTGGTTTAGCGAGGATACGTAGGCTGCCAGCTAGGGTTGGCCATCACAGGATTCACAGCCCATGCGCATGAATGTGTGTGCGCGTCGGCAGCCGGTGGCATAAGGCTTTGCCCTTTGACGTATGCTACGTGGAAAACCGCCAAGGCAAAGCAAGCATCTACCACTAGTTACTCCGTTCTGAAATACTCATATAATGTAGCATGCCAAGATTTTTTTTTTTTTTTTTGCCTTTAAGGGCATGTGCTCTCACCGCCTCCACCATTGGATTTGCATTGAGAAGAGTGCACAAACACATATCAATGTAGATTCGCATTGAGATACGTGTGAATGGTGGAGATGGTGAGAACATATGCCCTTAAGGGTGTATTTAACTTTACCCAATTCTAGATTTCTAGGCCTTTTTTTTTGAACAGGAGGTTTCCCTCATTTCCAATAAATTCATAACGGAAATACATCGACCATGCATAGGTAGCAAAGAGTTATCAGAGTAAGAAGAGACAGCTAAGAAGCTGACTACTAGATTTCTAGGACATATTAGAGGTAAAACAAATAATGCGCACAACTCTATCTAGCCTTAACGTATTTTAATTATCATACTTGTGTTGGTGATAGACACCACTCGTAGATATGCATGTAGATTCTATCTTTTCAAACTTAGAGTTACTTCACATATACAAAATTTGTTATAATATCTACGTTCTAATCGCGGAAAGGATCCCTGCGATTCTAGCACACCAGGGCCTCCAGGGACCATTCCTCTGCTGCCACGCCTGCCCCTGTTGCTCAATTTTCTTTGGGTCATCACGACGACTGTTCCAGATAAGCATTGGTCAGCCAGCCTTTGGGACCCTGTTTTGTTGTGGTTCACATTCGTCCAGCCGGCGCTGCGTTCCTCCGTTGGCCGCGTGCCCTGTGCTCCGTCTTCAGGCCGCACTATTCCTGGGTCCTTCCGGCCAGAGAAAAAAAGGAAAAACCTCGCTCCTCACACAAAAAGAATCGCCGTCCTCTCTCCAGGTTCCGCTCCCTTCCCATGCGCCACTGCGGGAATACGGCCACCGGCCCCGTGGTTCCTGACCTCGCCGGCGCATCGTCACCTGTTCGTCGCGCCTTGCTATAGCGCCTGGTCAGATCCTGCTCTTCTTCTTCTGCTCCGCTCCCCCGCTACAGGCAGGGCCTCGGGGGCTCGGACCCGCAAAAGAGACCCTGTGCGAGGTCACAGACAAACTGTGAAGCAAGCGCCCAAGCGCGAGAGTGCCACTACCGTCCCGACCCCTCGATCCAACCCTCACTACATATAGGGGCACGGGGTCAGCCACACGAAATACCTAGCGCAAAGCCACAGGAAAAATGCTTATATCCTAAATAAGGGTCGGAACTACTAAGATCGCAGAAGACAGTCAATACCGACCAAGACCCCAACAATTCAGGAATTAAGCGTCCGACTACAATAAATAGCGTTCGAAACATGCAAGTTAGACAAAATCTCAAACGAAACAAGACAATCTTTGTTCATTAGCAAAAGGCCCTAAGTACAAACTAAAGGGCTTCACGAATGACCTCCTCAGCAGGCACCTAGGTGGCGACAATGTCCACGGCCTCATCGAAGTACTCGATGAGCCCCTCTGGTCGGCCGCCCCCTTAGCCTCCGAAAAACTAACTAGGTGGCGGAGTTCGTGGCTCGATCGGACCTGGGTCGCCGCAAGGGCAACAACCGCTCCGCGGTAGACACCGTGCTCCATCGCATCCCTAACACGCTCGGTGATGTCGAGGAGGCGTTCTTCATGACGTCCGCCCCGAGCGCGCACATAGCTGACGGCAGGGTCCATGGCCTGACGAAGCATCTGCAGCTCCGTCTCCAATTCTAGTAAAAGCACACAAGAATCAGAGAAAGAACGAGCCGAGGAGGAGGAAAACGACGATCGCTAAAAGAACTTACCGGCCACCCGGCCATCGGCATCCGCCAACTGGGCGCGGACAGTTTCTGCCTCCTCGATGGCCCGAAGTGTGGCCTGGGCGGCCCCAAGGCATTCCCAGAGTTGCTCTAGCTCTAGGACCGGGCTCACGTCCAACGCAGCCCTGAACAAAACTAAAAGTCAGAAGGAAATTCACAACAGCAATGGGAGGAAACAGGGAGGTGCCTCCCTCACCCCTGTTCGAACATGCGGTGTCGGAGGGGCCTCCTCTCCTCAGGCGTGTCACCGGCAGGGCGCTTCGCACGATCCATGGATGAAGCAACGAAGAAGGGAAATCAAGCATCGGGAATCGTTCGGTTGGGGTTGGAGACAATGAACAGCGACACACTTGAAGGCCGCAATTTATAAAAGGCTTATGAGGAGCCCAACTGGCATCGACACCAACCATCACAGCGGATGCGGCACAGCGCACCCCTTCGGTTTTTCGCACACGCCCGAATTGGGTGATTTGCAAAGTGGCGTCTCATCTTCTGCCCCATCCCAGGACCGGGCGCAACTCCCGGTGCCATAATAACGAAGGAGGTACGGAGTCAAAAATGCTCCTGCAGCCCGTTAAGGACTAGGGGTGCACAGTTTGGCCCAGCAGCGGCCTCGATGGCCGCCCCGGGACACCCTTAAGCAAGGAGTGACAAAGGACGGGCCCACTTACGACCAATACCTAAGCATCTGGGCATCATGGACATCTCGGCCCACGATCGAATCCTGGCTACTACTGGTCTGAGGAATTCCCTTGAAGAAAGGCAAATAGCCCCCGGGACCGACCGGACGGACCCAGGAACTATATGCCCTCGCCATCAGGAGCCTAGGGTCGGTCAGCCGCCCGATCGGACCCCCCGCAACACGCAGGGTCTCAGGCACTGGACTCGCAAGGAAACCCAAACGGCGCGGTCGTAGATTAAACAACGAAGAAAGCCTTTGAAGGAGTACCCCATTCCTCCAAAGGCTCGGGGGCTACACCCGGCGGGTGCGCTCGCGCGCACCCACCAGATAGTCCAAATCGTAAAAAAAGCGGACCTTGACGACCTAAAGAAGCCCCTAAAGGAGCGCTCAGCTCCCCTAGGGTCTCAGGGGCTACTGTCTGGTATAAGTGATCCCGATGACCGAAGACGACACTGAGAACCAGCCTTTTGATAAATCAAGAACGTGAACATGAACCTGGCTAACCCTTTGGTGTGGGGCCCCGTCCTGACCGACCATAAGGGAAGTCCCACCTCGACCAACCCCAAGGACGTGGGCTCCGTCTTGCCCAACCCTCTGGGCATGGGCTCCGCCTCGCCCAACCCCTTGGGTGTAGGCCTAGCCATGTCTGACGCCCCGAGGAAAGGCTCCACCTCATCTCACCCTAGGGTGTGAGGTCCGTCCCGCCCGACCCCCTAGAGAGGATTCTGCCTCGCCTGACCCCGGGGTTGCGCACTCGGCCTCGGGCGGGGGCGCAGGCTCCTACGAGGGCCCCCGTCGCCCCCAACCGCTATGAATGCATGGTGTGGGCCTGAGACCATGCCCCTAATGCTAGGGAGGGGCGAGCGCATCTCGATGTGACCGGTGGCCGCCACAGGCTGTGCCTAGGCACTCACGTCTCCAAAAGTGTTGGGCGGACTAGCACTGTGCTGTCGATCCCCACGTGACTCCAGACAAGGGGATCTGTTGACCATACCGCATGCCAGGGAGGGACGAGGCGGGACAAGGCACCACGGCCGAGCGGCGACACCTGCCTGTAGCACCAGTGATAGACAGGGACATCATGACCAAGACGATGGCACCCGCCTATAGCACCAGAGACGGACAAAGCCGCAACATGCGCACACCTTCATTGTCGTCTGCAGGACCCGCAGGACCCACCCACAGAGGAGAAGGGCAGCACAGCCTCGGAGCTCTCTCCTCTGTTTTTCTCTTTTTTTTTCTTTTCCTCTCTCTCTCCCCCTCTCTCTTGTACCCTAGATCCTTCCCTTAGCCTATAAAAGAGAAGGCTGGGCAGGGGGTCTCTTTTTCGACCACTCAGAAGCACATCATGACATTAGGAGGACTTTAACTCTACTTCACCCTCACTAGAGACTTGGGAGCTCGTCCCTCTCTCGCCCATTTGTAATCCCTACTATAAACTCAAGTGCAAGTAATACGAATAGCACGCCACTGGACGTAGGGACATTTCACCTGAACCAGTATACATCTTTATGTCCTCTTTGCACACCATCTGAGCCTAGACGCGCAATCCACAAATTTTACTAGTCGGCGGTTTCTAAACATTGACACTAACATATGCTCTTATTGTGGCAGAACCACCTGAATTATATTGCCCACATCTGACTATCATTGTCTTTCAGACTTATGATAACAGCACATGAGAGCCAAACAACTCCGAAAGTCTGTCAGGTGTCCTTAGAAAACCTGAATCATCCACTTCATTCTTTTAAACAGGATCCACTACAGAAGATATTGTAGAATTACAATAGTTTATATAATTAATAATATTACATCAGAGATGAACAACGAAAGTCTTACAACCATATATTACAATAGGATTATTTATTAATTACAACATAAAACTTTAGCCAAGTCTAGGCATAAAGATAGCTTTAACTAAATATATTATTATCACACCAGGGAGATTCACCCTGCTCGAGGGTGCACATGAATTCTTCTACTGCTGGCTCCCATCCTGCAACAGGGGTTTAATAGAACCCTGAGTACAAAGGTACTCAACAAGACTTAACTGAATAAAGGAAAGACTCCAAGGATATGCAGGGTAAGGGAAATCAATGTGAGTCTGTAGCAAGATCAAGAAATAACTTTTGCAGAAAAGCTTACTACAAATTGATTCTTACTTTCAAAGTTTTAGCTCAAGTTCACTTATTAAGCATATATTATTAGATCCTAATCTAAAATCAACCACTTAATTAATCACATTAGCTCATGATCATGCAACTACTGTTCCAGTGTATTAACTACAATGCAGCACAGTTGATCGAGTCTTCTTCACCGAGAAGCAGTGGCGATTCAAATCGGTTTGGCCCAGCTAGGATTTCCTTACCACACGATATAGGTAGTTTTCGATCTCGAAACTACATATATCAACCCTCACTCGGATCCTTCGAAATAGGAACCGGTCCAGCGCTATCCGAGAGCATAGTACCCACTTCACTGCATCGTTCGTCCCTGACGGATTCACAGGAATGTATACACGATACTCCCGCCATCTCTCCACTCCTAGTGCGCGGTTATCGTTTCCTGTAAAGGAATAGCCTAGGTGTTGGGCTTACCGGAGTATGTGGCCAGTACTACAAATCACGATCATAGACAGCTCTACAATGATCAGTCCTTGATCGACACAGGCGGGGTTACTACGTCCAGACTTAAACTGGGCACAAGCCAAGATTTCGCCCGGTCTCTAGTTAAAAATCATGATTATTCTCATACTTCAGATATTTACCCTGGTTGAGTTTCATAACTTACTTCCCAAATTATCAACTAAGCAAGACTAAGCATTATTCAATTAACATACTTTATTTAATAGGTACCAAAGGTGAGTGATCAAGGTAGCCATGCAACAAAGGGTATACATTCAACTCCTATTTACTTAAATGCAACAGACATAAGACTTAAGTGAATAACATTTATAAAACATAAGGAATGGGTTTATGCTCCGGGGCTTGCCTTTGGTGTCGGGGTTGTCAGTTACTCTAGAAAACAACTAGATAACCACAAAGACAACTAGAATTCCACTTCGGGACTTGCTCGACAATGGAATTCCACTCACGATCACTAAACGTAAATAAATATGCATGCTTTAGGATGATGAAATGCCAAACATGAATTAAAATAATTAACAACATGATTAACTTGAGTACAACTACCCTTCATGAAATATTTAAGTGAATTATCCATTAAGCAATATTAATGATCCAGATTAACAAAAGGATTATAACATAGATACCAATTTAATCATTTGCCAAGGAACATGTACTGTTCTCATGTTCCAAGGTCATCAAATAATCCAAATTTCACACAACTATTTAAATTGATTTATAAACTCTTTTTAATGGTTTTATTATTCCATAAAAGGCATAGAAATTAAATGCACAAAATTATAATCATCAAAATCAAGTCAAAATTTTTGTGTAATTTGATTTTAGCATAAACAGGAAGTACATAGAAGTTCTCAATTTTTAAATAACTATTTTGGCCTACAAAATTCATGAAAGACACCGTTATTAATTAAAGCATGTAATTTTTAGTTATAGCAAAACAATTGAAATTAGCTATTTCATATTTTTCCATGACTAAGAATTCAGTAAATAACATACACCATTAATTTAATAATTTTATGACAAGTACTTATTTGGTTATGAATTATCAAAGTTCAATACTTAATTAGCATTTTTAGAAAATAGAAAAGAAGAAAACCGGGCCTTTTCTCCCTTACTGGGCCAGCCCACGCACGCCAGGCGGCCCACCCGCTTGCTCCTTCCCTCTGCCCGCGCTAACCGCGACACGGCGGCGGATCGGCTAACTCCGGCAAGACGATTCAACGCGCTATACACTCCTCTCGAGCTCACAGCTCTAAACCAAGGCCTAATTGAACGAAACGAGGACTACAGCGAGCTGCGCCCCATCCATGGTGGCACGACGGGCTAGGGCACGGCGGCACGGCCACGTTCCCGATAACACAGCACGGTAGAGATCAAAATTGATAGGGGGCTTCATCATGAGCTCACTGAGGCTTCAAAGCAGCAACAGGTTGCCCCGGAAAGTCAAGGGAACCACGACGTCGACGGCGAAGGCAAGGCGGCGGCTTTGCTCCGGTGATGGTGATGGTGTTCCGGCGCTTCCGCTAGTACGATATGGAAAAGGGCGAGAGCATGCGAATCATAACCTCGATTAGGAGCTAGAACAAAATCTGGATCAAAGATATTGGCGTCGTAGAGAGATGTCCACGTGAGGGAGCTCACGGCGGCGCGTCGGAGACCCGAGGTTGAAGGCGACGGCGATAGGGCGATTCCGGTGAAGAGAGAAGGCGCTAGCTGGTGCAACTGAGACGCAAGGTGGTGGCGGAAATTGGGTGCAAGGCGAATTGGAGCGGGGTGGAACAAAGACGGTGAATTCGATCCTTGAACTGAGAGCTCGTCGCTGGTGACCGAAAGGAAAAGGACGAGCTCGCTGCCCGGCTTCGCGAGATAAGGTCGGGTGCGTTGCTTCTGGGCGTCCAGCACGTGCTTGCGACGACGACGGCAGAGCTGCTGCGTGTTCAGGTGAAGGGAAGCGGTGGCCGAGGGCGGCGCTCCGGTGAAGCAGCCAGGCAGAGAGGTGAGTCACTCGTGCAACATTGATGTTGCAATAGTTGCACAGCAATGTTTCAGTTCTTTCTTCCTTCCTTTTCTCCACATTTCAAAGAGAAACTTGAAAAACCACCTATACCAAAATTGTTCATCTCGACCTAAGCTCCAACATTGCTTCAAGGGTCAAGGTCCAAAACTCAACAGATAAGGAGAGAGGAAAAGAGCCGAGAGAAGAGTAGAATTGGAACATCATGTTTCAATAATTGAAACATTATGTTTCAACACTACAACACCATGTTTCAAGAGATGAAACATCATGTTACAAACAAGTTTTGAAAATAGATTACAATACTCACTTTTAACTTGTGATAATTATAGGGCACACACATTACAATTACTATGCAATAATTAAAATCTCATTTTAGTGAATGCACCATTTGAGGTTGTTGCAACACAATGCTACAATGCATGATGCAACATGCTTTGGAATGATGACATGCTCCACTTTTAGTGATGCCTAACACCAGGGGTGTTACACTTTTAATTCTAAATAAAGAAATTCAGCCTTTTAAAGATTCAAACCTTTATGTGGTATTAACAAAAAGGAGGAGCTATTCTCACCAAGGGAAATTTGAATAGAAGAACGTATAATTGAAGCAAAATTTTCCAACTTCTGCAATTGCAGTCAAACTATACAACTTCTCTTTTCTTTGTCAGTGTGCTTTTCTTTGCATGCATTTCAGCTTACCTTCAACTCTACATCACCGAATGATGTGGTTCATATGGTCAATCACTGGAGGATGAAAGATGGGATCCAGCATTAGGCTTACAATGTCGACAGGGCATCCGCATTGTGTTGGGCAATGTGGCTCAGAAGGAATGAGGTAGTATTTGACAGTAAAGGTTAACCAAAAGTCTTATTTGCAGGTATTATTTAGGGGGTGCATTGGTTTTGATTATGAGTGCTTGCAATGAAATAATGACCAAAAGGAGATGATGACGCCTGCATGCCGATCAATATAGTCAACAACAATGTAGATCTTCACTTTGTATATGGGTCAAGTTTTTTTCGTGCACAACTGGTTTTTAAGGTTTGCTTTTGTGGGACTATTGTCATGACCATTTACCTATGGATTTGGTAGCATTTGCTACATCTTTGTAGTATAATAATTGTGGACTAAAGATGGCTGAAGCCGAAACTTTTTCCCCATTTTTTATCTAAAAGAAGTACCGAACCATGTCATTTATTTGGATTCATGTTGATAATTTCTGTAATGAATCATACTGGTCAATAATTTTAAGTAATCATGTCATGACTACTTGATGAAATAATGTTGAACCTCTTATCTCTCATCTACTGTCTTTACGCGGAAGTTATTTTGAAGGTCATGCTTGAGCCATGCTCCATTTCTAACCTGTTACCATACCAATAATCTCATGAAGTTAAGCCCCAGTCCTGTTTTTGTTCTCTTTTATAAAGTTTTAAAACTGCATAATATAATTTGATGCTAAATCGCCATATAACTTTTCACCAATGTGCACCCTCTCTCCATCTTTAGTTATTTACATATCCAGCAAAAGAAGGTTAGGGATGCATTTGATTCATTGGCTGGCTCATTTGATCTTTGCTCTTTACATTTTTGTGGAAATGTGAATAGGCAACAACTGATTCTTGGTCCTCTGTCCTCTGTGTCTGTTACGATTCTGTCATGTTCCACACACAAGTCACGTGCACAAAGGGTCACAATTTTCATGCAAGAACTATTCTTAGTGGATGTAAACGTTGTTTCACGGTCATATGCACTTTTCAATTTATTATTTTGTATAATGCAAGTATGCTACACATTGGCATATGAGATACTTTCAGATTTCATATCTGACTTTGCACAAGATAGTCTGTGAAGGGACTTTGTGATCCAGCTATTGTCTATATGATGGAAATTTCAGGAGATCTTTAAGTCCCTGAGGACTGTAAGACTATTTTAGGCGCGTCAGACACACGACGTAGTAGAATAGGTAGTCGTAATAAACACGATTGCTACGGTACGAACTAATTGTTTTGATTCGCATCAAAACTTAAATTATCTGTAAATTGTTTGTGCTTCGTAAAGACTCATGTAGCAGTGACGATTGGCTACAAAACAGAATGTCACGGACATGACACTCAAAAAATCGTTTTCTAGTAATAGTACAAGATGTGTTTAAATTTGAATTATCATGATATTGCTGTTTTTTGTTTCTGTTGCAATGCACAGATTTTATACACATGAAAAGAAATCATGTATACTGCAACAACAGTGACAATAGGTAACGGAGAACGGGCTAATTTCTTGTCCTCCCGCTGGTTACAAGGAGAAGCACCTACAACGATATACCCTACCCTGTTCAAACACTCCAAAAGGAAGAATAGATCGGTTAAAGATGCACTTATGGACAACAAATGGGTGACAGACGTGGATCACAATATGACTGAAAGGATAATTATGGAGTTTGTGTCCCTGTGGGAACGCCTTCAAGGCACAATTCTGCTTCCATCGGAGGAAGACAAGATTACCTGGCTGCACAGCTCTAATGGTCAATACACGGCTAGCTCGGCATAAAAACTGCAGTTCGTAGGAATGACTACATCCATGACATACAAGTAAAGCTGGACGAAAAGCTCGCAACTCGATAGCTCGCTCGACTCGGATCGATAGTGGCTCGGCTCGTTTAATTTCTCAAACGAGCTGAGCAAGCATCCTAGCTCGTGTCTTAATGAGCCAGCTCGCGAGTCAGCTCGAGCCAGCTCGCGAGCCTAACGAGCCAAAGTTGTTGGCCTTAAACTTTTATTAGTGTTATATAACTTTATGTCTTACACTTTATAATTTGTTGATGATTGGACTTTGACTCTATAAATTTTAGATTAATTTGACTCTTTTTATTTTAAATGAATGTATGGATAATGGATGCATCATATATGGTACGGAGTATGAACCATAGATAATGTATGGTGTATAGTATTATAATATAATAGTACATATTATTTTTGTATGATTTATTAAGACTTATGAATGGACTAATTTTATATTATTACCATTATCAAACTTTAGATAATACACATATTATATTTTTTATGTTTTAATATGGCTGGCTCGCGAGCCAAACGAGCCAGCTCGAGCTCGTAAACGAGCCGAGCCGAGCCGGCCTTCTGGCTCGTTAAGATAACGAGTCGAGCCGAACTGGCTCGTTATCTTAACGAGCCAGAATGAGCCGAGCCAAACGAGCCGAGCTGACTCGTTAGTCCAGCTTTACATACAAGTGCACCTGGATGACAAAAGCGCCACCAAAACGTCGATTCTTCATTTGGCTGATGCTCCAAAATATACTATGGACAGCTACGCGCCTACAAATCAGAGGATCGCCAAATGATTACTTCTGCCCCCTGTGTATCAGAAACTTAGAAACGGTGTCACACTTGTTCCAGGAATCTTGCTTCTCAAGAGAGATCTGGGATCGGGTCGGCTTATGGATCACGGCGACAACGATGAGACCGGGAAACTGGAGGCAGGTAAATGACCTTGGGCTCTGGTTCCTAGAGCTGGCAAACAATGCAACGAGGGCCAAGTTGGAGGGAGTACGCTCAATAGTGATGTTAACTACATGGGAAATCTGGAAGAAAGAAACAATCGAATTTTCAGTAGGAATGGTAGATCTCCGGACCAGGTGTTTCGTTCAATCCAAGATGAGGCCAAAGCGTGGATTAGAGTGGGAAACAAATGCCTAGAAGAGGTGGTACGATCGACTTGGCAAGCTCTTCGAGCTGAGCCAGGGGTGCCATTGCTGCTTTATTTGGCAATGGCATCAACGGGCTAGCCTAGCTAGTTCCTGCTCTTGAGGTGCCCCCAAAGCCATGTGTGGGCCTGTAGCAAACAGAATGTATAACCAAACCAGGCTCAGGCACCGAGGCCCAACAACATGGAGGATCCGATCAGACCCAACGTTATTACGCTGCAATTGAGTAAGTTGACTTTGTTTAATTGGACAATCACGCTGATGCATACTTTCCATTGGTCAAAGATGTACCCTACCAGTAACATGCATGCATGCTCTAATCTCTTTTTTTGAGGGAGCATGCATGCTCTGATCTGATGCTCCCACACGGTCATGCGCCCACACCTCTATTTGGAGACGCATGTGAGTGACACACTGTGTCTGCTCCGATTTTACTTAAGCTTAGCTTGTTGTACGTTATGGTAGAGTCAGTTAACAAACATACTTCAACATGCATGTTAATTTCTCGAATTATAATTAACAATGCTGCTCAAACTTATAGAATATGTTCGGTCATATATGTATGTATATATGCGGCAAGGAACGGACTTGAGCAAACCAGGTGTACAAGTTGTTCCATTCACACACAGAAAGAAAGAAACAAAGAAACGGTAGCAGTGTTTTGTTGGAGCCTTTGGAAGTTTGGATGGCAGGGCATAGGGGCACCTCCAATCCTAAATCGAACCATGAAATCCACGCAAGCCGAACCGACGAAGAGTTCGATAGCTCCAGCGTGAACTTCGCTTCATGGGGTCCATGTGCGATTAAAAAATATATTTCCATTCATTTGCGCGGCCAGCAACTCTTCATGTCCTCTTCCTTATCCGTCCTATCTTCTCTCCCCTCCGTCCTGACAAACAATATTCTATGCGGCTCTGTTTGAATCATCTTCAGAGTTCGCTTTTCACTCGGACACGCATGGTTCGAACCCTCCAACGTTGATGATTCGATCAAATGAGCCCATGGTTCGATTTGGAAACACACTGAAGCTGCTTGGATCCTGTACGTGTTGCCATGTAGTACGCCCAATGCAACAACACGGTCGTCTCGTCCCACACATTTTTTTTTATTGTTGACCTGCATGCATGGCCCCACTTGGTTCCTCCGCTGTATCTGCACACTGTGCTGTGCTGTACCTGTACACCGTCGTTTAACTGTAAATCTCAACTGCCTTATCACCAATTTAATCTATGTAGTACCAGAGCATAGTTCGTATCTACTATGCTACTGTTTGACCCTCATCGTCATCATGCATATCTATCTCATCTGTGTGTGTGCCTATTCAGAAATAGTCTACTATTTGGCCCTCATCATCATGCTCAAGCATCCATCTCTCTATTCTCTATGTGCCTATTCGGAAATAGTCTCGATCGATCCATTTACTCCTGTCTTTGACTTCAATAGTACTCCATTATGGAGGCCTTGAGTCTTGACTCTTGAGTTATTTTTTCAGTGCACCATAATGGAATAATCTTTCTTTCCTTTGCGAGGCTCTTGAATGGATGTATATGTAAGGTGACATCTATATACACTCCAAAACTCATCATTGTCGTATACTATATACATGTACCACTCCTACAAGATAAGATAGATCACCATAGCAAAGTGACCCTTTCACTTGGCAGTTGGCACCCTAGCTCTATGAGGAGGGGCTTGCTTTACCATAGGAGTACATGCTAGCTACAGTATAGGTGATGATGTGAGGTCCTCTCAATCTCTCATGACTCATGAGAAGAGAGACCAAGAAAGAGGGGCATCCAATCCAAGAGTGAGAGACACACATCCAAACACTATCAAGTATATATATTCAGCTAATAAAACACTATCCAAGTAATGAAAAAAACATGGGACTTTGTATCTCCCTTTTTTTAATGAGAAAAATTCAGGTCGGTCCTTCAACTTGGCTCAAGGTGTCATCTAGGTCCCTGAACTTTCAAAGTGATATCTGTGGGTCCATAAACTTGGCAAAGGGTGTTGTCGGTGTTCGGACCCGAGGGGGTCCTAAACCAACGAGTAAATGCTGTGTGTCTCTTTCCTGGATGGTGATGCAAGGAGAACACACGGGGGTTTATCCTGGTTCGGCCAAAAGAAGGCCCTACGTCCAGCGGGGGGGGGAAAAATTTGTATTTCCTTGCACCGAAGTGCTCGTGTAGGGGTTACAAGCATGCGAGAGAGGGCGTCGAGCCCAAGTCTCAAAGAGAGGAAAAAGAGGACAAGGGTGATTGCTTGAGATATCGATCTCTATCTTGTGTCTTGCCTGTTGTTTCTTGTTTTTCTTCGTTCGTTCGTTCCTCATTCGTCCCCGTTGTAGAACCCTGGCCTGCCCTTTTATATGGCGAGAGGAGGCCAAGACGACGGGGAGCCTTGAGGTGATGTTTTGTCGATTCCTGTCGAGCTGACCGTAGCGACGTGCTCTGGGAATGGTCGGCCATCCCTGGACATCATGGTGTCATGGGAGACGAGACGGCGAAATGACCCGGAGCGTCGTGCCATACCGTCCTTCCTTGCCATTGAACTGTGCTGAGCGTCGAGGTTGGGTCGAGGCCGGGTCGAGACCGGATGGATAAGGCCGAATCCCTAAGATTGCGGAGAATGGGCCTTGTCTTATCCTCCCTCGAGGGTGATCGATGGTAAACAGTGCGCGGTAAGGTGGGTACAGTGACGGTTTTCACCTCCCATCACGGGATGGGCGGTAAAACAGTGAGATCTGACATGGGCATTGTTCCCACGTCGATCCTAGTCGCAGCCATGCCAGTAGGTGGTAGTAGGTAACCGCATTAAATGCTATGGCTTTTGTCCTGGGGTAGGTAAAGGGGAGTCGAGGCGCTCGACCCGGGCTCACGCGAGTCAGAGTTTTTCCCAGTGGGCGGACGAGCCTCGCACGGGTTGGAGCACCGTCGAGGTATCTTGCTGTACGGGATGGGGCGCGGTCGAGGCGCCCCATCGAGCGGGCCTCGTACGAGTTGGAGCCGGACTGCGGTCGAGGCGCCCGTCGAGCGGGCCTCGTACGAGGCGGACTGGATACGCGGTCGAGGCGGGCTGCCTTTTATTGCGGTTTCAGTCGTTTTAGTTTTTTATTAGCGATGGATGTGGGTACCCCCGTACTGTTGGTACCGACAGTAGCCCCCGAGCCTTTGGGTGAGTGTGTGATCACTCTCCTAGAGGTTTGTTTGAACTGGAGTCGTAGCGTTGTGATTTTTTCTGGTGGGGGCGCACGAGCGCACCCGCCGGGTGTAGCCCCCGAGGCCTCGGTGGAGTGTTGAGACTCCTCCGAGGTCTTGTATTCGTTTTATTGGGGAATGATTCGTTGCGGTCAAGCCCCCGAGCCTCGCGCGCACGAGGTCGATCAGAGTCCTGGCCATCTTTTGCTGTGTGACCCTCACGCTCCTCCTTCAGGAAGGAGGAGGAGGGGTGGGGAACACCGTACTACCCCTGTTTGGGCGAGTTCTGACGATCTTCGGTGAGCTGCTAGTGGGGGAATTCGAGTGAGATCCCGTGCCCCAGTCGTTAGGGGTCGGCTAGTGGCCCGGAGGCACTCTCAAAGATGACAAGAAGTGGTCGTGTGGATCTCGATTCCCTTCGACAGGATTCGAGGGCTCAGTGCCTCCCCCGAGGGGATTCCTACGTGGACCTCCTCCTTTAGCCTCGAATACGTCCTGGGGTGCCTCGAGAGCGTGGCTCGAGCCCTGGCCATGTACGGGCGCACCCTTGGTCGTCCCTAACTCTGTTACTCGAGGGCAGCTGTCGAACCCTGGTCGAGGGCCAGCTTTCGATCCCTCAAGGTTTAGGTTTCTGCGGTCGAGGCCCCGAGCCTCGCGCGCATGAGGTCGATCAGAGTCCTGGCCGTCTTTTGATGTGCGACCCTCACGCTCCTCCTTTAGGAAGGAGGAGGAGGGGTGGGGAACGTCGTACTACCCCTGTTTGGGCGAGTTCCGACGATCCCCGGTGAGCTGCTAGCGGGGGAATTCGAGTGAGAGCCCGTGCCCCAGTCGTTAGGGGTTGGCTAGTGGCCCGGAGGCGCTCTCAAAGATGCCAAGAAGTGATCGTGTGGATCTCGATTCCCTTCGACAGGATTCGAGGGCTCGGTGCCTCCCCCGAGGGGATTCCTACGTGGACCTCCTCCTTTAGCCTCGAATACGTCCTGGGGTGCCTCGAGAGCGTGGCTCGAGCCCTGGCCATGTACGGGCGCACCCTTGGTCGTCCCTAACTCTGTTACTCGAGGGAAGCTGTCGAACCCTGGTCGAGGGCCAGCTTTCGATCCCTCAAGGTTTAGGTTTCTGCGGTTGAGCCCCCGAGCCTCGCGTGCACGAGGTCGATCAGAGTCCCGGCCGTCTTTTGCTGTGCGACCCTCATGCTCCTCCTTCAGGAAGGAGGAGGAAGGGTGGGGAACGCCGTACAACCCCTGTTTGGGTGAGTTCCGACAATCTCCGGTGAGCTGCTAGCGGGGGAATTCGAGTGAGAGCCCGTGCCCCAGTCGTTAGGGGTCGGCTAGTGGCCTGGAGGCGCTCTCAAAGATGCTAAGAAGTGGTCGTGTGGATCTCGATTCCCTTCGATAGGATTCGAGGGCTCGGTGCCTCCCCCGAGGGGATTCCTACGTGGACCTCCTCCTTTAGCCTCGAATACGTCCTGGGGTGCCTCGAGAGCGTGGCTCGAGCCCTGGCCATGTACGGGCGCACCCTTGGTCATCCCTAACTCCGTTGCTCGAGGGCAGCTGTCGAACCCTGGTCGAGGGCCAGCTTCCGCTCCCTCGAGGCTCATACTGGGCTCGGGGCCCGTTTCCCAGGTATCTGGAAATATCCGTCCGCGGATCCCTCCCCCGCCTGTTAGCCGAGCGCGTCTTTTTAGGAGGGGAGGCGAGATCG
This sequence comes from Saccharum hybrid cultivar R570, assembly GCA_038087645.1. Classification (NCBI taxonomy): domain Eukaryota; kingdom Viridiplantae; phylum Streptophyta; class Magnoliopsida; order Poales; family Poaceae; genus Saccharum; species Saccharum hybrid cultivar. The sequence continues at coordinate 2,715,750 of JAQSUU010000410.1, read as the reverse complement.
GCGTGGTAGTGGGCGACATGGCGTATAGTTACGACGTGGGGGACAACCACGTGCCCAACTCCTGCGAGACGTAAGGAAACGGTTAGGTGGGCGCATTTAATGTGGGAAACTATTCCTACCTTTTTGCGCGGTCGTTGGGCTTCCACCTGGGCATATAAAATCAAGGCCTAGGGGTCCGCGTTCCCCACCGTTCCCTTGCGCTCCTGCAATCTTCTGCCTTAGACAACCCTTGCCTTATTGTGCTCTCCGCCCGCATCGCTGCCGCCACCGCATCCTCTTCGTCCACCCCCCTTCCGACAGCACCGATGGCAGAAAAGAGCCAGATCCTCCCCGCCGACGACTGGACCGCCTCCTCGGTGATGGAGAGGAGGTTGGAAGAGTTGGTCGAGGATGGGCTGCTGCGGCCGAGGACGAGCCAGTCGCAGCCGGAGTGGATCGCGGCGCCCCCTGCCCACCGGGAGCCAGCGCCCCCTGAAGGGTACGTGGTGAGCTTCGTCTGCTTCCACGAGCAGGGGTTTGGCGTGCCGGCGTCCGTCTTCATGCGCGCGCTCCTCCACTACTACCAGGTGGAGCTTCACCACCTTGCCCCCAACGCCGTCACGCAGGCCGCCATCTTCGCGGCGGTCTGCGAGGGCTACCTTGGGGTGGAGCCTCAGTGGAACATGTGGCTTCACCTTTTCAAGGCCGAGCTCTTCGCCAAGAAGGCGGGGGAGAAGGGCGTCCTGTGCGCGGCTCGAGTAGGGAGCTGCGTCCTACAGGTAAGGTCGAGCCAGGCAGATCTGTACATCTCGGCTCGCCTCATCTCTTCGAACAGCGGGTGGCACGAGGGTACACCGGCCGCGTGTTGACCGCTCGAGAGGCTCGCTGGACGTACGGAGTGCCGGAAGCCGAGAAGCCGCGCCTGGACCCGCTGCTGGCGGCGCTGCAGCAGCTTCGCCTTTGGGGCTTGATGGCTGTGGTGGTGGCAGCGGCCTTCCATCGCCGCAGAGTGATGCCGTTGTGTCGGCGTCGTCTCCGCCTCGACCAGATGACTCCGGAGGCATCTCTGGAGGGGACCCGGATGTCCCATGAATCCCTTGCCCTCGAGGAGGTCCTCCGGCGAGCGCACCGGATGGATGGGAACTTCAGGGTGGAGGAGGCTAACCGGGACCCCATGAGACCTACCGAAGGGTTCGAGCCCGTGGTACGTATCTTAGGGCTAGTATGTTTGCTAATTTTGTTTATTTTTAGATTTCGCTGATTTGGTCGAGGCTGGCGCGTAGGATTTGTCGGCGCTGCGGGAAACGCGTCCGCCAGTCCAAAGGACTGGCCCGCCCAGGAGGCTCGATGCCAGCATGCTTCCAAGAAGAAGCAAACCAAGGAGGCGGCCAAGAAGCGGGCAATCCGCAAGGCCAAAGAGGTGGCGGCGTTGAAGAAACTTCGGTGCCAGCAGACCATCGACGGGGTCCCCCTGGCACCGTCGCCTTCCGAGATGATCTCGGGGGAGGACGACGACAGCAGCGGCGAAGACGACGACGCCCTGTCGCGGTATGAGACCGCGACCGGACTGGGGGACCTTCCCGACATTCGCCCCCTGGTGGAACCCATCAGGGGGGCGTCCTCCTCGGTCGTCGTGGTCGAGGAGTCCGAGGAGGAGGAGAAGACGGAGAAGGAGACGGGCCCCTCGACAGGAGGGGCCGCTTTACCCCGGACCCAACAAGAGGGGTCAACAGGGACGTCCGCACCAACCCATGCCCCACAAGCTCGGGCAGGGGCTGGGACGGCAGTACCGGCGTCGTCATCGGCGACGGCGTCGGCAGGCGTGAGAACCCGATGCCAGCTGGCCTCGGAGGCACAGAAGGCGTAGGGCGGTGCGTCGGTCAGGGCCCCTAGGAGTGCTCGGCCTGCTGGTGAGGCCGCTGCGAGGCCACAATCGGCCGCCCCGGGAGGCTCGGGTCGCACGGGGTCGAGGCCCTTGGTGCTGATTTCTGGGTAAGCATCTCTGCTCAGTTGTTCTGCCTTTCTCGGGGTCCGTTGGCTGACATTTCTTCTCACTTTGCAGGTTAAATCGGAAGGCGGAGGCCGCGAAGGGGCGCCTGCGACAACGGCAGGGACCAGCGGACGCCACGGTGGTTGCTGGCCCTGATCCTGCCGTTGAGGGGTCCGAGCCGGCGGAGATGGTGGCGCCCGGTGCGGTCGAGGCGGGGCCCAGGTCGTTGGTGACGGCCGAGGCTACCGTCGAGGTCGTGACGGGCGAGGCACCCATCCGTGGCGCGGAGCGGGCGGGTGCTGACGTGACTATGGAGGAGGTCGCGTCGACGTCGGGGCAGGAGGCGGCCCTGGCGAGGGGGTCGCGGCCGCAACCAGACCCATCGGCGGAGCCAGCGGGTACGGTGGAGGGCAGGGCGGTCGAGCCCCTAACCGGAGCACCAGAAGAAGAGGCATCGGCTCTGGGGGCGCCAACGGTCGAGGCGCGGGTACCGGAGCCGTCGTCGGTCGAGGCACCGGCTCCGGAGGCGCCGACGGTTGAGGGGCCAGTTCCCTTAGGAGGGTGGGCACCCATGACCGTGGACCTTACCCACGATGACACCCCCCTGGACAAAGGGAAACAAGTGATGGGGGTTGAGGGGGGCGAGGCCGCAGATCAGGCCGGTGCCTCGATGGCCGTTGGAGAGGCGGACACTACGGGCGAGGCCGGTCCTTCCGCGGGACCGGGAGATGCCCCGGCCGGGTCGTCGTCGTCATGGCTCGACATCGCCACGCTGGCGATAGCGCGGGTAGAGGCGGAGATACCGAGGTGGGGGGACCGTCCCTCTAGTTTAGGGACGCCACGAACCCCGACGCCGAGCCCATCTTTGTCCTGAACGACAAAGATGGAGTGCACAGATGGGAATACCTCGAGGGCGTCCGCCGGCACCTTAATCGGTTGCTCGGAGTGGCGTCCGAGGCCGTGCAGAGTACGCGGGATGCCACCGAGGTATGATCGACCCGTTGTCTTTCTCCGTGGTTTTCTTGGTGCCTTTTTCCCTCGGCTTTTTAACCCTTTCGGTTTTTTCGGATTGCGTTCAGGAGCTGAAGGAGTACTCCCGCCGCAAGTCACTCTTCATCTGGGACGAGAGTGGCGTGTGGGCCACGCTGTCTCAGCAACGGGTCCTGGTCGAGGAGGCCCAAAAACAGCTTTCCGATCGGAACGCCGAAATGGCTGAGCTGTGCGTCGCGTATGCGGTGGTGAAGGAGGAGGCGATGCAGGCTTGGGCGGCCGAGGCTGTGATGCACACTGGCATGGACAAGGCTAGGGAGGAGGCTGCCCAGGCCCGCAGGGATCTCGAGCCCCTGTCGAGACGGGTAAAGGAGCTCGAGGAGAATGTCTCCCAGGTTAGCTGTCAGCGCGACACCCTCAACGTTGAGGTCGAGCAGGCCACCGCTCGTTCTGATGCTCTGAAGGACGAGGTCACGACGCTGAAGGGAGCCGTCCAAGAGAAGGACGCAGCTCTTGAGTCTGCTCGGCAAGAGATCAAGGCGCTAAAGGCGACCATCGGTGACAAGGACAGTGCCCTCCTAGGGCTCGAGCGGACGTGCGGGGGGCTTCGCAACGAGGTCGTGGGCCTGCAGACCCATATCGAGGATAAGTGTGATTGTTACGGCCACGACGTTGAGGACCTCACGTTGGGTGTTAATTTGTTTGTCGTGTTTCAGAGCTGGAGAGGGAGAATCGAGAGGCCCAATCTTCTGCCAACTCCTTCCAGAGCCTCCTCGAAGCCGAGATCCAGAGGACCTAGCTGCTCCAGGGTGCGATCACCACCGTGTGTGATGGCCTAGGGGTCGAGCCCGATGCCGACACCGGGGAAGATGTTCCGGGGAACTCCTTCGTCCATCGGATGGTGGCGCTGGGCCGCCTTGCCCGGGAGAAGATACGGGACGGCCTCCATCACGGCGTGAAGAGGGCGCTGGCCGTCGTCCGTTCAGGGTTTGTGTTCGACATGAAGCTCATCACTGAGGGCTTCATCACAGACCCAGATCAGACGGACGAGGAGAATGAGGATGCCTGCCTAGAGCTGATTGAAGCCACGGAAGAGCCTGGAAGCCGTCTGGCCTCGCTTTTTGAAGCCGAGGTGGTTCCGCCTGCTGACGATGAGGGCCTGTGAGCCAAATCTGGGCATGAAGGCCCATGTAATAAGTTAGTATTTTGAATTTTGGTCGTGGTGGCCTCGAAGGCCCTAAAAACTCGAAACATAAACCGGTTCGTGGTTAATTTAGTTTTATTCGAGCTTTTCTTCCCTTTATCGCTTGGATCATGTTCTCGCGTGATTTACTTAGCACGCAGTTGCATCCTTTGGCGTAAGGGAGCGAGTGGAGGTACCGTAGCCTCAGGGGCGTAAGTGATCTCACGGCTCAACTGCCCTCGAGCTTCAGGGTGATGTTGCGGCCTTGTAAATCGTGTGAGAGCCTGATCTAAGCGACAGGGGGTATGTTCTTTTTCAAAGTTAGGAACCGTTATTTAGATCTCCCTAGCATGAAGTCGCACCTCTAAAAGGTGTGAGGGGTGAGTGGAGGTACCGTAGCCTCGGAGGCGTAGGTGATACTCCTGACTCGAGAGCCCTTTCGAACCTTAGGGTGCTCTTGCAGCGAAGTCGATCTAAGAAGCGGTTCTTAAATTTAAAAAAGAGCATAAGTTTTTTCAGGAACTCGGGGTTCCCCCCTTGTAGCCCCCAAGGGAGGGTCGATTCTGGGAGTGCAGAGTCGATCCTTCCTCATTGTGAAACGAAAGTTTGAACATCGCTGTATTCTTTATTGATGAAAAAGAAATTACAGAGCCTCGAGGCTTTTTAAGGAAAGAAGCGACGTAGCTGTTCAATGTTCCAAGCGTTGATGAGGATTTCGCCCTTCTCGTTGGATATCTTGTAGGTGCCCAGCTTTAGTACTTCTGCGATGATGTACGGCCCTTCCCATGGTGGCGTGAGCTTGTGCCGTCCCTTGGTGTTCTGGTTCCGCCGTAGCACCAAGTCGCCGATGTTGAGGTCACGCTTGCGGACGTGTCTGTCGTGGTAGCATCAGAGACCCTGCTGGTACCTGGCAGAATGCAACAGAGCCACATCTCGGGCTTCCTCGAGCTGGTCGAGGGCATCCTGTCTTGTGGCGTCATTATTTCTTTCGTTGTAGGCCTTCAACCTTGGGGATCCGTATTCTATATCGGTTGGGAGCATAGCCTCAGACCCGTAGACTAAGAAGAACGGAGTGAACCCCGTGGCTCGACTCGGCGTTGTTCTTAGGCTCCACAGGACCAAGGGTAGCTCGGCAGCCCATCTTTTGCCATGTTTATTTAGTTTGTCAAAGATCATGGGCTTCAGGCCTTGTAGGGCCATGCCATTGGCACGTTCCACCTGACCATTTGTTTTCAGATGGGCCACGGCTGACCAGAGCACTCGGATGTGGTGGCTATCGCAGAAATCCAAAAACTTTTTGCCAGTGAACTAGGTGCCATTGTCTGTGATGATATAGTTGGGGACCCCAAAGCGATGAATAATGTCGGTGAAGAAGAGCATAGCTTGCTCGGACCTGATGCTGGTGATAGGGCGGGCCTCGATCTACTTGGAGAATTTGTCGATTGCGACGAGCAAGTGGGTGAAGCCGCCAGTTGTCCTTTTCAATGGTCCGACAAGGTCGAGCCCCCAAATGGCAAACGGCCATGTGATGGGGATAGTTTGCAGGGCATGTGCCGGAAGATGGGTTCGTCTCGCATAGTACTGACAACCCTTGCAGGAGCGTACTAGCTTGACAGCATCGGAGACCGCGGTCGGCTAATAGAATCCTTGTCGAAAGGCATTTCCGATGAGGGTTCGAGGTGCTGCGTGGTGACCGCAAGCCCCCGAGTGGAGATCGCTGAGCAGGTTCCTGCCTTGCTCATTTGTGATGCATCGTTGGAGGATACCAGTAGGGCTACGGCGGTAGAGCTCTCTGCTGTCGCCCATGATCACAAAGGTTTTGGCCCGGTGTGCGATCCGTCGAGCCTCAGTCTTATCCGAGGGGAGGTCCCCTAGGCTGAGGTAGTCGAGGTACGGGACGCGCCAGTCAGGCTCAAGGTCAGATGGTGGGGTCAAGTCTTCCACCTGCATGGCGTTAGCCCCGGTCGAGAGGGCTTCCGCCTCAGGTGGAGGGTCGAGTGACGTCCCGTCAACCCCTCCGTCTGGCCCGAGGTCAACAGATGGCTGCTGAAGGTCTTTTGCGAAAACGTTTGGTGGAACCGTAGCTCGACTGGACGCGATTTTTGCCAGTTCATCGGTGGCCTCATTATACCTGCGTGCGATGTGGTTGAGCTCGAGGCCGTGAAACTTGTCCTCGAGGCGCCATACTTCTTGGCAGTAGGCTTCTATCTTGGGGTCACGGTAGCTCGAGCTCTTCATGACCTGATTGATCACGAGTTGGGAGTCACCTCGAACGTCAAGGTGTCAGACCCCGAGCTCGACGGTGATTCTTAATCCCGTGATGAGCGTCTCATATTCGGCGACATTGTTAGACGCAGGAAAATGAAGCCGGATGACGTAGCGCATGTGAACCCCGAGGGGTGAGACGAAGAGCAAGCCCGCGCCTGCTCACGTTTTCATCAATGACCCATCGAAGTACATGGTCCACAGCTCCGCCTGAAGCTGTGCAGGAGGAGTTGGGTGTCGGTCCACTCAGCCAGGAAATCTGCTAATACCTGTGACTTGATAGCTTTTCGCGGCGCGTAGGACAAGGTCTCGCCCATGAGTTCAACTGCCCATTTGGCAACCCTACCCAAGGCTTCCCGATTCTAGGCTATCTCTCCCAAGGGGAAAGAAGAAACCATAGTAATCGAGTGACCCTTGAAATAGTGTCGGAGCTTGCGCCGTGTCAGGATGATGGCATATAGCAGTTTCTGGATCTATGGGTATCGAATCTTGGTTTCTGAGAGCACCTCGCTAATGAAATAGACCGGCCTCTAGACAAGCAAGGTATGTGCCTCCTCGGCCCGTTCGACAACCAGCGCAGCACTGACTACTTGTGATGTCACGGCGACATAGAGTAGGAGTGGTTCCCCCAGGGTTGGAGGGACGAGGATTGGTGAGTTAGAGAGTGTGGCCTTGAGTTTTGTGAGAGCCTCCTCAACCTCAAGGGTCCAGGAAAAGTGCTCCGATTTCTTCAAGAGATGGTACAGAGGGAGTGCTTTTTCGCCGAGGCGTGAAATGAAACGGCTGAGTGCCGCCAAGCAACCTGTGACCCTCTGTACGCCCTTTAGATCTCGGATGGGGCCCATCTTGGTTATTGCAGAGATTTTTTTAGGGTTGGCCTCGATGCCGCGTTTAGACACGATGAACCCTAAAAGCATACCTCGTGGGACGCCAAAGACGCATTTCTCTGGATTGAGTCTGATGTTCTTTGCCCAGAGGCATTTGAACGCGACGTCGAGGTCGTTGACCAGGTCATCGGCTTGTTTGGTTTTAACAACGATGTCGTCGACATAAGCCTTGACGGTCGACCCGATGTGCTTTCCGAAAACGTGCTGCATGCATCGCTGGTACGTAGCCCCCGCGTTCCGGAGACCGAAGGGCTTCATAACGTAGCAATACATGCCGAATGGGGTGATGAATGAAGTCGCAAGCTGGTCGGACTCCTTCATTTTGATTTGGTGGTAGCCGGAGTATGCATCTAAGAATGAGAGAGTTTCACATCCCGCAGTGGAATCAACGATTTGGTCAATGCGTGGCAAAGGAAAGGGAACTTTTGGACATGCTTTGTTTAAACCGGTATAGTCTACACACATCCTCCATTTCCCACTCTTTTTCCTAACTAATACAGGATTAGCTAGCCACTCGGGATGATGAACCTCCTTGATGAATCCGGCCTCCAACAGTTTGTGTATCTCCTCGCCGATGACCCTACGCTTCTCCTCATCGAAGCGACGCAGGCGTTGCTTCACCGGTTTGGATCCGGCCCGGATCTCCAAGGCGTGCTCGGCGACTTTCCTGGGTATGCCCGGCATATCCGAGGGACTCCACGCAAAGATGTCAACGTTTGCGCGGAGAAAGTCGACGAGCACTGCTTCCTATTTAGGATCGAGGGTGGCGCTGATGTGCAGCGCCTTCCCCTTGGGATCAACGGGGTCGAGGGGTACGAGTTTGACATCTTCCGCGGGTTCGAAGCTGCCGGCATGGTGTTTTGGGTCGAGAATCGCATTGGCGAGGCCGTCGAGGTCTGCAGCCAAGATCACCGACTCCAAAATAGCCTCGCCGTGCTCGACGCACTCGACGTCGCACACATAGGCATGTTCATATGAGGGCCCTACAGTAATGACACCGTTTGGGCCTGGCATCTTGAGCTTGAGGTAGGTGTAGTTCAGGATTGCCATGAACCTAGCGTAGCATGGGTGCCCTAGGATAGCGTGGTATGTTCCATGGAATCCGACCACTTCGAAAGTGAGAGTCTCCTTTCTGAAGTTGGTTGGTGTACCAAAACAAACAGGCAGATTGACCCGTCCGAGGGGTTCCGCCCGTTTCCCTGGCATGACTCCGTGGAAGCCCCCGACGCTAGGTTCGAGGCGCGCTCTCTCAACCCCCAAAAGGTCGAGGGTCTAGGAGTAGATGATGTTGAGGATGCTTCCGCCATCCATGAGCACCTTGGTGAGACGTGTGTTGGCGATGACGGGGTCAACAACGAGCGGATAGACTCCCGGGTTGGGGACGTAGTCTGGGTGGTCGTCATGGTCAAAAGTGATGGCCACCGCAGACCAATCAAAGAAGCGGGGGACTGCCGTTTGTACGGAGAAAACCTCACGCCGTTCTCGCTTGCGCTGGCGCGCCGAGAGGCGGGTCGAGGGCCCTCCGTAGATCATGAAGCAGTCATGGATCTCGGGGAATTCCCCGTCCTAGTCGTCACTCTTAGGGTCCTCCTTCTTGTCGTCCTTCTTGACACCGGCACCCCCAAAATACCTGCGAAGCATATGACAGTCTTCGAGGTTATGGTTAGTGAGTCCCTTGTGGTAAGGACACGGTTCTTTGAGCATTTTGTCAAAGACGCCCCCCCCGGGGGGGCCTCGAGGCTTCTTGTGCTCGATAGCAGCGACGAGCTCGTCAGCCGAGGCCTCGAGCTTGCCCTGCTGGCCTTTCTTCTTCTTGCGGTTGTTTCTCTTGGAGCCCCGGGTGGAGCTCGCAGGATCGTCGACCTTCTGCTCCCCCCTTTCCGGGTCGCCACCAAAGATTGCACCAACCGCCTCCTCGCCGGCGGCGAAGTTGGTGACAATGTCCATTAACCCGTTGGTAGTGAGTGGAGTGTTACGACCCAATTCTCAGACCAACTCTTTACAGGTGGTGCCGGAGAGGAAGGCCATAATTACGTCGGAGTCGGTGACGTTGGGGAGCTCGGTACGCTGCCGGGAGAAGCGCCGGATGTAATCCCGGAGGGATTCACCTGGTTTCTGCTTGCAGCTCCGGAGGTCCCACGAGTTGTCGGGGCGCATGTAGGTCCTCTTGAAATTTCCCTCAAACACCCTCACGAGATCATCCCAGTCATGGATCTGTCGAGGTGGGAGATCCTCGAGCCAGGCTCGGGCGGTGTCGGAGAGGAACTGGGGGAGTTGTCGAATGATGACCCGGTCGTCGGTGGCCCCACCCAGCTGACACGCCAAGCGGAAATCGGCGAGCCAAAGTTCGGGTTTGGTTTCGCCATTGTACTTGGTGAGAGTCGTGGGGGGGCGAAACCGAGCCGGGAGCACCGTCTCACGGATAGCCTTGCTGAAGACCCGAGGACCCGGGGGCTCGGGTGAAGGGCTACGATCTTCCGAACTGTTGTAGCGTCCGCCCCTATGGACGTGGTAGCCTCGAGGCACGCCGTCACCGTGCTTGCGCGTGCGGCGCTCGACGATGTTGCCACGGGTGTCTCGAGGCTCATGGTTGTCGGTGGTGGGCTCAGGGGCCGGAGCTACCCGGTCTCGCCGGACAGGCTCGGGGTGAACCGAGGCTTCTATCTCTGTCGGGAGGGCTCAATGATCCGCTCCGAGGCTGCCTCGCGTCGCCTCGAGGCAGAGCTCTTGGCCTGCTGCATGGCGGCGGTCTCGAGGAGTTCTCAGATTTCATCCCGAGCCCGACGGGCGTCGGGGTTTGACGGCTCGGGCATGTTGCGGAGGAGCATGGCGGCGGCGGCGACGACGTTCTAGCTGGCTCGAGCGAAAACTAGGGGGTCGACCACCCGGTCCTCGTCGATGCGACGGTTGACGTCGCGAGCTCTCCCGCCAAGTGCGCGTTCCGCACGCTCATGCTCGAGGGTTTGTTGGAGTAGATCCAGGTTTTCCCGTTCCTCATCAAGCCTGTCCTGCAACTCACGAATCTGCTCGAGCTGCGCTCCTTGATCCGCAAGGAACTGAGGGTCGTCTCGCTCAGCTGGAAGCTTGACATGAGGTGGCGTGTGCCTTCCTTCGACTGGCTCTTCGTCCTCTGATTCCGAAGTACTTTAAACATCGATGTTGAAGCATTCGCGGGTCGGATCATAGGTGTCGTCAGCCGAGTTGGAGTCAGGAGTGCCAAAGTAGTAGTATGACGGGGGAATGCGTGGTCATTGCAAATCGTCACTGGGGTTGCGACGTTGAGAAGTAGTCACATGGGGTTCTGTTTCTGGTGTCTCCGTAGAGTCCCGATAATCAGAAGCCGGTGTGGATGCAACGAGGTTCAGAGTGGAGCGTAGATGGTGCCCGGGGAGTTCCTCATAAGCACTCATGCGAGTGCTCACGGAAGATGCGTATACCCGGGCAGCCGAGTCTAGCCCAAACGGAAATGGTGATGGAGATGTTGCTGCCCGTGCCGAAATGGATGCTCCGGACAGTGGTGTCTCACCGGACGGGGGAGCGACGGGATTCTCCGTCAGCACGTTACCCTCAGTCAAGCTCGTCCTACCCAAACCTCCCACAAGGAGATCTAGGCCGGCGCCTGGCTGGGGGGTGCCGGACCGGGGGATCCCATCACCCTCCACGAGGTGAAGACGGTGGTTGTACCGGGCTCGTCGTCGTCGGGCGGCCCGCGCCCGCCTAGGGCGACGGTACCGGCGGATTGCTCCCCCGGGCTGGGAGAGCTCGTAGTCCTCGTCAGTTGGGTGCCTGGGTGCAAGTAGGACCATATCGTAGCCGTGGCCAAGCGACATGAACTCCAAACTCCCAAACCAGATCACCGTGGCCAACGGAATAGGGCGTTCGGGGTCAGCCATCCAGGAAAAAAGGCGAGAAAGCGACGTTGGCACGCAGCGATCCCCTACCTGGCGCGCCAACTGTCGGTGTTCGAACCCAAGGGGGTCCTAAACAACCAAGTAAATGTTGCGTGTCTCTTTCCTAGATGGTGATGTAAGGAGAACACACGGGGGTTTATCCTGGTTCGGGCAAAAGAAGGCCCTACGTCTAGCGGGGGGGAGAAATTTGTATTTCCTTGCACCGAAGTGCTCGTGTAGGGGTTACAAGCATGCGAGAGAGGGCGTCGAGCCCAAGTCTCAAAGAGAGGAAAAAGAGGACAAGGGTGATTGCTTGAGATATTGATCTCTATCTTGTGTCTTGCCTGTTGTTTCTTGTTTTTCTTCGTTCGTTCGTTCCTCATTCGTCCCCGATGTAGAACCCTGGCCTGCCCTTTTATATGGCGAGAGGAGGCCAAGACGACGGGGAGCCTTGAGGTGATGTTTTGTCGATTCCTATCGAGCTGACCGTAGCGACGTGCTCTGGAAATGGCCGGCCATCCCTGGATATCATAGCGTCGTGGGAGACGAGACGGTGAAATGACCCGGAGCGTCGTGCCATACCGTCCTTCCCTTGCCATTGAACTGTGCCGAGCGTCGAGGTTGGGTCGAGGCCGGGTCGAGACCGGATGGATAAGGCCGAATCCTTGAGATTGCGGAGAACGGGCCTTGTCTTATCCTCCCTCAAGGGTGATCGATGGTAAACAGTGCGTGGTAAGGTGGGTACAGTGATGTTTTTCACCTCCCATCATGGGATGGGCGGTAAAACAGTGAGATCTGACATGGGCATTGTTCCCACGTCGATCCTAGTCGCAGCCATTCCAGTAGGTGGTAGTAGGTAACCGCATTAAATGCTATGGCTTTTGTCCTGGGGTAGGTAAAGAGGAGTCGAGGCGCTCGACCTGGGCTTACGTGAGTCGGAGTTTTTCCCAGTGGGCGGACGAGCCTCGCGCGGGTTGGAGCGTCGTCGAGGTATCTTGCTGTACGGGATGGGGCACGGTCGAGGCGCCCCGTCGAGCAGGCCTCGTATGAGTCGGAGCCGGAGTGCGGTCGAGGCGCCCCGTCGAGCGGGCCTCGTACGAGGCGGACTGGATACGCGGTCGAGGCGGGCTGCCTTTTATTGCGGTTTCAGTCGTTTTAGTTTTTTATTAGCGATGGATGTGGGTACCCCCGTACTGTTGGTACCGACAGGTGTCATTCAGCTCCCTAAACTTTCAAGGTGATCACCACAGGTCCCGAAACTTGGTAGATGGTGTCATCCAGATCCCTAAACTTTCAAGGTGATCACTGCAGGTCTCTAAACTTGGCTGCCAGTTGAAAGGATCAAGATGCCCAATAGGGGGGTGAATTGGGCTTTTCTAAAAATTAATTGCAAGAATTAAATCCTATAAGCCAAAATTCACCCCTAGTGCCTACTAGTGTTCCTTGTGATTCTACCAGAAAAAGTTTTGCACCCTAAGTTCCAATCCTAGTCTAGCATGGCAATTCTAGAAAAGTAAACCAAGCAATGAATATAATATAAGAAAGTAAATGCTTCAAAGTAAGGGTTAGGAACACGGCGATATTTTCCTGAGGTATCAGAGAGTCGCCACTCCCTACTAGTCCTCGTTGGAGCACCCGCGCAAGGGTGTAGCTCCCCCTTGATCCGCACAAGGATCAAGTGCTCTCTACGAGCTGATTCTTTGACACTCCGTCACGGTGAATCGTCAAATACCGCTCACAAGATGAGTTGGGTCATCCACAAGCTCCGCCGAATGATCACCAAACTCCCAATCACCACCAAGCCATCTAGGTGATGGCGATCACCAAGAGTAACAAGCTAGAACTCTCACTTGACCACAACAAACCTAATGAGAAGGTGGATGCACACTTGCTACTCCCTAGTCACTAATGAGGGATTTCAAACTTTGATTCTCAAATCACTACCCTCACTAGAGCTCTTGCACTTCCTTGCACTTGAAAGGTATTTCTCAGCTGAACAAATGAGCAAGAGACCTCTAAAAGAGGTGGAGGGGATGTATTTATACACCCCACAGACAAATCCAATCGTTACCTGCTAACTCAGCAAAATACGCCCTGACTGGACGCGCCGGTCGACGTGACCGGATACGCCGGTCGATGGCAACGGTCGAAATTGTAACCGACAGCGCTGAGTGACCGGACGCACCGATCAGGGGTGACCAGACGCGTCCGGTCGTGCAAGGACCTTACTGTACTTTGACCGGACGCTCGGTCGAGTCCGATTAGTGATGACCGAACACGTCTGATCAGCGAAGTACCTTACTGGAACGCGACCGGACGCGTCCGATCATTTTCTAGTCGCGTTCGATCAGTTTACTTACCCTCTGTGACATGTGTTAACACGATCAACGCGTCCGGTCCTCACAAGGACCGCGTCCGGTCAGCCAAGTTGAAGCGCAGAAACTGTCAACACTGATCGGACGTGTCCGGTCAAGACAGAGACCGCGTCTGGTCAAGGGTAAACGGCTCAAACGACTTCGAAACGCGACACAACTTGAACCGAGTTGCTTTCAACTAAACTTTGGGCTTCACCAGAGCTACCTAGTGCTAAGTTTGACAAGTGTGCAACACACCTAAACAAAAGACTCACCTAGGTCAAGCTACTCGCTCATGCCCCCCGTTATAGTACGGCCAGAGGAAAAAAGCGAAGATCTTAACGACTATTCCGAATGTAACTCAACATCTTAACATCCGGAACTAACCGTCCTTAATCTTGTCGTTAATCCTTTGAAAACCAAAACGATTTCCATCAAGGGGCATGAATATCATAGTGTCCTGTAACACCCTTGGGTGTTAAGCATGCATTAGCATTTCAAAGCATAAAGCATTCAGCATTATTTCATGACTAGCATTGCATGAAATATAGCTCTTTTAAAATTAAACTTGAAAAGCAAATAATTAGAACCCTAACTTTGATGTAAGTGCTAAAAATGTAGTATACTTTTGAGTATTAGCAATTTTAAATAATCTAGAATAAATTAACATGATTTTTGGAGCAATTCTTGAATTCAAGTTTTTATCAAATTTTGTTTTAAAAATATTCTAAACAAATAAATTTTTTATTAACAATTTAGCTTTAAATCCCAAATTCAAAATCTATTTAGAATTTTGAAAAGTGCCCTACATGAAAGTTGTAGAGAATTAAATTTTGAACAACTTTTATTTTGGGCAAAAGTTCTGAAAACATCTTTTTCATCTTCAAATTCAAATTTGAAACAAATATAGAAATCTGAAAATTTTATTTATAAAAGAAAAATCGGTTTTTCACTTTAGTGGGCCGCGGCCTCCCTTTCAGCCCAGCAGCGCTGGCAGCCCGGCCCGCGCCCCGTGCCGGCTTCCTCCCGCGCGCGCGCGCCCGCGCGCGATGCCGTGGCGCCGCGGCAGGACTCGGCCGCCGCGTGGTCGAGCGACGGCGACGCCACGCGACACGCGCCCTGGTGGCCCCCGCGTCCCCCGCGCCCGCTTACCCCCTCCACGCGCTCGCCCGCCTCAGCTGCTCCCTCCATTCCCTCCTCTCGCTCCGCAGCAGCTCGCCAGCAGCAGCCGCGCCATTGTCGGCTCCCGGAGCTCCGCCACCGTCGTTGACCGCTACTGCCGCGCCCGCGTCCGATTCCTTACGGCCATTGCTCCGCCTCCCTTCGCTCTACCTCGTGCTCCCTCCAGCGGTCGCCTTTGTTAAGGTGAGGAGGCTAATTTTGGTCGGCCGCTCTTCACCGCCGCTCGCCGGAGTTCGTGGCTACGGCAATCTCCCTGTTCCACCCCTCCTTCTTCCTTCCTCTCGCGGTCAGCAGTTTCGCCTCCCTCCCGCGAAGCCGTAGCGCCTCCCTGCCCGCCTTACCATGGCCGGAGTCGAGCTCCCGCCGACGAGCCGCACCGTTGTGCCGCCATGCGCGTCGGTGAGCTCGCTCCGGTAGGCCACCCGGCCAAGACCGAGCACCGGTCGGTGCGGCTCATTGTGCTGAGCACACTGGTGCCGCCAGCGCCACACGTGGGCTCGCCGCCGGTGAGCTCCGGGCGGCGATGCCCCTGCTGGCCTCCCCTCCGGCTGACCTGTGGGTCCCGCTTGACTCCTGGGCCCGCCTATCTGTCTCGGTGTTTTGGTTCGGTGTGTAGCAGCAGGGTGCACGTAGCGTTAAAGGCTGGATAGACTTTTAGTTTTAAAGAAAATGATTTTCAGAAATGTTGAAAAGGCTTTCAAAAATCATATCTCCAGATTTATAGCTCTAAAAATTGTAAAACAAATTTTGTAATGTTCCTCTTGAATAGATCTACAGTTTAAAAATATTTCATGATAAATTGGTGACACTTTTCTGTGTTGGTTTATTTAATTGCTATAAATGCTGATATCTTAGAAAAATATGTAGTAAATAAAATAATAGTGGGAAAAATGTGATTCTTGTTGAATTAGTCTTTCTTAGTGATGTACTTTTTAGGAAAAATACTTATGAAGTATGTTCTGTGAAAGATTTTTGAGGTGTAGTACAAATGTTTTTAATTGATAATCTTTGTTATTTTTAGTAGAAAGCTAAATTTGGATAAAACATACATGTGGTAATCTTTGTAGTATGTTAGTTTACTGTAAGTAACATAGGAAAAATGTGAAATCTGTTGTTTGATACTTTTTCTAGTACAAAATAATTTCATGCTCATTATTATGCTATAACTTGTTTATTTTGTATAGATAGTTTTACATATTTAATTCTCATGAAATTTTGGTAGTAGGCTATTTAGAGTAAGGGTAAGCTACTATAATTTTTGTAGATTTTTATCTACACCAGAAATAGGTGTTGTTGTGTAACCCTAGTTAAATAGGGAATAAAAGATTATTCTTTATGAGAAATTAAGAGAAATAAAATATGTTTGGTGTATCTTTGAAACATCATTATGCCTTGCTGATGTTGTGGTTGAGTTAGGTTGGTAAGCTTTGGTAGCTTAGGTTCACTTGTATGTGTAGATGATAGGCTAACTAATAAAAGAATAAGGTGCATGTTTTAGGGTATATGTTCTTGGATGACGTGGACTACCTTATAGAAGAAATTGTTATATTCAAACTGCTCATTCCATGTGCTCATCTGCATCTCATGTCATCAAAGCACTCCACCACAATCCGATGCATCATTCGTATGTTTACTTATGCACTTGCATCATACAGGATCGCATGAAGAGTCGCAGGTAGCAGTACAGGAGGAGCAGGCTTGGACGGATCAGTAGGAGCCCCAGGCATAGGAGGTGCCCGAGGAGGAAAAGTCAGGCGAGGAGCTGCCAGAGTGCGTCGACCACCATCCTTGCTCGTTCGAAAGAGGCAAGCCCCGGAGCATTTTAAGTCTCCTATTTTATAAAAGTTGTTCCTTACTACATGAACTATAGTTATATATATAGTTGCATTAAGTTATAGGAGTTGAGTAAAACCGTTGTTGTATTATTACCTTGGCCACCGGATTATCTTTCACCCTGTTAGGTCAGGATCGAGTAAATTGCTTAGCCATGCTTAGACCGGTAGAAGTCGGGTGATTTCCTGTCACCTGCGAGTTATAGGTGGATACTGGGTTATGGTTAGCTGTAATTATGATCATAAAAAAGTAACCAAGTGTTGATGGATAAACGAAGACCGAACGGAGTCTTATAGGGTTTTGGACTATAGTGATTCGTCTGTGTTGATTAAGGACCGATCGTTGCTCGTCCCTCTTGTCATGTTGAACGCATGCCTCACATTTAGCTGGTCGAATAAAGTACCTTTCGACCGCGAAGCTAGTGACACTTTTCGAGCCGAGATAAACTCGGGTTGGCAGACTGGTGTTGAAGGGGGTGTAATGGGGACGCGAAGAGTGAGCCCAAGGTGTGTCCTGACAGTCAGGCGGTCCCTGGGTAGTGCGATCCATGATTGTTATCCCGCGGCTTCTTGGAAAGTGTCATTGGTGATCTACGTGATCCTGACGGAGGAAGCAGGGTTTGTGTGAGGAATAAATCTCCAGCTGGATAGGAATTCGATTCGAATCGCCGTCGCTCCCGGTTAGTGAGCACTTGACTCGAGCTATGGCATCGTAGTAACATTAATGGAACACTGATGGTTAAGTGAATGATGTTGGAAATGCTAAACCTGATATGGTAATCTAGATTGTTAATGATGAACCAAGTGATTGTTTTAGCAATAGGTGCTTACCTAGCTTGAATAGGTTATACTAAAAGTGATGCAAAAAGTACTGGTATAGTTTTTCATAACAACTGATGCTTTTCGCAAATGAGTCAAGCCAGTCCAATCTATAAAGCCTTGCATGATCCTTGGTGTCCTTTATTTCTGGTTTATGACGGATAAGTCTAGCTGAGTACATTCTCGTACTTAGGACGTTGTTCCCATTGTTGTTGCAGATGGTCAGATGTACTATGGGTACTGCTCCAACTGTCTATATCCGGCGATGGGCGACAACTAGGACCTTGGGCAAGGGTCACTCTGTTCGTCTTATCTAATGCTTTTGTGGACCATGACTATCTACTGGCACTGTATTTGAACTAAGTGTGTGTGTAAAACTACTTGCTTCCGCTATGTTATTTTGAACTATGTTGTAATAACTTTTATTCCGAACTCCGATGTACTCCACTTTTATTGTGAACTCTATGTATCATATGAATTGTGGCTGCTAAATCAGTACGATCTTGGTTGTATGTTGGTTGGTTTGAAATCCCTCGTGATTTCACGGAATCTCGGGTTATACAGGTTTAAGTTTGATAAATTAACCGCCTCGGTGGAAGATTTTCTTACTTAATCTCGTATAATTACGTTGATCCGTTACATGTCCAAAGCAGTTACCAATCCCATGACCTAACTTACCAAAGTTTCTGTAAAACATACGTTAGTCATGATAATAATATGTTGTCATCAATTGCGAAACCAACTCTCGGGGCCTAGATGCTTTCAGCAGTGTCATCCCGGTTTAAATGTGGTCTAACCCACTCTATAAGCTGGCGTGGCACGCTGATTGTACATTAGACGTTGATCCAATATGTGTCAATTAATCAATCATTATTTATATAATATTTATCATGAAATTATAAATTATATAAAATAATTTACATCATCAAAAATATTAAAGTATTAAAATAATTTACAACAACAAATATATTAGGTTTAAACTAAAATAGAAAAATACTAAAATTAATTTAATATTTATATATCATTAATAGTATTAAAATAATATTAAAATTTACCTATAGTATTAAAGTTCTAATACTATAATACTACTATTAAAAGTAGTATAGTATTATAATATAATATTATACTACTATTAATAATATTATTATTAAAAGTTCTAATACTAGTATTATAGTATTATAACTTTTAATAATAGTATTATAGTATTAAAAGTTTTAATAATAGTGTTATAGTATTATAGTACTAATAATAGAGAAAAGTTACATCTATAATACTACTATTAAACTTTTAAAATAATAATAAAATTAGAAGTAACTTTTTATAGAGAAAACTTTTAATACTATAGATAACTTTAATATTATTTTAATACTATTAATGATACATCTATATTAAATTAATTTTAGTATTTTTTATTTTAGTTTAAACCTAATATATTGTTGTTGTAAATTATTTTAATACTTTAATTTATTTTTTGCTGATGTAAATTATTTTATATAATTTATAATTTCATTATAAATATTATATAAATAATGATTGATTAATAATTGACACATGTTGGATCCACGTCTAACGTACAGTAAGCGTACCACACCAGCTTATAGAGTGGGTTAGATCACATTTGGACTGGGATGACACCGCCAGTCAAGTTTAGGAACCTAGATGACACCCTCTGCCAAGTTTATGGGCCTGTGGTGATCATCTAGAAAGTTTAGAGACCTGGATGACACATTTTGCTAAGTTTAGGGACCCACATATATTACTTTGAAAGTTGAGGAACCTAGATGACATCTTGAGCCAAGTTGAGGGACCAACGGCAAATTTTTTCTCTTTTTTAATCTACATCTACAGTATAACCTAGCTAGTTTACTTGCAACACGTATCCAAAACGGACGGGGGAATATACACATAGATGAATGATGAAGGAGAAAAAAAAAAGTTGCAGCGATGCAGACATGCAGTGCTACTAGCTGCATGCAGCGTAGGAGTAGGAGGAACGGAAAAGGTTTTGCTGGATCGTGCCGTATGTCAGACGCGGCTCCTGGTGATGGCTTACTAGCCGCACAACGTACTGGGCCTGGCTGGGCCTTGGCCCACGCCATGTGTCGTGTACGCGCCCCCGTCCATGCGTGCATGCACGTACGGCCTGCAACCACCCAAGACCTAGTACTAGAATAGTAGGTAGTTTTGAATGATATGATGATGATGTTTCAAAAAAAAAGGAATGATATGATGATAGTGTTTACTGTTCAAAAATTCTTCTTGCGCGCGTTTATATATATCCAAAACCAGTTTTATTTGTTTTGTTATTTCTTGTATCTATAGAATTTCTTTGATGATGATGAATGATGTGGTCCGTGGAGCCTAGATGTGTATGCTCAACAAATTTATCGGGGTAATATGCACGGGTCATGTAAGATGTCGCATTATGGGGCTATTTGGTTTACTCCTGATAAAATCTGCCTGGCGCGTGGTGCACTTCTAGGCGTCTGATTTTGGTCGCCAGGAGTGCAGATGGCTATCCGGACGGGAGCCTGCCCGCTTCGATCTAAACAGCTCCTACATGTGTATTACTAAGATAGAAGAAAGAGGAGGGGGAGAGACAAGAGAAGTCTACACCATACTTCGAGGAAAAAAACTTTGTGAGAGAATGAGGTGGACGGGCTATTAATGATGTGGGTAAGCTTTTAAATATATTTTAAATAATATAGCAATAAAAAGTGTCATTCTCATTTATCGAAAAGTCAAATATTTATAACTTTGATCAAATATATATAAGAAGTTTATATTTTTGGTACGTAATTAGTATCATTAGATAGGTCATTGAATATATTTTTATACTAGATTTATTTGAAAATATAAATGTTGCTAATATTTTTACAAGTATAGTCAAACTTAAGCAAATTTGACCAGCACAAATCTCATAGTGACTCTTTTTATGGAATGGAGAAAGTAGGTAACAGTTGGCTTTATTATTAACCCTGCTATTGCACGTACGTATATACTACTCCTGTATGGCTATATGTACATGTCCCAATTAAACCACCCTTGAATTACCTGGAATATATATCAACTGTTGGTACGACCATGGTGACGACGACCCCTCTTTGCATGCAGGTTATTGTCACTCTTGCCTTCTTGTGTTGTGCATGCACCTCTGATGGATCTGTTTGCTACGTCATTCGTGGGAGACATACGGCTAGCTGTGATTGCAAGGATGTTACCGTACGTGCTGTCCAGTACACCGTACCGTCTCAATGTAGCCACTAGCTACGCTACGACCTAGCTAGCCCTGTTGTGCTGTTTTGGCACAGTCCAATAAAAATTCGTTTGCCATGCATACAAGGGGTACGTACATATTGAACTTCTGCCATCCAGGGGGTTAAAAAGTAAAAAAATAAACTAATGGAGTCACACTCCAAATTTTGTTGTAAAAAAGATCACCATGTTATGCATGCCCTAGATTCTACTCATACAGCATATGTCCTGTCCCTAATTGTGCTGGATTCTTCTCGGATAGAACCCTTTTTGTATGCTTCCATTTGACTCATATTGATTGTAGCTGTAGGACCCCTAGTTTGCCTAATCCCTTTTGTTTCATGGCCTCTACCTAGCATGTTGGGAAAGGCCAGCAATGCTTATTATTAGTATCTTAGTATCTTGTGCTGTTTTGATGCTGTGCGTGCTTTCAAGAAAGGTGTCATAGTAGGTGTTTATGGTACTTGCATTGCGTAGTCAGGGGGGAAAATGCATGTAAACCGTACTATTGAGTGGCGTACATAAAGGAATCCTCCATTTCCATGGTCACCACGCAAACTCCAGATTTTGTTGTTATTATTCTCTTCTGCCCAGTTCTGAAATTTTTATTTGGATTACAAAAGAATGTTGTGAGCAATGAATGAACCTCATTTGCTTGTATTTACATACCGTTTCACAAACCTTGTCAAATATAATTAACTATTTACTCAACATAGAGTATGAGTGGAGATGATATGTTATCTTATTGTTACAAGAGGTTAAAATAAAGTCACCATGTTTGATGAGAGGTCCTAGCTAAAAGTTGCGAGATTAATCGATTAAAAGAGAAAAGATTATGCACCGTCGATATTAAAGATCATCTATCGTCAGTCCAAATCAAAAGTTGTGCATTGTTGATGTGTGCAGCTCCGAATTTGGAAAAGGAAAAAGATCAGTACAAAACAAATCCCTCTTAATTTGCAATCAATCTACTTGCACAGGCAAACAATGGTGGAAACGGGAAAACAAAAAGAAAAAGGATTTGCCTCAATATCATTAACCAAGACGTGATCAACTTGCCTCATTGCCGAAGGATACTAATTTCACACTCAAAATCTAAATATATTTATTTATACACTTACAAATACCAATCAAATGTATCATAGTACCAAATTATATTATAGAGGGTCAAGCTAGAGGCTGTCAATTGCTAGTTGGGACAAACATATATATATGGGATGAGAGGAGTTGGGAAACTTCTACAACTCAAAGTTAGATCTTACCTCCTCTAATTCATTCTAGTTGACACTTGTCAAGTAGTCAAGTGGGCCATTTGCCGTTGATTTAGCAATAACGAAGATTTAGGTGGTACCGAAACCATCCAAATGTAAATTGAATCGGTGATGATGATTTTTCACTTACATTAGTATGGTTAACTAAGCTTTTTAACCTTATTTTTCGGTCTAACAAGATGCCTGAAGAATGGAGGAGAAGTATATTAGTACCTATCTTCAAGAACAAGGGAGATGTTCAAAGTTGTACTAACTACCGTGGGATTAAGTTGATGAGCCATACGATGAAGCTCTGGGAGAGGGTTATCGAGCATCGCCCAAGGAGAGTGACACATGTGACGCAAAATCAGTTTGGGTTCACGCCTGGTAGGTTGACCATGGAGGCGATTTTCTTATTACGACAATTGATGGAGAGATATAGGGAGCAGAAGAAGGACTTGTACATGGTCTTTATTGACCTCGAGAAGGCATATGACAAAGTACCGAGAAATATCATGTGGTGGGCCTTGGAAAAGCACAAAGTCCCAACTAAGTACGTTACCCTCATCAAGGATATGTACAGGGATGTGGTGACGTTTGTCCGAACATGTGATGGCGACACCAGTGACTTTCTAATTAAAATAGGACTACATCAGGGGTCAGCTTTGAGCCCTTATTTATTTGCTTTGGTGATGGATGAGGTCACAAGGGACATGCAAGGTGATATCCCTTGGTGTATGCTCTTTGCTGATGATGTGGTGCTAGTTGACGATAGTAGGACAGGGGTTAATAGGAAGTTAGAACTATGGAGGCACACGTTAGAGTCGAAAAGGGTTCAGACTTAGTAGGACTAAGACCGAGTACATGAGGTGCGATTTCAGCGTGACTAGGCATGAGGAGGGAGACGTTAGCCTCGATGGGCAAATGGTGGCCAAGAAGGATACTTTTCGGTATTTAGGGTTGATGCTACAAAAGGATGGAGACATTGATGAAGATGTTAGGCATAGAATTTCAGTCGGCTGGTTAAAATGGCGTCAAGCTTCTGACGTCCTCTGTGACAAAAGGGTGCCTTAGAAACTGAAAGGTAAGTTCTATAGGACGGCAATTCGTCTGGCGATGTTATACGGTGTTGAGTGTTGGCCTATGAAAAGGCGACATGTCCAGCAATTGAGTGTAGCAGAGATGCGTATGTTGCGTTGGTGTTGTGAGCACACAAGGAGGGATATAGTCCGGAACGACGATATTTGGGGTAGGGTTGGGGTGGCACCAATTGAGGAGAAATTGATTCAACATCGGTTGAGATGGTTTGGACATGTCCAACAGAGGCCTCCTGAGGTGCCGGTGTGTAGTGGAGTTCTAAAGCGGGTCGATAATGTAAAGAGCGGTAGAGGTCGACCTAAACTAACTTGGGACGAGTCCGTTAAGAGAGATCTTAAGGAGTGAAATATCTCCAAGGATTTAGCTATGGACAGGAGCGTTTGGAGATTGGCAATCAACGTGCCTGAACCGTGACCTCCTTTTGTCTTGTGCCCTTTATGTCCCTTTATGTGTCTCCCTGTTTCTCGTCTTTTTTGGGTTTCATCTCTAGCCTATCCAACTTGCTTGGGACAAAAGGCTATGTTGTTGTTGTTGATTAGTTTATACGATTGGCCATGCATGCCATCCACGTCATGCCAAACCACAGGTGTGGTAGCGCGGCCATAGTTAAGGCGGAGAAAATCAGCACCACGGGTGTGGCAAGAAAACAGATAGAAATCATCAACTGACTCTTATGGCGCACGTAACAACCAAACAAACTCCTTTTACATTGCAGCCGAAGCTTTCACATGACAAACTGTGCCAGCCAACCAAACAGCCTCTAAATCAAGCGTTCCTTGTCACCGTTGTGTATTTGGTGCGGCTCCCCGGCGGAAAGACACCAAATGGGCCCTCGATCCCAGCCGACATGGTCCACGAGACCACAACCACAAGTGACCTGCATTTCCTTGGTGAGGAAGCAGTAGCTTAGCTACTAGTAGCTGCGTGGGGAGTGGGGAAGATACCATTAGCATTGTTAAAGCACATGAGGGAACAAAAAGAAACGGCTCATCAGATCAGGATCCATCCAAACACATATCGGATCCCCAGGCGAGGAGGAGCGAGCTCTCTCCACCTCCACATGGCACCAGCTCAGGACGCACGCACACGCACGCCCTTGATCTTGATGGGTGCTCTCCCTGACACCAAATCACTAAACAATCATCACCAAACAGATGCCATCGACTGAGGCACGTTTAGATGCCAAAAATTTTGCCAAAATTTTCAGATTCTCCGTCACATCGAATCTTTGAACGCATGCATGAAGTATTGAATATAGATAAAAAATAAAACTAATTATACAGTTTAGACGAAATGGACGAGACAAATCTTTTAAGCCTAATTAGACTATGATTGGACAATATTTGCCAAATAACAACGAAACTGCTACAGTAGCGTTCCGTCAAAAATTTTGTTAACTAAACAGCCTCTGAGCAGCACGCGGTTAGTTTTGCTTTGCATGCATGACAGAAAGGTTAGCAGACACCAAACCAAACAAAATCACGAGAGGACAGGAGAGAAGAGAGAGACTGAGTGTGAGGTGAAGACTGAAGTGAGTGAAAGCTGCGCTGCTATTGCTGATGCACCCACTCGTGCAACATCTCCTTTATTTTACTGGTGCAGTGCTTGCACGGCTGCACCGCACGTCCGCACGCCCCGGCCGGCCGGCCGGTCTAATCAGGGAGGACGACGACAATGGAACCAATTCTTGAAGCTACGGGAACCCGGATGTGTCCACGCATATGGCTCCAAGCTAGGAGTAGGTACGCGCCACTCTCGTTTCTTTTTAGGCTAATATAATCATGTACTTTTTAACTTACTACGTTTGACTAACAGTTTCAGACCCGTTTATAATGGTTGAGACGTCATCTTCGGCTCCGGCTAAGCCTCCAACACTAGTGGTACTAGTGAGCAACGCACCCCTCAAAAGATGCTTCACAAGGTAGAGCTCAAGGTGGCCTAAGCCGGCACTACAAAAACCGTGAACAAGATGTTTTCTTCTAGTTTTAATAAGTCGTTAGAGCAAGGCACATCTTATGGTGGAGCACAAAGACGTCCTACATGGGAGATTTCTTCTATGGCATCACCAACTGGCATCATCTTTATATCGTTTTAGGCCCTACACAATGCGACGCCAAAGCGATGCCCAGAATTGAGAGAGGCGATTGGGGGCGTCACTCTACACACCATGGCTGGCGATGCCAAATTTCTAGCGATGCCAAGAATTCGTGGAGCGGCACAAAAAGAGGCACCAGTGCCCAGTTAGTAAAATACTTATTTTGTGAGGTTGTGAGAGAGTTCCATTGCTAGCGTTGATGGGCCTAGAAGCGATGCCCGGTTTGCATGCCCACTGCAACTCATGAAGAGAGGTGCTGTCTTTTCGTGGTAGGACACATTTTTATTAGGCTTCACTTCCATAGTGTGGAAGGCCTTAGATGCTACTTTTATTTTCACGTTTGTATATGATAGATAGCATTTACAGTACAATATGTAGCTTGGGCACGGAGCGCCAAATTTAACCTTCATTCAGGCCTTGTTTAGATCACCGACTCGGGGGTGGCCGATTTGGCACAGTGCCACCCCTTAGCACTGTAGCACTTTTGTTTTTTTGGTAATAATTGTTCATATCTTGATTAATTAGGCTCTAAATGTTCGTCTCGTAAAGTACAACAAAATTATGCAATTAGTTTTTTTATTTCATCTACATTTAGTACTCCATATATGTGACGGCATTTTGATGTGATGGAGAATCTTTTTTTATAGTGGAATTTAGGGGTGAATTCTGAAATCTAAACAAGGCCTCATTGAGATTTAGGCCCTGTTTAGTTCCCAGAAAATTTTGCAAAATTTTTCAGATTCCCTGTCACATCGAATCTTTAGACACATGCATGAAGCATTAAATATAGACAAAAAATAAAACTAATTACACAGTTTAGACGAAATGGACGAGACGAATCTTTTAAGCCTAATTAGATCATGATTGGACAATATTTGTCAAATAACAACGAAAATAGCTACAGTGCTATTTTGCAAAAATTTTTGCATCTAAACCGGCCCTTAGGTCACCTGTCTATTCGTTTAATAAACTTCGAAGCATGCGTTGAGCATGGTAGCAGATCATATTTACCGTGCAATAGGTGTTGACCAACCATCCGTGTTTGTTTGATCTTTGATGTACTACGTTTTCACAGTCATTTGAGGCCAGTGATGTACTGTATGATAATGGTGGTGACCTAGCGCATTGGTCCCCCTAGCATTTCCTTTCCTTTCGGCTCAGAGCAGCTAGCTATTCCTATGCTACTACCTTCATCCCAAAAAGAATATAACGTTTGGTTTTAAATCTTGGCCCGTTCGGCTGGAATTATAAGCCCGCTGAAAAACACTGTTGACTGATTTTTTGTGAGAGAAAAATACTGTTCCGGCTGAAAAAACAAGTCAAATAAGACGGATTATAAGCCAGATGAACAGAGCCCTTATCTCCAAAAGAATATATTGAAATCAACTTTTCCAATAGGACCCACCTATTAAAAATACTACTACATGTCTAAAATTTATCATATTCTATTCATCCATGAGAAGAACATTCCAGGACGTAGCAATTGTTTTTTAGTTTCTAGAATAATAGATTAAGAGTAAATACGTAATTTTACATCTATACTTATCTTATCTCAAAAAATAAGATTTAAATTCTTTTTAGGAGGGAGGAAGTACACGAAAAGAAAAGGAGGTGTCTCCTGAATAAAGAAAAAAAAAAGATGTGGAGTAGGCTGACCTGACCTGAGCGCGCACTGTGGACGTATGGATGTGAAATGAAACGAGCCTGCTGGGCCGCCGGCAGCAGCGCCGCGCGGGCGGGTATGCAGGCAGGGTGCGGAAATCAAGGGATCCATCTAGCGCTGCACTATCACGCTCGTGCTACTCTAAATTTATCCTCTATACATCCTAGTCATCAAGATTCTCTCCTCTATACCTAATTCTCCGGCATCCATCCATCCTCTGTATTATCCTCTATTCACTGTGGTGCCCACTTATCACTTTATCTAAATATATCCATGTGACATCTTGTTTTGAAGTATTTATTAAAACAAATTTAATGGTGCAATCGAAATTTAATTTGGTTTTTTAGTTTGTGAGTTATAATATTTTTTGTTACGGAAAAAAGTGGGCCCCCTCTGCAGCCTTCCGTGCATGCTTGATCTGTGGCTGCTGTGGTCGCTGTGCCTGCTGCGTATGGGCCGGCTGTTCTTTAGCGTACATCCGCCATTGCGCTATAAATAGAGGACGCGCTCTAATAGCTTACACGTTTAGAGTATGCGGTGTAGGTTCTCCATCCGCTATATTCGTACTCGAGGATGATTTAAAGTAGACGAAGGGGAGGATTGGATTGGATTGGATTGACGGATCATATGCATGGCCAGGGCACATCGCACATGGCTGTGCCACTGCCATCCATGGCGGCAAGCAAAAGCACAGAGGAGTGGCCCTGGAGCAGCAAGTGGCGATGGCAACGCAATGCAGCAGTCCTCCTTCACATCACAAATCACATCCATCCTCCTCTCCTCCCTGACCGTGCCAGTACAACTCATGTTCACCCCCGATCACCATGGCTGTGGACCCGGTCCACGCACTGCCGGCGGGCCCTCTCGGGCCAACCCCACGAAGCCCACACAGCCATAAATGCGTACGCGCCCCCAAGGGCCAAGGCCAGGACAGCCAGGGACCGGGTCCATGGATCCATCCACGCATCCGTGGACCGGGTCCAGGCCCACCACCGAGCGAATCCTAAGACACGCACGCACACCCACGAGCGCTTTCAACGCAAGGAGCGCCACCACCGGAGGATCCGGAGCTCACCTCGCCCGCCTCATTAATCCGCACGCGCGCCAGCCACCCGCCGCCCGCCGCTCTACGTAACCTTGCTCAGCTCGCGGCCACGCGCGCAGCACCCACCCATCTCCGTCAGCTGCCAACCAACCAACCCAGCCAGCCATATGAAGCCGCCGGCGGCGAGTCCGGGGCGCGCGGAGAAGACGCAGTTGCCGGCGCCGGCGCCGCCGGGTCTGGCGCGGCTGCTGCTGAGCAAGAGCCGGCGGGGCGCGCGGTCGCGGCGGGCGCCGCCGGCCACGTCGCCCATGTTCGTGTCGCGCGGCGCCGCGCGCACCCGCGCCGCCGCCGACGGGGCCGAGCCCTCGTCGCCCAAGGTCACCTGCATTGGCCAGGTGCGGATGCGCAAGGCGGGGAAGAAGCCTGCTGCATCTGCGTCTGCGTCTGCGTCTGCGTCGTCGGCGGCGGCGGCGGCCGGGCGGGACAAGGGCGCCAAGTGGGGCGGCTACTACTACTGCCGCTGCCTCAAGAAGGCGTTCCTGTGCGGCGGGCTGTTCGCGTTCGACTCGCGGAAACGGCGGCACAAGGCCCCGCCGCCGGAGGCTCCCGCGGCGGAGCGCGGGCGGCGGTCGCCGTGGGTGTTTAGCAGTAGGGACGTCGCTGTTGCCGCCGCGCCTAAGACGGCCGCGGATCCGAGGAGCGGGCGCCGGGTGGAGGATGAGGAGGAAGAGGAGGAGGAGGAGGAGATGCAGGTCGGCGTCGGGGTCTTCGGATCGATCGGCCGGGACGAAGGCGAGAAGATGGGGATCGACGCCGGCTGCTACGGCGAGGAGCAGGACGATGTCGTCCGCCACCACGACGCGCAGCTCGTGTCGTCCGCCACCACGACGCCGCCCAAGAACGCGCTCCTCCTGATGCGCTGCCGGTCCGCGCCGCAGAACCGCACGTCGCCGCTCACCTCCCGGTTCCCCTCCACCGCCGCGGGACCGGCGCCGTCGCCGACCAGGGAGGCCCTCGCCGCCGCGGCGTCCCCGTCCGCCCGCAAGCCGGAGAAGCTGTCGCCGTCACAGTCCCCTTCGCCTTCGCCTTCCCCGCGGAAGCCGGCGGCGGCGGCGGACGAGGGCGGCGTGACGACGCAACAAGGAGGAGCGGTGGCGGCGCGTGAGCCGCAGCTGATCTTAGGCGGTGGAGAAGAAAACGAAGGAGAGGAAGTAGAAGACGACGACGAATTCGATGCGTACGACGAGGAGGAAGAGGAGGACGAGACGATGCGGTGCTCGTCGGCGCGGCCGCTGGTGCTGCAGCGGTGCAAGTCGGAGCCGGCGACGACCGCGGCCGCGAAGATGGCGGCGGGGCCTGCGGCGGCCGCCGGGTGCTTCTGGGCCCACGGTGGGAGCAGCGTCCGGAGGAGGCACGCGCCGCAGCCGCCGGCCGCCCCCGCACCGGCGCCGGCGGTGGCTTTGGCCGGTCACTGAGATGGAGATGGAGCGATGGAGATCGGGGACTGGTGGTGGTGGGTCCCTCCCGTCAGTATAATGTCTTCCCCTTTTGTTTCCTTCTGCTGTTAAATCGGGATTCCTTGAAGAATATTATTGGTAAGCTGTGTAGTAGTAATATTTTTTTTCCATCCAAGCTAAGATGCATGCTCCTGTGTAAATATAAATGTGCATTCACTTGGAATTTCTTGTAAATTTCTTCGCTCTTGTCTGTTTTGAGTACTCATATATTTATTAGTAGGTCATTAGTAGTAATAATGTGTTATTTCAAGGAACATTCTAATCATGTAGTGGAAAATGCTGCACATATATAACCACATTTAGTGGGATGAAGAAATTGGGGGGCATATGCAGGACAGGACAGGAGATTGCTCAATCGCTTTCACGAAAGCTACGGCTCCAGTGTCCGGTCTCCACCATGAACCAAGAAATTGGTGTGGAGTGGAGAGTGAGAGAGTGAGCTCAGCTCGCTTTCATGAGTGATGATGACAGTTACAGCTCGATGGCAGCCACTCCACTCCACACCGGTGACGGAATTAAAAGACGGGCCCGTCCAGTAACGCCTTCACAGTTTCTTAGTTAGTTTGGCCACCGGCTATGCACGACTCCAGCAGCTTCAAATCCGTTGGAGAATTCCTTTCAGATTCACTCCCGTGCGCATCGGATTTGGAAAACCAAATCATGTTGGTTTGCGGCTCCCCTCGATTTGAGTTGACGGCCCGTTTGGATCTTTTCATTTGGGCTAAGTTAGAATCTACTTCATGAGCTGGACTATTTGGTTTAGAATCTGATATTCCACCACTCAAGTCTGGAGACTGGAGCTGTGTCAAATTTAGAGGAAGGTGCTGTGTCAAATTGAGAGGGAAAGAAATAGAAAGTGAGAGATCGTAAGAAGCGGAAAGTAAGATTCATCGCCACCTCCGTGGTCTGATCTCCTTCACTCATCTCTCGTGAGCCCGAATACAAAAGGCTCTTTGTTAGTGAGGGACCCTCACCGCTGTTGTCAAACTCTCACCGACGACAACACTTAAATTAAGATCTGAAACAGAATTTGATTCTTGATTTTCAAAACAAGATTCAGTTCCACGGAAATAACAGGCCGTGAGCGAAATTTAGAAGGTTTCCGATCGACGACGGGCATTTTTTTAGCCTTCTAGTGGGTGCAGTACTATCTCAAATTCTCCATCGCCAAGGAAGAAATGAGGAAATAGGTACCGGAGAGTGGTTTATGTACTCTAGCTCTCTCGGCCCATGTGTGTAAGCATCACACAATTGTAAGAATTTATTATGGGTATCCAATTGTAATCTCTACTGGGTGATTGGACTAAGTTCTTGGCTATCGGCGTGGTTAAATGGAAAGATAGTGCCAAATATTGTCCCAAAATATAGTATATGGGAAAGGCAATCAGAAAACAAATCATAGTGCAAATGGCTCACAAGAACAACCGTTGGTTCCAATTTGTCATGCCAATTCCTCCTAAACCGAAGAGATAGAATTTGTAAAACTATGGAAAGTTATTCAAGGGGTTCAGCATAACGTAGAGTTGGATGACCGAATCAGATGGAAAACTGGAGAAGTTAATGATGGAGAATACTAGTACACTAGCCACATTGCTTATAACATTCAATTCTTGGGCACCTCAAAACATATTATAGAACAACCCTATTTCGCGACCAAAAGCAGAACTAAAATGATAATTCTTCGCGTGGGCATTAATGCATAATAAAATCTTAACAATAGATAATCTTCAGAAAAAGAGAATGCTAAAATGATCTATTATGCAAGTTGTGTAAGCAAAGCAGGAAAACTCAAAACACCCACTAGTAAAGAAAACATTTGTACCGGCGGCATATTTTGGATTTCCACTTTGTGAACCGCCAGTATGAAAGGAGTGAAAGTCAAGATGTTTCACTGGCATCACTTGAGAACCACCTGTGTAAATGTTTACACTGACAATTTGGTTAAGGCTACTAGCGGCATGCTTACATAAGCCACTAGTTTAGTTGTTTTATGGAATTTGTAAATCAGACACAAAATAGCAAAAAAAAACCAAAAAAGGAGAGGCCCACCACAGTCACGTGCAGATCACAAATCGTACCATTTTTCACATGTACGACCACCATGGATCAAACTAACAACCACAATACATACCTTTTATAGCCAGTCTAGTGAATATTGAAATGCATATTTAATATCCTAAACGAATTTAAATAAAAAAATATAAACTAGACAGAGTAGGAAGTGTAGACAGGACTATCTCTTTAAAAAGGAAGGCTATAAGGTCAGAGTATTTTGTTTCCCATTTTGCTTTATTTTTTTTCTCGTCTAGACGATGTCTTCTTTAATTTGTAGAGAAAATTCTCTATTTAACACCGAAAAACTTCTTCACTATTTGACACCAAAACTTGAAATCTTTCCTATCTGTCTCACCCATTTCATCTTTTGTTTCCTTAACTGACAATACACGTCAAGTCTATGACAAAAAGACCAGTTTGTCCCTCCTGTGTGTTTTCTTTCAGTGGTGTAGTTTCTCATGGAACAGCAACAGGGAACACAACTAGATTGTAGGGAAAATGCATTTGCAAATAAATAAATGAGCCAAAAAAAACTATGTAGCAAGAAACAACAAGAACACATCACAAATAATTTTATTCTAAGGTAGTCGTTCATACTTCATACTTTGATCCTAATTTTAACTAAAAATAGCTATAGTTATCTAAACAAAAGGGCTATTTTTTAACTGAGTCCATAACTAGTTTTTTTTAACCGAGGAGATTCTTCATTCATATGCACTGTGCACAAAAATATCGCGGGCACCGGGATCGAACCCGGGGTGGCCGAGCGCACGACTCATGCTACTGACCAAACGAGCACTCGTTTCCTGAGTCCATAACTAGTTGTTAGCTCATTTAGCCAAACACGTCTAGCTAACAAGAGATAGTAATGGTTTATTGGTATGGACCTATTAGCTCGGGAACCAAACACCGTAGTGACTAAATGCGAGCTCCGGCTATTAATTAGTTTTAGCCGATCTAAATATACCATGTATATTAGCATCTTAAAAGGAGAAGGGAGGTACAACCAATAGTAAGACAGAATCTAAATCCATCCACTTGGCACTTGCAGCCACAAATAGCTAGAAATGAAATGAAATGATGCCTTGATCGTGGAAACAAACACCGTACCATCAAGATGTGATCTGGCCGGGTGTTATCCTAAATAGTACTACAAGTACAAGGTTAAAGGTTGGCAGGGTATAGTACTGCCTCTGCCTGCATGCTGATGCTCCCGCCGCGCACATGATCGAGGTGAGCATCGAGTTGACCAGCGCATGCACAAATGACAGGCATTAGTGGACTAACCTAGCAGGAGCAATACTAATAATATGAGCAACAGGGTGCACCCTGTCATCTCGAGATCTGCTTTTCTTTCCTCTGGCGCAATCGTGCATGGGCGACAGGACAGCAAGAGAGACAAAGGCTTTGTTTAGATGTTATCCAAATTCCAAGTTTTTTCACACTCTCTCTGTCACATCAGTTTTTAGCCGCTTGTATGGAGTTAAATGTAGGTAAAAAAATAACTAATTACATAGTTTAGTTGAAAATCACGAGATGAATCTTTTGAGCCTAGTTGGTCCACGATTGGACAATATTTACCAAATAAGACGAAAACGATACTATTCATCAGGTTCAATTTTTTTTGCAAAGTAAACAAGGCCAAAGGCTTTTCTTTCTCTTCTTTTTCAATTTTTGGCAGGAGAGGAGAAGGACGACGATACAGTAGTACGAGACGAGCGACGCTACGTGCGGCCATACTTGGTTGGCAAGGTCATGGCTTTTCTGAAGGCGCTGAAGCTCTTGTGAACGACGTTTACCAATGCAAAACAGGTTCATCATATTTTTCTAAAATGGATAAAAAAGATAACAAATGTCCATAGTGATCCTGGTTATTATTTGATTTGTTCATGCACATGAGAAATTTAAAATGCAACTACTTTACAATATTGCGTCAATCACTCATAATGTTGCATATCTGAAGGTTATGCAACTTTGTACTTGACAGTTTTTTTTCATTTGAAACCATCTATACAAAGAAAATTACGTTTGTTTCACGCATTTGAAATTCAAAAGTTTCAAATGACCTCGAATGGAGAAACGACTGAAACCAAAGTATATCTCAAAACGTTATTAAACTTTGTAGCTGATAACTTTTTCGTTTTAATTCGTTTAGGGTCTCAAAATATCCATTTCAAAACTGGATGACGATAAAATGATGTGGACGAATATCTCAAATGTACACAAGTGTCATATGAGTTGAGTGGTTTGGTTCGAGCGCGTCTCCCCGGGTTCTCTCAGGATTAAAAAAATGAACTTTGTTTCTGT
This sequence comes from Saccharum hybrid cultivar R570, assembly GCA_038087645.1. NCBI lineage: Eukaryota > Viridiplantae > Streptophyta > Magnoliopsida > Poales > Poaceae > Saccharum > Saccharum hybrid cultivar. Next base: position 2,682,094 of record JAQSUU010000410.1, on the reverse strand, counting down.
GCCTGGGAGGAACCTCCGGTAAGAAAATTTGACAGCTGTTGATTTTTTTAAAAAAAAAACTCTCCCGTAAGGCTAACTTAGATTCAAGGGTAGTGAAACGAGCCAATGGACTAGGAATCGATTCTTTGGTGAACAAATTTTTGGTCTAGGAATTGATCTTTTCAAGGACAGAGGGAGTACATCTCAGCAGCACGTACTTTATTAGCAAGGGAATTAATGACGGTGTTTACTTGGGAATTTCACCGCCAAGTGTTTATTTGATGGAATTTACGGCATGCGGTCAAAAGGAGATAGACCACGAATTATAGTTGGGCCATCTTTTATTTGGGTCAGCATGGGCCGCCGATCTTTGGAAATGGTTCTCGATCGGTATTCGTCTCCCAACCACGCAGTCAACAGGACCGATTCTCCAGACGGCGAAGGCTTTTAATCATTTTTCGCTTCGGGAACACCGAACACCCAACAAATTGAACAATGTGTTTGTATGTTCGTTTCCGTATTCAAATATTTGACCGTGAGCGAGTTCAGATTCATTGGTGAAGGAATTAGGAACCGTGGTTGTGAAATTAATGGTGCATGCTTGTTCCCGTTGATGCACACAGGGAAGACCGATTGTGAATCCAGCAGGGCCATTTCACAAGAAAATGTCTCTTCAGTTCTCTTGAATCAGCCTCCCATTTCACATGAAAAATCTCAAAGTGGCGTTTGGATACAAAGATATAGGGAGTGGGATATGGAAAAGGAAATGGGTGAACGGCCAGGATTAAATGAGACGTAAAGAATGAATGGCTAGGATACAATATTACTCTTTGAAAGGGTAGGATATCCCTATCCCCATTCCCATCCCAATGCCATCCAAACGTGGTAGATGAAATTAATTAATTAATTATGGCACACGGTCAAAGGACTAGGCCACGAACTAGTTGGGCCAACTTTTTGTTGGGTCTGCATGGGCTGATTTTTGGGACGATCAGCTACATTTATGTTCCAACCGCTGAGAAACCGATTTTCAAAGGCTTTTTAGTTTTTGCCCCGGGAGCACACCATGAATTGAACAATGTTGTTTGTTAGCTTGTTTCGGTATTCAAATACTCCCTCTCCACTCCAAATTATTTCCCTCCATTCCCGAATAAATCGATTCCTAGAATCCGTGCTGGTCAAACTATCTTAATTTTAACTAACTTTTACAGTAAAAAGAGTAACAACATCTATGATATAAAATGAACATATTATGAAAAATATATTCTATAGTATACCTAATGACACTATTTAATATCATAATTCTTGACGTGTTTTTTTAGAAATTTAGTCCAACTTTAAAAAATTTGACTTACGATAACTCTAGAAATTTATTAATTTAGGGATACAGAGAGTACATAGTCTTTCCTATGTATCTAGATATGGCAGTATATCTAGATGTATAGCAAAAGTTATGTATTTAGAAAAGCCAAAACAGCTCACTTTCTTATAAGCGTGCATACACTATACCTCTGCGAGCACTTCGGGATACTAAAAAGACAACAGACACATAAATCCTCAAATAAACTTAGAAAAAATACAAACATCTAAGAACTTAAATCCGAGTAGATAGGTTCAGCCAAAGAAACTGTGATGGATAAATCCCCAAACCCTACCACGCATATGAACAGGACATGATCGTCCCTAGCCTATGATGCACACATACATAAACGTCTAATGAGCTTGATGAAAAACATTATTACCACTAAATGCACAGAATTACCATGCATGCTCTCTAATCTCTCTAGGCACACTGATTTATTTGCCAGGCACAGTAGCATGCATGTACCCATGTACACGCGCGCGCGCACGGCGACGACGGCCACGGCCCAAACTACCAGAAGCTATAGTAGCTAGCTGCAGGAGACCGAGGCGACGTGGAGGTGGTACTGGAACAAGCTGGAGTAGCGGAAGGAGACGGACTCGCCGGGGCCCAGGGCGCCGCCTCCCTTGACGAGGCAGTCGCCGACGGCCACGCGGCGGAAGTCGGCCGGGGCGACGACGAGCTGCGCCTGGCCGAACTCGCCGCATGAGATGTGGACGTCGCGCACCGTGCAGTGCAGGCAGGTGTTGGCGATGGTGACGGAGTATGTGCCCACGCCGCCCGGCGACGGCGGCGGCAGGTCGGCGCCCTGCTGGTCCTGGGACTGGGACACCTCCACGGCGTCCTCCGAGCACTCGCCCGGCGCCGCCTCCGCCGCCGCCGTCTTCTTCGCCGTGTCTGCACTCATCACCGCCGCTGCCTGTGCAGTGGCTGCATATGCATGCACATGTACGTGTGTTAATGTTCCCGGCGTAGAGATAAGATGCATGCATGCATCAGCCGCGCACGGCGCACGCGTGTGAGGTATTGCTTACTGATGGTGAGCAGCTTGCGGACGTGCACGGCGGCCGCCGTCTCGCCATGCTTCACTAGGGAGGACGAAGAGGTAGAAACACTGGAAGCTGCAGCTCCGGCGACACAAGCTTGGAGGAGGAGGAAGCTTACTACAATGAACAAAGGAGCTCGCTTCTGAAAGCACCTCATGGCCTCTGGTGGGATCCGCGAATCGCAACGGCGGTGTACACGAGATGAATGGAGGAGAAACGCGTGTATTGCTCTTGGTCAACCAGTACAGTGTTAGGGAAGGGGTATTTATAGCACGGGAACTGCACGTACTCACTTCTATATGACGTAAATACCCCTCACTCCTCAACCAATCTTTGACTAAGATTCTAGCATATCTCAGGGCATTTAGGTAAGGTAAAGTGATGATAAATGATAAATGTTAAATGTTAACTTTTGAGACTTTCTGTGCTTAGAGTTTTTGACCCAGCTTGGGATGGCTCCGGCTCCTTGCAACAGTACGTGGAGTCGGTGAAATAAAAAGTACTTGCTTTATCAGCTCCTAGTTTATTTAGAAAGGAGAAAAAATAGCTCCTCACTACAGTGCAAAGATGATTAGTTATAGCCAGAGCCACCCGGAGCTCTACCAAATGGGAGCCTTCATTCATTTGACGCCATGGAAGCTCGAAGCTTCTGGACTTGGCTTTGCTGCTCAAAGCTTCACCTCATTGCTCAGGACTTTGGGGATCAACGCGATGTGATATGCCCTTTGGCGGTTTAGCCTACGAAATCACACTTCGCAGGAATCTTCATCCAACAACAAAGTGTTGCCCCCAAGAAAGTCATAGGAAAACTTGTTTCTAGGTAGAGGCAATTTTTTGCTTCAATTTCATCGTTGAGATGCTTCTTTCCTTGCATGAGATTGGTGATTTGTCCAAGAATTGAATTGATCTAGGCAATGGACACTTTCTCCTAAAAGATCTCTTCAGAATCTTTTATTTTGTATCAGCGACATCCGTGGGAGCTGCACGATTTTAATGCTCTGCAGGCTTCTTCTCTTTGTTGATCTAATGGTTGTACAATTATCAAGTTGAATGCATTGAATGGATCTTCAAGCACTTGCAGCGTCACCAGCTTCGTTGTTATCGGATGATGTTGAAGGTAAAGAACCCTTCGAGGTCGTGGCCATGGGGGTTTACCCCTTTTGGAACCGTTGTGGGAGCCGTCCCGAAGATGTCTTGACTCTCTACAATGAACCACGATGGCGCCAACTGTTATCGCACTCCTGAAAGTCCGGTAGACATGTTTGAGGTAGTGTAGTTGAGGTTGAGTGCGAAAAGTTGCAAAAAACTTAGCAGTTGTAGAAGAATCTTCAGTTATTTTATTATATTGGCTTTCATGTACATAAGCGTGCTATTTATACGTTGTGGCTCAACCACTCCACTCACATTGACTGTTTCGCCCTCATACGACTACTATATCCTCTAAATATTCCTTAATGACCTAGGGAAAATGGTATTTACACAATTCATTTATATAATTCCACCTTCGAGGCTTTGTTGCTTCACTGGTCACTTGAATGAGAAGCCACATCCAGGAACCAGGAAGCTGGCTGCCAAGTTGGGAGCTCACAGGGAAAGAGTCCACTCGTAGTTTGCTTTCGATAGCTTCAGCTTCAGTTGTACGTCCAGTAGTTGGTTGTTAGTCCTTGTTTTCTAGCTCAGTTTGTTTTGAGTCCTTTTACGAGTTTTTTAGGAGCAACTTCACCAGTAGTATGTTGCCTACTCGGTTAGTTGTGATAGTTCTCCTAGTGGCTAGTGGCCGTGAAAGTTGTGCTAGTCAAGTTGTTAGTAGAGTTGTTAGTTGGGTTATGTTCAGCTTAGTTGGGTTCTTTGGAGCGAGTGGTTAGTCGTTTAGTTGAGTGGTCAATAGAGCTAAGTGGCTAGCTGGTCAGCAGTTCTACTGTAGTTGAGGGTGGTGTTGGAGCACCTCATCTAGTCCGTAGTGTTTATGGTTTTTGGGCCTTATTTCCACTTAAAAAACTGGGGCGGCCTTTGCTTTACTTTTTCTCTACTAATAAAAATTACGGCAAAGCTTTTGTCATCCTTTCGAGAAAAAAAAAAACAAAGTCCTTAGTCCTTGAAGGACCCTTCGACAGCGTCAGTGTAACCTTCGTGTGCAACCTTCACGAATACCTTTGAGGCTTTGACACTGACTTCTTCACTTGGATCCACAAAAAATATCGAAGGTCACTGGCAAAGGCTTTATCCGAGAGCTCGGGTTGCATGCAAGCTCGAAGGTTCCTCAACAATTCATAACAAACAATGAAGGTTAGTTGTTAGTTTTAATGGCCGAAGGTGGGGGACTCACTGTCAGGGGTGATCCCCTAACATGGTCAACATCTGATGGAACAAACATCCATATATGAATTCTGTTCTCGTACCGACTAGAATGGCTGGTATATATCTCATATATATGTGGCTGGACTGTTGTACAAATGCCTCCGTCCCATGCAATACCAACCATTTCAGACCATACCAATCACATCGGTATCATCTAAAACTCTACTAACACCTTATTTGGTTTGCAATCTATGAACTTTTTTTTTTGCGGGTAATCTATAAACTTGTTGACACCTTACTTGCTCTACCTTGAAGGAATAATAGTGCAAGGTATGGTACGCTCGCTGCTCCATGATGGCTTCTCGCTAAAAGTGACCACCTAGGATTAGCAACCTGCCTTCTACTGTTAGGAATTCTTTTGGGCAGGATGGGTTTTGTCGGCCTACGCCTACCGATCGGCTGCTTCAGAGGATGGTCAGCTGAGCATCAGATACATATTTGCGCCGTACCAGTAATCCATCCCAGCACCTTTCAAACAGAAGGGTTCATAAAGCTGATACAACCCACCACCACTTGCAAGTTCTACTCTTGATGCCACGCAATGCCTACTACATACATGGGCTGTAGCCGGTAGGCGGTACCAGTAGCAATAGATACTCAGGCAGATCACAGGCAAGTCCCAAGACTGCCGATCTGCCCTCTGCACCTGCACTGCACCCACATACTGGTAAAGAGTATCGAACCAATGAACGGATAGATATATCAAACTACGCCAAGCAGTTGAGTGAAGCGAGAAATGAGACACTGGCATAATACAGCGTGCTGCACAAAGAAACTTGTCATCCTGTAGAGCAAAATATACGAGCACTTGTATTGCATGACACCATGGAGATTGCCCTCTGCTAGACACGACTTTGGCTTGGTTGGTCCCGCCATGGAAGCTGAAGCTGAATGAAAGCGGAAGCTACCACTTCACAACAACAGATGAACGGTCAGCAGCAGTTCCGACTCAAAACCGAAGGGGGCTCTGTTTATTGACCGCCACTTCAAGGAATAATTTATTTTCCATCAAACATCAGGGTAATAATAAACATCTAAATTAGCACCCAAACCCTAAATACAATGATGGTACACACAAAACATTCACATGTATTTGTCTTATGCCAAGTGATGGCCCCCTATTCCTTGTACCCAGTAAATGTCAGGGAAAATGTACATCCTGCTCCACTAGCCACATTAAACCACTCCCAGTTAGAAAATATCCTGTACCAACCTGAAATACATAAAACACATCAGTTACCACATGGTTTCATCAGTTGGACTAGCAAAGAAACTACATGACTCACATTGATTCAATTCATGCTAAACAATCAAGCACACATTTTGAATCGACAAATTTCACATAAGCAGTGTTTTTAAGGCACCGCCTAGGCGACAAGGCACCCACGGAGAACAAGGCGTCCCCGACACCTAGACACAAGCAGTGAGCCAAGGGGATTGGAGAGCTACACAGAGGAAATCAATAGGGAACCAGCCAGAACGGCCATGGAGACGCTTCCTCTCATCTCCACCAAATCTGGCACCGCCGACCACCACATAGCCCTGCCTGGGTCATCTGCGGCAGCGGCAGTTGATCTAGAAGGGGGCCACAATAGAGATCCGTCTGTCGGAGAAGACTAGTGAGGGGAAGTTGTGAGAGGCAGGAGAGGAGTGGAGACCAGGCTGCGTGCGCACGAGCAAGAGCACTATGAAGGATATGAGTAACAAGCAAGTTGTCTAGAGACGAAACCCTACACAATGCCACCAAGGATATAAAAAGTATTAACAGGAGAAGTGTAAGGCTATGATCATTCGGTGGATTGCTGATCAGATCCTAGCAGTTTTTGTTTTTATCCTGGTCAACTTCATTTTTATTTCATGGGGCATTGGAGATCATCTCCAATGCTGTGTTCAGCATGTTTAATTACAAGTTGGCTACTTGAATCACAAACTGCAATATAGTTCATAAAACATAGCAACTAATCCATCACATAAAGAGGCTGATCGTCTATCCTTACCATTAGATGAACTCTATGCAGATCCCACTTGGATCATATAGAACACTTGAATCTTACCAGGTTAATGCAACAAAGCATCTACACTGGTGTTTCTCTTTGTATCAGGCACAATAATCTGATAGCCCTCCACAGTAAAAATAAAGATTCTGGAAGCCAACTTTGCCAGATTAATAGCAAATTCAGCTATCCCAGTGTGATGTCCAAACTACTCTGAATCAGTATCTAATGACAAACACAGACGAGGCCTAACAGACCGCGGTTGGCGAGGATGAGAGAATATATTTTCAATCCTTCTCGGATTTATATTAGATCCATTACATCTGTCATTGTTCATGCTTGGGAGAGCAGAAGCTGCAATTGAGAACAAAAATGTTACAACAATAACATGAATAGTATGCAGATAGCTGTCGTTGAGAACACAGCAGCAATAAGTTATTAGAAGGTTAAAAATATCAATGTTCAATTCATAGTTTGATGCTACAAATTTGGTTTAATGAATCTGGACTCACATTTGAGCTAGATAGTTCTTTTTATTCTAGTAATTAATAAATCATCAAAACTGTTTTATATGCAAGCATAGAATCCATAAAGCTTTGCAACCAACAGATATTACAGGACCACAAGCTAATACAAGTTCATAAGAAATGGAAAACCTTCAGAAATTAGGTTTTGATTAAACTCGGTTCATGGTCATAGGTATGCTGTATGCATATAGACATCATTTTGACAGTTTTGTGTACAAGGGGATAAGTTGAGCCACTCAGCATCGTGTCATCTAATACCCAGAAGTAATCAAAGGCAGATTCTAAAAGTTGCTAAAATTCTACTCATTCATTTTATTGACTAGACAATTAAATAGTTTATCGGGATCTATTTTAAGATATCAGACTTTGCACATTTTCTATGGAAAAAAAGTATGACCTAAGATGCCTGCCTTCAAAAGTTAACCTTGATGATCCAGGAAATGGTTGACAGGCTACCAAAAAGAAAAGTGTAGCAAACTGTTATCTTTAGGAGCAAAATGATCACAAAAGAGAAGAATTAAATTCATAAAAGGGAGACAAACCAGCATCAAGTAAAGGTTCGACTCCTGCCTCTTTTGGTGGAACTTTTGGCTGTGATTTTAGACCATCAACGCTTGTAGACTCTTCATTACCCCCTCCACCGGCCGCAAGCGTAAGAGATATCCTCCAATCGTCAGGGTGGACTCCATTTGGAGTATTAGCATGCTCACTCAGTTCTTCCTGAAGGGGAACAGTGGAAGGTTGACTTGGAAGAAAAATTTGCAAAGATGGATCGTCACCTGCTAAAGCCAATGGGTTATCAACCAAGCTTCCATGCACATCATTACTGTTTCGGCAAATTGAAACATCGTGAGCTGCAGAGGGATCCTCTATGCCAACATTACAGTCAAGAGAGTAGTCTTCTGGTGCAATATTAAAGGAATTATGTGGACCAACAAAAGGATTGCCAACATCAGTATTAGTCCCAAAAAACTGGAACGCTTGCTCTGGTTGTGTATAAGGCATTTGCCAGTTGATTATTTCAAAATCACCAGTATTGCTCAATAAACCAAGGCCACTTGTACCAACGCCAGCATCCTCCTGGTACCCTTCAGGATATCCAGATCTGGCATCAGTGACAAAAGGAAAACTTTCACCATTTGTAGGAGTATTTGCATAGACAGGTGGCACGCAAACAACCGGGTCATTTTCTTCATCAGAATCACTAAGAACAATGACATCTGCAGCATTATGTAGTGGCTGTTGTTGTCTATCCTCTGTATTGTATGTCTGACCAAAGTTTTGTGCAAAACTGTCAAACTCTTGGTTCAATGCTGTATCAAATTGAATACCACCCCCTTCTTGGTTCACACTTGCATCTTCGCCATCTCTGTAACTCCCAGTGGGGCTACTGATCATAGGCATCTTTGGTGTTGAGAACCCTTTTTTGTTTTGGACGTGATTTCTACCCCCAGGTTTTTTATCACCTGCTTTATTGCTAACCTGCCATGATCCATCAGGGTTTTTTTTAATTCCAAGTTTCAAAGTTCTATGTCCATCAGAAGTACCCTCTCGCTCGAACTCATTAACACTTGTGACACCAGGGTTTGTATCTTCCTTTGAGTCACAAAGAGTACCATCAGGCATATGCCACTGAGATAGATCTCTTGAAGCAGCATCACCTTTCACACGCCATGACCCATCAGGTTTAACATCAAGCTCATTAACATCTTCACTGCAATTGCGCAACTACATCCAAAATGAAAACAGAAATCAACTCACATAACAAATTCTAGCATAAGGCATAAAATGTGAGAAAAACCTACCAAAGAAGTAATCCGATTGAAATAAGGATCGATCATCAAGTTCTCGAGAGAGTAATTCTTTAAACATATTGGGCATTGCCACTGCACAAAAGTAAGAACAGTCAATCAGGAAGGTAGGATACAAAATATGAAACCATGTAAAATGAAAAACATGGTATAAATAAATCATCAAGTGCAGCAGAAGAAAAGAGCACTTATATAGGGTAAAGATGATCCCTCATCCATAGTCCCTACACCCCCCATGGACTGCTGTCAAAGGGTAGCCTAGTTTGGCTAACCTTGCATGCATCTCAAGCATGGCATGATCATGCCCATAAAATTATTAACAGAACTTTTTTTTCTATCTCCACTGTATTTCCTACTACAAAACAATAATAGAAAAATGGCATTCTTGGGTATTCATGATCAAGTGCATTGAACCAGTCCATACTCCTATTGCACAGGCAAAAATTAGGCCTGGCCTGGGCCAAAGCCCAACTACAACAGATGTTCAAAACAGGCCTAGTTTACATATATATTTGAATGTGCTTCTGCAAGCACAAATTCTGACCTTGCGTGAGCGTTGATTCAATTCCACAAAAGTTTCAAGATCAAAACAGCCCATGTGAACACAAGGCTTGAACCTTCCAGCAGTCCTCATTCTGGATCCACTATTCTGAAAAATAAAAATACATTAGATACAATTCCAATTGCAAATTGCACCGGAGCGGCTTAGCTCAACATGCCAGCTATAGCCAACCAGAAAACATATACTTTAAAGACCTACTATAATGATTATATTTGCTTTTGAGTAAATATATAACAGTTAGCAACTCTCCTAATACTACTCAACTAGGTAGGGCACAGAACCACCTATACCTATGAAGAAAAAAATGAAAAAGGTAAATGGTACGAACAAAACAAAACAAAAAAGCCATAAAAAACAGATATATGTAGAACAAAACTCACAGGGCAACGAAGGTTGACTGTAACAGATTCAGTAACCACTTCCAGATCGCTATCACTATCAGCATTGTCTGTAGCACCTCCACCTCCAAGACAGCGACGGACACGAGCAAGAGCATCCTCAAAAGACTCCCCTTCACCTTCCTTTGGGATCAAGTCTAATACCTGGACATCAATAATAGTGCCAAGGAGGAAGAGAAGAGTAAATGGAGCATAACTTGGTGAATAATGCACTAAACATGTGAATAGAATTAGTAGTTTTTCCTTTCAGGGATAATTCTTTTTTTCTGAACATGACAGGAAATATAAAAAACAGCACTAGCTTTAACAAGAATTGTCAACACAAAATATTGCTGTCTAGATGATATTTAACATGAAACAAGCTAAAAGTTGACAATAATAGACACCATTTACAGAACAGGAAATCATGTGATCCTATAGTCATTTCAACTACATGATATGTAGAAAGCCGAGTGAACAAAACCTGAGTAACAGTCCTCCTCCTAACAATTCGAACTCCAAAGCAAAAGGTTCGAGCATCAACTCTTGATAAGCTAATTTTATTGATCCCTTCTCTACTGCATGTGGTTACCTGCAAAAACATACAACAATGAAAAGTTTAACCCATGAACAGAACTTGAAAAAAAGAATTTCAGAGTAATAGAACATTACGACCAAATTATCATATCAACTACAAAACTGAAACTAAAATCTTGCTCCATATGCTAGAAATGTGCACCCAATTGCTTTCTATCTCTGAATGTACAGATAGAAGAGTATAACTTAAATCTTGCTTCATAGCATGTTTCATATCAGCACTAGAAATTTCTTGAAAAAACCTGACAATAGCTATTGCATCATGGACTTGCCTCACATAAACAACATGCCACAACCCAGCTCTATGTAGAAGTAAACCATGCGCTTCACTAGCTAACTATAAACATTGAGTATGAGTAAAAAAGCCAGAATCTGAGCTGGCAACATGTGTACAAACCAGGTGATGGCCAGCAAGCACCTTCACCGACAAAGAATGGACATGTGCTCCAGTATCTTAGCCAGTAGTTTAATATAGCATTCCCATTTCAACTTTTCAGGCTCACATAACACTATTTCCAAGACTACGCTATGAATCAAGAACATGCAACATTTTATAAAAAGGCAGGGGGGGGGGGGGGGGGGGGGGGGGGGGGGGGGGGGGTAAAAGGCCATTTTTCAACCCCCATAACTCCTGGCTTCAGGAAAGCAGAAGAAAATCAAGTGGATCCTGTATCATGCCAAAACATATGCTCTTAAGAATCTCAAGAGGACTGTCCCACATGTACACAAAAAATTGTTAAATTGCTAATGCGCTCAGATCTTGTTAAGAGTGTCATATAGTGATAAAGAATGCTACTAACTCCAGTCATATACAGTTGACATTACAGAGAAAAAAAAAGAAGCTCAAACGAACTTGGTTTCCCTGTCTGAGCATCAAGTACAAACGACTGGAGGGAGTATAAGCCATAAGAGTAGACCTCAAGTGACTGGAGGGAGTATAAGCCATAAGAGTAGACCTCAAGTGACTGGAGGGAGTATAAGCCACAAGAGTGAAGACCTCAAAACAAGCTTAACACAGACATACTTAATGATACTAACCCCTTCATATACTTCACACTTAAAAACGAATGAAAAACAAGCTTATACAGTGTTCTAACGGAGCTCATTTAGAAGGTACAACTGAACCCAACAGAACATGCCCAAAAGATAATGGAAATGCTTGTTAGGCACCCCCCCCCCCCCCCCCCCAAACAAAAAAAAACCACCACCACCACCAAAATCAAATAAAGAGGTAGAACCAAATGTCCGTCCATCCAACCAGCATCTAGATCCTACCAACCGGACAAAGTAAGAATAAACTCACCAGTGGTCCATCATCCCGTCCATTTATCCCTAGTAACTGAGAACCGGGCCTGGTCATTACTCGTACAGGAATACCTAAACAAAAAGAACTAAATATCACACTGGCAATCACTTAATTTCGTAAAAATATCAACGTAAATTAAACCTATATGGCTCAGATATATCTATACAACACATAAGCCAAGATTTGAGCCCCAATGCATTTTAATAAATCCAAGTTATACAATAAAATTTTATGCATTACCATTCACTTGCAATTCTGCATATTGAGGCCATTGCATCCTGAACTGGACTTTGTCATTTATAAGAATGCACCAAACCTGTCCACATACACAATCGGTAGTTAACAGGACTGTGCAACAGAACCAGCGAGTGTATACAACCGCCTTTTCTTTGTTGGAAGGGACATGAGAAATCTTAATACATCAAATCAAGACCTTTTGACAGAAGCTCTCAATGTGCAATACTAAAGTCTATATTGCACACACAATTTGCAAATGATTTAAGTAGATAACTCAAAATTGGGGTAGACATGACATGAGAAATCAAAGATATTTTATGTTAGAGAAAGGTCATAATCATACATAGCTATTTTCCATCAGTGTACTACACATGAACATTATGTTAAAGAGGTTGATTCAATGACAAAGTTCAGACACTCCGAGTGACCTAATCTTTTCTTCCTCAGTGCCTTAAGGTTTATTTATAGCAGGATTAATGGCATAGCATAATCACCAATGTACTATGCGTGAACACTATGTTAAAGAAAGAACATAATCATCCACAGCTAAGATTTATTTATGGCATAGCAGCATCATGACATTAATAAAGTGTGCAAGATTTTTATCAGGATCGAGGCAAATGAAACTTAGGTTGTGGAGGAGAGAGCAAACCTGGAGATCATATTCTGGTCTCTGGACTGTTTCTCTATCTGCTCGTGAAAGTTGGAAGGTCTTCTCCACAATTTGAGTTACACTTGTTCTAGAGATATGAAGGTTTCACAAGGACACATTTATGCATCAGCAACACAGTAACATCAATGCAGATAGTATAGAAACTAAAATAGCAGAATAGTTAAGTCTACTCAAATGACATGCTATTATCTAGCATATATGGGCCAAAAGCACAACTATGGACCACCTTATCATAGAAATGCCCACATATATCATACGTTGGATGCTGTGTCAGACTGATAATGCATCTTAAGTCTTAACAATTAAGAACAGACCAATGAACATCGTACAGCACTACATGCAAATGAGTACTGGTGTTATACATTCATATCAATGAGCAAAAGGTTGTATTAGCAATCAACACTGCAAGGATTATCATGTCAAATCTAACAGCAGAAATTAATTACTAACCAAAGATCCTGAGCTGAAGTATATATGACTGTGTCGTTGAAGATATTAGTGTTTGTTGATTGGGTAATAACAAGGATATACTTATGTATAGCACAGCATCCATGGCATAGTATAGATATCCATATGGCTAAAATAATAATTCCTGACAACAATAGAGCATCAATTTCGCCGCAAGCCTAAAATTAACCCCCCACCCCACCCCCCCAAAAAAAGGAAACAAGTAAAGAAATGCACATTAAGGGAAATGATTATTTATAAGATAAAATATGGCCACCACAAAAAAGTTCCATTATATACCCACCCATCATTTCCAACACCAGATGACATAAATTTCACAGGTAGTAATGGATTTCCTGTAGTCACCCAAAACCTGCAAATTTGAATGGTGGAATTAAGCAATGAGAACAAGAATTGCAGACAATAAGAAATTCTAAGTAAAGTTGTTCAAGTGCAATGCCAACTTCAGAGTGCCTACACAGATTTACATGTCTCATCAGCGGCTTTTGTTCATAATACATTCGAGGATATAACCAAAAGGCATAGTAACTTACAATTGCATAGAAAACTAGAAACATCAAGCATTTTAGTCTTGAATAAGTAGGCTATTTTTACATGTTATATTTGTTGCAAAAGGAAAAAAAAAATCATCAGCATGTTCTAGCCAAGCAAAGAGCAGAAAGAGCTTAGGCCTTAAGGCACACTATTAACTCAGGCAAAGACAACAAAGAGTGTCGCTTAACCTACGGAGTGATCATACAAGTATCCAGCTTGAAAATCACAGGATGGGTGTAACAGTTCACACAAATACATTCAAAAGGTTCAGCGCATACCGCAGTTAAAAATGGCAAGTTCAATAGCATCCATGTGTGTACCAACTACTGGCATAAAAACATATCAAACTAACAACAAACATTCAATCAGACAACCAAGCAACCAGTAGCATGGGCTGTTAAACCAGAGGTTATGGGATCAATTACCAGTTTAGCAGATCAATCAAGTGTAGGAATTGGTAGAACAAAAGGGGGGTTCTAATAAACCCTGGGTGAGTGAAAAAAAGGTCACACTCTAAAAAAGGTAAACCATACAGGAAAGGAAAACCATAGCACAGTTCATTCACAAGATTTTAGCTATAGCAGGACATCCCGAAGGTCACCCATGAAAAAAAAATATAGTGAAACAAAGAAAACCAAACAGATTGTAGCAGAACATACGGGTCTGCCCGGTTCAGTCGGCACAATTCACAATAAAAATGAGGTGGAATATCAGGGCCAGCACCCTCCGTGGGCTTATCTGGAATGAGTACGCAGGTAACATGCTGCCACACCTGGCATCTGCCATCTTCGCACTGCAGGAAACAAGATGCAACAACAAAGATTAACAAGGCACATGACACCAAAACAAACAGGCTGCAGTTAAGATAAATTGTTTCACGTCCTATGTGCTTTTCAAATGAAAACAAAATACATGCACATATATAAAAGGGTAAGATACCTTGATCATATTGTCATTTAGCATTGTGCTATTGCAAAGGCAGCGGACCTTAGTCTCCACATGGTAGAAGTCAGTGGCTTCCTCTTTGGGCCTGAAATGATTGAAATCTGATCCACTGTGGCTCCTGGAGGGAAGGTCAGGAGGACATACTTGCATTTTCCTGCTAATGAAAGCACCGAGGCACCAAAAGGAACTAAGTCAACAACTTCATCTGACATAGTCAACTCTCTGGTATGTATTCTTGTACTGAAAATTGAGAAACAGATGGAATGAAACCTGTATGTGTCATCAACAACTTTTGCCACTGCCTCCCTTGTAACAGCATTTCTCCTTCCCCATCCATGATGGCGTTGACCTGCAATAAGCAAATAGAGCTTAAGAGCCAGATTTCATGGAAAGACCAAACTTAGTGATTCTGATTCAGAAGAAGAAAATGTGAAATAGCCTCTAAAACGGAAGAGATTTTTTATTGACCAATCATCAGCTCAAGGACAAATAAAGAAATGACCCATATTAAACTACAATGGCACAGATTTGCATAACAAACCTACTGGCTTGAGCACAACTGATAAGTAATGCTAACCAATATTGAACCATCGAAAACACAGCAGTTAAAGGCAACAATATAAGGGGGAGCAAATATGCAGCAAAGACCACCATACCTTGCTCATCTGATAATATTGCCAATACCCTGTCAACAAGGTCCTGTGATCAATGATTACGAAAATGGATCAGATACCATCAAGAGCAAAGCTGAGGCAAGTATAGTGAAGATGACATTCTAAATGTGTTCGAGGGGGGGAAAAAAGAAGATGGTTCTGATTTCTGAAATTGCAATACTGATGAATTGAAGCTCGTCCTACAAATCCATGGTTACTGCCAAAGCGAGTTGTGCACAGCACTACAGCAGACAGACCCAACAATGATGTACTGCCAGACGGCTAGTTCACCCTGGACACTCGTATGCCATGTTTCCATTCAGTTGTAATGTAATCATACATATCCAGGAGTAGAAACAAAGTGCTCGGAAGCCAAAATAAGAGAGCAAAACATTTGCTGACCTGCTTCTTTCCTTGCTTCGGTAAACCCAGCTGATTTAAGATATCCTTGAGCTCCTTTATTCTAAAATACGCAAGTTTATCCTGTGACAAACAGGGAAAGAATCAACGTGTGAGATCTTCAAGAGCAACCGTTACATGTTGCTGCGCACGTGAAGTACACCGCCACACTTGCCTTGTTTGATCCATGGACCGGAAAAAACAGAACTACCCACTCTAGAACGATTTATTACGAGCGAATTTTGTCGGTTAGCGATGCGCGAGCTAGGAGCAGCTTAAATGAGTACTCCGTCATGCAACGGAAGGATCCAACACTAGCCTATCGATCAGTACAACACATGAGAGGTTGATTCGGCGGCTAAGACAGCATACAACGCCTGCCCAACAACACACACAGCTCTATCCAAAGCTCGGGGCTGGACTACATCGGGCAGCATGCCCGGACTAAGAAGCCGAAGCGATTCCACATTTGGAAAGAAGGCACTGGTGCCAGCCAGCGCTGGAAAAAAACTAAGGTCGGGGCGCTCAGCCGGTCCATCCATCCATCTAAAGCTCGGCGCGGAATTAACCGCCGGGCGGCAGCGCGGCGGCGGCAGGGGCGGGAACCCCACGGGCCCAGCTGAATCCCCCGGGAAATTCGAGGGGAATCGGCGGAGATCGGGTGGCGAATTGGGCGCGGGCGGGCGTATACCTTGCAGGTGGAAGCGAGGTCCGACATGGCCGGCGCCCGCGCGAGAAAGCCCCCGGATGGTCACGGGCATGGGGAGGGGCCGATCGGGGCCCCCGGCGCCGGCGAGGAGATCCGGCGATCGGGGCGCCGAATTGGGGACGTCGGCGGCCGCGCGCGGGGGCTTCTGCTGCTGCTGCGGCGGCGGCGGCGGCGGCGGCTGCTGCTGCTGCTCCCTCGCGTGGCGTCTCTGTGGCCTCCGCCGTTTGCGCCGACGACGGCTGCCTGGACGGGGGCGGGGTTTTCCTCTCTCGACCTCTCTCTCTCCTCCACCTCTTGGCTCGCGTCGCGTCGCGCCGCGCGTGCTTGTGGGACGGGTTCGTCGAGAAGGGGGGAGGAGAGAGACAGAGACTAGAGGGGGGGCGGTTTCTCTCTCCTATGCAGCCGCCGCGGCGGACGTATCGGCCGCTATCAAATCCGGTTTTTTGCGGGCCGTACGAATCCGCGACCCACCCCAGCCGGCGGGGGGGTTGGTCGTGCCGTGCCCTGCCTGCCCGCCTCCGCCTTTCACTTCACTCCCTCTACGGCCACCCGCGTGGACCCCACCCGCGCTGTGCGTCACTCGTGCCGTCACCGTGGACCACCCCGGTCCAAGATGGGCCGGGCTGACATCGAACAAAACACGGCTTTTGGGTACGCGGCCCTCCTTGGTTGAGCTGCCGCGTCCAAAAACGTGAGCTGTAGAAAAACGGCGCGCCGTGAAAAACTGCTGTGAGCTGTCAGTCATTTAGTCAGAAGTGTTGTAGAGGAGCTGGTGTGGCTTGTGACCCGTGCCAAATGCCTGTAATGGTCCTGAATGCTTGAGAGACTGTTTATATGCAATTCGATCGTAAAACATTATGTTATTCACTGATTCACATATAAATAGCCCTTTAAGAAAAGAAAAATTAATTTTTTTAAGTTATGTATCCACCTCTAACATCAGGTCCATATAAATAGCATGATAGAAAATACAAAAGATACAATCATGTCCTCTATCGACATTATAGTTATCTCCCTCTCACACTAACCAAAGCATTTGCTATCCAACTGTGAATGGTATTCATGGTATCCTGATTCTCTTCATCTGGATTGTAGAGTTGCTCGGATCTACTAAGTACTCCTCATCGGCTTCATATCTATCGAACTCCTAATCATGCAAATTGTTGTCACAAACAAAGATATGCAACGCCATACATGCAAAAATGATATTCTTACGAGTACGAGTATAGAAGCTCATGATTTCCTTCATCATACGTCACTTTTTCCTTCAAGATGCCGAAGGAGTATATGTTAAACATCACATTTGCTCTGTCCTTTTAGTGAGACATCCAGAGCGGTTGGTTTGCCTCCATGGGGCCATGAGCTTTAAGATGGGCGCGCCGCTAATGGAGGAGGTGGAGACCAGTGACGGGGAATGGAGTACTAGATCGATGCTACCTACACCGACAATGTGAGAGAAGGGACCAAGCGCTAGGGCTTGAAGCTCTAGCAGTCTCCATGCCCAGGAGCTATCCTAGATTGATGTAGCCGCCGCCAAATTCAAGTATTGTGAACAGAAGTAGAGGGAAGGGACAAGCGAGGGCCAAACACCTCCTAAGGTTGCAATTTTCCCTTAACATCCCCTCTAATCATTACACCAATTAAGATATTTATTAAGTAAATTAGCCTTTTTTTAGTGCAAAGCATACATATATTCAAATAATAAAATAGTATAAGTATTGTTATTTTCGTTAAAGTAGAGTTATGTGTGCATACAATTTTTTTTGTTGACCATGCCCCTCCCCTCCCCTGTCAAATTGCTAGCTTTGCCTCTGACTGAGGTTGATTTGGTTAGGGTGAAGTTGATTTGAGCGCCTAGGACTCGATCTGGATGATTAATAAAGTCAATCAACTGGCCATTAACATGTTGTTTGGTTGACTTGTTTGTAACATGATGGGTAACAGATGATGTTAAATCAAGCCCGGCCATAATAAGATATCATGCTAGGAACTAATGTCGACCTATTCAAACTTGTTATCCTTGACACTCGAGTGTGAATCATCACGGTTGCCATTTTCGCTACAGTTCGTGAGGAGCATGACAAAATAAATGTACTATAATATCTCTCTAAGGAGCAAATGTCAAATGTTGAAATTTAGAAATATTAATATAATAATTTATCTGATTAAATTATATAAATGAAGGTAAGAAATTAACAGCCCAAGAGTAGGGTAGGTGATGAATAAAGGTGGTTAGCTACGCTACCTTAGTGACCAAATCAGTAATGCGTATCAAAGTCAAGATCATTGTGTTAAAAGGGCATCGATCACAATGAGGATTCGATGAATCAAATTCATCACTATATATATACTATAGTTGATTTATCTTCAGCTTTAACATCGTCTTCTTCGTAGAAAACAGTTCTCGTTGCTTTCTTTTCACGTGTCGTCCTTGTATATTTGGAACTAAAAAGAAGCTGGAATTACATTTGGAAGTCGTTTCACATCTTGCAGAGCTGTACATTTTCTTGAGTTTACAAATTTTGATTCCCATTGTTTCGCAAAAATGAATGTATCTAGGTCACAGGGAAGAATTGGCATTACAAAAATGGCATGAGTATACTCCCTCTGTCTTAAAAGAATACAATTCTCGCCTTCTAAGAATATAAATATTTTAAACTTTGCTAAGATTATATAAAAAGTACTAGCATTTATCATACAAAATAAATATCATTAAATAATTATAGAATATATTATCATAATAAATTTATTTGGAGACATAATGCTAATATTATTTACTATAATATTATTCAAACTTCACCTAGTTTGACTAATACGGACCTCATAATTACATTTTTTTAGTGGTGGTGGGACTACATGTTTTGAAGAAAGTCCCTTCGTCCAAAAAAAATACAATTCTATGTTTAAGACTGGTAATGTTCTCAAGTTTGACCTATTCATAAAAATATCAACATTTATGTTTATAAATAAACATAATATTAAAATATATTTCATAACCAATCTAATAATACTTAGATTCTGTTTGAATCCATAAAACTAGTAGTTAGCTTGGATCTAAATGATCCAGCTAATTATTAGTTAATAGCCAACTAACAGCTATCTTAATAGTTAGCTAGCTAATACTAGCTATGAACTATTAGTTAGATAACTTTTAACTCTATAGATCCAAACATAATATTTAACTCCTTGGATCAAATAGGTTAGCTAATAGGTTAACTAATCGTTAGGTGAATATCTAACTAATAACTATTTTACTAGTTGGACCAAACTAGCTAACACTATTAGCTATGAACTATTAGCAACTAATATTATCTATGAACTATTAGTGAGCTAACTTACAGCTAATAGATCCAAAAAGGGCCTATTAGTTGCTTTTTAGCTAGTTTGGCCCAACTAATAAAAATAGTCCAACTAGTAAAAATAGTTGTTAGTTGAATTTTCTACCAACAATTAGCAAGATTATTAGTTATATTTGTTCCGATCTAAAGGAACTAATTGTCAGTAGCTAACTATTTTGTATTAGCTCTAGGATCCAAATAGAATAGAGTCTTAGAAATTGTTTGATTCATCACAAGATGAGAATTGCATATTTTTTTTTTGGACGAAGCGAGTATTAGGCCATTCATTCCTACAATTCCATCCGTTGTCAAAATGTTGCTTTCTTACACTATCGCCCCGTTCGTTTGGACTTATCAACAGAATCAGCAGCCATCCAGCAGTGTTTTTCTCTCACAACAAACCAGCGAACAGTGCTTTCAGCACAATAAACCAGCGAAACGAACAGGCTTGAGAAATATCTTTTTGTTCCCTGTTGGTTCAGGAATTGCGTCAATCATGGAAAAGATATTCGCTGAAGAAAAAGACTGTTCCCTGTTGGTTCAGGAACTGCGGAGGTTTCCGTTTCTTCTTCCCCCGGGTCCGGGGTTAGCGAGGGAGAGTCGGAGACGACGGAGTGGGCAACCGGCCGACCCCACACGTCAGTTGTTGCTGGGCGGCCTGGGTGAACGCTGCCGTGCCGTTGCGCGAGCCGCGAGGCAAGCGGCCGATCGCCGCCGGTTCCGCCGCGCTGCCAGGTGGGGCCCACATCTGGCGGCTTCCCCACTTCCTCCTCCGGCTCCGATGCACCACGCCTCCCCCTCCTCCTCCGCCGCGGCGCGCCCCGGGACAGAGGAGTTCCCCGTGGACATCGTCAGCGACGAGGAGATGGCGCTGATCGATGCCGCGCTCGCCGCCGCCGCGGCGGGGGCACGGCCCCTCCTCTCCGCAGCGGCCCGCCGCGCCGCCGCCCCGCTCTCCTGCGCGGCGTACCCGCCCGCCGCCGGCGACATCGAGGACACGCCTCTGCCGTGGAGGTCTCGGCTCGCTCGGTTCCGGGAGCGCCGCGCGCTCGCCGTCACCGATATCACCGCCACGGTGACGCCGCCGCCCAAAGCTCGCGCCTTTCGCATTTCGTTGTCCAAGCTCGCGCCTTTCGCATTTCGTTGTCTTGTCTTCTGGGCAGATCAGATGTGCTCCTGTCGAGTGATTCTGATGGTGACCGTACTTCTTGCTGCAGGAATGGTGCGAGAAGCAGATGGAGTTCGTGCTCGAACGGGGCAAGCCGGAAAAGACCGTGGCCATGAAGGTCGGTTCGGACCGCCATGCCCAGCTCGAGCAAGAGGTGAGCCAACATTTCTGGTTCTTCCAAGCGGAATTTTCCATCATGTCTTCACCATGAAAATTTCCCCGAACGAATCTCATTTCGACCTGTTTCCTTTTGGACCAGGTTGTTGAGAGAGTGGACGTCGCCATTAGATCTGCGGAAGAACTATGGGCAGTAAAATTCATGAACTTCATCGTGGGAACAAACCAGCTAATGTTCGAGGGCATGACACGGGAAATTCCAGTGTAAGCCCCAGCAGCTTCGCCTCTTCTCTGTGCAACTGCAAACAAGTACTGTATACTGATGGAAATACTCTGCTATGTTGTTGGTTTCCAAAGTATATATGATGCTTTCCATCTTAGGGAGCATCCTACTCAGTAGGTCTGATTGTAAATCATGTTGTTGCAGGATTGGGGTTGTCGAAGGTTCATGGATGATAGGAATTATAGATGAAATCCAAATGCCCATGATTGGCATTCCATGGCAACCCATGCTGGTGGATACAAAGACACGTTCCACGCCAACAGTTCCATCAGAAGCACAAAAAAGAAATGGAAGGTTTGCTCCTTACATCTTCAGAGGTCTTCAAGTAAAGTTTTGCCTCACAGTAATAAGATGGTAGAATGCTCTTGAAGAACACGGGAGAACGATAGCATCTATGAAATTTGTATGATAGATGATTATCTGATTATGACAGGCTTCAACTGATGTGTTACAAGTATCTATGGGACAATTTGACCACAGAGAAATTCCCATCAGATAATTTCTTCAGCTATTTTGACCTGGACCCTGATGGATAAGTCTCATGTGTGGTTGGTCTTTGTGGGGCTGTGCTGCTCACATGGTCCTTGTGGCTGTTTTTCTGTTTTTAGGACAGCATCTTAGACTAGAGGACAGCATCTTAGAGGACAGCATCTTAGACTAGAGGACAGCATCTTAGCTAGGACAGCACTTTAGCATCTTAGACTAGCATCTTAGAGTAGCATATTGGCATATGCTTGGCTGGCTAGCAGCCTATAAATATGTAACCCCAACCCCTCAGGTTGGCATGGCATTGTTTGAGTTTGTGTGAGAAATAAACCAGAAAATTGCCCCAACTCCTAGTGTCATCCTCTCTCGATGAGAGTAAGGATTCAGCTACTACCAAGAGTGCGAATCCAACGACTAACAAGTGGTATCGGAGCCGTACTATCCTGTAGCCTGAGCATCTCCTGCTCTTCTCCTTCCCCGGCCTCGCAGCAGCCCCAACCGCAGCCGGGTAGCAGCAGCAGCTCCGGCTGCCCCTGCTCTCCACACAGCAGCCCCCTCGATAGCGCGCCATGTCCGCAGGCCAGTCTCAGGGCTCGGTCGCCTCGAGCGCGCGGCGTCGGCAGGAGGCCGACCTCGCCGCGGCAGAGAAGCGCGAGCGAGCGGCAGCAGACGCCGCTGCAGCAGCGGCAAGGGCATCGAGGCTGGCAGCAGCGGAGCTAGCAGCAGCTAGAGCGGAGGTGGAAGCAGCGGCGGCGGCGGATGCAGCGCGTGCAGCAGCAGCGGAGGTCGAGGTTCTACGCGGCAGCAACAGCAGCTCCATCGCTGCTGATGATAGCGCCGACGCGGACCTCGAGCTGCTGGAGAGGGAGGCATCGCGAGGGCGAGCGGCGCAGTGGGCAGCCGTGCACGCCCACAAGCGCGGCGGCAGCCCAGACAGGCGCAGACACGCCGGCGGCGCTCCTGAAGGAGGCGCGCACGGCGGTGGCGCTCCTGGAGGAGGCGCGCATGGCGGCGGCGGACGGGTCGACGGAGAGCGCGGCCTTCACAGGCAGCGCGGCTCTCTCTCCCCGGTTCGGTACCGTGGTCACCACGAGTACCAGGCTGTCGTCAGGGACGTCGGCCCCGGCGGCGGGTGGCCTACCCTCACCAAGACCAACTATGTTGAGTGGGCTGCGGTGATGAGGGTGAAGCTCCAGGTGCGGCATATGTGGGATGCAGTCCGGTACGGCGACGTCGACTACGACCAAGATCGACGGGCGCTGGATGCTCTCATTGCTGCAGTCCCGCCCGAGATGCAGTTTTCGCTTACCAGCAAGCGGACTGCCAAGGAGGCTTGGGACGCCATCGCTGCAGCACGCATCGGCAGCGACCGCGCCCGCAAGTCCACACTGCAGGCACTTCGCAAGGAGTGGGAGAACCTGGCCTTCAAGCCAGGTGAGGACGTTGATGACTTTGCTCTCCGTCTCAACACTCTGTTGCAGAAGTTGGTGCAGTTCGGCGACGACACCTACGGCGAGGAGAGAGCTGTTGAGAAGCTCTTCCGCTGCGTCCCCGAGAAGTACAAGCAGATGGCTCGCTCAATCGAGTCTCTGCTGGACCTCTCCACGATGACGATCGAGGAGGCGTTGGGCCGCCTCAAGGTCGTTGACAGCGATGAGCCACAGCGCCTCTCGGGACCCGTCACCATTGGCGGGAAGCTCCTCCTCACTCGGGAGCAGTGGGCTGCCGGCCAAGGTGACAGGAAGAAGGGGGAGCCTTCTTCCACGACAGGCAGCCGCAAGCGTGGCAAGCCGCGCAAAGACGCCCAGGCAGGGGCGCGAGGACGTGCCGAGGGTGATGATCGTGGAGGCGCCCAGGGCGGCGCCGCTGGCAAGCAAAAGCCAGCACGAGGCGACCCTTGCTACAACTGCGGCAAGCTTGGTCATTGGGCCAAGGATTGTCGACAGCCACGACGCGGCCAGGCCCACGTCGCGCAGGCGGAGGAGGAGGAGCAGCCGGCTCTGTTCATTGCTCATGCGAGCATCGAACTACCTCCAGCGGCACCGGCCGCAACGGCTCTCCTCCACCTTGACGAGCCAAAAGCACACGCCCTCCTCGACGACAGCTCCGGCAACGACAAGGCCGACGGGTGGTGCCTTGACACCGGCGCCACCCACCACATGACCGGGCGGCGGGAGTTCTTCACCGAGCTCGACCCAAGCGTTCGAGGCACCGTCAAGTTCGGCGACGCCTCCGCTGTGGAGATCAAGGGCGTCGGCTCTGTCGTCTTCGTCGCCAAGACTGGCGAGCACAGGCTGCTCACCGGTGTCTACTACATCCCCGCGTTGAGGAACTCCATCATCAGCTTGGGACAGCTGGATGAGAGCGGATCGCGCGTGGAGATCGAGCACGGGGTGCTGCGCATCTGGGATCATCGACACCGGCTCCTGGTCAAGGTCAACAGGAGCAACCGCCTCTACGTCCTTCACGCACAGGTGGCGCAACCTCTTTGTCTTGCAGCCCGCCGCGACGACGACGCTTGGAGGTGGCACGAGCGCTTTGGGCACCTCAACTTTGAGGCCCTAAGGCAGCTCGGCAGCAAGGACATGGTGCGGGGCATGCCGCACGTCGACCACGTGGAGCAGTTCTGCGACACCTGCGTCCTCACCAAGCTGCGGCGGCTCCCTTTCCCTCGCCAGGCAAGCTTCCGCGCCAAGGAGAAGCTGGAGCTCGTACACGGTGACCTCTGTGGCCCCGTGACACCGGCTACACCTGGAGGCCGGCGCTACTTCCTCCTCCTCGTCGACGACATGTCCCGCTACATGTGGGCTGTCCTGCTCGACGCCAAGGCAGCCGCGGCGGACGCCATCAAGCGTCTTCAAGCTGCTGCGGAGGCGGAGTGCGGTCGCAAGCTTCGGGTCCTACGCACGGACAACGGCGGCGAGTTCACGGCGGCCGAGTTCGCGGCGTACTGCGCCGATGAGGGGATCAACCGCCACTTCTCCGCGCCGTACACTCCGCAGCAGAACGGCGTCGTCGAGCGCCGCAACCAGACGGTGGTGGCCACCGCCCGTGCCCTCCTCAAGCAGAGAGGGATGCCGGCGATCTACTGGGGTGAGGCGGGTGATGACTGCCGTTCACTTGCTCAATCGCTCCCCCACCAAGGCCCTCGACGGCAAGACGCCATACGAGGCCTGGCACGGGCGCAAGCCCGCGGTGAGCCACCTTCGCGTCTTCGGCTGCCTGGCCTTCGTCAAGGAGCTCAACCACGTCGGCAAGCTCGACTACCGGAGCACGCCAGGGGTCTTCATCGGCTACGCGGAGGGCTCCAAGGCCTACCGCGTCCTCGACCCTGCGACACGACGCGTGCGCATCACGCGTGACGTCGTGTTCGACGAGGGGCGAAGCTGGACGTGGGGCAAGATGGTGGATGATGGCTCGACTCCGACGACCAGCGATTTCGTCGTCGACTACGTCCACTTCAAGGAGGCGGGGGGGAGCTAGCAGCTCGTCCTCACCGAGCTCGCCTACCCCACCACCTCGTTCGCCACCACCTCCGGCGAGTCCTTCACCACCGCCACCACCAGCTCCGGCAAGTCCACAGGCTCCGGCGAGTCCACCACCAGCACCGCCGGCCACGCCTCGTTCTCCTACACTAGACCCTACCTCCTCAGGCTCGGCACCGGCAGCTTCGGCCCACGACGAGCAGCGCACAGTGGAGTTCGCCACTCCGCTGTCCAACGACGAGGATCGCATCGACGCCTACCACGGCGGCGAGCCTCTGCGCTACCGTACCGTGGACAACCTCCTCGGCGAGCAGCCGGTCCCTGGACTGGCACAGCACGACTTTGAGGCGGAGCTGCACCTCGCACAGGACGATGGCGAGCCTCGTTCCTTCGCCGAGGCGGAGAGGGACGCGGCATGGCGTGCCGCGATGCAGATGGAGATGGACGCCGTCGAGCGGAACAAGACGTGGGAGCTGGCCGATCTTCCAGCCGGCCACCACGCCATCTCTCTCAAGTGGGTCTTCAAGCTCAAGAAGGACGAGACCGGAGAGGTGATCAAGCACAAGGCGCGTCTGGTGGCGCGCGGCTTCGTCCAGCAAGAAGGAATCGACTTCGACGACGCCTTCGCGCCCGTTGCACGGATGGAGTCCGTGCGACTCCTCCTTGCGCTAGCTGCCCAGGAGGGCTGGCGTGTCCATCACATGGATGTCAAGTCGGCGTTCCTTAACGGCGACTTGAAGGAGGAGGTCTACGTGCATCAGCCGCCGGGATTTGCGATTCCCGGCAAGGAGGGCAAGGTGCTCCGCCTGCGCAAGGCCCTCTATGGCTTGCGGCAGGCACCAAGGGCGTGGAATGCCAAGCTGGATTCCACGCTGAAGGGGATGGGCTTCGAGCAAAGCCCACACGAGGCGGCCATCTACCGGCGGGGGCAGCGGAGGAAAGGCCCTGCTGGTAGGCGTCTACGTCGACGACTTGGTGATCACCGGCACCAAGGATGCGGAGGTGGCGGCATTCAAGGAAGAGATGAAGGCCACCTTCCAGATGAGTGATCTGGGGTCTCTCTCCTTCTACCTGGGGATCGAGGTGCACCAGGATGACTCCGGGATCACGCTTCGACAGACCGCCTACGCCAAGCGCATCGTTGAGCTAGCGGGGCTCACCGACTGCAACCCAGCCCTCACTCCGATGGAGGAGAGGCTGAAGCTGAGCCGCGACAGCACGACGGAGGAGGTGGACGTTACGCAGTACCGGCGTCTTGTGGGGAGCCTTCGCTACCTCGCCCACACACGGCCGGACTTGGCATTCTCCGTCGGCTACGTTAGTCGGTTCATGCAGCGACCGACGACGGAGCACCAGCAGGCTGTGAAGAGGATCATCCGCTACGTTGCGGGGACTCTCGACCACGGCCTCTACTACCCGAGGTGCCCTGGGGCGGCACACTTCGTCGGGTACAGCGACAGCGACCACGCCGGCGACATCGACACCAGCAAGAGCACGAGCGGGATCCTCTTCTTCCTCGGCAAGTGCCTCGTTAGCTGGCAGTCGGTCAAGCAGCAGGTGGTGGCCCTGTCTAGCTGCGAGGCCGAGTACATAGCGGCCTCCACCGCTTCGACTCAGGCGCTCTGGCTCGCTCGACTGCTTGGTGATCTCCTTGGCAGAGACACTAGAGCGGTGGAGCTCAGGGTGGACAGCAAGTCCGCCCTGGCCCTAGCAAAGAACCCCGTGTTCCACGAACGCAGCAAGCACATCCGGGTGAGGTACCACTTCATCCGAGGCTGTTTGGAGGAAGGAAGCATCAAGGCGAGCTACATCAACACCAAGGACCAGCTTGCGGACCTGCTCACCAAGCCCCTTGGGAGGATCAAGTTCCTTGAGCTCTGCTCCAGGACCGGGATGGTTCAACTCTCCCACAAAACGACGCACAAGACTTAGGGGGAGAATGATGGATAAGTCTCATGTGTGGTTGGTCTTTGTGGGGCTGTGCTGCTCACATGGTCCTTGTGGCTGTTTTTCTGTTTTTAGGACAGCATCTTAGACTAGAGGACAGCATCTTAGAGGACAGCATCTTAGACTAGAGGACAGCATCTTAGCTAGGACAGCACTTTAGCATCTTAGACTAGCATCTTAGAGTAGCATATTGGCATATGCTTGGCTGGCTAGCAGCCTATAAATATGTAACCCCAACCCCTCAGGTTGGCATGGCATTGTTTGAGTTTGTGTGAGAAATAAACCAGAAAATTGCCCCAACTCCTAGTGTCATCCTCTCTCGATGAGAGTAAGGATTCAGCTACTACCAAGAGTGCGAATCCAACGACTAACAGACCCCAACTACTTGTTATCAGATGATGTCAAGGGGTACATTAGCTCATTGGGATTCGATGCAAAGGTGATATGTCTCACCTTTAAGCTTTGTAATTCTTCCTTCTAATAGTTCTCAGGCAATTTACTGTAATTGACCAACCAGTTTATTCATGGGAAATCATTCACTGCTATGTGCTAGCAAACTGAGCAAATCCAGAAGTGTTTGCTAATACTGCTTTTTACTGTATTTTTGGTTGTTCATTCATGCTACCGTCTACAACGTGTTGTATGGTCCTTGCGAGTTATGACTTTGTAACATGGTTTCTGTTTGCAGACCTTTGAAGATGTATTGAAATATTTCAAGGTTACCTGCCATACACTACCACGGTCTCAAGAACAGCTGCTCTTGAGGTAAATGAGTTACAGGCTTACAGCCTAAACAGCAGTAATCTGTTTGTACAGACTATTGAATGGCAAATCACTGTTCTCTGGACCTTTTGCAAATGACACCACAAATATAGAGAGTAATTTCCTAGTCCTTTACTGGTGCAGATATGAACTACAGGAAGACCATTCCCTGCTTGAAGAATACCGGTTCACTTATGATGCTAGGTGGTTCAAGGATCAAATCCAGGAAGTCCTCAGCTTCTGGATAGGATCACGCGAACCTAAGTTTGTAGCTGAAGAGGAGAGGTGGAAGTGCCGTTTCTGCAAATTTGTGTCAGATTGCCCAATGATTGCTTCCATGCCAAGGTGTTGATGCTAACAAAAATTGCTTTGAATTGGTGGCTTGTTGAAATATTTGATGCTGAGTTCTGTAGCCTGGAGATAGTCTAGCTTTGGTCGCCTCTTTGTTTCCACCATAGTTCTCAAGGCGTCGCCTAGGCGACGCCTAGGCATCCAGGCGCTCCCCCATCGCCTTGCAGAACGGGCGCCTAGGCGGGCAAGGCGGGCGCCTAGGCGTCTAGGCGGTGGTACATCGCCGTGCCTCGCCTTTACGCCTTAAGAACTATGGTTTCCACAAGCGCGTATGTAATTTTAACATTTTGGGGGGTGGTGTGGTGTGTTGTATTTGGGGTCTCTCCCCTCTTTTTCTTCTAAATATAATGAAGCGCGATTCTCCTGAGTTTTCGAGAAAAAGAAATATTTGATGCTGAGCTGAAGAACCAATCGTGGAGATGAATTTGAAATGTAGCTCATTGTTATTTGACTCCAATGCAGCTTTGTAACTATATATTGGCCCCGTTCACTTCCCAAAATATTTCCTCTATCACCCGTCACATCGAATCTTTGGGCGCATGAATGGAGCATTAAATATAGTTAAAAAAAATAACTAATTGTACAGTTTGTCTGTAAAGGTCGAGATGAATCTTTTAAGCCTAATTAATTCATGGTTGGATAAATTTTGCCAAATAACAACGAAAGTACTACAGGAATATTTTCCCCAAATATTTCGGATCTGAACACAGCCATTATTGATTGGCAACAGGATTCTATTCTTGTTTTACATACCATAATGAAGAAATCACTTAATATTATTTTATAAGATTTGAATTTGGATCCATGGATGGTTAGTGTATTTAGTTTTACATTTTTACATCTTCTCTGGAAACGGGGCTATTGGTTTATAGACAGATAGGAATTTGCGAGATAAAATAAGTAAATAGACTGCAGGGTAGCACACTTCATGGGGATCTTCTGAAAAAGAAGTATATGGCTCACATAAATAGAGGACCTGTTTACATACAAACACCACATATTCTAGTGACAAATTGATATTTGTTTTACAGAAACAACAAATGGAATCAACTGACAGGCACTGTGAATCTTATATAGCAAACAATGTGATCGTAACAGGAAAACAATTCAAATCATTCATAGATCTGATATCTCTTTTAAACTTCTGTTCACGGATGAAACATATCTTCATAATCCGCTTCCCCTCCTGGTACTTGTCATATGAGTCACTTGCTTCCACCATTGACTACCAAGGCCTCTGGCTGCGGTGGCGCAACAATGTCCTTCACTGCACTCTCCACCTTGGGAGGACCAGAATGCCGCCGCATTGGTGAGGCAGCCGCAGTTCCACCTTGGAAGGACAACCTCTTCTTGACCGGTCCAGTAGAGCCTCCTTTCTCCGGTGTCTCTGCGCCATTGGTCATTGCTGAGCCCTGGAGGCGAGATTTGGCTCTTGCAGATTCCGTGGGAACCATGTAGCTTGGGAGTGACGGGGAGCTTGCGAGGCTTTCATCGTCCCGCACAGTCGAGGTGGCTATACTGTGCCTCCTTGGTCGCTCAGACTGCACGCTGAGCACACTCCTAGCGTCATCATCCACCTGTGAAAGACCATTCTTTGGCATGGCGGATTTCCTCCTGGCAGGTATTGGTGCCACTTTAGCAGATGGTGTCGAAGGGGATTGCCTGGAGGCTGGACGGGTCGGTTTTGGAGTTGGTGGTGATGGTTTTTCTGGCTTTGAGTCCCGGCGGTTGAAAGCTTTTGTGATTTCACCTTCTCCAAGGTTCAAGCTCATACTCTTAACGGATCCACGGTCAATGTTGCTCTCCTTGTCAGCCCCATTGCGGCCCTCCCAAGGTTTTGCTGCCATCCAGCGCTCCAACCAGCTCCAGCCCCACTGCAAGTTGTTTGGGTCTACAAACATTGGGTTGACAGATTTTGATGTACTCTTCCACTGTAAACAACACATTTCGAGACATTTTAAGCTTACCATCGTAGAGCCTGGATCAAGTATATATAGATTAGCATATGTTCTGAGAGCAGGAATTCCTACCTGATGTGAAAATGCATATGCAAGCGCTCTTTCTCTTCTTATCGCTGCTTCTTGCCTGCTTATCAGGCTTGCCTCGATTTGCTCCTTGGATTGAGTGCTGTCATCCCAGTTCTCACCCATCTGATATAGCATTATACACAAACAGAATATGTTTAATTGTCTCAATAATATTTTAAAGTTATCTCGAGGCTTGGAGCAAATCAGACAAAAATGCTATTGATATTAGTTGAACAACACCAGCTCATGAAACTTGTACTGCAAAGCTTTGAGAAGGTTTGCATACTCTGAAATTCTCCAATTCCTGTTTAAGTAGGAGCTGACGTTGGAGGGCCTGGTTCTCCTCGGACATCTTTGCTCTCCTGGAACGTATTTGTGACTGCACCCGTGATAGGGTTTGCATACAGCGCAGAGTGCTTGCAGATTGACGCTTGACTGAATTACCCTCAACCAATGACTTCAATCGAACAAGGCCTCGCAGTGCTCTTAGTGCCCTCCTTGCCTACATTATCACAATGACCGAACACTCAGTATAACAACACTCAGTATAACGTTGTTTGTTAAAGTAAGATTCTTCTTTTTCCTTTAATTTTTTGAGAAGCGTAAAAGTAAGATTATGCTTTACTATGAAATAAGTCAAATTTCCATAAAGTCATATTTCCCAAGGAATAGAAGTTAAAGTTCACTAATTACTATCCCAAGGATAGTTCAATAGCAGGACAGACAGGCTATCAGTATCAAAAAATAATTGAAAAGAACATCAAAATGAGTGATGAAAGGTGGCTGCCACCAACTGCCAGTTGTTCAAGAATCATTTTTCTAACACTTTGCAAGAATGATTTGTAGGCCCTTTGGACAAATGCACATTGACATAAACAATAGACATACCTAAAAAGTAAACAGCTAACTGAAGGCGAGGAATTAAACTAGAAATTAACAGCTCCTCCAGGTTCAACTAAAGCAATAAAATCTACTTCTTTAGCCATAAATTCCCATTTAGCCCACAAAGTAGTTAGATGAAAACATGGCATGTAAATAGCTACAATATGCTAAGAGGTACAACTCCAAATTACAGTAACAGCAACTGGCCAACTAACACTTGCAAAGGTTGGCGAGCTGCCGACACCTAAAAGCTAGAACACGAAAAAGAGAAAATAAGCAGGGTAGCCACCAACACCAACAGACATTTGCTTGCATGCTCAGTCATGTCGATGTGGAAACGAAATCAGGAAAAAAACAAACCTCTTCCTAACCCCCAAATATCAAAGACCTAAGCAGCAGCTACCAGAAACAAACACTTCCATGTGCTATGTAATGCGACCATCTATCTATATAAACCAATTTCCAACTGTCACAATTGTTCTTATCTAAACATCTCAGGAAAAAAACAAACCAGGTCCACATGGCACCCGAAGAGGTGAATTCGGAAGTGATTTCACATTACCAGGTAACCTCGGAAGGCGGTCTGGATCTTGATTGCAGCGAGCTCTTCGGTTGGCACACCAGGTGGCAGCACCGACGCCTGTGCTGGGGCAGCAGGGGCCTCCTCCACGGTGACATGCTTGCTCTGCTCCTGCTCGGCTTCAGGGATCCTCACCTCCTCGGCCTGGTGAAGAACTGGAGGAGGAGCTGGAGCTGGAGGGGGTGGCACCGAAACATTGACTTCCAGGGAGGTAGATGGGGTCAGATCTAGCGGTGTTGGGTTGCTAGCTGCCGATTTCCTCCTTAGTCTCTGTTAATTTCAAGTGCAAAGTTTTGGTTTTTGATTATCAGAATTCAGGTCGAAGTTTAGTGACAAAATAAACGCAAGAAAAATAAAAGGCGGCGCTTTGATCACAGATCTGCAAGGGGAGGAAATGCCGTCTTGACAACAATGCTGTTGGAACGAAAGAATGCCAAACCAAAAATTCAATATTTTCTTTTCCATATACAAAACACGAAAGCCCAATCGAAACGACGACGGCGGCTGAGAAGTCTAGAAAAGGGCGAACAAGATGCCGGTTTTACCATGAATGAACAAACACTTGGACTGAAGCTACTGAATTCTTCGGAATTGGGCGGGGGGAAACACGAACCCGATCAGATCCGAGTGAAAAAAATGCCCCCCACAAATCCAAAACAAAACCCGCAAGACGCAAGAGAAATCCAAGGGGCCGGGGAAGCGTGGAGCATCACCTCCTCCTTCTTCTCCTTGGATTCAGGGCTGAAGACCTTCTTGACGGCGCCGAACCACTTGCCCTTCTTCCCCATGGCGCCACTCCACGCTCCTCGAAACAGTCACCCTGGCACCTGGAGAGGAGCAAACAAGTCACGAACCAAACCACCTATCTGGAGACGACGGGTGTCAAACCACGCACAACTTTATCGGAAGAAGAAACGCCCAAATCTTCGTGCGGAAGCAAAAGGGAAAGAAGGCGGGCGGCTAGAGACTGGAGTTTCGGTTGTGCGCAGGCAGAGGCGAGCG
Source organism: Saccharum hybrid cultivar R570 (assembly GCA_038087645.1). Taxonomy (NCBI): domain Eukaryota; kingdom Viridiplantae; phylum Streptophyta; class Magnoliopsida; order Poales; family Poaceae; genus Saccharum; species Saccharum hybrid cultivar. Next base: position 2,649,128 of record JAQSUU010000410.1, on the reverse strand, counting down.
AGAGGAAGGCGTCGTCAGAGGCGTGGGAGGACAGCTGAGCTCCGCGGCAACCCGCAATGCAATCATGCCGCGTGGGAGGCCGCGGGAGGTGGATGGGGGTGCGAGGAGCGGGGAGCCGGGGACGGCAGGAGGAGCAGGCACCGGATAGACGAGGCCAACGATTTTTGGCTGGAGCTGACAGGGTTGTAGTGCAGGAGCTTTGGATGTTCGGAGGCTGCAACAGCTGGGAGCCTGGGAGCAGTGGCGACTGGCGAGAGAGAGAGAGACCGAGAGGGAGAATGAGCGAGCTGGAAGGAAGCGTGTGTACGTTACCTTGGTGAGTGTTGCGATGCGCCGCCGCTGCTCCTCTCCACCCCTCTCCCGCAGTGACGTGGGGAGGAGTTTTTAGGGGAAAACCTGGGGAGTTTTTTTTTTTTTTGACAACAAACCTGGGGACTTTTGGACAGCTTGGAGACAGCAGGTGGGGGAGGGAGGGAGGGAGAGAGAGGGGAGGGGAATGAGATGATGGTATTGGAATCTCCACTAGTCACCAATAAAGATCCTGGTATCAAGGTGGGCAGGTATGATTTTCGTGTCATAAATTTGGCCCGATTTGTAGAAAATACGTGTAATATTTATATTTTCAAATAAATTTACTAAAAAACTAGATTCAAATATCTTTCCAATGATACTAATTATGTACCACAAATATTAATATTTTTCAATATATATTTTGTCAAAGTTGTTTCTCAAAAAACGAAAACGACAAATATTTTGTGGCGGATGGAGTAATTTGGTTGCTCAAGCTGGTTGATGTGGTGCAAGCTGTGTTTTTGTTTGAAATCACTGCATTTCTATGTCTCAGCCTTATTCGGATGATGAAAAAAATGGCAATCAAATTGGACTCGCCGCTCGCGGGACACGGGATTTCTATCCACGGCCCTGCGGAGTCCGGCTCAGGTGAGGCTGCTCCAGCTCGACCGATGATACGAGCCAGGGTATATACCTTGTGGTCTTTTGATGGACGTGTATTCACCTTAATTCATATGTGTTGGAGTGGAATAAAATAAAATTTAGTTCAATTATATTCCAATTCACTTCAACATACGTGGATTAAGATGAATACACGTACATCCAAACAAGACCTATATGGGAAACCAATCAAGTCCATAGTTATATCCATCGGTCTCGCCTTGTGTTCCCACGAGTATACGTTTAAAAATCAAAACTTTGTACTACATCCATCCCCAAATAATGTAATTATAGATTTGGTTAAGTTTAAACAATCTTAGAGTCAACTAAGCTTACAAAAAATATCAATGACTCTAAACATATATATTTTTAAAATATGTTTTATGACAAATTTAATGATAATACATATCAATACCTTTTTATATAATTTGTCCAACTTCAAATGTGAAGAATCTGTTTGGAACACATGAATTTTGCAGGAATGGTGTATATATAGAAATCAGTTCAATTTCACAAGAAAAACCCAGAAATAAGAAATTTTTCCCATGTTTCAAACAAACCGTGAATCAACACTACTCTAGAATTGGATTTCTTCCTGAGGAGCAATACTTCTTTCTTCTACTCTCTCTGTCCTAAAATGAATGCAATTCTCCCTTTTCGAGAAGCTAAACAGTTTGAACTTTGATCATCTCTATATAAAAGTGCTAATATTTTTCATACGAAATAAGTATCATTATATTAATTATAAAATATTTTCATACTAAATCCATTTAGAGATATAAATATTGATATTTTCTGTGTAAAATTGGTTAAATTTGAGAAAAATTGACTAATCTTAAATTTAGGATTGTCGCCCCGTTCTGCAGCACTAAATCAGCAATACTTTTCAGCGAACGAACGGTGTTTTTCTCCCATAACAAATCACCATAAGTATCCGCATTTTAGAACCGAAGGAGCAGTAAAAGCTTTCCAAACTTTGACAGAACCAGCTAGACGTGACCCTGAAGAACTGAAGATGACAACTGACACGACTGAATCAATCCTTCGGCCTGAAGCATGGAGTGATGCAAGTTGCAGGAGGCTGGCATTCAGATGGATCTGCATGCCTGTATGGCCGTTGGAAGTATGGCACGGTGTGGCATTCATGGCCTGCATGCCTGCCCTGTTCGCTTGACCTACTTCGGCAGCACTTTTCAGTAAACAAATAGTATTTTTCTCTTATAATAAATTAGTATAAGTATCAGTATAAGCCAAATTTCAGCCTGATCAAACTCAATTTGAGAAAATATAGGGGTGAAAACCATATGCTATGTAAAAACATAGAAACTAATTTTAAAAAACGTATTTTGCACCGCTTATTTTGCCAACTTGCAGCTAGGTAATGGCTGGTTAGTTTTGACATTACTCGTGCCAATTGAGCATGTGTAGTAACGAACTGAGGTAATGACTGGTTAGTTCTGACATTACTCGTGACAGATAAAGCTGAAATCCGCATCACATAAACACTGAGGTAGGGTACATGCCACGGATGCACTATATACTCATCATACTACTTGCTGTACCATACATGCAAATAAATTGGGTACGACGGTGCAGGACAGCAACCACTGTTCTGCAGTATGCTATGTGTCAAGTTCTGTTATTAGCTATATATCTGCAAGTAAAATGGAGATACTTTATACCAAAGAGAACAAAATGGTAATGATTGAGTTTATCCTATGTATGTATATATATGTGCCCAAGTGGCAATGTATCATTTGGTGGTTGGTGCTCAATGATATGCCAGCTCAGCAGAGAGCCTGCTTCTATTTCTCTGCCATGTTTATGCTGCCTGGCTCCGGCCCAGATGTAAGCGTGTTTGCGCTGGCAACACTATTGATTAAACACTGCAGATTCATGCACTACACCAACCAAAAATCTCATCTCTTTCCCTGCAAAAACTTCTCTCAGTTGTAATTTCACATGATAGTAGTTCAGAAAAAAAAACAACTCTTTATGCCTGTTAATTGAGCCTGGAGTATTATACTACACATAAATCCAAGGCACAAGACGTTGAAATTGTGTCTTTTTGCCAGTATGATGCTTACTTAATCTTTTTATTTACTAGTATAAACAAGCACCAAGGCCAAGATGGCTAAGACTATGGTAGAACCGCATGCATGCATGTGGACAGGGATAGCAACCTGATGCTTTGTCTTGTTATATTAGCAGTACAAGGACTAACACCAAGGCTTAGAATAACCTGACGCGATACTAGAGGTCAAGCGGTAGCAAACATGGTCAAACAAACACTAATGATCGACGCGTATTATATAGGAGTCCTAGACAATAATGCACAGAATTGAGAGTCTCACTCATAGTGTTCCCCATCAGCTTGTTTAAACAATGAATATGTCACGAGCTGCAAAAAGACAGCCTAACACGCGAGTTCTTCTTTAATCTGTTTGCTCTGTGATCTAGTATATTATTATGGAGTAGTTTTCACAGTCGCATATGTGCAGTGGAGTACCATAGGGTTATTTTTCTTCATTCCGAGCACTGTAGCTAGGCCCCACAAGTGTGGTTCCCAAAGTTAACTAAGGGCAAGCAGTAAAGCTTCCTCGGCTTTTGAATTTATAAGAAGATTGATTTTGCAGTTGAAAATGGATCTCTAGAATAAACTTTTATGAAGAAATTAAGTGATTTTGTGCCAAAAATGAATTAAGATAAGCTGTTTTTGTTTTCAATTGGCATGCATAGAAACGAGGAGTGATTCTCTATAAAATATCTTTTGCCGTAGGTCCCTAAGCTTCTATTTCTACACTCGTGCTGGTGGAAATCGCCCATGGGGGTATCTATCGGGGCAGTGCCATTCATACCTAGGACTCATGTTATTGATTGCGTTGATTGGTCACCCTAGCGAGTCTTTTCCCAACCTGTTTATTGGGATTTTCACTCCAGCCAATCATTGATTAGTGTTTCTTTCAGTTTTTCTGATCCAAGATTGGTTTGTCGCTCGCTGTTATTGTCTTCGTGCGCCTCTACTATGACATTAGCCTCGATTATTCGTCACTGAGCACGCGGTATGGCATGGCACGCAATGTTCTAGGAGATGTCTACATATGTCGCCTCTACGCATCTTCGTCTACACACCGCCGGCACCTCATGGGCTCCAATGATAGTGACGCCACTACCACGACCTCCGCCATACATCACAATTTGCACCGCCCTAATGTGATCCATGCGTTAGACCATTATCTGTGCTCTAGCTACTGACCTCACCTCTTTGTTGCGAGCACCCAACCTAGCGTTGGGCAATGCAAGTCAGTGCAACACCTGAAAGCATCTAGGCCCCAGTGTTGGTTTCGGCAATTGATGACAACACATTATTACCATGACTAACGTGTGTTTTTGCAGAAACTTTGATAAGTTAGGTCATGGAGTTAATAACTGCTTTGGGCACTATGGTATTCATGTCCCTTGATGGAAATCGTTTCGGTTTTCAAAGGATCAACGACAAGATTAAGGACGGTTAGTTCTGGATGTCAAGGTGTTAAGTTACATCCGGAATAGTCGTTAGGATCTTTGTTTCTTCCTTTGACCGTACTATAAAGGGGGGCATGAGCGAGTAGCTTGACCTAGGTGAGTCTTCTGTTTAGGTGTGGTGCACACTTGTCAAACTTAGCACTAGGTAGCTCAGGAAAAGCTCAAAGTTTAGTTGGAAGCAACTTGGTTCAAGTTGCGTCGTGTTTCTAAGTTGTTTGAGCAGTTTACCCTTGACCGGACGCGGTTTCTGTCACGACCGGACGCGTCCGGTCAGTACTAACAGTCACTGCGTCGTTAACTGGTTGACCGGACGCGGTCCCTGCGAGGATCGGACGCGGTGATCAGTCTGACACGTGTTTTAGAGGGTAAAAGTCTAATCGGACACGACTGTGAAGTGATCGGACGCGTCCGGTCACGTTCCAGTAAGGTTCTTAACTGACCTGACGCGTCCGGTCATCTGTAATCGGACGCGGTCGAGCGTCAGGTCAAAGTCCAGTATGGTTCTTGCATGATCAGACGCGTCCGATCACCCCTGACCGGCGCGTCCGGTCACTCAGCGCCGACTTTCGGTTTTCGACCGTTACACTCGACCGGCGCTTCCGGTCACGACGACCAGCGCGTCCGGTCAGTACGTGTTTTGCTGATTTGGCAGGTAACGGTTGAATTTGTCTGAGGGGTGTATAAATACATCCCCTCCACCTGTTTATTGGGATTTTCACTCCAGCCAATCATTGATTAGTGTTTCTTTCAGTTTTTCTGATCCAAGATTAGTTTGTCGCTCGCTGTTATTGTCTTCGTGCGCCTCTACTATGACATTAGCCTCGATTATTCGTCACTGAGCACGCGGTATGGCATGGCACGCAACGTTCTAGGAGATGTCTACATATGTCGCCTCTATGCATCTTCGTCTACACACCGCCGGCACCTCATAGGCTCCAATGATAGTGACGCCACTACCACGACCTCCGCCATACGTCACAATTTGCACCGCCCTAATGTGATCCATGTGTTAGACCATTATCTGTGCTCTAGCTACTGACCTCACCTCTTTGTTGCGAGCACCCAACCTAGCGTTGGGCAATACAAGTCAGTGCAACACTAACTCCACCCTCGACATCATTATTATTGTTTCCGACCTCATATGCAATCAGTCATATCAACTTAGAGCGTGCAACCTACTTTGCCTCATTGCATGATCGGTCCGATCAACTATTTGCATGCACCTTCGTTTCGCAGGATTCCATGGAGTTCGTCCCCGAAGTACTGCAAGCCTCCTCTCTAAGCAATGGGGCTTCTACTGCATCGCCTTGTTGCGCTGCAACATTGCCATCCATGATCTTGCTCACTGTTGCATCTTCACCATCATCAACTATGTCCTCGACTACGTCTCTGCGCACCCAGCGTGTATGGACTTCATCAAGCTGTTATGTTCTTTGTCGTCCACTCTAGACATTGCCACTATAAATGCCCTAACTATTGGCTTTGTGCTAGATCATTTGGACCTACCCCCTCACTTTGTCTAGCACAACCTTGTCGTTAACATCACCATCTCTTTCCACCTACTTCGTCTACTCCAATAACCACATCGTTCTAGTCACTGCAACCGTTGTTGAGGCCCTCTTAGTTGGTCCCTCAACCATTGATACTGTAGCAGAACCTCCTAAATTATATGGCCTACATGCACCTGTCATTGTCCTTAAAACCTCTGATGGCTATGCATGTACACCAGATAACCTAAGAAAATCTGTTGGGTGCCCTCGTAGGACCCCGATTCAACTATGTTTGACAACTCATACCAGGATCAACAAAGGAGTAACTACAACATTACAACATTTGTTACAAAACTTTACATCAGAGTGCAGAAGAATAACAACAATGAATTTATAAATCATGATTAAGTTAACTTTTTACAAACTTAACTTGTATTACGGAAGTCGAGTAGAACTATAGAAGATAACTCAGACAGAGCACCTAAGTTATGGGAAACAACCAAATCATGTCGAGCTCACCGACATGACCTGATTAGCAGCACCAGTCAACACCTACAACGGGGTTTAACAAACCCTGAGTACTTGCTGGTACTCAACAAGACTTACCCGACTAAAGAAAAGATTCCAAGGGCATGCTGGTTTATGGGAATCAAGGTACGATTATTCAAGAAATCAAAATTATTTTGTAGAAAACTTACTAAAGTAAATCCTTGTTTTCAACATTTTATTATTTTGTTATCATTGATGGTTTATTAACCAATTCTAAGTGATCCTAATCTAGATCAAAATAATTTTTATCAAGATCCTTCCTTATTCTTTCCTCAAATTCTAGTTCTTAACTACGATGCAGGACAGGTGTAACACCCTAGGTGTTTGCCACCAGTTAAGCAGTGGGTTTGAGCTCAAACATGATAGATTAAGTGGAGATGACGATGGCAAGGTCAACCTATGGAGATGAGCCTAACCTAAACTTGGATGCTGCACCATTGCTTTACATAAAGGCCAATTTTCAAGATAGATGCTTGGGTGGTGTTATTGCAATATCTTCATGTGTCTCACCTTAGTACCTATCTATATTGGTCACTGGCAAAGTTTCATGACGTTTGGAATCAAAAAGTCACATGAAATGATAAGTTATATGCTTGTTGAAATGACTTTACTAAGTGCTGGAATTGCATTATTAAGTGGATGGATATATAGGTCATCAACCCAACCTTGCAACCTTGCCCAAAATACTCTATATGGACTCTACAACAAAAGTCGTGAAAGGTTCGTGTTGAGCAAATGCCCCGAAAATGCTCCAATGGATCAAAAAGGATGATTTAAGCTTCCTCGTGATCCTACTTTGGTCAAAGTATAACAGTAGTTTTTAGACCAGTTTTGAGGTTGAACCTTAAATGAGAGTTGTAGTTCACTTTATGTAGAAGAAACTTTGTTTTTGGACCAAGAGCTAGATCAGCTTGGAAGCAAGTCTAATCGGTGCACAGAGATTGAATTTGCTGCAGTTTTCAGCACTTAGAATATTTCTAAGTCTGGAAATTCATCGACATCGGCATTAGCGTCTCGCGTTCTCCAAAATTTGTTAAGCATCTCAAGTTGACCCAAAAGTGAAAGTTGGAGTTTACATCTTGATGAAGAGCATACAAAAAGCTGAGTTCAGTTTGATAAAGTTTTGACCATCGAATGCAAGTTTCCGTGACCGCCATCAAGGTATTGACACTACAGTTTTGGCAACTAGTTAACCGCTAATCCATTGCTCTAATGACCTTGGCTCCTTAATGAAAAACGTAGAGCTTCGTGTGGGCTCTAACTTTGGTTTTGGGCCCATGTCCAAAATCGGCCCGGATCTGGCCCAAATCGCATTCCACCTTTGCCACTCTACCGCGCACCACGTGTTCGATCAAATGCCCGCGTGGCGGCCATGCACCGAGAGCGCCCCCACCATTGCTGACCTTCTGTACCGCGTGTCCCAGTGCGCCCTGCTACTCCATAAGTGAACGCCCGAGCTCTCCACTCCCTCTTGCTCACTCCGCATCACCCTTCTCGCCCTCAGCTTCCTCTCTCGCGCTGCCGGCCACGCTGCTCGCCATGACCACCGATGCACCGCCGCCCGCCATGCTCGACTCATGAGCCGAGCTTGCTGCCGCTGCTGCAGTTGGTGCTGCTCCCCCTCCTTCGCCGCTGCCGCACCTAGCCACGCTGTGCACGTGCCTCGCCGCTGCAGGGCTCCCGCACCAGCCGCTGTCCGTCGGAGCTTCGCAGGCGCTCGCTGTTCGCCGGAGCTGTAGCCAGTCTGCCACTGTTGCCCATGGCTAGGGAGCCACAGCCAGCCGCAGGCCAAGCCGCGCCCCACCGGAGTTGCACGGGCATGCTCTGGTGCTCCGCTACCGCCTCTCCTCGCTCAAGGACCGCCGTCTGCTGTTGCCGGCGCGGCCGCAGCCTCCGCCCGCCGTGCTCTTGTGGCCAGCCGGCCTTGGGCCACCTCAAGCCAAGCTGGAGGCACCAACAGGTGCGCATAGTCCGCCTGGAGCTCCACCACATCCGCAAGCCACCGGAGCGCCGCCCCCTGCCGCCGGCACCGGCCGAGCCGGCGTGCTCTGCTCTGGAAGAAGAAGATGGACCACGGGCTTAAATAAGGAGAAAGGGAAGGGTTTTTCTGTGAACCACAGACTCATCTAAATAGTGCAAGTAGGACTTGTTCGCTCGGTTTAATTAAAGTTTCTTCCAGGGGTCCCGTTGTAAAGTGTTTATCCTTTTCGGTTTAATAATTTCCTTTTGCAGAAAAATGACTAAAACTTTGGAAAATCATAGTAAATTGTAGAAAAATCATAAAATAGCAAATGAGGACTTTTTGGAATCCTTGTGAAATTGTCTATGCATTAGATCTATAATGTGGCATGTTTTAGTTTAAATAGTTTCTGTAAAAATAGATCTATGCAGCTAGGTTCTTGATACTTGTCATGTCTTGTGTTTTTTATAACTGCAGTTTTGTTTCTCAAATAAATGTGAAATTTTTGTATAAGGCTACTAAGGTGATTGTTTTTGTCTAGTAAAAAATTCATGAGTTTAGGATTTATAGTTTAAGAGTTATAAAAATAACAAATGCCGTGTATTGCTTTGCTTCTACTCTGAATAGTTCTGCATGTTTGAATTAATTGGCTCAGTTAAGTTATGAATCATGACTTGGTGAAAATACATAAGTTGTGGTAATTTTCTTAACCTTTCCAAAAAGTTAAATATCATGATTTTTGGCTAAGTAGATCTTGAGTTATACTTGCTTAATTCTCTGTGGCTGTTTCTGCCCAAAACCAGAGAGGGTTTCCTTGTTCTTACTGTGGGTCCTTCTTAATAGAATAATTAGCTTTAGGTGTTTACAACAAAGTTGTTTATAAATTTCTAAGCTTTCTAAAAAGTCTAGAACCACATTTATTGGACATGTATAACTTCATTTATAGCTGTTTAAAGTGGCATGTCAGTTTCTGTCTATGTTTTGGACAGAGATGCAATTATTGCATTAGTTGACCCTTCTAACTGTAAAATCGTCTAAATATGAGAATACCAAAGTTGTAGATAATTCATTTATCTATCTTATGTTAAAATTTGGTGGCATTTGGCCTTGTGGTTTGTGAGTTATGCCTGTTTAAAGTTGAGTTTCAGAAATGGCTGCTTTCTGCCAATTGTGGACCAGTTTCTGTAAATGGGTAGAATTTACTTAGTTAACTTGAGAACCATGCTAAGAGGATTAAAGATGAATTATAGAAAATTTCATAAGCTTTCTAGAATGTCTTGTTGCATGGCTATTGGAATTGTATAACTCCAGTTATGATCCAAACATGTAGCTATTGTTTGCAGTCTAGAAATAAATAGATGATAGTTGTGGTTGTTTACTCCATTGTTGCTAAGTGTGGCTTATACCCTTGTTGATGGTCAAGATAAGATACTTGTGATCTTGTTAAACTTGTGTTATGCTTGATGTGCTTGCCCTCTTTAATTGGTTGTGCGATGTTAGTTAAATAGTTTTTGGTGTCTATATCTGAATCGTGTGTTTACTTGAATGATTATGTGATGCATCTTATGTTACCATTCATCATATTCATACGCATGCATCTTGCATCTCATTTAGGTTCGCTAGATGCACCACGTGAAGGATGAGATGTTGAAGCCAAACCTGAAGACGGTGTTTGGTGGACCTATCCCGAAGATGGAAGGACTAAGCAAGTGCCGAGTTGGGAGATGCTCGCCAAGCGAGTGTCATCTGTCAATCACTAACCTAGTCTTCGATCTTAGGCAAGCCCCGGAGCATTCTAAGCCTGCTACTTTATAAAAGCAATTGAGTATATATATATGTTATATATGTATTGTTGCATTAAGTTATAGGAGTTGATTGAAAACACTTGCTACATATATATCCTTTGCTTGTCCCGTAAATATGCCTGGAATCCTATTTTGGTTCAGGATCGAAAATATTGCTTAGCCCTGCTTAGACCGGTAGCGATCGGTGATTTCCGGTCACTTGCAATTATAGGTGGTTACGGGAATATTTTAGCTATGGAATGGATGATATCCTGGAAATAACCAAGTGTTGATGGATAATTAGAGACCGGGCGGAATAAGTATTGGGCAACCAGACAGGGTTCTGGGGTGCTTGTAGTTTCCGTCTGTGTCGATTAAGGACCGACCGTTGTTGGGCCTCGGGTCATGTTGAACGCATGCCTCACATTTAGCTGGCCGAATAAGGTACCTTTCGACCGCGAAGCTGGGAGATTATTCGGGCCGAGTGGATTGCCCGCAACGCACTGTACCGGAACAGTAGTGGCAGGATACGGGGGCACGATGATAAGGCCAAAGAGCGGTCGGGCGGCCCTCGGGTACATGTGGTTCCTGGCAAGCTCGTGACTTTACCTGAATGGTTGACTCGGTGACCAACACCTCACTTTAGCGGGTGAGTGAGGTTTGTGTGAGGAATAAATTACCAGCTGGTTAATAATCGATTCAAATCGCCATCGCTCCTGGATAGTGAGCACTTGACTCGAGTTACGACATCGTAGTAATGATGATGGAACACAGATGGTTATGTGGATAATGTTGGAAATGCTAAACCTGAGATGGTAACCTTTGATGTTAATGGTTAATCAAGTGATTGCTTTAGCATAGGTGCTTACCTAGATTAACAGGTTATAATAAAGATGATGCAAAAGTGCTCAAAATGGTTTATTCATGATAACTTATGCTTTTCGCAAATGAGTCAAGCTAGCCCACTGAAAGAAAGCCTTGCATACTCCTTGGTGTCATTATTTCTGGTTTATGACGGGTAAGTCTAGCTGAGTACCTTCTCGTACTCAGGGTTTATTCCCACTTGTTGCAGGTTGTGATGTATCATGGCTACTGCAAGAATTGGTTGGCTCCTGCTGTAATGGCGGAGTGTGATCATGGGCATGATCCTTCTGAGCTATCTTGTCTCTCATGCTTTTATTGGAAATTGACCTTGGTACTAGCATGTATTTGAATTAAGGTGATATTAGTTTCAAACTACTTTGCTTCCGCTACTTTTGAACTTGAGTTGTAATAACTCCACTGAACTCCGATATATGTTGAATTACTTATGAAATGGATGTAATATATGACCTGTTATGTTGGACCACTACGATCTTGGCTTGTATGTTGGTTGATTTGAAATCCCTCGTGATTTTATTGGACTACCGGAGTTATAGGTGCTTAAGTACGGAAATTTAATTGCTCCGGCGATTGTTTTTGTACTTTTGTTCTTATAATTTGGGTGGTTCCGTGATAGCTGGTATCGGAGCGAGGTTCAACACTAAACATGTCATATGTGTATTGAAAATAAAGGTTTTGTTTGCAAAAATCAGTTTTTGACAACTTATAGCTACTACATATATAGGTTTGTTCAAATCTGAATTTTAAATCTAAGTATGCCAGTGGTCATTTCCTTTATGCCCAATTAAGGACCCTTAGGTGGCTTAATTAAGTACTAACTTGGGGAGGGTTTTTAATTTTGCATCTACGCCCAAGCCAAGGTATGTATGAGTGATAACTTGACCGCACTGTTACCCTGTGGTCGAATGGTAGAGGTAACCTTCATATATGAAATATCCATATATGTTGCTAGAGTTACATTCTTGCAACGTCGCACCTACGCCAAGGTAAGCTTGAGCTAGGAGAGCATGACCGTTCAACCGTCGGTCTAGGGGAGAGTTAGCTATGGTTACTGTCCTAATTACATGTTTAACCATGTATTTATGAAAGTACTTAATTGTGGGTACATTTGTTGGGTAGCTATGATACCGAAGTATATGCATCAGGGGATGTATGTATGGAGAGTATTTAGTTTACTGCTTTCATTGTGTGCTATATTGGGAATTATTGGGCTGCAATGAAATTTTCTGCAGGTACGCTAACCATGAATGCGTAAGTTGAATGTAGCTGACGACTAGCTCTATATCGAGAGAATGCGTGTTATGCCACCGACATAGAACGTGATTGCCACCTTAGACTGGCAATCTTGTGAGGACGAATAGGACGAAGCATGCATCATCATGATTGTTGCTTGTGCATATAACTATGCTCCTCCCACCTTTGTCCTAATAAATAAGTAACTTGTGATCGATGTGCTGCACTATCCTCCTTGTATGGGGTTAGTCAAGAATGCCTTGTTCCATGTTACTTGAATAGGAAGTGCTTGAAATAGTGTGTGCTTAGCCTTGATAGAAATAATTAGGGTTATATGTTTAAACTTATAAATGTCCTCTAGTTTAGTCTAGTGGTGGATGTGTTGCTCATGCCAGCTCTTGCAAATGCTTACTCAAGTAATCGTGATTCCTATGAATAAACTAAATTATTGAGTAGTCTAAAGTAAGAATGTTTGGAGATTACTAGAATAATGTGGTTGTGTGCTCTCTTATTAACACAACAAGGTTAAACATTGTTTTGCATGTAATGAACTTTGGCTGCTAGAATAGTTTATGTTGTAGTAATATTTTCATGATCATAATAATGTAATCTATGAATTAGTCCTTAGTGTGAATAAGAAAGTTATAGATAACTTAGTAAGCTTTCCAATAAGTCTAGTACCACCTTAGTTTGATGCTTACAACTTATGTTTTGTTTAAAACACGTGTCTGCTGCGTTGCTGTCTATGCTCTGTGTATGTACTAAGTTGGTTACTTTAGCATGCTTTTGTTTTGGCTAAACTTGTAGTTAGTTCTTGTTGGATAAATGCTTGTTAGGTCTGAGCCTTCTACTTAGTATCGAGTGCTTAAGCTAACCTGACTCGTTGTCTCAAGTGTCCGCTTAAAATAGTGATGTTGTGTAGATGCTTGTTATCTAGGTAGTGTCATAGTTGACCTCTCTTTTGTCCTCGGTGAGCATACGAGTGTCGAATAGCTTTATCCTAGAACAACGCTCACGTTGCGTAATCGCATGGTTGTCGTCTCTAGTTAGGTTCTCTCTTAGGAGCCTGAGCCTATAGACGAGGTTGCTAGCCCTTGAATGTTTGTGTATCTATGCCTTGCTTGAACCATAGGCCCTAGCGTAATCCCCTTATATGTTTGCTTAGGCCTTGGACGTCTGCTACCTTTTGGAGAATGCCCTTGTTCGATTGACCAACCAAGTTAAGTCCTAACGGAAGTCAATCTTAGCCACAGTTGTTGCTTGCCAAGTTTTGGAGACCATACCCAATTCCATGTTAGACCTCCCGATTGTCTCTCCTACAGATGATCCGAGCAATGCTAATCTCTCGTTGTCTGATCTAGAAATCTTTGCTTGCGAAATCAGGTGGTTATCTTATCAACGCAATCTCTGATCGGTGTATCATTTTGTTTGGAAGTTTGCTAAGTCCATCTCAACTTCTGACGTCTCTCAACGTTATTAATCTTGATCTCATGTTGTTGTCTAACGTAGCCAGAACCTTTCGTCTGGTAATCACCTTGGTGGACGCAAGGCATCCGTGGAAATAACCAAGAACCCTTGCTCAGTTGTCTTCGGCAATTAAGCTATGTTCCCTTGCGCTGTGTTTTAATCTTTGGATCACCTCCTTGTTGACTCTAAACCTTGTAACTTCCTTTGCTTGCTATCCCTCCCTTGTTTGACGTTTGTTCTTACCACCCAATCAGTGCCACTTGAAATTCCACTTTGTTTGTGCGTTTAATAATGGTGTTCTGATTAGCATTCTATGGTGCCGCGACGAAACCGAGAGCCTCCTGTGGGCGCGCACACAAGGTTGTGCTGCTCGGCACATGCTGGTATCAGGGTTGCTAGTCATGGTCCATTATGAAATGACAGCCGATGTGTTATTTCTCGTGACCGTTTTCCTTGGTTATCTCCCTATATCTTATCTGAAGATTCATATCTCAGACCTTATGTAGTAGAGCTTCCTTCTGAAGTTGCTAAGAGGATAACCTTTGAAGAACAGTCACCGACATAAACATTAACAGACTACAAGAGGTGGTAGACAAGTGACTCTTCCCAAGTGTCCTTGTACGACGTCGGTCATCGATTGAACAATGTATGTCATCCCCGTTGGATAAAAAGGGCAAATAACACTTAATATTGGATAAGTTATCCGTGGGATAAGAATTTATCATCACATTGTGTATTTGACCTAGTTATCAAAGTCTTGATCCGTATGTGTATGATGTCCATACAGTCAAAATCAACCATCTCTGGTGTTTATCTGCGAACTTCGATGGCAACCATCCATTTGTGCTTTGACTGCAATCAGTGTTGTGGTCAAGAGTGAAGATTTAGAACTTAAGTGTTGTGAGACAACTGATTAGTTACCAGTAAGAAGGTTAATCTCCAGCCAAGTAACGGTTCTTGATAGCTGTGATGGTTATGTCTCAGCGAACAATAGTAAGCGAAGAGGCCAGGAAGCCGGTCAATAATGCAGGTGTCGCATATTCTCCAAATGTGCTATCAAGTCAATTCTATCTTGGACGATCATGTATATAATGCAAGATGTTGTATTAGCCAAGTGAAGAACTAGAGAAAGCATGTCCCTAGTTTTGATCTGCATCATTGTGCCCCTAAGTACCGCAAACAGTTTTGGTTCAAGGTTCTATTGGATGAAGTGCCAGAAAATATTCAAAAATGGTTCTTTATCTACGTAGGGATTCCCTCCATGTGGAATAATGCTTTGTGCTCTATGAAAACAGCCCACAAGTCAAATGCTTGTGCATCGTCAAGATTGGTGTCTAGATCAACGGCAGAAATTGTTCCCTGAGAAACATGTCAGGAAGACTATAGCCTCCATCCTCAGCTAGAGAAAGGCTGCTGCTGCTATGATAAAGATGAGAGAGTGCAAAACACACACCTCAACATGTGAAGCAAAAGAAAAGGAAGAACACAAAATCTATCTAGAATTTTGTGGCACTACACCGGTTATCTTCAAGTCAACGGTTAGCGACTCAAACAAAGTTGGATTGACCCAGACTTGGTAACCTCATTCCTTGCTTAGGACTCTTCAATGTCTTAAGTGGGTATGAGTATTGGTTGTGTAAAACATAAGATTTGAGAGATGTCTTGTCAGTTTGGTTTGCTGCCATTTCATAACAGAGCTATTTTGGTGGATGGGTTGTTGGATAGTCAAACGGTGTCCGTTTGAGCTCAATTTTGGCGAGTAGTTAGAAGACCCATGGATCTATATGCCCACCAAAAATTTGTGCATATTGGAACCGTAGTTTGGGTGATATGAACAGAAAACAAAAGGGTATAGAATCGATAAATTCTCTATTGACTGCGATCATCCTTTGCATTGGAAGGTTATGTTAGTAATGCATGCCAAGAACTTGCAATTGATACGTATCTTGCTGTTAGACAACCTTAGTACCCTTGGGAAGACTAATTGCACCCTACATGCCTTGTTTGTTTCCCTCTTAGATTGGCAATGCGTGAGCAATCAAGGTGTTCTACAAGTCAAATTGTGCCATTGCGAGTTGAAAGCATTTGGGAAGGTGTCAAACCATAGATTTTCGGATTATGGTTTTGAGGTATCGATTGACATTAAAATGGAAGCCTCAATGTCAACTATAGATCAAGAAGGCTAGTTTTGCCATGGTGCAAGTCAACCCAACTTATTACGCAACTGCACCACGAAGGAAAATTATGCTCAACCTGCTTAGTAGTGAACTAGTTCCCTAGTTTGGTGGATACTTGCAACTTTTATTGTCTTTCAGACCTAGCTATCATCCTTTTGTGGTAATGGTTCTCTAGTGCTGATGTGTCTCTGGTACTTTATATGTGTTTTTACCCAAGAGATTGTATATGATTCAACCCAGATAAATGTTGCCTTTATTTAAGAGAATCTTCTTAGGTAACATTTGACAGAAATCTAGAACTGACAGAGTCAGCTATCACTTTCACTGTTCCCTCAATAGACTCAGATAATACAGTGTTGGCATCAGAGAAAGAGAACTGCACACGTGAAGCAATATGTAGTTTTCCATCAGTTGGCATCTAGGTGAGTGAGTCATCTGTGACCGGTATAGACATTGTCTATTGGTTAGACGGTTTCTGATAGCCTCAAAGAATGATTATCTTGTATATGGATCCAACCCTTATCGAAAGTTGTACATGCTATGCCATTAGAAAAGTAAATGCTATGAGTAATTAGTCCATGCTCGTTGTACTCTCTGTGCACCGTGAACAAAGTACCGTATTGTCTTGGATTCCTCCTAAAGTAACAATGCTTCATGAAAGTTAGTGAAGAAAATTCTTTAGACAAAAGTTTCTACGTAGAGCAAGTATCAGAAAGTTGTCTTCCTAATTAGCCTCTTTGATGCTTGAAGCTAAGTAGCCTAATGCGCTTGCAGATGTTGAAATTGGATAACATGCTTCTCTTCCCTTGAAAAGTCCTTCGCACGAATCTCGGGACATGATTCTTTTAAGGGGGGAGGGCTGTAACACCCCAGGTGTTTGCCACCAGTTAATCAGTGGGTTTGAGCCCAAACATAATAGATTAAGTGGAGATGACGATGGCAAGGTCAACCTATGGAGATGAGCCTAACCTAAACTTGGATGCTGCACCATTGCTTTACATAAAGGCCAATTTTCAAGATAGATGCTTGGGTGGTGTTATTGCAATATCTTCATATGTCTCACCTTAGTACCTATCTATATTGGTCACTGGCAAAGTTTCATGATGTTTGGAATCAAAAAGTCACATGAAATGATAAGTTATATGCTTGTTGGAATGACTTTACTAAGTGCTAGAATTGCATTATTAAGTGGATGGAAATATAGGTCATCAACCCAACCTTGCAACCTTGCCCAAAATACTCTAGATGGACTCTACAACAAAAGTCGTGAAAGGTTCATGTTGAGCAAATGCCCCGAAAATGCTCTAATGGATCAAAAAGGATGATTTAAGCTTCCTCGTGATCCTACTTTGGTCAAAGTATAACAGTAGTTTTTAGACCAGTTTTGAGGTTGAACCTTAAATGAGAGTTGTAGTTCACTTTATGTAGAAGAAACTTTGTTTTTGGACCAAGAGCTAGATCAGCATGGAAGCAAGTCTAATCGGTGCACAAAGATTGAATTTGCTGCAGTTTTCAGCACTTAGAATATTTCTAAGTCTGGAAATTCATCGACATCGGCATTGGCGTCTCGCGTTCTCTGAAATTTGTTAAGCATCTCAAGTTGACCCAAAAGTGAAAGTTGGAGTTTACATCTTGATGAAGAGCATACAAAAAGTTGAGTTCAGTTTGACGAAGTTTTGACCATCGAATGCAAGTTTCCGTGACTGCCATCAAGGTATTGACACTACAGTTTTGGCAACTAGTTAACCGCTAATCCATTGCTCTGATGACCTTGGCTCCTTAATGAAAAACGTAGAGCTTCGTGTGGGCTCCAACTTTGGTTTTGGGCCCATGTCCAAAATCGGCCCGGATCTGGCCCAAATCGCGTTCCACCTTTGCCACTCTGCCGCGCACCACGTGTTCGATCAAATGCCCGCGTGGCGGCCATGCACCGAGAGCGCCCCACCATTGCTGACCTTTTGTACCGCGTGTCCTAGTGCGCCCTGCTACTCCATAAGTGAACGCCCGAGCTCTCCACTCCCTCTTGCTCACTCCGCATCACCCTTCTCGCCCTCAGCTTCCTCTCTCGCGCTGCCGGCCACGCTGCTCGCCATGACCACCGATGCATCGCCGCCCGCCATGCTCGACTCATGAGCCGAGCTTGCTGCCGCTGCTGCGGTTGGTGCTGCTCCCCCTCCTCCGCCGCTGCCGCACCTAGCCACACTGTGCACGTGCCTCGCCGCTGCAGGGCTCCCGCACCAGCCGCTGTCCGCCGGAGCTTCGCAGGCGCTCGCTGTTCGCCGGAGCTATAGCCAGTCTGCCACTGTTGCCCATGGCTAGGGAGCCACAGCCAGCCGCAGGCCAAGCCGCGCCCCACCGGAGTTGCACGGGCATGCTCTGGTGCTCCGCTGCCGCCTCTCCTCGCTCAAGGACCGCCGTCTGCTGTTGCCGGCGCGGCCGCAGCCTCGGCCCGCCGTGCTCTTGTGGCCAGCCGGCCTCGGGCCACCTCAAGCCAAGCTGGAGGCACCAACAGGTGCGCATAGTCCGCCTGGAGCTCCGCCACATCCGCAAGCCACCGGAGCGCCGCCCCCTGCCGCCGGCACCGGCCGAGCCGGCGTGCTCTGCTCTGGAAGAAGAAGATGGACCACAGGATTAAATAAGGAGAAAGGGAAGGGTTTTTCTGCGAACCACAGACTCATCTAAATAGTGCAAGTAGGACTTGTTCGCTCGGTTTAATTAAAGTTTCTTCCAGGGGTCCCGTTGTAAAGTGTTTATCCTTTTCGGTTTAATAATTTCCTTTTGCAGAAAAATGACTAAAACTTTGGAAAATCATAGTAAATTGTAGAAAAATCGTAAAATAGCAAATGAGGACTTTTTGGAATCCTTGTGAAATTGTCTATGCATTAGATCTATAATGTGGCATGTTTTATTTAAAATATTTGCTGTAAAAATAGATCTATGCAGCTAGGTTCTTGATACTTATCATGTCTTGTGTTTTTTATAACTGCAGTTTTGTTTCTCAAATAAATGTGAAATTTTTGTATAAGGCTACTAAGGTGATTGTTGTTGTCTAGTAAAAATTTCATGAGTTTAGGATTTATAGTTTAAGAGTTATAAAAATAACAAATGCCCTGTATTGCTTTGCTTCTACACTGAACAGTTCTGCATGTTTGAATTAATTGGCTCAGTTACGTTATGAATCATGACTTGGTGAAAATACATAAGTTGTGGTAATTTTCTTAACCTTTCCAAAAAGTTAAATATCATGATTTTTGGCTAAGTAGATCTTGAGTTATACTTGCTTAATTCTCTGTGGCTGTTTCTGCCCAAAACCAGAGAGGGTTTCCTTGTTCTTACTGTGGGTCCTTCTTAATAGAATAATTAGCTTTAGGTGTTTACAAAAAAGTTGTTTATAATTTTCTAAACTTTCTAAAAAGTCTAGAACCACATTTATTGGACATGTATAACTTCATTTATAGCTGTTTAAAGTGGCATGTCAGTTTCTGTCTATGTTTTGGACAGAGATGCAATTATTGCATTAGTTGACCCTTCTAACTGTAAAATCGTCTTAATATGAGAATACCAAAGTTGTAGATAATTCATTTATCTATCTTCTGTTAAAATTTGGTGGCATTTGACCTTGTGGTTTGTGAGTTATGCCTGTTTAAAGTTGAGTTTCAGAAATGGCTGCTTTCTGCCAATTGTGGACCAGTTTCTGTAAATGGGTATAATTTACTTAGTTAACTTGAGAACCATGCTAAGAGGATTAAAGATGAATTGTAGAAAATTTCATAAGATTTCTAGAATGTCTTGTTGCATGGCTATTGAAATTGTATAACTCCAGTTATGATCCAAACATGTAGCTATTGTTTGCAGTCTAGAAATAAATAGATGATAGTTGTGGTTGTTTACTCCATTGTTGCTAAGTGTGGCTTATACCCTTGTTGATGGTCAAGATAAGATACTTGTGATCTTGTTAAACTTGTGTTATGCTTGATGTGCTTGCCTCTTTAATTGGTTGTGCGATGTTAGTTAAATAGTTTTTGGTGTCTATGTCTGAATCGTGTGTTTACTTGAATGATTATGTGATGCATCTTATGTTACTATTCATCATATTCATACGCATGCATCTTGCATCTCATTTAGGTTCGCTAGATGCACCACGTGAAGGATGAGATGTTGAAGCCAAACCTGAAGACGGTGTTTGGTGGACCAATCCCGAAGATGGAAGGACTAAGCAAGTGCCGAGTTGGGAGATGCTCGCCAAGCGAGTGTCATCTGTCAATCACTAACCTAGTCTTCGATCTCAGGCAAGCCCTGCAGCATTCTAAGCCTCCTACTTTATAAAAGCAATTGACTATATATATGTTATATATGTATTGTTGCATTAAGTTATAGGAGTTGATTGAAAACACTTGCTGCATATATATCCTTTTCTTGTCCTGTAAATATGCCTAGAATCCTATTTTGGTTCAGGATCGAAAATATTGCTTAGCCCTGCTTAGACCGGTAGCGATCGGTGATTTCCGGTCACCTGCAATTATAGGTGGTTACTGGAATATTTTAGCTATGGAATGTATGATATCCTGGAAATAACCAAGTGTTGATGGATAATTAGAGACCGGGCGGAATAAGTATTGGGCAACCAGACAGGGTTCTGGGGTGCTTGTAGTTTCCGTCTGTGTCAATTAAGGACCGACCGTTGTTGGGCCTCGGGTCATGTTGAACGCATGCCTCACATTTAGCTGGCCGAATAAGGTACCTTTCGACCGTGAAGCTAGGAGATTATTCGGGCTGAGTGGATTGCCCGCAATGCACTGTACCGGAGCAGTAGTGGCAGGATACGGGGACGCGATGATAAGGCCAAAGAGCAGTCGGGCGGCCCCCAGGTACATGTGGTTCCTGGCAAGCTTGCGACTTTACCTGAATGGTTGACTCGGTGACCAACACCTCACTTTAGCGGGTGAGTGAGGTTTGTGTGAGGAATAAATTACCAGCTGGTTAATAATCGATTCGAATCGCCATCGCTCCTGGATAGTGAGCACTTGACTTGAGTTACGGCATCGTAGTAATGATGATGGAACACAGATGGTTATGTGGATAATGTTGGAAATGCTAAACCTGAGATGGTAACCTTTGATGTTAATGGTTAATCAAGTGATTTTTTTAGCATAGGTGCTTACCTAGATTAACAGGTTATAATAAAGATGATGCAAAAGTGCTCAAAACAGTTTATTCATGATAACTTATGCTTTTCGCAAATGAGTCAAGCTAGCCCACTGAAAGAAAGCCTTGCATACTCCTTGGTGTCATTATTTCTGGTTTATGACGGGTAAGTCTAGCTAAGTACCTTCTCGTACTCAGGGTTTATTCCTACTTGTTGCAGGTTGTGATGTATCATGGCTACTGCAAGAATTAGTTGGCTCCTGCTGTAATGGCGGAGTGTGATCATGGGCATGATCCTTCTGAGCTATCTTGTCTCTCATGCTTTTGTTGGAAATTGACCTTGGTACTAGCATGTATTTGAATTAAGGTGATATTAGTTTCAAACTACTTTGCTTCCGCTACTTTTGAACTTGAGTTGTAATAACTCCACTGAACTCCGATATATGTTGAATTACTTATGAAATGGATGTAACATATGACCTGTTATGTTGGACCACTACGATCTTGGCTTGTATGTTGGTTGATTTGAAATCCCTCGTGATTTTATTGGACTACCGGAGTTATAGGAGCTTAAGTATGGAAATTTAATTGCTCCGGCGATTGTTTTTGTACTTTTGTTCTTATAATTTGGGTGATTCCGTGACAACAGGTGATCGAGTCTTCATAACCGAGGAGCAACGATGATTCGAACCGATTATACCCAACTGGGGATCTCTAACCTCACGACATATGTAGAACCCAATCTTGCATACGCCAATCCTCATTTAGATCTCCCAGGATCAGAACGTGTCCATCGCCACCCGAGAGCACAGTACTCCTCGAACCCGGCCCAATTCTAGCCCCGAGGGTACACGCTACTCCCGTCATCTTTCTACTCCTAGTGCGAGGTTAGACGTTCTCATAATGGAATCACTAATATCTTGGTCTTACCCAAGGCATGAGGCTAGTTGCAAAGTCTCGAAACACAAATAGGACTGCAACGGACGATCCTTAACTGACAAGGCGAAAACACTACATTGAGACTCCTTTCCCAATGCAAGTTAGCAGTGGTCAAACCACACACCTGATCTTCAAGTTCATTCTTATATTCCATTATTCCTCAAATATGCCATCATGGCCATATAAACATTTCATTTAAAAGCCTAACTCATTAAGCATAGCGAAGCATACTACGCATTTTTCAATAAAATAGGTACCAAGAGTGATATCGCAATAATCAAGGATGATAATGCAGCAATTGGGTTATCATTCAACTCCTAATTACTTAATGCAGTAAACAATAATATCAATGATAAAGATTTGTAAAACTCAAGGAAGGGTTTAAATGCACCGGGCTTGCCTTCGTTATAGAGAAGTTAGTTTTCGTAGAAGTCAAGTTTGACACCAATACCGCGGGTGGATCACCTTCTCCGAAGCTTGATCGACACGATCCAAAACACTCGTATAAACTACACATATATAAATGATGCGGGACTTAATATGATGGAATGCATACCATGATGCATGATGATGAGCAAGACAGCATACAAGAGACATTTAGAAAGGATAAACATTAGTTTTCTATTTGAGTACAACTTTCATTTGCGGTACAGTTGCAATCCTACAGAATTAGTAAACAACATTATTTTCATTAAGATGTTGTTAAGAAAACTAATTAACTTAACTTTTTATCCAAGAGGTTGCATCTAATAACAAGTAATTCTACCACAAGACCACTAAGTATTAACATAAGTAAGTTATTAATTACTAATGACCTAAGTTAATGACACTAACTATCATTAACAAAACTTAATTAACAAGTTAATCATGAACTCATGTATTAAGTACAATGCCAAGGAACAATACCATGGTTATGTTCCAAGGTCCACAATCAATCCAAAAGTCACACAAATGCTAAGTTATTAAGGCTAAACATATAATTTATTACTTAATTAATTAAGCATAAATTAAGAATCTAATTTCTATTTATCAAAATAGTACCAAAAATTTTGGGAAGCTAGAGCTAACCATGAAAATCATACTCACAAAATTTCATGATTTTAGGATTAATATATTAGCTTATAAAATTCATTGAAGTTGCATTTCTTAATTAATTGAGCTAATTTTACAACATAGCAAAAGTACTAAAAATTACCATTTCATATTTTTCCATGAAAGAGAACATCATGAACAAGCTACACAAAAATTTTCATCATTTTTGGAGCTCTAAATAATTCACAAAAAAATAAACAAAAACTATTACTATTTAGCATTTGTAGAAAAAGAAAAACAAAAATCGTCACCACAGGCCGGCTACTCCTTCCTTTTTGGCCCAGTCGGCCCATGCAGCTCACCCGCGCCCCCACCTCCTCCCCTTTCCTCGCGGCCCATTCTCTTCCCCTCACTGCTGTAACACCCGAGGTGTTTGCCACCAGTTAAGCAGTGGGTTTGAGCTCAAACATGGTAGATTAAATGGTGATGAAGATGTCAAGGTCAAACCTATGGAAACGAGCCCCAACCTAAACTTGGATGTTGCACCCTTGCTTTATATATAGGCCATTTTCAAGGTATATGCTTGGGTGGAGTTATTGCAATATCTTCATGTGTCTCACCTTAGTACCTATCTATATTGATCCCTGGAAAAGTTTCATGACGTTTGGAATCAAAAAGTCACATGAAATGATAAGTTATATGCTTGTTGGAATGACTTTACTAAGTGCTGGAATTGCATTATTAAGTGGATGGAAATATAGGTCATCAACCAAACCTTGCAACCTTGCCCAAATGACTCTAGATGGACTCTACAACAAAAGTCGTAAAAGGTTCGTGTTGAGCAAATGCCCCAAAAATGCTCCAATTGATCAAAAAGGATAATCTAAGCTTTATCGTGATCCTACTTTGGTCAAAGTATAATAGCAGTTTCTATATTAGTTTTGAGGTTGAACCTTAAATGAGAGTTGTAGTTCACTTTATGTAGAAGAAACTTTGTTTAATGGTCAAGAGCTAGTTTGGTCTCTAACCTAGTCAAATAGAGGCTCAAAGATTGGATTAGCTGCTGTTTTTCAGCCTTGGAAAATATTCTAAGTCATGGAATTGTGGACTGACATTGACAGGTGGGCATAATACGTTCTCAAAATTTTGTTAAACAACTGAAGTTGGACTCTTTATAAAAGTTGGAGTGTTTAGAGTGGAGAAGAGCTCAGAGAAGTTTGAATGGATTTGGAGCTCATTTGGACCTTCAAAATTAATTCCCAAAACTGCTAGTTTCATCATACTCATAGACTTGGACCGGCAAGGACAAGACGGTTGGCACATCGCGTTCTTATGTTTTTGCTAAGCAACTCCAGTGGAGCCAAATACAAAAGTTGGAGTAGATAATGTGGAGAAGAGTATGCAAAAGGATGACACCAGTTTGACTTAGTTTTGACCATCAAGTTTGAGTTTCCGTGATCGCTGCTAGGGCGTTGACATTGCTGTTTTCGAAGCTGTTTAACCGCTAATCCGTTGCTCTAATGACCTTGACTCCTTAATGAAAAACGTAGAGCTTCATGTGGGCTTCAAACTTCGTTTTTGGTCCGACGTCTAATTTTGCCCAGAGCAAGCCCGAATCGGTGCCCCACCTTGCTCTCCTCAGCGCCCACCACGTGCTCGATGATTTGCCGTCGTGGCGACCATGCACTAGAGCTCAACTCACCATGGCTGCCGCGCGTCCCGCTCCCTCTGCTGGCCACTACCGCGTGCCCCGTGCCCCTGCCATCAAAATGTGGACGCTCGAGCACCCCTGCCTCGCCCTCCCTCACTTACCGCGCCTCCTGGCTCTCCTCCTCGCTCTCAAGCTGCTCCAGCACGGTGCTGCCATGGCCGCCGGCGCTCCGCTCCATGGCAGCGCCGCCCGGCTCATCCCCGCCCCGAGCCGACCTCGCCAACATCTCCGCCTTGCCTCCATTCATCCCTCGTGCGTGCTTGCCCAAGTCAGCCCCGTCGGGAATCACCGCTGCAGCCATGGCCGCCATGGCCGAGCTCGGCCCCGTCGTGTCCCCGCTGCTCAGCCCTTCCTCCGTCCAAGCCGACCGCTCCATCACCTTCCCCTCATCGTGCCGCCCCTCACGAGCCTCTTCCCCGACTCCGACCGCCGCCGGAGCGCCGCTGCCACCGTGCCGCCGCCGGTGAGCCGCTGCTCCGTGTGGCCCCACCTCCTCGGGCCACCTCGAGGTGAGCCGCGGCCACCCATGAGTTCGCACGGGCCTTCCGGTGCTCCCCCACCACTCCATCACCGCCGACATGCCTCCTCCGGCCGCCATTGATCGTTTCCCCGGCGTCCTCTGTTTTCAAATCGTGACCAGGGACCTCACGGGAGAATTTGACTAACTCCAGGGGCCTAACTACACTGTCATAGACTCAGATGAATAGTGCCGAGAGGACTGTTTTGTGATGATTTTGCAGTAACTTTGAAATTACATAGTAAATCATAGAAAATTTGTAAAATAGCAAATGAGGACTTTTTGGAATCCTTGTGAAATTCTCTATGCATTAGATCTATAATATAGTATGTTTTAGTTTAAAGGTTTCTCTGTAAAAATGGAATTGCGCAGCTAGGTTTTTAATGCTAGTTGTATTTGTCATTTTCATAACTGTAGATCTAGGGCTCCAAATAAAGTGAAATTTTTGTGGCATGCTACTCATATGATGTTTAATGTGTGGTAATTATTTCATGAATTTTGGTTGCCATATGAGTGATTTATTAGTGTATCTTGCTCTCACATGAATTCTTGCAATAACAATTTGTCTTTTTCATAGAGGTTGATATATATGTCCAAATGGCTTGAAATTTGTACAGTAGACTATTGGGTGTATATAAGAGCTACTTTAATTTTTATAGATTTTATTATGGACTTTTGGTATATGTTTATTATTTCACCTTGCTATCTAAATAAATTAAGAAATGCATTAAAAGAATTTATTTAGTGATGAGAACTATGCTTTTTGGTGATAATTTAACATGCACTTTATGATGGTTACATTGGTTGTGGCCAAATGTATGTTGGAATATAAGTTAATATTTATTCTTGCAATTGATGCTTTCCTGGACAGTTTCTAGGACTTTGGTAATTGCACCATGAAAATGATGTTTGCTGAGAAACGTGCTTATAACAAAGTTGTAGATAACTCATTAATCTAGCTTGCGTTAAATTTTGGTGGTATTTGGCCTTATAGTTTGTGAGTAATGACTGTTTCAAGTTGGGTTCCAGAAATAGTTGTTCTCTGGAATCTCTGGACCAGATTCTGTAATTATGCATGTTTGACTTGGTTAACTTGAGAATCATGCTAAGATGATTAAAGATGAATTATAGACAATTTCATAAGCTTTCCAGAATGTCTTGTTGCGTGGCTATTGGATTTGTATAACTCCAGTTATGATCTAAACATGTAGATGTTATTTGCAGTCCAGAAATTGTCAGGTGCTAGTCATGGTTGTTTACTCCATATGTTGCTAAGTGTGGCTTATACCCTTGATGACGGTCAAGTTAAGATACTTGTGATCTTGTTAAACTTGTGTTATGCTTAATGTGCTTGCCCTCTTTAATTGATTATGTGATGCATCTTGTGTTACCATTCATCATATTCATACGCATGCATCTTGCATCTCATCTAGGTACGCTAGATGCACCACGTGAAGGATGAGATGCTGAAGCCAAACTTGAAGATGGTGTTTGGTTGACCTATCCCGAAGATGAAAGGATTAAGCAAGTGTCTGGATGGGAGATGCTCGCCAAGCGAGTGTCATCTGTCAATCACTAACCTAGTGTTCGATCCCAGGCAAGCCCCGGAGCATTCTAAGCCTTCTATTTTATAAAAGCAATTGAGTATATATATGTTATATATGTATTGTTGCATTAAGTTATAGGAGTTGTTTGGAAACACTTGCTGCATATATACCCTTTCCTTGTTCCATAAATATGTCTGAAATCCTATTTTGGTTCAGGATCGAAAATATTGCTTAGCCCTGCTTAGACCGGTAGCGATCGGTGATTTCCGGTCACCTGTAATTATAGGTGGTTACTGGAATATTTTAGCTAAGGAATGGATGATATCCTGGAAATAACCAAGTGTTGATGGATAACTGGAGACCGGGCGGAATAAGTATTAGGCAACCAGACAGGGTTCTGGGGTGCTTGTAGTTTTCGCCTGTGTCGATTAAGGACCATCCGTTGTTGTCCCTCGGGTCATGTTGAACGCATGCCTCACATTTAGCTGGCCGAATAAGGTACCTTTCGACCGCGAAGCTGAGAGATTATTCGGGCCGAGTGGATTGCCCGCAACGCACTGTACCGGAGCAGTAGTGGCAGGAAACGGGGGCGCGTGATAAGGCCAAAGAGCAGTCGGACGGCCCCCGGGTACAAGTGGTTCCTGGCAAGCTCGCGACTTTACCTGAATGGTTGACTCGGTGACCAACACCTCACTTTAGCGGGTGAGTGAGGTTTGTGTGAGGAATAAATCTCCAGCTGGATAGGAATTCGATTTGAATCGCTGTCGCTCCCGGTTAGTGAGCACTTGACTCGAGCTACTGCATCGTAGTAATGATTATGGAACATGGATGGTTATGTGGATGATGTTGGAAATGCTAAAATCTGAAATAGTAACCTTTGATGTTAATGGTTAATCAAGTGATTGCTTTAGCATAGGTGCTTACCTAGATTGAATAGGTTATAATAAAGATGATACAAAAATACTTAAATTAGTTTATTCAGGATAACTTATGCTTTTCGCAAATGAGTCAAGCTAGCCCACTGAAAGAAAGCCTTGCATACTCCTTGGTGTCATTATTTCTGGTTTATGACGGGTAAGTCTAGCTGAGTACCTTCTTGTACTCAGGGTTTATTCCCACTTGTTGCAGGTTGTGATATAACATAGCTACTGCAAGAATTGGAAGACTCCGGCTGTAGTGGCAGAGTGTGATCATGGGCATGATTCGTCTGAGCTATCTTGTCTCTCTTGCTTTTATAGGAATTTGACCTTGGTACTGGCATGTATTTGAATTAAGGTGATATTAGTTTCAAACTACTTTGCTTCCGCTACTTTTGAACTTGAGTTGTAATAACTCTACTAAACTTCGATATATGTTGAATTACTTATAAAATGGATGTAACATACGACCTGTTATGTTGGACCACTATGATCTTGACTTGTATGTTGGTTGGTTTGAAATCCCTCGGGGTTTTATTGGACTACCGGAGTTATAGGAGCTTAAGTACGGGAATTTAATTGCTCCGGCGATTGTTTTTGTACTTTTGTTCTTATAATTTGGGCGGTTCCGTGACAACTGCCCCGGCCCAAGATGACCCAAACCGTGACAACAGGCGGCCTGAGGCCAACCGGCCCAACACGGCACACATCGTGCTTGACCACGGTGGCCGTCCGGCCAACCGGCGTCCCCTCGCCGGCGATGAGCTCCCTCCAGTGGTGTGGTTTGCTCCAACACGCTCAGGGTGACACCGCACAATGATCAAGGGTGCCAGACGAATGACCAAAGCTGCACGACAAGTTCACCGTCGGCCATGGCGGAGCAGCGGTAGGGTAGCGGCGGCGCACTATGCACGACGATCGGTAGAGGTGGATTAGAGAGGGGAGGCAGTATCAGCAGCCCACCGCAGACTAAATAGACCACACAGTGGAGATGGAGGCGTAGCAGTGCGGCCTGACCACGGTGAGGCCTAGCTGCGGCGGTCTTGGCGGTCCACCGGGGCGGGAGCGACCGTTGCGGGTGGCACGGGCTGGTAGAGGTGGTGCGATGAGGTTCACCACGTGCGCATGGACTTGTCTAGGCAGTGGACGTGACCAATTGGAGCAGGGTGCTGCGAGGCCGACGAATTGCGGCAGCGAAAGGCGATGGCGATGCTCGACGGCGAGCGGCGAGAAGAAGAAAAAGATAAACAGCGACCGGCTCTAGGCTTTATAAGCAAGGGCGAAACGTCGAGGCGTTCCAGCAGGTGCTCGGTGTTGCCACAACGACGCGGGAGGTGGCACAGACGCGCCTGGAAGCGGCAGGAAGGCCGGTGGCGGTGGCAAGCAGGTAGAGAAGCAGCTCGGTGGCGCCCTGCTGTTGAACTATTTTTCAAATAATTGCGAAAATGCCACTGCACTTAAATGCAAAATTACTTTCAAATTTTATATAAAAGTTGAAAATCTGTAAAAACAAAAGTTTCTCAACTTTTCAAATTCTACAACTTTGCTTTTGTGACCAAACTCAGATTTTGAATAATTTTTGAAATTTGGTTTTGAATTTAAAAGGGGGCAAAAATAGAGTTTCTGTAAATTCAAAATTACTTCAAATTTTTAATACAACTTGAAAATCTGTAAAAAAGAGAAATTGTATAACTTTTGAAGATCTACAGCTTTCATAATTGGGCCATCACCCAATTATGCCTAGTTTTTGAAATTGAGTTGAAATTCAAATTTAAGATTTGAATCTTTTCAATTTTATTCAAAATTTTACATTGAAACTTTGAAAACCTAAAACACCAAAGTTGTACATCTAGGTAAGACCTACAACTTTTCTTTTTAAACCATTTCCAAATTCTGCCTCCATTTTGAAATTTGAATAGGGAAATGAAAAGGGTCAAATTTGAAATTCACTTCTTTTCAAAATTACTCCAAATTTTACACTGAAACTTTGAAAACTCAAAACATCAAACTTGTAGCCCTTGAAAAGATCTACAAACTTGGTTTTAGACTTTTTCCAAAATTTTGCTTAGATTTTGAATTACACAAAAATGGGTAAAACGAGATTTTCCGGAATTCAGGGTTTTGAATTTAATTGATTATTCTTTTTAACTAAAACATGATTAATTATTTATCCCTAAAAACATTATTTCATGATAAGCAACATGGAATTATTAACATATTAATCATACTACTAAAAATAACATATCAAATTACTACTGAAACATGTGAAACATGTATATGAAACATGAAACATTCTAAATTTATACTTGAAACATCTCCTTGCAACATAACATGGTATTTGAAACATATGCAACGTATACACCTTACATGGGAAACATTGCTTATACAACACATGTAACATATGCAACATGACTAAAGTAACATGTGCAACATGAATGCATTTATGGCATGTCATTTGATGTTTATGCTTGATGCTTCATTATCACGTTTTAATTGTTTCCTAACATCTGGGATGTTACAGATACATGGTTGGGGATCCCTCCCTAGTATGTTTGGTATTGGCAACACAGGTGTGTGCCTTCGTCTGTGACGTGTTCTCGAGCCTGACAAACCCATGACACGCTTTATCCATGGTGACTCGACCTTCTCCCTCGACTGCCTTGATGCATCACCGCGTTTCATCTACGACGCCTTCTCCAATGCGCCACCGTCTTCATGGTGCCTCCTCGTGCGCTCATGACTTCATTTGCAGTTACCTTGACTTCGGCAACCCCATGACTCTATTGATCATGGCTATACTACACACGACATCCTTGACCATGGCAACTCAACCTTGCACTCGGCTACCTTGATATGGACCCAAAGGGCTACCACCTTGTTCGAGCAACCTCGTTGGCTTCTACTCCAGCCACAACATCCGTGATGGACCGATTGATCTTCATGACTGTGGGATGTGAGCTTATCGTCTTACAACTTTCAACTTCTTCTCCAGTCTCATCATCTGTGCCTCTTCCACTGTGACTATATATGGTGGAATACTAAAGTACTACAAATGTATGATTTCTTTTGGTAGAATAGATAGAGTTTAGATTTGTTTTCATATGAGCCTAACTTGTTTTGTACTACATGATAATCCCTTGTACTCCTATACAATCCATTCAAGAGGCTCAGCAATATATCGACTATTCCATCAAGTTTAGTTTCCTATACTCCAAAACTGATGCATGCAACCAGCTAGCCACCTATCTTGTCCACATAATTAGGGTAAGGCAATAGATAGTTCTTGATGTTTTGGGGAGAGTTAAGGGAATATATTTATTTTTTGGGAAAAAATTGGCTATGAATCCATGTGTATTTTAAGATGGAGAGAGTATATCTTTTTTTTAAAAAAAAAATAGAAAACAAACATGTGATATTTTAATCTCAAGATCATGCACAAGACGGTCCTCAGTCTTTTGTCACTTTGCAGACTTGTTATTTAGGTTGACAAGGTAGTTTTTGGGGTGTCATGTGTGGGTGTCAATATTTGCGTTTCAAGACCATGCCGCCTTTTAGTTTGCATGAAGAAAATTGCCCCTTATGTGAAAATACCAAGAACCTTTTTCTTTGCGAAAGAAAACACCAACAGCTTAGAGAACATGTAGGAGCCGTTGCCAAGACGCTGATGAGCCAAGATTGTAACTTTTGCTATATAGAAGATTAGCAAGCGGTGTAATGATAACATTGACGTACTTATCCTTGACTCTTGAGAAGGCGTACGTGTAGGTAGGAGGCTGTTTTCACCTTTGCTAAAAAGGCAAAAGCAGACTAGCTACAGTGCTACTACACAGCTCCCTTATCTACTCCCCTTTCTCTTTTGTCTGCTTTTTGCCCTCTAGACGTAAGGCATAAAACACCATGTAATCACTCCTCTCGCCATTATAATATAAATAAATTATTATAATTTATCTTAATTTTTATTTTAAATCAATCTTTTCTAATTTTGGCTAGATTTTTCAAAAGATATAATAAATGCATTGTTAAAACATATTCTACGAAGAATCCAACAAAACCTATCGAACTGTAGATGTTGATGTATTTTTACTATAAATTCAGATAAATTTGAAAAAAATGACACTAGTTGGAATACTTTGCACAATAGATCGAGACAGTATAGATACGATTTACGAGCAGGAATGAGATAGTCAGATAGTGATGAATTTGTGTTGGTCTCCTTCCTCCAACCAAACAAGAATATAAAGAGCATTGCTCGCACTTGCACGCGTTGCTTGCCGGCCGTTGTGGCTCGTGTTCACGATCGAAACACAGTAGCAGCGTAAATAAATTGAATATGTACGCCGACGCCGACACCGACGCCGACGACGTCGATGTATCATATGTATCCGGTGATGGGTCGAATGTCCATCACGAGGCGTGCACGAGTGGGAGCGGCGTTTACTCCTCGCCTCCTCATCCTGGAACAGAAGCCGCGCATGCATGCAACAGATATTTATGCAAGGCAACGGATCCTCATCTCAGCAGCGGGAACGGGATCCGAGGACCATTTCGTATTTCGTCTCTTGTTTCCAAAACAATTAAGCTCTTATATAGTGTAAAAGACATTTTAAAAGTATCGTGCAATATTTCTCGTTCATATTAGGGTCTAATTGGTTGCATATGCAACTCTTTTTCCAGGTTCCATAGTGCAATTTGGACCTTATTTGATTACTAGCAGAACCTCATATATCTTAGGGTTAATCGGATCTGCGGCATTATAATTGTCATGATTTTGAAGCGCGCCATTACTATTCGTCTAATTGCGCTAGTGCCAGTATAATTCCTCGGTTGTTTGAAACAAGCCACTATGTACGCCTGACGCCGTCTTGGACCCACTGTCATGTGTACAGGAGGGAGCCGTATTTCCATATGGCCTGTTTTGCCGACCCGTGAGATGATAAGGACGCCGATGCCCGCCTTGTCTGTCCATTCTCCGTCCTCGTTCCCCACTCCTTTCCCTAATCCCTAACCCTAGAACTGAGCGGCGGCAATCTTCTTCACCGGCAGCGGCTAGGTGCTTGGCGGTGGTGCACTGGATCTCGGCCCCGGTCTAGTAGGGTTGCAACGACCATGAAGAGCGGCGACATGCCGCTTGTGTCGTCGGCGGCGACGCCGGAAGACGCTGACCCTGGATCTAGGTATGTTCTCGCGATGTGGAACGCTAACTTGTGGTTGACTGCGGTGTGGGCTAACTCGGGATGATTATGCGCTATAAGTAGGTTTCAAAGTAGTCTTTTTCGCTATTGATTGTTCTAATTAGCTTTGACTATTATCGTTCTCATTTCTCTTGTGCTAGGATTTCTATGTTTTCATTAGAGATCAAAGACAATGATGGGAACAAAAATCTTACTGTAAGGGAAAGGTTGTTAAATGGGCTGTGGAGGTAGGCACGATTATATTTGATTTGCTGCTTTCTAGCCTATCCAGTGAGGTCAGTTGGAGCTCTAACCAGAAGGCCACAGTTTGGTTCTTTGACAAGACTGTGGGTGAGGATGTAAAGATTGTGAATGAAGTAAAGTTCCAAAACTTGTTTGAAATGTATAAGTCAGAGATGCATTGCCAAGTTATCTTAGTTGTGGTGGAAAAAAACTGTGTGGGAATAGCATTAGTTTGATGATTTAGAACCCTTGTGTGTTATTCCACCTGTCTTAGATCCACACCTACCACATCCCACTTGTCCAGCCTGATCCACCAATGCAACCTGAACCACAACAAAGTAATCATCCAGAACCACAGGCTGATCCATCAATGCAGCCTGATCCATCAATGCAGCCCACTACTACAGAGCCTAAACAATCCAAAGGTGTTGCTAATGAAGTTCCTAACATCTTTGATAATGAAGAAGAGTATGTTGGTGTCAATGATGAGCATATGTACATTTCAATTGCACCTGCACAACCATCTATCAATGCTACTGCTGATTCATCTGTACCTACTAATGATGGCAATGAATATGCTACCGCTGAAGGAGCTATACCTCCTGAGGCAGAGGTTACTGATACAGATCCTGATGAGATAAGGGTCCTCCATGATCCAAAGAACCCAATAATAGAGAAGGGTGCCTTATTTCCTGACATAACAATCTTCAGGAAAGTAGTGAGACACTATACAGTGAAGACAGGTTTTGAGTTTGCTCGTGGCATCAAGACTGACCCTACCAGGTTTATTGCAAGCTGTAAACACCCTGGTTGTCCTTGGCATATTCATGCTTCAAGGATTTATGATCAAAAAACTATTCAGGTACATACTACTTAGTCATTCAGTTTGCTCCTGTACCCTTGTATTGATGATTGCCTGTTTTAGATTAAGGTTCTACCAGCACAGTACAATTGTCCAACCACAAAGTTTGTTGAAGGTAAAATGGCTTCTCAAAGCTGGGTGACAGACAGACTGACAGATTGGTTAAAGAAGAATCCAAGCAAGGGGCCCAAGGCTTGCAAGGAGAAGGTTGAGGGAGATTATGGAATAAAGCTCAAGTACAGCAAGGCATATTCAGGCGTGCAGCTGGCACTGCAGCAAATTCATGGTAAATATGAAGAGTCATTCAAAATGCTATTTTATTGGAAAGCTCAGATAGAGATAACTTGTCCTAGTAGCATTGTAGAGATAGATGTGTAGAAAGTAGGCAAGAAAAGAAGGTTCAAGAGAATATTTATAGCTCTCAAGCCATGTGTAGATGGGTTCTTAGCTGGTTGTAGGCCATTCATTGGTGTTGATGCCTCTAGTCTAACTGGTAAATACACAGGACAGTTGGCATCTGCTACAGGAGTTGATGGACATAACTGGTTGTATTACATTGCATATGCTATTTTTTACTGTGAAAATGAGGACAACTGGAAGTGGTTTATGCAGCAGCTGAGAAGGGCTATTGGGAGCCCTCAATGACTAGTGATTTGTACTGATGCATGTAAGGGCTTGCAGAAGGCAGTTGGTGTTGTGTTTCCTGAGGTTGAGTACAGGGAGTGCATGAGACATCTATATTCCAACTTCATGAAGCATTACACAGGAGATGTTTTCACAACTCATCTCTATCCAGCTGCTAGGAGCTACACTGAAGGGCTATTCAGGTGGCACATGCAGAAGATACATGAGTTTGCTTCTGATGCAATTCAGTACTAGCAGGATCACCACAATTGGATCTGGTATAGGTGTGGGTTCTCAGAGGATAGTAAATGTGACTACCTGACAAATAATGTATCAGAGAGCTTCAGCAGTCAGGTGAAGGACATAAAAGGGCTGCTCATACATGAGTTAGTTGATGGGCTCAGGGAGATGGTGATGGAGAAGAGGTTTCTTAGGAGAAATGTTGGTAGGGAAATGAGTGAAGGCATTTTGCCAAGTGTTATCAAGGAGCTGAACCTAATTAGCAAGCACTTGAAGATAGTCAAAGTTGCAGTAAGTGATGATGATTTTACTAAGGTAACCCTGATTGATGAATGGAACAACACCAAAAGGCACATTGTGGACCTTGTCAACCATAAATGCAGCTGTATGGTATGGCAAATCACAGGAAAACCTTGTAGGCATTTACTGGCTTGGATCTTGTCCAATAGAGGCTTGCAAATTAAGGATTTTATGCATGAATACTACTCTGCTGACAAGTTCAGAGCAGCATATGCAGACAGAGTTCCACCCACGCCTGGTAGGGCTGACTAGTCTTAGGTCAAACTAGGATACAAACTATACCCACCTCGGCATAGGAGAGCAGCAGGCAGACCTAGAGTGGTCAGGATCAGAGGGAGTATGGAACAAAGGGCAAACAGAAAGAAAGTGAAATGCAAAAGGTGCAAAGGCTTTGGGCACTTTGAAAAGACATGCAAATTTGCTGAACCAACAGAAGATGATGATGGTATTGATGAGGCATCTACAGAGGCATCACTTAAAAGATACATCTCTTAGTCCTGATTTGCTTGTGGATATACATAGGCAAGGAATGTTTAACTGGTAGGCATCTATTACAGGGTGAGAGAAGAAGATGAAGGGCCGAGCAAGACACCTAAAAAGAAGAAGCAGAAGACAAGTGCAAACAAGTAGGAGCCAAAGAAGAAGAAGAAGAAGACTCTTGTAAACAAGAAGCTAAAGAAGGCTGCAAGTGCTCCTAAAGCAAGAGTGGTGAGAAGCCTCAAGAGTTGGCTTAGCGTGGAGTAGATGATGTGTTTTCTGTGCTTTTGCTAGTCTAAGACACCTGATGTGTGCTTTTACTGCTCAAAGTAGGATTGACTGCTCATAGATAAGTTGGGGAACTATACACCTGGAATGGTGTCCTCTGTATGGATGTTAAGTAGGATGTTTCAGATCTATGCATCTGTAGTGGTCGAATGTTGCCATGTTTACTTCTGGATTGTTGCATCTATAATGGTCGAATGTTGCCATGATTACTTCTGGAATGTTGCATCCATATAAAAATGTTCAGTTCAGATAAATGCATGTTCTAGGAACTAATATTTTTGACATATTGCCATGTTTCTGTTAGTCAACTACTGCGCCTGTATTTAGATGGGTAGGACTGCATGTTTTGCTTTCTGTTCTGCATGCACGAGCACTGAATTTGTGGTCGCTGTGCACATAGGAGGTACAAGGTCATCATCTGCTGCAGCCTGTAGTGGTTCTCAGTTGGTCTAAATTTTATTCACAGGCTCACACATACCATCAGAGCTCACAAACTTCAGATGCTTTGAAGCCCTTAGCAAAGTTAAAAGATTTCAAACTATCTGGGTACTAAAATTGATGGATTCGAGGCAGATTCACAAAGAAACTAAACAAAAGCATGACAAACACAAGTGCTTCAATTCAGATAATAGCCAACTACATTCAAGGTTAACTGGAGTACATTCAGTTCAACACACTGCCAACTAAACTGACAACCAACCTACACCTAACTAATGTGACAAGTAAACACTGCTGGAGACTTTCCCTTAGCAATCTCTTCTTTGATTTCTTCCTTGGCTTCCATGAGCTTCAGCATCATTTCACCAAGCTGGCCCTTCATCTCAGACACCTGGAGCTTTAACTGACACATCTAGAGTTTTAGGTCGCCATTGACCTCTTCTGCAATGGTTTATGCAACTGATTTCTCTTCTTTTGCACGGCCCGGATTCAGCAGCTCAGGGTGATTGCAGCGCAAGTATTCCAGATAGGGTTCCTCATACCAGTAGTATGGACAACTGCTGTTATTCTGCTTGAACAAACAATCTTTCTCAATCCGATAAGAAAAACAGATAACCCACAGATGAAGCTAAAGCCAATCAACCAACATACCGGGAAATGGTTAGGGCACCTGTAGTACACTTCATTGTTCTTGCTCCTGCATTTAATCACCTTCAGGTGGCACTTGGGAAAGTCGATCCTAGGGAGGTCACCATCTGGGCCGAGCTGGAGGATGCGGCGCTCGTCATCTCTAGACGGCGATGGCAAGAGGAGAAGAGGCGCCGCCTACCGTAGAGGATTGCCGCTGCCGTTCTAGGGTTAGGGATTGGGGAAGACAGTGGCGAACAGGGACGACAATTGCAAATAGAAAAAGGCAGGCGTCGGCGTCCTTATCATCTCGCGGGAGGGCAAAACAGACCATACTAAAATAAGGCTCCCTCCTGTACGCCTGATAGTGGGTCCAAGACGGTGTTGGGCGTACATAGTGGCGTGTTTCAAACAACCGAGGAATTATAATGGCACTGGCGTAGTTAGGCAAATAGTAACGGTGTGCTTCAAAATCGTGACAATTATAATGGCGCAGATCCAATTAACCCTATATCTTACCGTTCGGCCGACTCAGTCATATCCAGGTATGCAGGTGCCCCCAGCAGGTGCTCTGTAGCCCAGTAGCCCACTTGTTGCATGCGCTCTGTAGGCCTATCCTTCCCCCTATCGATAGGGTCACCGCTCGACGTCATCCGTGGCACAGATGAGGACTGCCCTCATGTTGTCGCTGCCATACCCTCCACGCTGAACTAAGGCTTGACTCAAATAGTGTTGCCGCCTCTTTCCCTCACCGCCCCACCCACTCGCCTAGCACGCTCGTCGCCACGGGTCCTCCTTCGTTGTCAGCCACTTCCTCCACTCCGCCGTGCCGCTACTTGGCCTCTGGGCCGACCAGAATCCCAAGCTCAGCAACCTCATTGCCGCTATCTCGGGCTTCCTCCTTGTCGTCGCCACCTGCACCATCCCTCATGTGCTCTCATGGTACTTTCGCTAGGCCCGTCTTTGAGCTCCTCATCGATACCCATGGCCGTGTCGTGCTCCTCTTCCTCCATGACCATCTCTTCTCTGGCCTCTTTCCCCCTTCTAGCCCCACGCCAACACCACTTTCCTCGAGACCCACACCGCCTAGGAGGATCTGCTCTCTTCATCCCAAAGCACTCCGCCCTCATCTCCTTTGGTGATTGGCGATGCCTACTAGGTTATGCTACCGCCTGACGACTTCATCAATGCCCCGTTATTCATGTGCTTGGAGGCCATGCTGCGCCTACACAGGAAGGCTGCCGGAAAAAGAGGGGTTGCGAGGGAGAGTAGGAGGTGAGAATGGACAATGAATGGTTGAGATTTGCTAGGAGTGGGAGTGAGAATGTGATTGCAGGACTCCATCAAGTTTGTGCAAGAAGTCGTACTTGAAGACCGAGCTAAGCTGAAGGGGATCCCCTCTGATTGCTCCCGGATCATGGTGTGGCAGTATAGCATGCCCAGCTCACAATAGAGGGCAGTCAAGAGGATGTACAAGAGCCGTCGCAGCCAGCCTCGCAGGAAGGGGAAGAACTGCGGGGAGGCTTCACGGTCCAGCTTAGGTTGGGTTGGGGCCTTGGGGGCAGTAACGTTAACAGGCCCCAAAGAGGCTCTCAAAGACCATTTATTTGGGCCCGCATACATGTGCAAATGGGTCGCACCCTAATTTCCTTGTGGTCACAACTGCACGGCGAGTGCGATCCTGAGGCAGGGGATAACGACGACGCCGGCGGCGGCGGCGTACCTGCTTGATACGCCTCTCAGCGTCTCAGACTGGACAACCGTATCTATCCATCTGGTTGTCACAGCACTGGATCTCGTCATTCATGTGTCCAGATTTTGCAATCCGAGGTTTTTACTTTTTACCCCAAATGGTCGCCTGGGTTTGCCCATGTTTTGCTTTACCAGCTCCTCACGGAGGCACAGACCGTTGGGAACCCCATGTTACCCTTTTCGGATGAGAGCTCTGACTTTGGGCCTTGTTTACATGTCAAAACCGAGAGGTAAAATTTGCATAGTATATGTCACATCATACTATAGTAATTTTGTTTTTATGTAGTAATAATTGTCTAAATCTTGATTAATTAGGCTCTAAATGTTCGTCTCGCAAAGTATAATAAAACTGTGCAATTAGTTTTTTATTTCATCTGCATTTAGCCATATATGTGCCGACATTTTGATGTGATAGAGAATCTTTTTTTTTGCACAGTAAAATTTGGGGCCCTTCGTTTCTTGCACTTGTGTCACTCACAGGGCATGATTGCAATCAGGCTCACCTGTCAGTGACATACTCCCTCTCTCCTAGGCCCCTAATTCTCCCTAAATTCCACTATAAAAAAGAAGATTCCTCGTCACATCAAAATATCGACAAATGCATGTAGTACTAAATGTTGATGAAATTTAAAACTAATTGCACAGTTTTGTTGTACTTTGCGAGACGAACATTTTAAGCCTAGTTAGTCAAAATTTAGATAATTTTTACCAAATACAAACGAAATGCTACAGAAATTCTGATACGGTGTTTTTCTTCCCTATTCACCGAACTAAACGAGGCCCTAGAACAGAGGACGTTTGGGACCTGGACACGCAGACCAAGGCCAAGGGGAAAAGACCCTGATACCCTTATCTTGTACTTTGTGGCCACCGCATGACACTCTCCTGCTCCTCCCTCGTCCCCGATCCAAACCCAGCCTGTCACCTCACCAGGACCTCCATGCTCGCCGTTGACCCCGAGATGCCGCCCGGGCGAGCAAGCCACACATAGGAGAGTGCACCGCCTCTTCGGCGTGCGGGCCACGCCCGCCCTTGCGCGACCTCCACTGGCTGTCGGAGGAGAAGGGGAGGGCACTCGTCGGTGTAGGAGAAGAGGGAGGGCGGCAGATCTTGGTGAAGGAGAAGAGGAGGCCCTCGCGCGACCTCCACGGGCAGTCGGAGAAGGGGATGCCGCTCCGCCGGGGGGAAGGCCGCCAAGGCTGGCTGCACCCGTGCCGGGGCAGTCCACCCGCGTCAGGGAGCCACACCCGCCGGGGCAGGGCACCGCCGCTCAAGCAGGCCACGTGCGGGAGGACACGCCGTGGAGGCACCGTCGACGGGGCAGGCCGCGGCGGGCGCCGGGAAGCCGCGCCAGGCAGGCTGCCGCTACCAGGGAAGCAGGCCCGCCGGGGCAAGGACGCTGGGAAGCCGCGTCGGGCAGGCCGCCGCTGCCGGGGAAGCACGCCCGCCGGGAAGCCGCATCGGGCAGGCAGCCGCCGGAGCAAGACCATGCAGGTTGCGCCGCCAGCTCCACCCAGATCCACACCCACACCGCCGGCGCCGTCCGCTCTCGCACGGGGAGAACCCACGAGGCCGCGAGCACCACGCCCGTGACCGAGGGAAAGGATAAAGCCTCCTCCCAGACTCTCACCGTGTGTGTCTTTTCCATTTTTTTTTATTTCACATAGTGGCCGACAGGGAGAGATGGGAAGGAGATCCTCTCCAGGCGTGGAGAACGACTCCTCTCTGCAGTCACCGCATCCGTGCCGTTCGTTAACAATCCGACGATGAAGCTTGAGAACCCACCTAGGAGGCTATACGGGTGGGTTACGGCGGCCCATCTAATCCCACGACACCGAACATACATGTGCGAGTCGGTCCTTTCCCTGCGCTGCCGCCCGCCGTCTTCGTCGTCGCTGCAGGTCATCGCCGTCGTCGTTACGAGTGCTGCGACCTGCTCGTTTGGTGCTGCATGTTCGAGCGTCCCTCTTTTGGTGCTGCCACTCCTCTTTCCTCTCTGTCTCTCCTACAAGGCCGAGCTCATCGTTGTGGTCGGAGACTCACGCTACGGCGGTCCTACTCTGCGGCGGCCACTTACTTGCTCTGTCAAGCGCGGTCGCTACGGCGGTCCTACTCCGCTGCGGCGGCCGCGGCCTTGCTCCGTCAAGTGCCGACGACGGCGCGGCCTTGCTCCGTCAAGCTTTAGAGTACGAATACAGAGTAAAAACTGCTGCACTGGGTATTCTAAAACGATACTTTATCCTTTCTCTCACTCTATATTTAGAGTGGTACTGTGTTTACTCTATACTCTATAGTGGCGGGCCCTACTAGCTAAACAAAGGAAAAAATGCTATAACCCACAAACCAAAAATCCAAATTTAATTTCGATTTCACCATTAAATTCGTCTCAATAAATCATTCAAAACTAGGTCATACATGAATATATTTAGATAAAGTGACAAGTGATCCCACAATGGATAGATGATGATATAGATGATGGATGAGTGTGAGAGAATTGAGTATAGAGAAGAGAATCATGCTGACTAGGACGTATAGAGAATGAATATAGAGGTCCATGAGTGTAGGTAGTCTAACTGCAGGCAGCCCAAAGTACCTGTTTTCCTTCCCTTTCAACAACCACAAACCTCCTCAAAGCAAATAAACACTGTCCCAAGAGAAAATATCAGACAATAGTTTCTAACTTTCTATAGATAATAACAACAAGACCTGAGAGCAAATTCAGAGTCTTTATTCTTTTCTTTTCTTTTCTTTTCTTTTCTTTTTGCACATGATATTTTGTTCTTCAGATGGTAATTGCTGCCTTGCTGGAATTCATGCCACAACACAGTAAACTTCTTCATTCCTCATGCCACTGCCATTTTCTCCACCAAGTTCATTCCTTCCTACACATATGGTATTATTGCAACCCACAAGAGGGGCATTCGCTAGGCGGCACCGCCACCGCCTCGGAAACACAAGAGGACCAAGCTAAAGAATCACAAATGAATCTGAATAAATACTATCACATATTTTCCCGCTTGGGGGCGAACTTCTCCCACGGGCAGTTCATCATTCATGGCCCCCAAACTTGAAAACCAAAACTGAGAGAAAGAGAAAAAGGGAACCCAAAAGGAGAATGTGAAAAAAAAGAACCCTTAGTAATCAACCTTCTTCCTTTCCTTTTTGTTATCGCCCACCACATTTACATCGACTCAGGTCCAATCCCCGCAGTTCTTCTCCTTCCTGCGAGGCTGCGACGGCTCTTATACATCCTCTTGACTGCCCTCTATTGTGAGCTGGGCATGCTATACTGCCACACCATGATCTGGGAGCAATCAGAGGGGATCCCCTTCAGCTTAGCTCGGTCTTCAAGTACCACTTCTTGCACAAACTTGATGGAGTCCTGCAATCATATCAGTAACAACCTGTCATGTTAGTTGGGAGTAGAAATTCAGGTGACCTGATGGAACAGTAACATTGGCAGGCAGGTGTAGGAATGCTAGGTAACCAACATGGGACTCAGTCTCCATCAACTAACTGTTGATAGCTTATTGCTTGCACATGACAAGTAGAAGAGAAATTGAATGTTATCAGTATCAGCTCATAGTTCAGAATGGAGCTTCAGACGGTTTGTATGCCTGCATCTACAGGTTCCTTGCACGAATTGGTTTGTACGGGATTGCTTGTCATATTGCTTGTCATATTGGGAAAGTATCATATTGCTTGATTATCTCATTTCAATCAGTATCATGGTTTAGTGGCACATCCCACTTTCAGTATCATTAGTGGCTGTACCTCATGGATTGGGCAAGTAGGTTGGCAGGTGATATAAACAAAATCAGAACCAGAAATTTTATAGAGTGGATGAAAGTGAAAGGGGCGCCATCTGTTCCCTGCCATGTTCCATTGAAGGGGGATTTGGCATTTGTGTAACGCTAGGGTTGTCACATCAATCCACGAATCTAAGTTGATAATTTGTGTAACAGGGACAGTCCAACAATATCAGGTAAGGTCCATGTAGAGAGGACAAGAATCTGTAGAAGGCACTGGATACTCGGTAATATATACTTCATTCTGTTAAAAATGAGTAATGCTGTACTATGGTTATTCTAGATAAAAAAAATCGTGAATTGAATTCAGATGATTTATCTAGTATAACGGTATCTTGTTCGGAAGGAACATGAGTGCCCATGCTTGACTTAAACTATTGACGAAGTCAGCACTTAAACTATTGACGAAGTCAGCATCCAGTCTGTCCCAACCACTTGCCCTTTAATTTCTTGAGATCGTGCTTACCACGTTTTTTATCAAGAGAAGAAAAAACTTTACAGGACCTTACAACACACAGCAATCACCACAAATGCCAGCCCACATCGCAGACACTGTTGCATTAGAAACTGATGACTTTCATTTTTCAAATAACAGAAGGAAAACAATTCATAGAGTATGAAACCATTCCTTGAAATAACACTTCAAATTACTAACGTCAATGGCTTAACATTTCATATTTAGGCTAGGCATGCACTCCACAATTCCAACGGTCAAACAGATCCTTTATTGTACGCTGTTTGCAATTTTTATATGATGATGAGATGATCAAGAAATGGACAGCCAAAAAATGCTGATATCTCAGAACCAGTCTGTTTACTGAGTCAATCACATATCATAGCCTGCTAAGTACTTTGTATCACGACAAAACAAAATTTAATTGGATTAGACTTGCTTGGTTACTAACATGCAGAAGGCGGGGGTGGACTAACCTGTGAAGTATCTGGTAAAGACGTTGGCCGTCCCCACCGCTCAGGATCCCACAAAATTGAACTGTTGAACGCGAAGCCTGAGACGTCAATCGTGTGGGCTCGTGTACCAGCAGCACCAGCAGGATTCAAGTCAACTTCTGTGTTATACGTCACTGAAAGGGTGGTCCCATCGTTAAAGTCCCTTGAGAACCAACCGACTACCTTTGAGGCACTGCATAGCGGACCTTCCACTACCACTTTCTT
Source organism: Saccharum hybrid cultivar R570 (assembly GCA_038087645.1). Taxonomy (NCBI): domain Eukaryota; kingdom Viridiplantae; phylum Streptophyta; class Magnoliopsida; order Poales; family Poaceae; genus Saccharum; species Saccharum hybrid cultivar. The sequence goes on along the minus strand of JAQSUU010000410.1, from coordinate 2,605,298 downwards.
CTCGCCTGCCGACATTGTTGCCACAGGCCATGTGCCAAACGCCCTGCACATTTGAAACGTTAGAAAGAACATCTAAAGGCGCCACATCTGAGATGAAATTCAACAAGAACTATGCAACATGCACCAAAACATATGTGGTGCCAGAGTGAACTATGCCTGTAATCTATGTATCTGATCTTGATTGGGTCAGAAGAATTATGGAACTAAAAAGCATTGTGCCACCAAACCTTGACTAGGATGAGACTCCACCAGCACAAAGCAGACATCAGCCAATTGAGTTTATTTGAAGAAAAATAACAGAGGCATCTGATTTCCTCAACTCAAAAGAAGATATTATGGAGGGGATAGCTCCATTGACATGTCTTCCACATGCTGCCTACTATACTTTGGACCACTCATCCAAATCATTTGATACAAGGAATAGACCGAATTATTTCATGTAACTGCCTCCCGATATATGGACATGGAGTCATGGACTATACAGTACAGCTACACCCTCCACTTGCCACACGGCTGCACATGCCGATGCTTAATTTGTTTCATTACCAATTCCAAAGTTTGAATAGCCTTGACAAATCCAGATCAAACAAACCATGGGCTGATGCAATGGTTGACGAGCAATGCAAAAGTAAGCACACGTGTTCCCAATGTGCAGTAGAACACAACTAGGCATAGTAAACACACGAGCTTATGTAAACATTAAGGTAAACCGTAACCATATTTCAGCCTCCTAGGCTTAAAAGAATCCAATGCTGAATCTCAACCTGACACAAGAGGCATTAACCATGGTCAAACCCCGTCATTTAGTAAACTGCACTTACAGTGTCACTATATATTGTGCACCTGCACTCGTTTGTTTCTGGTAGCTGGTAAGTTCTAGGACAGGCATGCTAGGCCCATATGTGCGGCAAGGCATATTGGATGCTCCTAGCTCTGTTGTATTATGCTGGAGTCCCACAAAAAGCATCAGGGGCCACAAGTGCAGAGTGCACGCATCTCGAGGACTGTAAAAACTAAAAGGGATCCCCCAAAAAAAAGAAACAGAAGGCAAACTAGAAAAACAAGTGCAGATGTTTTGGTGGCCAGATGCAGGTAACATTGCCACTGTGCTCTCACATGGCATGGCTACTGCTGTAGCAGTGATCAACTAGTACCATTGTACTGAACCAAGGTGTGATTCCCTCTCTTTGTGAACCCAAGCACTCATCATCAATGTTAGAATGCTACCATCCGAAAAGTGAATGCCAAAGGCAAGTCAAATGTTTCAGGGATGTTTTCGGTTGAGAAGCAAAAAGTTTCGGGATTGATGCTCAGTAAGATTGTGTTATGTATATATTTTTTTGAAATGTAGATTGCTTTATATCCATAAGGAAAAAAGTCTAAATAACCCCCTGAGCTATGGACCCTGAAACACATAACCCCCTGAACTATGAAATGGTCTAATTTACCCCATGAACTATCCAAAACCGTCTATTTTACCCCCCCAGCGGTTTTCGACGGCGGTTTTGCTACAGTAACAGTGGGTTGCTACAGTACTAGCGTTTTGCCTTTTTTATTTATTTTCGCTGAATATTTGAAAAATCATAGTAAATCACAGAAAAATCATAAAATAAAAAATCTAATTTTGTTAGACTCCACATGAGTAGATCTACACAGTGAACATATAATATGGTACGCTTTAGTACAAAGTTTTTGCTGTAACTTTAGTTTAAATTGGATTTTCCAATTAATCTAAAGCTACAGCAAAAACTTTGTACTAAAGCGTACCGTATTATATATTCACTGTGTAGATCTACTCATGTGGAGTCCAACAAAATTAGATTTTCTATTTTATGATTTTTCTGTGATTTACTATGATTTTTCAAATATTCAGCAAAAATAAATAAAAAGACAAAACCGCTATTACTGTATCAAACCCACTGTTACTGCAGCAAACCGCCGTCGAAAACCGCCCAGAGGGTAAAATAGACGGTTTTGGATAGTTCATGGGGTAAATTAGACTGTTTCATAGTTCAGAGGGTTATGTATTCCAGGGTCCATAGTTCAGGGGGTTATTTAGACTTTTTCCTATCCATAAGCATATATCTTTTGACAGCATCCGCTAACATTGTTTCGGATGGTTAAAGGGGTGGTCACATGTTAGGATCACGTAGAGAGAGAGAGAGAGACACACAGAGAGAGAGAGAGAGGGATAAACATCAAGCTTCAGATGCTACTAGTATCATACTCAGCTGAAAATATTGGATTTCATACTCTGCTGGAAATTCATGATCATGCAAGTAAGAAACCCAATAACCAACATCAAATGTTGGTAAAATGAAAATGTGAGATCTCATCTTTGCAAGATTTTCAAACTCATGAGAAAAATCTCCAAGGACAACTGGTGGTCTGCACAGAAATGAAGATTCATACCATCATTTTGCAACAACAAAAAAAGAGTTTCTTATGGGCTCCAGCAGATATAAATCACAGGTGTGCTGTGTGCTCCAGTATAGGAAAATTGCACCAAATAAGTGAGCATGAGCAACTTTCTGTGGTGTATATCAGATGGACATTCATGGGGTTGGAGGAAGCAGTTAATGGTGTGGACAGGACTAGGACCTTCTCCATTTTAGTTCAATCAGTTTCAGTGGTCATGGCATAACGGTTACTACTATTTTTTCCCTACCTGCTATCTTTTATAGCTATTTTCCCCCAGAATATTGCTTCCCCATTTTAGGAGTAACAACATCTCGGGAGTCAATTTAAGGAAGCCGTGTCTTCACTAACTTTCCATTTCGTTAGATGCCACCGACACCGTTACAGGCCCATTTGTCAGTGATTACCAGCAGTGCTACCACTACCACATAAAATAATTATGGCTTTGCTCATGAGAGGTGCTTAAAATCTTAATTTAAACTAATTGGAGTGGTTGGCATGAACACATTGGTCCGTTGGGGGCGAGCAAAAGCGAAAGGTTAAGTCTGAAAAAGAAGCATTGTTTGTTGGGGCGAAAGGGACTCAGAAAAGTAGGCAAGATCCAATAATTGACTCCTCCTCGCATCAGAGAAATGGAGAGAGAATAGTTAAAGTTCTCTAAGCATCTACAGTGCCTCCCCTCTTTTTTTTCTGAGAGAATTAAGAAGTAGTACGTGCGAGACACACATTGTCCCACCCTTATTCCCCCCACTAACGACAGCTTAAGCTTTCAATTATTTATCTATGTACCAAACTATACGGCTACTATAGCATTTATTTAGACGAGTGAATAAAATAAATTATTGGTATTAAGAAGCGGTGATTAGTTATGAGGAACCCTAGTCGTAGTCCTAGTCGGTGGGCATAAAAAAAGATCCGAAATTTATGAGCTGGAATTGCAATCTTAGGCATTGTGATTCAGATTCAAGCAGCATACATTCTGGAAGAACAGCATGCATGCTGGAAATGGAGGTCAATTAGATGTCAAATTGAAGGAGGGGAACAGGCAAAGCTCCAATCTTTGATTGAGCTTGCAAATTGGCACATTCTAATTACTACTTTGCATCATTCAATTGATTAATTAAAAGCAAGCATGACATGAAATCGAAGGAAGGCAGCAGAGGGCAAGATTTGAAGAAGGTGGGAGGGGGTACTGACTCGATCTGGCGGATCTGGTCGAAGAATCCGACGTCGTAGACGCCGGCGGCGTCGGCGAAGTGCAGGACGCCGGCGAGCCGGTGCTTCTCGACGTGCGCGAGCGCGGCGTTCCGCTGCGCGTGCGCCTCGGCTTCGGCGGTGGTGAAATTTTCCTCGGGCTTGAAGGCGAGGTGCCTGTACATGACGCCCGTGCCGCGGAGCACCTCGGCGGTGGCGGGCGCGTCGGCGGCGGGCTCGACGACGACCCAGACGACGGGCGGGCGCACGAGGCGGAGGGTGTGGGCCAGGCGCAGCAGCTCGCCCCGGCGGCGCCGGCGCTCCCCGGGGCCCGACCGCGTCGTGGTGACCACGATCAGGAGCCGGCGCTGGCCAGCAGCGCCATCCTCGTCGTCGTCGCCCACGTCCACCGTGGCCCCGCCGCCGGCGGCAGCGGCGGCGGAGAGCGCGTCGCCGGCGGCCGTGGGCGGCGATGGAAGCAGGGTGGCCCGCGCGTCGACGGCGACGCGGGAGGCGGCGAGGCGGTCCCCGGGGCGGTGCGGCGGGTGGGTGGTGGCGGCTTTCCAGGAGGAGGAGGAGGAGGGCGCGAAGCCCGTGAAGAAGCCCATGACGAAGCAGAGGGAGAAGTGGAGCAGCGCCTTCTTCCACAGGTGGGCGCCGCCGGCCCGGCGCTGCTTGTTGGCCCGGTCCGGCGCCGGCGCCGCCACCGCAAGCGCGCCCGTGCCCATGGCCGCGCCGCCGGAGCCCCGCGCGGAAGCTGCTGCTGCTGCTGGATCACGGGGCGCCGCCGACAGGGTTCTGGATCAGGATTGGGCGAAGGCGGCGGGTGGATGTGGAGCAGAGCCCGCCGAATCAGCTCCGCTCAGCTCGGGCTGCAGGGTGAGATGAGAGGAGAGGTGGGGGCGCAGGCGCAGTTATTGTTAAGATGAGTTAAAGAAGGCTCGCTACCAGAACGCCATCAATGCCAAGAACTCAAGATCATGGCCGTGCTGAGATCGGAGGAGCTGGCCGGGAATGCGCGTACGGCCGGGGGAATGGAATGGTGAGATTGAGGGAGAGACGCGGGGCAATGAGGAGGGTGATGGGAAGATGCTGCAGCCGTTGGGCGAGGATGGAGGAAGGGAGGTGGAGGAGGAATGAATACGGCCGGTGGCCCGGTGCGAAGTGAAGGTGGTGGTGAACTGGCGACCTGGGGGAGCGAGGTGAAAATGAAGGGGAGGGTGGTTGTTGGTGAGAATTGAGGGAGAGGGCGGGAGCTGGGTGAAGTGGAGTGCGGTGCGACTTGCCTTTCTCAACCAACGGCTACAGGTGAACAAGGTGAGGTGAGGTGAGGGGTGGTTTTCCACTCCCGCCCGCGTCACTCCAGAGGAAACTCTCCAGTGACTGACAGTAGCCGGAAGAATTGGATGATAGCTATGCTGCGCCAACTTAGGGGGTGTTTGGTTTGGGTGTTAAAGTTTAATAAATACTGTAGCACTTTCGTCTTATTTGATAAAAAGTTTTCAATCTGGAACTAATTAGGCTTAATAGATTCGTCTCGTAAATTACTCTTAATCTGTGCCGACATGCATGCAATTAGTCTATATTTAGTACTCCATACATTTGGGGGAACATTAATGTGATGGGAGTTAAACTTTAACGAAAGCAAACCAAACATGGCCTTACGCTTCCTTGCCCGGTTTTGGCGTACTACGTACTCCTAACACGAAGATGCATGCTTCCAATCATCCAATGCAACGGAATGAAATGGTGGTATTCATATTCATTCCTTGCTAAAACCCGTGTGGTTTGTGGATGGATGTATCATGTATGGATGGATGGCCGCTGTAGTGTGTTTGTTTGGTTGCATTCCATCCTACTCTAATCTGAAATCACATGAATCAGGATGGATCGGAGTACAGCCAAACAAACCCGTATATGTTTCTTCGTGCCCGCCTTGTGGGATCCGAGCATGTTTATGTGAGATTTTTTTTAACATGTTGAAGAGGTTTTTGGGATGAACGTGGTCGCTCACTTACCTTGACCGTAGATTGGGCTAAGAGGTGGCACATATCTAAATGTACAGTGAATTTTTTTTTTGTATTAAAATATTAAATCAGTTTGCAATTGTAACGGAGTGGGCACCTCCTATGTTTTCCAAGCATGATTAACGAAAAAACATGTTTATCTCTCTCAAACTGTGTAGGAGAGCAGCCTGGAACCGACTGATATGAGAATCAGAGAATGGGGCGAGATACCCTGCCCCTGCTGCCCGGCCTGCTTCTTTGGCTGGTCCCGGTTTTGAGGATTCCATTGCGGAGAAGCAAACAGACGTAAAACCAGAGCAACAGGCCAAAGCACCATCTTCAGTTGCAGGAAGAGGACCAACCGACCAAGGTAAAAAAGCTCCATGCATGTATTGGATTCTCACAGTTTCTCACAGCCTCCAGTTTATTTTTTTTTTCCAATGACAGTTCAAGTACCTCTTTCAGTTATAATATATACATATATACTTCGTTCCACCACAGGATCAATGGAGTATATATTCAAGTTGTTTCCTTGCAGCTGCTGCCGCTGTTGCTGCTGCTGCTGATGATTTTGTCTTATTGCATGCGTAAATCTTTTAGCATTACTATTTCACAAGAGGCGTCAGACAGGCTATCAGCCGAGAGAAGAATATTAGGTGGGATGCAGCTTTATTTAGCCCTCATCACTTGTATGATACACATGCATCTAATCTAGTTTAATCTCCCTTAGTAGTCATCAGTCCCTTGTACCTAAAGGTGGTAGCGATATGAGGTGTGTGGAAGTTGAGGAGGCCATTTCCGAGTTGGTTGGGATTGCAACATGGAACCTACTACTACTGCTGCTGCTGCTATTTGACGATGAAACACGAGTCCTAAAAGGTCTGGAAGAAGAAAAAAATGCTAAGGATTCCAATGGAAGTGGCATAGAAAGAAGCTTCTCAGCTTTTCTTTCTATGATGGTTGATGGTGCATCTCTCTACTGCTTGTTTGTGAATGGCAGTGCAATTGATGATCTGCAGCTGCAGCAACCAATAAGCTCAGCTCAAAGATATGATCACAACTAACCTACCCTAGAAATACAAGCAGGTCCTGCCACTGCATACAACAAAACGAAATTAATTAATGGTACGGTATATAGGCTATAACAGAGACTTATTGACTGCAGTTAACTGCTAGCTTATTATATGTTATGATGTCACTAAATAAATGAGCTATATGCGAGTATTAAATATATTCTGTGGAGGAAGCTAGGTGTCAATTGGGAGATTTTCCTTCTTGCGTCGTCATATTGGTCCCTTTCTTCTGTTCATAGTCATTCTTTGGCTCACAACAGGAGACAGGAGAGAGGTCATTAGTTTCATTTCTCTATGATGACGACGGAGGCAATGGGCTATGTGATCGATTGTGCACGCCCAACAACCAATGCAGCAGCAAACTTCTCTTCTCCCCCCGTCAATTTTCATCTGTTAGTTGTTTGTTGTTGCATTGTTTAATTTGTGCGCATGCATGTTATTAGTCCAGCTAAGCTGTGTATTCAGGGTCAGCATGTATATGTGTACTCCGATCCTACTTGAAGTACTATAATCTAATTAATCTGGCGTTCAAGCAAGTAGTTGGGGAACATTTTGTTCTCCACCTACGCGCGCTCGTTCGTTTCTCAATATTGCTTTATACTCCATCCTTTCAAATTGTAAAACGTTTCGGTTTTATCCTAAGCCAAACATGTATAACACCCTGATCAAGTTTATAGAAATATATTAGCATCTATAATAGCAAATAAATGTACTATTGAAATATATGTCATGTGTGGTGTATCCAGCGGTCCTTAAACGTGTATTGAGTTCTCAACTAGGTCATGATACTTTGAAATTGCACATTATAGTCTCCAAACTATGTTTGCCATGTCGTCCCGGTCCAAACCCTGGGCCCACCCCTTTCATTCTAGAGCACTAATGTCGGGTACCAAGTCGTTTTGGCGGGAATTTGGGCATCGGTTCCCGCCAGTTTAGGTGTCATTTAATTCTTTCTCCCTTTCGCATTCTCTTGTCTCTCTGTTTGGTCCCTCCACCCCTTTGCTCAATTCCCAGCCATGGCTTTGAGCCCATCCAATTTGTCATTGAGGTAGCGGTGGAGGCCTAACATCCCACTCATATTGTGCCCTGACTACGAATGGAGGAAGGTGGTGGATCTCACATCCCAAACCAACGACAACCCGAACAAGATCTTGTTCACTTGTCCAAATCAAAAGGTAGGCGCGTGGAGCTCTTGTAAATTAAAGGTGCTACAAATTTTGTGCCTTTTGATTGATTAACTTTGCAGTTTTGAAGAAGGAAAAGACTGGACGTGGCCTCTACTTGTGGAAGAGAGACTATGTGGCCTTCTTGAGGAACAAGCGTGGCATTAGGGTTCATAATCTGGGGACATGAGAAGAGAGAAGGCAGGATGGCATGCGAGCTGGTGTTACTCGGGATGTTGGTTGTCCGGTTGCTCTTGCTACTCATGAAGCGGCAGTGGGGAACGAGTGCAGCGCAATGATGGGGTTATGCCAATTCCAAATAAGATTTGTGTGTTGCTTAAGACTTTTGTGGTTGTTTGTGTTTGTGGTCTTTTGTGTAATGGTCTGTATTTTGATTGCTTTAATCATGAAATGAATGGAATGTGAACTGTACTTCAGTAAGATTGGTATGCATTTTGGTTGTTGTTGTTGTTGTTGTTGTTGTTGTTGTTGTTGTTGTTGTTGTTGTTGTTGTTGTTGTTGTTGTTGTTGTTGTTGTTGTTGTTGTTGTCATAAGTGAGTGCATATAAACATTTAGTGCACCAAAACAAGTGAAACTTTAAAAGGAAGCTCATTTCAATCAGATGATAGATAAACAAGAGATGAGCATAAGCAACTAGGCATTACATCTAGTTGAATCATCGTATTAACCCATAGCATCCACATATCATTTTGGTGCTACCTCCATCACTAACCTAGTTTACACCAGCTTCCAACCTCAGTTTGTTGGTACCTAAGAATTACTCTGACTATGAAATGGTATAAGCACGCTAACATAGTTTTGGTGCAAATTACATCACAAAAGGAGACCTATCATTCACAAAAGCGCTTATTTACTTCTATCCTTCACGAAGGGGACCTAGTTGTTGTGCGTGTATTCATTCACGAAAGTGGGCTTCCTCACAACTTCCTCATCACTTCTTACTTGCGTACTAGTATCAAACATTTTTTGAAGAGTACTAGTGTATCAAACATTTCCTTTTTAGATTGGTGATGCTACCACAAATAACAAAATCACACAAACCCTATGGCCTATGCTAGTGTCATTGATTGTTTTTACGCACACTCAACCCCAATGAATGCCTCCAATAAACCGAGTTAGTAGATTTTGTGAATGATGAAGCCAACTAATTAAGCTATGTGTTGTTGTTAGCCTATTTGTAACAAGAAAGTTGTTTAATAATACAACTTTACAAAATTTCTACCAATGAATTTAGATATCTAAAAAATAAGACGGTGATGACAGGAAAACAATATAGATGGAGAGAAAGAGACGTGCTAATAACTTGATCGCCTCATAAAGCTCAAGTATTTTTAGGGTGGGTTTATTTGTTTTTTTTCCAAACAATTTCTCTTGGAAACAAAAGAACTACTACCAAACCTAAACTTTGTGGAGATACATAAATGGGAGAATCCCTATGGAACATTTTATGAGATTTGGTGTACGAACTAGAACTAATCTTCTTTGGGTTCTCTCCCAGGTACTAGAAGCAAGAAAAACCATATTTTATAGGAGAATCAAAATTAGTTTCTCTCTATAAACTTTTTTCTCTTGAAAACTTTGTATCACTGCCACCAAATAGATTTACTATGATGACAAATCTAATGATAATTATTTGGTACTACAAATATTTGTATTGTCTTATTTATTAAACTTAGTCAAGTTAAGATTGTTCGATTTTGGACAAAATCAGAATTGTACTCTTTGCGGGGCGTCAAGTAGCTACACTATATTTAATTCTGAAAGAAACATAAATATACATACAAGCAAATATCTCCGTGTGGTGTCGCAAACAGGGGCGGATCCATCATCAAGGTGGCTGGGGTTCAAGCCTCGCCCTCCGGAAGTATAATAAGGCTAAATAATGTAAAAAAATAAGAAGAATATGTCCATCCTAACATATGTTTCTAGATCCGCCACTGATCGCAAGTAGCTGCACATGTATATACTAGTATTAGGCTAGAATTAAGCAGCATGAAAATGCAATGATGAGCTGCATCGATCGGTCGATGGAGCTTCCTTAGACCTCCGTGCACGTTTCGGCACATCGGTCGGAGACGACGGAGACGGGAGCGGTTGGCTTCCGTCGCTCTCGACGGGTCAATCTCAGTCCAACTACAGTCGAGCTCAGGTTTTTGAGCCAAGGATCGCTAGCTGTCTGTTAATAGATGAGATTGGGAGGAGGCAGAATTGGGGAATAGGAAGGAGGGAGAAAGTAGAACACACAATGGGCAGAGGAAGGATTGTATTAGTTCAGTTGTAATGATTCTTGTTGCCTCCGTCGTGCTCACCATCTCTCTTTTTACGAGGCGTTGGCCTCGGCGTGAACCCACAGGCGTAGCTGTGTCTAGCCTATGGTTCACGCCCACTCGGGTCCACTGACACGCACGCTGGGTTGCCTGGTTGGCACCTCACGCCTAGGTTCGGGTGCTTCCGGCTCCATGGTGACCGCGTCAGCTTCCTTTGTTGATGCGTCTTGGTTGCTGACATCCTCTCCCCGTCGAAGACCTGCTTGTCCCCAAGCAGGAGCGCGTGGGAATTTTTGCTTGAGCTATTCCAAATCTTCCCACGTAGCCAAGGAGCGAGGTAGATTGGACCACTGCACCAGGACCTGTGGAACGACGGTGTGGTCAGAGGTGCTGACGCGGCGCTGCAGGATCTTCACTGGAATTTGGAGTCCTTCAAGGGCTTGGGGAAGCACTGACACTTGGTGCGAAGCAGGGACTGCTGTCTTGAGTTGTGAAACATGGAAGATGGGGTAAATGGAAGTAGACTCCGAGAGCTGGAGCTTGTAAGGGACACTGCCGATTCGTTCCATCACCTGAAAGGGACCAAAGAACTTGAAGGCAAGTTTCTGGTTAGCTTATGGTACCAGCGACGTCTGAACATAGGGTTGCAGCTTCAAGTACACCTAGTCCCCACTAAAAATTGCTGTTCAGAACATGATTTGTCAGCCTATGTTTTCATGCGCTTCTGGGCTCGCATCAGATGCTACTGGATCAATGCAGTCATCATGGACTTCTCTTGTAGCCAATCATCCAATTGAGTAGTGGAAACAACATCAATATCAGCCATACCAAAATGCCTAGGGTGATGACCATATAGGACATAGAATGGTGAGTAACCGAGTGAGGAGTGCTAGGAAGTGTTATACTAGTACTCAGCTAAGTAGATCCAGTCGATCCATTTCGACGGACAGGCGCTGACGAAGCAACGCAAGAACGTTTCCATGCATTGGTTGACACGTTCGGTCTGGCCATCCATTTGGGGATGGTAAGCAGACAACATCTTGAGGGTAACACCGGCTAGATGAAAAAGTTCTTGCCACAGCTAGCTTGTGAACACACGGTCCTGGTCAGACACTATTGAAGTGGGCAGACCATGAAGTCGGTAGACACTAGAAATAAAAGTCTTGGCAACTATCAATGCTGTGAAAGGATGAGATAAGGGAACAAAATGCCCTTGGAGAAGCGATCCACAATCACCAGGATACAATTTTTGCCTCCGGAGGATGGAAGGCCTTCTATGAAATCCACTGAAATGCTCTGCCAGGCCATTAAAGGAACAGGTAGAGGCTGCAACAACCCAGGGTACTTTGCATGATCTAGTTTAGCCTGCTGGCAGGTTGGGCATGCTGTCACAAACTGATGGACCACAGTTTTAAGTCCTGTCCAAGCAAACAAACATTTGATGCGCTAGTAAGTAGCTGGAATTCCAGAATGACCCCCAATCGCGGATGAGTGGAAGGCTGCAATTATCTTTTGCTAGAGAGTTTGGTTGTTGCCCACCCAAATGCGACCTTTGTACCGGAGGAGCCCTTGCTGTAGAGTAAATGGAGAGTCAGCATCAGATGAAATTGCCATTTTCGCCAACAGTTCCTGAGCCTTAGTATCAGATAGATCCACTATGTCAGTAATCCTCAGTAATCCAATTAGGTACACGAGCCGAGATAGCTGACAGTTCAACAACTTGGCTTCGCTGAGATAGAGCATCAGTGACCCTATTATCAGTGCCAGGCTTGTACACTATACGGTATTGGAGCCCTAGGAGTTTTGTGAAAACCTTTTGTTGCCAAGCGGTGTGTAATCGCTGATCACCTAAGTGGATGAGGCTCTTTTGATTCGTGAAAAATGATGAATTCGCCAAGCTACAGATATGAATGCCATTGGTCGACTGCAATGAGTATAGCCATATACTCCTTTTCATACACTGATAAACCTTGGTTTCTGGGGCCGAGAGCTCAACTAAGGAATGCTAGCGGGTGTCCATCCTATAGGAGCACAACACCGACCCCACAGTTTGAGGCATCTGTTTCAATGCAAAACTGCCGAGTGAAATCAGGAAGTTTTAGAATTGGAGCAGCATAGAGGCAATTCTTCAGAGTAGTGAAAGTTGTGACGTCCAAAGGAACAACGTTTGCTTCTTCAACAAGGACGTCAATGGCTTGGAGATGATAGCATAGTGGTGAACAAACCGGCGACAAAAACCTACAAAGCTCAAGAAGTTGCGAAGCTCTTTGACATTTGTTAGTGTCGGCCATGTGACCACTGCTTTGATTTTGGCCGGGTTCGTGGACACACCTCATTCACTGATAATATGACCCAGATATGCAATCTCCGCTGAAAAAATTTGCACTTGGACAGTTTAATGTGCCACTGATCCTCGGCTAGAAGAGATAAAATCTGATGTAAGTGATCAATGTGTTCTTCGAAGGTCTGGCTATAGATCAATATGTCATCAAAGAAAACAATCGCACAATGACGAAGAAGGGGCTTCAAGGTTGTGTTCATCGTGCCCTAGAATGTGCCTAGTGCACCTGACAAGCCGAAGGCAACAACACGAAATTCATAGTGTCCAACGTGAGTTGAGAAGGCAGTCTTGTGTTCTTCACCTTCACGAAGACGAATCTGGTGATAGCCTGACAACGAATTCAAAGTGGAGAAAGACCGAGCACCAGCAAGTTCATCCATCAACTGTTTAAAGACCGGTATTGGGTATGCTGTTTTGACCGTCAGAGCATTCAGATAATGGTAATCAACGCAGAAGCGCCACGTGCCATCTTTTTTGCGCACAAGCAAGACTGGTGAGTTGAAAGAAGTGCTGGGTTGAATAATACCCTGTTGCAACATAGAATCCACTTGAGCTTCAATCTCATCCTTAAGAGCTGGGGGATATCGGTGCGGTCGTACCGTAACTGGTCGAGCTCCATCCACCAATGGAATTTCATGATCAACACTCACGTTTTGGGGTAACTCACTTGGTGGGGTCATGACCGATGGAAATTCAGATAGCAGTTGAACAATGGCTGAAGGTAGTGTGATATTAGTTTGAGTTGATTGTGCTGACACACTGAAAAGCTGCACCAACAATTCATCATCCGGGTGCATTCCCCCTGGTGCAATGCCCTGAAGACGTACCGTGGAACCACAGTACGGGATGGCCAACCTGCGATGCTACCGATCAACTTTCATTGGGCTAAAGAGCTGGAGCCAGTTCATGCCTAGGATGATATCATAGTGACTGATTGGCAAGATCTTTAGAACATGTACAAATTTATACTGATGGATATTCCATATTGCTTCAAGCAGGTAAGAAGAGCACTGCATAAATTCACCATTGGCCATTCTGACGGCCACAGTCTGACAAGAAACAGGTAAAATAGGCAGAGTTAAAACTAGCTTTTGATTGATGAAAGAACTTGAACTGCCGGAATCCAACAAGATCAAGATGGGCTGCTGCTAAAATTGGCCCTGAAATTGCAAGGTTTTCACCCTTGAAACCTCAATACCATCAGCAGATAAGCAACAACAAGTGGCTTCGGCCTCTGGTTCAGTTTCTTCATCAGATGCCATACCCGCTACAGTATGTTCAGAAGTGAAAAGAGCATAGAGCTTGTCCAGTACATGGAGGCCAACCTGGGCTGCGCACTTGTGTTCACGGCTCCATTTCTCTCCGCAGTGATCACATAAGCCATGGGCACGATGATAAGCCTTGAGATCGGCTAGCTTCTTGTCCAGTGGCTTCTGATTTAGCACGGGCTTGTCAGGAACCGAGTGTCCCCCTTTTTGATTCCATTGCCTAAAATCACACTTCCTTGATGACTTCGTCGCTTCTTCCTGCAACAACGCCAAGGTATACGCAGTGTCCAGAGAATTGGACGCTGAACAAGAAGGACAACACGAATGTCTGAATGCAAGCCATCTAAGAAACAAGTGATGTAATGCAAGGCGCTGGTTGAGGAATCATATGCTTTTAGCTGGTCAACTAGCTCAGAGAAACGGTCCACATAATCTTGAACCGAAGAAGTTTGGCAGATGCGATTCATTTTGCGAAGGAGGAACTCATGCTGGTCACAATCAAAGCGGGTATGCAAGGCTTGACAGGACTGAGACCATTTCATGGTCTTAAGTTCATCAGTCACAGACTGAATCCAGCGTTTAGTGGGGCCAAGAAATTGCATGCGTGAGCACTGAATCTAGACGGAAGGATCAACAGAGTACATCTTAAAATAATCTTCAGCACAAGTTATCCAAAGTTTGAGGTCAGTGTGACCGAAGATGGGGAAAGGCATCTTAGGCAGCTTGCCGGTGGGATTGTGGTGGGATTCGGGTGGCCTATTGCACGACATGGCTAAATCAAATGTAGTACCATGAAGCTTAGGGGGATTTTGGGAGGAATCCTTCATACCCGTGACTGGGGAAGGAACTAGGGTGGTGACAACCCCATGATCCTTCTCGCGGTAGCTGTGTTCATCGTGGTGCTCGTTGGGCCGAGTAGCCGTATAGCTCGCAGATGCAGATGCGACGTACTGGTCCAGCTTGACCGACGGCTCAGTGAAGATGGCTGGCTCGATGTGAGCAGTGGTGGTCTCGAGCACCGAGCGGTTCCAGTACTTGTCGAGTTTGCCGATGCAGAGGCGGAGGTCGTCGACGATGCCCTCGTGCTCCTGTCGCCAGGAGTTGTGGTCGGAGGCGGCCTTCTCGATGGTGATGAGACGCGCGTCCTAGCGAAGCTCAGAGTCGATGATCCTCTGCTCCACCGCGGCGTCAACTTCCTTGAAGCGCTTGTCCAAGGTCTCATCCACCTCGACGAACCGGCGCTCGAGCAAGTCCTTCTGGTCGGAGAGCTGCTTCTGGATGGTGGCCTGCTCGACGGAGTTCATGGATTCAATCGGCATGTTGTAGCGGGTGTAGTGGAATCGTATTAGGGGCTTGGGTGGCGGCGGCGGTGGCCACGGCGATCGATCCTGGACGCGTGATCTCGGCTCGACTCGTGGATCTGGGGAATTACAGGAACTCAATCGCGCTACAACGGCTCACTGCGGCGTGACGAGATCAACCAACCATGACAAATTGTGAATCAGAGTAGAGGAGAAACGGGGAAGAGGATCGAATAGCTCTGGATACCAGGTGTTAACAAATGAGATCGGGAGAAGGCAGAATTGGGGAATAGGAAGGAGGAAGAAAGTAGAACACGCAATGGGCAAGAGGAGGAAGGATTGTATTAGTTCAATTATAATGATTCTTCTTGCCTCCCTCGTGCTCACCATCTCTTTTTCTACAAGGCGTTAGACTCGGTGTGAACCCATAGGCGCAGATGTGTCTAGCCTATGGTTCACGCCCACTCGGGTCCACTGATGCGCACGCTGGGTCGCCAGGTTCGTGCCTCACGCCTGGGTTCGGGTGCTTCCGACTCTCTGGTGACCACGTCAGCTTCCTTTGTCGGTGCGTCTTTGTTGCTGACACTGTCGTCGTGGGGCTCACACCGCCGGCGTCGTGCCTGCTGCCGAACATGCATGCGCGACTCACCGTCGTCCAAGCACGGAAGTTTCCGCGGCCAATTTGTCGTCTCACCGGGGCATATGAATGCGTCCGATCCATCCATACCGTTCGTGTACTGCATGCATGAATTACGTATACGTATAATCCATTGTGTTGGCCGTATGCTTGCATGTTGTCTCGCCTTAACAATTGTCCTGTACTCCTGTTGTTTACTTGTTTTCCTCTCGGATGGAATAAATTTCCCTTCTCCGTCGGCGGCTAACCAGTCTAGTCGGCCGACTCTCTTGAATTGCATTGTAGGCATCCATACCCTTATGCTTGCGCCGGAGTTGAGTGGTTATGATGTGGCCCATAAGGCACGCGAGGCCCTTGGCCCGCTCGATCTTTGGCTTAGTCTAGGCCTGGCCCAGCCCGGCCCGCTCCAAATTAATCATAATCATGCTGGTACGGCCTGGTCTGATCACAAGCGGGTCCATTCGACTGTGGGATTTTTTTTATTTTTAATCATTTTTTATTCAATATTTTAATAACAATCACTCTTAATTTTTTTGCGGATTTGACCCTTTTGGTCGCGCCAGCGCCGCTAGCGCGACCAAATAATAATTGTCGCGTCACATGCATTGGCGCGACAACATCCGTCACGTTAGACGGTATTTCCGACGTGGAAAACGCTGTCAAACCACTCCCGCTGGCGTGGCAAGATGATTTTTACAAAGCATTGAAGCATTATTGTTTTATTTGAGGTAATCGTAATAGTTGTTTTATTGTTATTTTCGTTTTTTGTATACTATCATTAACTTCTTACAAACTAAACATATGTTGTACTTCAATTGTCATATTAAAAATTAGTTTAATAGACCCTAGCGATTATGTTTTCCCGAAGGCCCTTAAAATTATAGAGACGGCCCTGATTCAACTCAACCACCTAGGACGAGTATCGTACCCAAATTGTACAAACAATATGTGGTCGTCCAAGAGAATATTCCAAAATGTTTTGGAAATCCTTATGGAATTCAACATGTTAGGGTATACCAGGCATCTCCATATTACCACATACAATTATTAATTAGTTTATGTTGATATTGTCATCTCTTGATGACTTGTCTTAAGTAAATGCCACCAAGGGGGTTTGGATCTATTAGCAACTACTCCAATAGTTAGTTGGACAATAGCTCTAGCTAAAATTAGCTAGCTAACTATTAGTTGTGAGGTGTTTGAATCCTACAACAGCTAATAACTAGTTGAATTATTGGCTAACTAATAGCCTGGCTAATTGTTACCGGTTGTGGGAGGGCATTTTGGTCAGTTAACTATCAATTAGCTAGATTTGCGTAGCAAATGAGATAGTAATTAATTAGGTGCCCAACAACAGTTATAGTTGGACTTGTTTCAATCGACTCTAGCTATTTTTAGCAGCTGACTATTAGACCGGCCACAATGTTGTGTTTTACCAGTGCTCGGAGAGGAGAGAGAAGGCCCAAGCACCGGTGCCTATCATTGTGGCCGGTGCCAAGTTCCAAAAAAATTTAGCACCGAGGCATGTAGAAGCACCGATGCTTCGACCAATAAAAAATTTTATTCCACGGCAACAAGGCGAGGATGACGACGGGTGACCGGCGGGGCCCATGGACTGGGAGGCGAGGAGGACGACGGCGACGGCGAGGAGCTCGCTGGCGCCCGGGAGGAGCGGGTCCGCCTCCACCGATAGCTCCGCCGCCTAGAACCGCGTCGCCGTCCTCTTCTTCGATCCAGCACCGCCCCGACCCCCTCCCTTGTCCCTCACGGCGATGAGGAGGCGGCGGCCGCGACGGGGAGGAGCTCCGCCGCCCGGAGCCGTGCCCGCGACGGGAAGCAGGAGCTCCGCCGTCCGCGCCGTCGCCGTCCTCTTCTTCGAGGAGCTGAGAGAGAGAAAAGGGGAAAGAGGGAGAGAGAAGAAAGGGGCGAGCGGCAGCAGGGCTTTGCCGGCTTGATTCCGGCGTCGAGCGACGTCTTGCCGTGGCAGTAGAGGAAGAGAAGGAAAGGAGAGGTGCAGAGGTGGGCGTAGAGCAGGGAGGCCCTCGTCGGCGGCGGAGACGGAGAGATCGGGGAAGAGAAATGGGATTTTTTTCCTGTACACGGGGTCCACAGCACAGTTAAAGCATCGGTGCTGACGTTGTGGTATCACAGAGCTGGAGGCATCGGTGCCCTATGACAGCGATAAAGTCTTTTGAGCACCGATAACATTGTGGCCGGTCTTAGTTGACTGGATCCAAAGAAGCCCAAATAACATTTAGCCCCCCTCCCCCTTTGGAGCAAAGGAAACTTCCTATTTCCTGCGTTTTTTCCAATGAAAATGAACTGATTCCTACGAAAATCATGTACAAATCCTGTGAAATTCTTGTATTTCAAAGGGGCCCTTCGAGTCGGTCTATTTGGTTCAGATGTGAGCTATGGAAAAGCTGTTGTGAGCTATGAGTCGAAGAAAAACTATTATGAGCTATGTGCTGTAAAAAGGTTGTACATGTTTAGTTGAAACAACTATACCTATTTGGTTGAAACTATGAAATATATCCCCCCTCTCTCTGGAAACATATGTAAAACGTCTCTCTATTTCCACCCATCTATAAAAGCAGAATGCTCAAAGCCAAAAGCAGGCCTAAAGTGTTGCAAAAGTTATACTATGCGAAGGCAACTGCTTGAGAAGAAGTGGGACTACACTATTTTGCGAACGTTCATTTCTAAACTCTACAAAGGTGAACCGGTCGCCGCAATCCCAGTCCATCCACGTTAGCAAAAAAGATTTGAACCGTTTGATCGAACTTTTACCGTCCAGATTTGCTTCCACCGATCTGTAACTGTTGTTGTGCACGTGTTGGCTCTCGCCAAAATATCTGCTTCTGGAACCGTCTCTCATCCATCGCTCAAAACAAAAACGCGTCCTCTCTCCCTCCGTCTCCGTCGCAGCACAGCGGGCTGGCCCGCCCGAGGCCACCGCCGGCACCTCCGCCGCTCCCACCCCCCGCCCCCTTCCTCTCCGTCTCGCTCTGGCCGTGGCGGCGCAGCGGGAGGGCCCCTGTGCAGCAGCAGTCGGGGCGGTGGCGCCACCAGTGTGCGCCGCTGTGCCACGGCCGGGCCTCCACGCTGTCCGCTATCCCCTCCTCCCCCACCTCTCTCGATCTCTCAATCTCTCTCTCCTGATGTGGTGGATCCCCGCCATGGCCGGCCTCCGGTGCGGCGGCGCGCCGGCGCGGCCGGGCCCCTGCGGCGGCCGCTGCCCCACACCGTGCGCTCATCTCTCTCCCTCTCTCTCTCCATTCCCTCCTTCAATTGGGAATGCGTTCCTGAGCAGCCAGCCTAGCCACGGTAGCAAAAAAAAAAGATTCAATCCTTTTGATGCAGTGCCATATTCATGGAAGCAAGGTCAGTTTTCGCCCTAGATGTACTGTTCTCCCTCTTCCTCTTACAATTCTACAAGGTTGCTGCTTATTTTTGGATGTTGTGTGGGCTGTGACGTCATCATTTCAGTTGGATCTCGAGAGCAGGCAGGTATTATGGCATAGATCTGAGCGCATGACCATGTCAGTGATATTTGTTTTATTTCTTAGTGTCAGATAAAAATTGAGACCGTGTACACTGCGGTGCTGCTGGTTTTTGGAATATTGTTTGTATTTGGGTCATGTGCAGTGATGATTATATCTTCCTCTTTCTGTTATGTTTTTCATTTGAGGGAATGGGCCAGCGCTGTGACGATTGCATCGTAAATGTTTCATGCAATGACCATGGTCTATCTTTCAACAGATAAATCTCTGTCTTGTTTTACATCTCTTTACCATGTTGACAACTGAGGCAGTGATCATAACCAATGTTGATACCATTTTTGGCATCTCTTTCCACCTACTCCATGAAACCTGAGGCAATGGTAGATTGGTTGCTTTTGTTTTGTTGCATTTCCTTGTACCTGTCCTGTTTTGTGTAGTTTGGAGCCACCAATCACAATTGTTGTTTGTTGCCTGCTCAGTAACATTCTATGTGGCTAGAGTTAGTTCTTGATCATGAGATTTGAGCTTCTAATATCATTGCCTGTGATGATTTCTTCCTTTGTCTAATCTGATCATTGCCTTCTGTTTTGCACTCTTACTTGCTTCTGATCGTTATCTGTGATGATTCCCTGCGACATCAGATTATATACTGTGCATTCTCAGCGCATGGCCTATTCCCAGGGATTTGTGTTTGACCACTTTTGGTTCTCCTGTTTATTTGAGTTTGGAGTACAATTTTTATGTGCACTGGTATTTTTTTTTCAACTCGAGTCATATGGCTGCAAAACTGAATAAGAGATATCACAGAGGTCTGTACCCTATTCACGATTTTGTATGCTGCTGCCTTGACCATCTTAATATTTGATTTGATGTTTCCATTTCTTCAAAGGTTATACAGGCCATTTTGTGCCCTGCCAAAGCCACCTCAATATCAAGGTACTCTGATCCCTGCTATTTCTTCAACCATTCTTTTTTCTTTGCAACTAGGTACGTACCTTATGTGCCTGTTAAGAATTTGGTTCTTGGTTTCATTGCAGAATGTAGTTCAATCCTAAACACAGGGGATTATGGCTATGACTTGAGAATATGCAATCATTTCCCAACTATGAGGTTAATCTTCTGCAACCATGTAACTCCTACCAATGAAATAAATAGAGGTAAAACGATTCAGGGTATTTATTGCTTCTGCTCATTATTCAAGTCAGTAATATTTCACATTTTCCTTATCCAATTGTGTGCTCAGTGTTCAGTGATGCCTTCACGAAAAAAGGTTACAGTGCATTAAAATGTACTATTTGTTCTTTATGTTCTCAGTAGGAACAAATAGAATTACTTCAGTTGTTTTTAATATACTCTAGACTTCTCATGGCCTTCGTAGACCATAGGCTATAGAGGTAGTATTCAATCTTCTTTCAGTTATGATGGATGTGTAAGCATTTCCTTCTTAGTCATTACATCACACAAAAGGATTTAAATTGATATTTCCTTGTGCAGGTTAGGTCCTATGATGCTACTTAGGCAACACAGAAAGAAATAAGGCTACAAGGCCTCAGGGAATAACTGTTTTCTGTTTATTATTCAGGTTACTACTACTTCAAGTTTTACATGCATGAAACTGAACTTATGCGTCCTAAAATTAATCCTGCATCAAATTAAACTATCTTCAAAGGTGTCTCTTCCACCAATTACTGCTAAAATTAATTGTGCTTTCTTTTTGTCATTCATCTTAGTGCCATCATGATCATATAGATTAAATATATTCATGTAGCTAGCTGTCCCTTAGTATTTACTTGCCATGTTGCTGTGGGATTGGAGCTTCAATTTACAGTTCGCATTCCTCTGTATATATGGTGCCCGATCAGTATATGTAGTGGCTGATCAGTATATGTAGCTGAATGATTTTGCCTTTTGGAATGATCTGGTATTTATGTGCTTCCATGACTGTATGCTAAGAAAAATGCCTCCATGATTTTCTGCCATGACAAAACTATTTATCTAAGCAGATGATATTTCATCCATTTTAAATTGAATTGCAAATGGCTACTATGATGTTGATAATATAAATTTTGAAACTACGTTGCCGTCCTTTGTTGCTTTAGGTTCCCTTTTTCAGAATGAGGTAGATAGTACATGGTTTTCCATAAAGGCGTGTACTGGATTAGTACACCTGATCATATTGCCAGTGGGGATATTTTCAGTGTAAGGTCCCTTAAGATTCAATCGGACTGGTCAGTCTAACATAGTGACATTGTCCTGCAAATTTTTGCCACATCTTACATCAATGCTAACATAAGTATGCTCCTTTCGACCATGTGCAGAAACTATGGAAAGAAGCCACGCAATTTAGGTTCCAATCAGCCATTGTACAAGTAAGTGTTGATTTTCCACTCATCTTGTTAGTGCATTCCAGGCAGTTGAGATTACTATTTTTTATAACCTAGCTAATTTAGTGTATATCATGACCAAATATCAATTATAACCTACCTAATTTAGTGTAAATCATGACCAAATACCTATTATGGAACAACTTCTAATATGTATATGCGCCCCTGTTTTGTATCAACTTCTCACGGACCTAGCAAAGGATGTAATGTGCGAACAAATTTTAGACCTCACAGGTATTTCCTTAATACTCATCACCTAGACAATGTTGCTTAATTCTCCATTTTTTTCTGCTTTCACACAGGTTACTCGGCCAGTTTTTGATAAAGAGTATTACCATATTTTGGTGGTGCTATGATATCCTGTCTGGATTACTCGAGCAATTTATGATATAAAAAGAATTACCATATTTTGGTGGTGCTATGATACCTTAACCGGAAAGATGAAGCCATCCATGAGTTCTGATAAAGACCATCTGGCTTCCAGATCCATGTACAGCTCTCCAATGGTGTCTGCTGTGTACATATATACAGTTAAATTAACAACATTTTCTTACTGCTATTTCTGCTGTATATTGACTGTTTATAGCTGCAAATATTTTCCACCCTGTTTTGTGCAGTACAGAAAACTTTGTGTTTCATTTGTTCACCATAAACTGAAATGTGGCAGAGCTAGATCAGATCTGACATTTAAATTTGGTGTCAACTTTTCCGGTTTGTAATTTCGTGTCAACTTTTTAGGTTTGCCTTCCTAGGTCATAGGATCTGGATATCAAGAAATTAGAAACTACCTGCTACACTCTAGCAACATGAAAAAGGTCAGCCCTCAGATTTTTTAGATGCTTTGTATTTGTGCCTTCGAATGACGGTGACAAATTATTGTTATATGCTATATAACATTTCTATTTGAAGATATATTTTGGCCACTACCCGCTAACAAAATGTATACTATGACTTCTCCTTTTCCGGAGTTTTTGTTCTAATGTTTATATACAGAATGCTGAAAGTACTACAACTTCAGGGGTACGAAAATGGCGTGCAGTGACAAAAACAAAAATGGTGTACAGTGACAAAAACATGGATTGCCTTACTTGATGTCTTCCAGTAAATATTTCTATTATGCGTTAAGCTTGATTGCTTCTTGCCTTCATCATCTCCACATTAAGCTTAAAAAGCAAGTTACAGAGTGCACAATCATGTGATGTAATGCAGTGGCATAGGTAGTATAGTCTAAACCTGATTCCTGACGGAGGTAAAAAAATAGGGATGAAAGTCCAGTTACATATTTCCAACCACCCATCTATATATTTTTTTATGGTCATGAGCTTGTGCCATTAACATTTTTGCCCAACCCACTAATTAGTGCTTGGTGAAGGCTCAGGAAATAATTAGCGATTTCATTGCCTTCCATCAGTTTTCTACATTAGTTAGCTGGTATATTCACTACTGCATTCTTCAATTAGATGTGAGCTATGTACAATTATATAGATGAGGTTCAGTCTGTTCCTGGATTTCAGTTTTATAGCATACAAAACCTATGGGTTCTAAAGGAAACAGACCTGATTAGTTTTCTCCTGTTTCGTGTATGGGGGGTGGGGTGGCGGGAATTAGGCAATATCTGTTGTGACCAGCTTCCAGTGACCATCAAGTGCATCCAACAGTGTAGTCTCCCGACCAGACATCAGTACAATATATCCCCAAGTATATACTATATGCATACTGTAAATACAGACTAACTATCATCTCTACCCTGTGTACATGACCTTCACATGCTGTACCAGACCATGGACCAACAGCATGGCCAGTGTATGACTCAAGCTCTATGTTTGCACCAGGCTGTAAATATATATCGGTCAAGGCATGTTACCCATGCAAATAACCGCGTTCATGACGTATATATCTTAGCCCAAAAAATCTCGACAGAGTCCTTACCCATCGCGCGCAGGGACGTAAACTCTACAAAGGTGAACCGGTCGCCGATCAGCCACGCTATCCAGGATAGCAAAATTTTTTTGGTCCATCTGATCTTGTTTGAGCGGCTCCGGTTGCCTACCGACGGGCACCGCTGTTGCTGGCCCTGCTTACGTAACCCTTCTCGAAACCTCCGGATGTCCACAACACTTCAGTTTGCAGTCAAAAAAATCTCCTCACCTCCTCTTTCTCTTCCCTTCCGTCCCTCTCTCTCGCGCAAAAAAAACCCCGCCTCCAGCTCTCCCGACGTCAGCACGGCGGCGGCGCGAGCGCACCTCGGTGGTGGCCGGCCCTCGGCCCGGCAGCTGCCGCCCTCCTCCTCGGCGTCCCCACCCCGCGCTGCACGAGCAGGCCGTCACCGGGGTTGCGCTGGCGTGGTGGTGGCTGGTCGCCCCCGGCCACAGGCCCCAGCGTCCCCTCAGCGACGCGCAAGGGCCCTGCCAGTGGCCGCCGGCGCCGGTGCTCCCTGATGCTGTCTTCTTCCGCTGATTCACGTGTGCTACAGCGCCGCACGAAACCCTAGCTGCCTCTGCTCGGTGACTCCCGGCTGCGCGTATCCTCTTCCTCGCCGGCAGCGGCGGCGACCCAGCTCCAGCGTTGGATCTACCGGTGCTTCACTCTTTTATGCTCCTCCTCGTCCGTTTCATAGCTCCTCCTCTGGATCCTTTCTCCCTCCTTGTTTTCCCTTTGCGCAGGTGATAGGCCATGTGCACGCAGCGGACATAGACGACCAAGCACCAGCGACACTCCGATGTAAGCTCGCACTAAGGCATGGGTTTTCCCTGGGCCATTTGATATAAAAGGTTATGCTTCCTTTTTATAATCAAGCTATGAATATAGGATTCCCTCAGGATTATTATGAGTCAGCTACTGTTCTCGAAACGTCGTAGGAATTCTTGTGAATACAGGCCGTCATCTCTGCTATTTTCCCCTTTTATGTGCAGTTACAATATAGTTGCCATCGGAGCAGGACATGTCTCTCACTTTCGCAAATTTGTGCCCTTCCATCTACAGGACACGTAAGATGTGGTCAACAGATTTCTTACATAATTTTTTGTGACCATAAATTGCACAAAGAAGTTTCTGTAATGATGTCTTACAAATCTAAATGGGTTCAATTGTGTTTGGCTATTTCCAGATTAAAATGATTGCGGGTTCATAGCAAAAACTGGGTGGGTTCATTTGTATTCGCGCATACAAAATGATTTGATGTTTAGGGGGATGAAATTTTAGGATGTTTGCTGCAAGTTTGCCTCTCACTTTTTTTTTGCCTATATCATCTGCTACATGCAAGCCTTGTTTTTTGAGAAGTCCCATTCACAATCTTATCTGCATACAGTAGGGCTTGTGTTGTTTTATATCTACTTGCCTATTTTAGGATGATAAAACGTAAATTATGAATTAGAAGTCAGGTCAACCATTAATTAACACGGTGGTTATTTCCCTGTTCATTGGTGTGTTTATTGATTCGATTTCAGTTACAAAGATGCAATATGTAGGCAATAAAGCTGCACTTTTGTTCATCACTCTACTGTCTTCCTTCAGGTCTACAGCATGGTGTCACGTGAGATGATAGCTACAGCTGAAGCACTGGAATCGTACATTGGAAAAGGAAGTTTTGGAGTCAGAAATGTTCAAACACATTGTACACTGCTTATTTTTTCCCTACCCTATTGCTTCAGTACTGTGTTCTGAATCATGAAACTTTAGCCTGAGCTTGCTTCGGTTGCTTCATATATATTTTGATCTCTTCATGCAATCAGATATGTTGATTGTTAGGTAAAGAGGTACCAGGTACCTACAATATTCAGAGACTTCTGGTTTGTGAACACTTACCTTACCTGTCTACCACAGCTTAATAATTTCTTTGCCTCATAAATTTCCTGTTGTTTTACCATATCTAAACTTTTACAGCTGTTGTTTATCACATCCGGCGTGCAAGCCAGCAGGTTCGCAATGGCAGCTACAGCTATGGTACAAACTGTCCCATGAATGCACTGAACCGAGGTAAGTACTTTCCCCTCTCCATCTTCCTTTCATGTATTTCGAAGGCTACCAAAAATAGATTTGAGAGTGGCTGACTTTTCTATTGTTAAAATTTATCAAGAAATGGGTTAGTAATTACACGAATTGATGGTTCCCATTCTAAAGAACAATCCGTTAACTTTTGAAACCAATTTATTTAGCCAAATTTGGGGGACACACCACTGATTGTATGGTCATGCATTTTTCCCAGAGATACAACATCTTTGTTTTGCTAACCTGTGTTCCCTGCGTTGTGTAGTTTTAAAGATGTAGGTTCTAATTGCTTGAGGATTTAATTTACATATCATCTTGTACCTATGGATATGTTGGAGGAATATTTTTAGGGATTCTAGACGGCTTCTGATTAGCATGGAACAACTCTTCTATCTTCCTCCATGTATTTTTTCAAAAGGTAAACATGATTGATTGAAATTTTATGCATTTCACCTAATGGAATGAATCAGTAAGAAATTGTATGGCTCCTGCATATCCAGTTCTCCAATTAATAAACTGCTCTTGTGTATATATTCATGGCCTACTTCTTAACGTTTTTTGTCCTCCATCCATTATCGCAGCCTCTATTTTCCTGCTGATGTATATATTCCTCAAGCGATTGTTGTACTATTTCTGTCTAAAAAGGACCAACAACATTGTTCTGCTGCCCATGCCAACAGGGCTGCAATACAGAGACTCCGCTGCTGCTGATCTAAGAATGGTGGAGCTCTTCACGCACATTCCTTTGATGGGCTCAAGAGGCTTTGGTCCTGTGTACGGTAAGGTCAAATTCCTTGCCTTGATGCTTGAGATTTGCCTAATGCTTTGGTATAACTTTGACAAGAAAAATTGCTATATGCAGGTCAAACAGATACTGCTGTCCTTCCTCATTGATCGAGGATTAATGAGAGGGCGGGGACTACACAGGCTCTGGCCCCTGTGTATGATAAGGTGAAATTTCTTGGCTAATGCTTGAGATCTGCCTAATGCTTAGGTTACCTTTGACAGTAAATATGACCATACACAGGTTAAATAGATCGTTGTACCACTACCTTTCGTAAATTTGGGCTAAAGCAAAGTCGGGTTCCAGCTTCTGAAAATAGGATGTTGGTGGTTTGCCAGAGGATTTCACAATGACAAAGTGAAAATCCAAAAATGGAAGGTGTGTGTTTCTCTCCATTCTTGTGTCTACATGTTGCCTCTCATTTCACTTAATTAACTCAAGGTATCCATATAGAATTGTAGACTAACTGAAAACATGGTACCAAAGTAGCAATTTTGCATCGTCTGCGTATAATCTTTCATCTTCTTTTCTCTGGGACATTTTTCATTTTGTTATCTACAACTTCCCAGGCACGAAGTAATCACATCAGCATTGCATCTACCCTGTACCTAATAATGACCATAAATTGCGGACTAACATATAGCGAAAACATGTTGCTTCTAATTCGACGTTTCGAGTGACGACGAACAAGGGTGGGAATCTGACCGTAGCATGAGCAACACCTGATGCTCGTCTGTGAATCGCGCCGCACCAAAATCTTCAATTCAGACCTTCCTGCTTTGTATAATACTTAGGCCGCACACAAGCGGATCTATTTGTACCCTACATCTGACATACTATTCTGTACCATGACCACCTACTGCCGTACGCTCCTTTCATATGTAAAACCAATATTACTATGTACTGAACCTGTTACCATACCCTCAAGTCTCATATTCATTATAGGCATAACCATATAGGTGCATATCCAAACCCACTGCGCCTAGACCATTGTCAGGTAAGTTTATCACACCCTTAGCAATCGCGCGCAGGGGCGCGCGTTTCCACTAGTAAAATTAAACGAGCGAACGATTTCCCGACCAATGAAATTTGCTCTTTCAGGAAAGGATTGATTCCCGCCTGTTACTATATTCGGATGGGCTGTGGCACACGTGACTCCCTTTCTCTTTTCCTATTTGGTTAGAGCTGATGACACGTGTTTATTTCTCTTCATGGTTCATGTGGCTGCACGCTGTGTGGGGTCCATGTAAAATATTTATTTAAAATTACTATAACTTTTGAACGGTATATCCATTTTCAATTCCGTTTGCACCGGTGTGTTCTATGCGACGAGATGAACAAAACTGGACCCCAATTGCATATGTTTTGAAGAACTTTTTTATTCACAAATTATTTGTGCTAACTTATAGCATATTACTTATACCTTATAACTTATGCCAAAACATAGAAACACAAAAGTTACACATCATACTTCGACGAATAAGTTAAGCGTGCTAACTATACATTCTCTTTCCGTGCACATAACTTACAGCCTAAGTTACACAACATAGATTCAACGAATAAGTTAAACGTGCTAAGTTATACGTTCTCTTTCCGCGCACGCATAGCTTACTGAGTTACCCAACATAAGTTAAGCGTGCTAAGGCCCCGTTCGGCTGTGCTGATAAGCCGGCTGAAAACACTGTTGGCTGATTTGTTGTGAGAGAAAAATACTGTTCTGACTGAAAAAATAAGCTGAAAAAGACGGATTATAAGCCGGATGAACTGAGCCTAAGTTATACATTCTCTTTCCGCAGCGCATAACTTCCACGAAATAAATTAAGCGTACTAAGTTATATAATATTACTTTTCTTTTCTAACCTTGGTAACACAGTGGAACGAATTAACTTAGAACTTATATCAAAACTTGAAAACATAAAAGTTCTAAAACATAACTTATGTAGAAAGTTATTAAACATAACTTGAGTACATAAGTTATTCTTTACAACTTGTGTCTAAAAGTTATTCTATACTCGTACAACTTACTAACGTTGCAAAAAAATAAAAAATAAATAAAAGAAGGATAAAAAATATAAAAAATGACAAGAATACTAAAAGAATCACATAAAACAAAAACTAAATAAAAATGAATAAGAAAAAATAAAGAAGCACGTACGTGTAGGAGTGAGGAAAATAAGCGGTTCAATCTATATGACGTGCACCGATGCCTGCGGTCTATGTCACGTACGGCTTGATCGGATCTGAAAAGAGCGATCGCTTACGAATATCACGCATGAAAAAAAAAGAAAAATATCCTGATGTAATGAGATAGAAAAGGAAAGAAAGGAGTCGGACGGAGCGTTCGCTCTATTGAAGCTGAGCGAACGACCGCCGATCCGGATTTGGGGAAGAAGCGGCTTCATCACATGTTCCACCTGTTTGATTGGCGTTCTGCCTTTTGCCGGTAGAAGCACTCCATAAGCTAAATCAAATACAACCATATATTATAGATTTTTTTTTATATGGGTATTGTAAGTGTTAGAATTTGAACATAGGGAGAGTCATGCAAAGACAAGTGATGATTGCAAATTGACAGTAGCTGGATTTATCATGAACTTTTAATACGTATGTCTCTTATGGATGTAGCTCGTGCAGAGTACAATTTGATGGACTAGCACCTTTCAATTATGCAATAATTAAGCAAGAAAAGTTTGTACCTATGGAAAACGCCGGGATTTACTTCATTTGCCTGAAAATCGGGCACAGCCCGCTCTGACGCAACATGTATACAGATGAAATGCCGAACAGGCCGACAACCAACATTGAGGGGCACGTGAAGTATACATAGATAGCCATTTGTCTTAAAAGGCGCGGTTCATCGCTTAGACCTCAGGCAAAATGTTTGTTTAACTGGTAGTAGTATAGTAATCTTTTGGGCTAAGCAACAGCCAGAAGAGGCTGTTAAAAGCCGAGCCAAAGTTGTGGATAAAACAAAGATGGCTGGGCGCCGCACCCAAGACCAATTAAACCCTAGGATTAGGAAGGGCCACACGTGTCAAGATAATTGCAAGCAGGATCCATGTGCTAATGACGAATTAATTAGGCTTAATAAATTCGTCTCGCGGTTTACTGACGGATTCTGTAATTTATTTTTTTATTAGTATCCAAACACCCTATATGACACCCTCATGTGACACCTGATATGGCACGCTAAGCTTTACAACATGGATTCTCTTTGACATGTCGCTTGCAGTTACAGTAAGAAGAAAATGGTTTGTCTCTGAAAAGTTGGGCTTCTGAAACTGAAAGTCATTGAGATTCAGGTGCACCGTTCCTGTCACTGCCTTTTAGTAGCAGAATTTAAGGGCTCGTTCCTGTCACTGACTCACAGTTAGATTGGCAAGCATGTCCTTCTCTCGCAGTCAATTTTATGACTGTTCATGAATGTTTGCTTTTCTGACATCGATGATGGAATAAAAGCTATCTTGTTGAGATGCGAAAAGTTTTTGGTGAAAATATCATATCGAATGTTTCGTGCGATATCGGAAGGGGTTTTCGGATACTAATAAAAAAACTAATTACATAGCTGGCCTAAAAACCACGAGACAAATTCATTAAGCCTAATTAATCTATCATTAGCACATTTGTTACTGTAGCACTTTAGTGTCAAATCGCGGATTAATTAGGCTTAAAACGTTCATCTCACGATTTACAACCACTGTATAATTAGTTTTTTTTTGTATATATTTAATGCTCCACGCATATGCTGGAAGATTTGTTACTGTAGTTTTTCGTAAAAAGTTTTTGGCTCTACATAGGGCCCTGGCTAGCATGTTTTTGGCCGAAGCTAGTTCAGATCATGTTTGTGTTCATCAGGAAATTCATAAGACCCGCGGACGACGGCTAAAATGTCGCCAGAAACTATATATATACACTGTACTGCTAGCGATATGTTATCGAGATTTTCTGGTACAAGTGAAAGTGATTACAGATTTACAGTGCGTTTACTGAATTTTCCTGTTCTTCTGTTTGCGGGGAGGACTAATATATGCCTAGAATAGGTTTTTTTTTGGTGCGAATGTTGTGGACCATTCGGCCTTTGGGCCAAGCCCATGGACCCATTGTCTTCACAGCTTGGCCAACAGCAGCCCAAGAACTTGTTGGGTCAGAATCACTGTTTCTAATCCTAAATTCAATAATACATACCTACACTTGTATTGGCCTGGACTGCTGACCCTCTCCATCCTTTTCCCTTTCTTCTTGTTCTTCTTTTTAATATTTTTTTTGAAACTACTCATCATAATCTCGGCTCTAATCGAAAGTGGAATATGAGCTGCTGCTCCCTCCCTTTTTCTTGACATATATAGTGTAGTATAGTAGGCTAATAGCTGCATACGTTTCCTACATGTATATATGTACTTATGTAGTACAGCTAATGAGCACCATGAATGGATGAAGGAATCAAGCATGCAGCACGTCAGCTCTGCTAGTGCTCTGAATTATTACTGAGGCCCGCAAACAAAGAAGCAAGCAACACAATCCAATCCAGAATCAACAGATGTCATGACATGCAAATATGCAATGCAAAAGCACCGTATGAACAAGAAGCTAGCAGCAGCAGAGAGAGAAGAGATGATTCCAATTCAATCCAATCAAATCCAGCGCGAGGAGTCAATCGCCTAATAATTCCTGTGCAAGAACAGATCATATAGAACAGGTGGATCGAAGGCACCAGCATGCAGTGTCCGTCCCTGTGGGTGGATACGTCTACGCAAGCACTACAGTGTCCTTTTTCCAGAGATCGATCCGTGCAGAATTCCGATGAATTCCATCATCAGTTTCCGCGTCTGCGCCGCATCTTGCATTCATCGTGGAGTTCGGTACGCTGCCATTATTTCTTCAGTTGGCTCGCTTACTATTGCTTGCTTGCTTGCTGCAGGGAAAAGGCAGCCAGCAGTCCAGAGGAACATGCGGGCATGCAAGTACCAAACAGTAGCAGGAGATTGATATAGAGGAAAAAGATCAGTATGTAGTGGTATGCATTGTGCACTGCATCTGCATGGAACATGTCCACAAGAAGATCAACGGCAGACAGACAGGCCACAATGCCTACTTCTTCTGCTTGCACCTACCAGTCTACCACACACGCACACAGCAGCAGCCTTCTTCTATGTGCAGTATGCGTGTTTGCTGACATACATGCTGAGCTGCATGACGTACGTAATATAATGTAGTAGCTCAGTTCACACCTGACCTGACAACAAGCTCGAGTGTGCTGTACGTGGAGCAAGCAAGTTTTTTCTGTGTTGTGCTGTAGTGCTGGCCTGATCACCATACCTAACTGTCGTCGTAGCTAGTAGCAGCTAATATAAGCGTGTCCAGGTTGGGCTCAACTCGGACTTCACAAAGTGCGCTCCAGCCTCCCTATCTCGTTCGTATATTCGTGGCTTCTGAATTTATATTTCTGAATGAAACCGCGTTGCAGACATGCATGCACTGTGGTATGTCTGAATTTTGGATCGAGAGTACGCCATTGCAGAGGTATCTGAAAATTCTCTTATTAGGTTGCATCGGGGATGTATCAGTCAGTCGGAGGTAATTACTAACAGTGCATGCAGGGGGTGCAAATAGGTCCACCCAGAAAGCCAGAGCACACTTTAGTCAGGGCCCTATAGTTTTTTAAGGCTGAATATATAGCCATTTCAATCCCTCAATTATCATCCGAGGCTCAACGTTGTCTCTGAACTTTTAAAAATGTCGTTTCAGTCTTTAAACTTTACTTTTGAGCTCAGTTCCATTACATGACTAGCAAAGTGAGCGTTTGTATCCTCAAACTTTGAATCCTGAGCTCAGTTTCATCAATGACGAACTATCCAAATGCATTTCAGTCTAGTCCCTCAACTGTGAAAGTTCATGAATAAAATTGAGCCCATAATGCAAAGTTCGAGGACTAAAATGCTCATTTTGATATCCCTAGGATAAAACTAAGCCCAAAAGTAAAGCTTAAGAGCAACTTCAGGAGTCTCTTTGTATTCTTCCTTGAATAGAGATTTTGATGGAAAAATGTCTTCCAACAGTTCTTTTTTAATTATATCTCCAATTATTATTATCCTCTATTATAGAATTCTCGCTAGCTTGCTAAAGATGGAGAGCCCTGTGGAGTTCGCACAAGATATAGAGAAATTGTTGGAGGGTGTAAAAATATAGAGAGTGATATATATTCAAATGACTCTCTAAAATTTAAAAAAAATCTTGGAGATGCTCTAATGACTGAGTCGTATTGAAGCTTCAGGGATGAAATTAAATTAAGCCTTAGATGGTATTTGAGGGACCAAACTGACTAATTTGCTTTTATTGAAAAACAATTTTGGTTTCGTGGAAATATATTTCTCTAGCAGACTTTCATCGGTTTCTTGCAAAATCATTTGCGCTATTGAAACCAGGAACTTTCCTGAGGCCTTGTTTGAATGCACATGTATTCATCTAAATCTACATGTGTTAGAATATATTGGAGTGGAATTGAACTAAATTTCATTCCATTCCACTTCAACCCACGTAGATTGAGGTGGATATACGTGCATCCAAACAAGGCCTAATTGGGAAGATGATGCTTATTGGCATTTCGGCACCATTTGAAGTTACTCTCTTTACGGTAGGTGATTTGATCTTGACCGCAAAAGTAAGTGAAAAGAGGTCTCAAGTTTGGTTAATTCAGGTCGAACGAACCTTTGTAATTTTTTCAGGTGGCAAACTAAAAGCGTGTACTTTATCTATTATTGAAGTACTATTAGCTGGTGGCGGCCGTGTGTCCACACGGAATGCGTATACAATTATATGAAGCTTAGAAACTGAGATCGAGTCCACTGCAAGGACAAACACGATGGCATACAAACCGGGAATTCATTGATTTTACGTAGTGGGTCCTACATTGCTATTTGCTATACAACGGGTGCGTGCAAATGTCCGGTGGGGATGGATTCTATCAAACGCCCACCTCGCACGCCTGAAAAGCCTGCCCCGACGCCTGACCCGTCCCCATCCCCACCCCTGCAGGCACACCCTTGCCCGTCATGCCCTCGATCGCCAGCCCCGAGCGCGCCGCACGCACACGTCCGTCGGCCATTGGCTTGCCGAGCCCCATTCCCCGGCGCTCCTGACTCCCCCGAACAGTAGGAAACACGTGCAATATGAAACACTTGAATACAACATACGTCTGAAATAGATAAAATATCTAGAATATATACTTGCAACATTTGTGTCAAAACATATGTAACATCTAGATAGAACATTTGCAACATGAAAACACTTGTTACAACAACCGAAACAGATGATACATTCTGGAACATACTGTTGCAACATATGTATGAAAACATATGCAGCATTTAGATCAAAACGCTTGCAACATGTCTCTGAAACACTTACAACATATTCAACATATGCAACATCCTCCGATCTACCTTTGTAACATCCATATGAAACAATTGCAATATGTCTCTGAAACGTCTGAAACAATTGAAACATATATTTGCAACATAGAGAAAGAGAGGTTTGGGCCAGTCGATTTCAGCCGACGGGGTGCGGGAGCAGGTGGCGAGCGGCTGCGCGCAAGCACCACCCAGCACCAGCACCAGCACCAGCACCAGCGGCACGCGCGAGCACCACCAGCGCCATCGGCACCGGGCTTGGCTCAACGACAATGGTGGGCGGGGAGCTCCATGGCCGCTTGGTGGGGGGAGCTCGGTTGTCGGGGTGAGAGAGGATGTCACCAAGGTGGGGAGGGCGCCACACCGTGGTGGGGGAGAGCCGCCCACTCCCCTGCAACATCGTCGCGCCATCTCCATGGATCCCGCTGGAGGAGAGTGGATCTCGCTCGTGCTCCATGGATCTCATTGGTGTGGGGGAGAGGGCCACTGGATCTGCGGGCATTGGGGCTCCCAGTGAGGACGCCGGGGTGGGGGAGGACTCAGGCGTTGGTGCGCTGATGCAGACGATGAGGAGCGCAGAAGGAGTAAGGAAGGGGAGGAGGAAGCGAAGGAATAAGGTTTTTTTAAATATACATACGGGGAAGCAAGCAGCGGGGGGTTTTGAAAAAGCTATCTGACATTGGTGCGGTCCATTGGACGCACGACGTAGCATTCTGCAAAAATATCATCAGCTAATAGTACGTTTGGCAGTAAGAAATATTTTAGATTCTCGCTAGAATTGCTAGAATGGTTGCTAGGCATAATAAGGAAAGAAACGTTAATTGAGAGAGAAAATCACTTAAACTAATTCTTATTTTTTTAACTAGTCCAAAGAAATATCGCCCAGTCCATAGAATTAGAAACATCCAAAGTTCTAGTTTCAAGAAGAAAATATTTCTAATTCACAAAGTAATTCTGTTTCATCGAAGAAATATTTCTAAAGAAAATCTAGATTTGAAAGGTGTGTATGAGAATCTAAAACCCTACCAAATATGCCCATAATTAGCTAATCCCCTCTCCTGACCGGTCTTAGAGCAACTACAAGAGACTCTCTGTGTCCTTCCTAATTGTCAGGAATAAAGATTTTGATAGGAAATACCATCCAACAACTTCTTTAACTAGTTATCTAAATATAATCATCCTCTATTCCGCTGGCCAAATATAGAGAGCAAGAATGACTCTATAGAGTGTGCATAAGATATAGAAAAGTTGTTAGAGAGTGAAAATATAGAGAAAACGATTTTTATGCAAATGACTCTTCAAATAATAATTTAGAAAGTGAGTTATAGAAAGACTTTTAGAGATGCTCTTAGCATTGCTACTATATACTTTTGCCTCACTGAATCAAATATTCATATGTTACTGTCAAGATTAAAAAAATGGTCAGAAATAGTACTATTTATACGAACAATTTTTGATTGGTTGGAAGTTTTTAACCTGAGTCAATTTGACTATATTTAATGACGATTTCAATATACCGTTGAAAAATTTAAAAACAATCAAATTTGACTTTTGTGACATTTCTCACAACTAAACCGACCGCTAGTTATTTTTGGTTGTGCGAAAAGGCATGTAGCCTAGTGGTTACCCTTAGTAGGACCTTAGGTTCTGGCTTCGACTCCCCGTGGAGCGAATTTTTCAGGATTTAACAGTGTTGTGCTTTCACTAATAAGTGACCTTCTCGTCAACAGCGAGGTGCCGGCCTGTGGTGACTTCATCAATCTCAAGGGTTTGTCAGCCCAGTCTTTGAAGATGATATATGAGTAGGGTTTGCGTGCATGTGTGTGTTCCTAGGGTAAGTGTGCGTGTGTTATGAGTGTCTATGTTGTACTGTGTAATTTGCAAAAAAATTTATTATTGGTTGTGTGGGTCTACTGGGAGCTGAGTATTTTACTGCACCCAACAAACGGGATTTTTATGTTTCCACACTTCCTTCCATGCTTCAGAATTCTCTACTCAATTTGGGGGGTGGGGGGAGGTGGGGGTAACACCAGCAATTATTGAGGTTGTGTTTAGTTCCCATGGAATGCAAAATACAAAATACCAACTACTTTAAATGATGAAATGCAAAATGCCAAAATTTTCATGGGTGTGTAGTTCCATCCAAAATGCCAAATTTTTCATGGGGTGAATGAGGGCTTTTTGGCTTTTGGGCTTTTTTTTTTGCCTCAAAAGGCCAAAATCCAAAATAAAGAATGGATACCTTTTTGCCAAAAATTTTGTATGGTGTTTAGTTTCATTTTGTAAAATGATGGGCCAAAACCCAAAATATTTTGGGTGAAATGAGAAACTAAACATACGCTGAGTATCTTTTCTAAAAAAAGTATGTAAAGTAGTACTACAATAGTACATTTATATGATTATATCAATCAATTGCTAAATAAAAAATGATCTGACAATTACTGAGTAGTTGAAGCCAATGCTGATAAAATGGACTACAGTGCATCGCGTTTCCCGGATGGAGTATATGCTAACGATTCCGTGTAGTACACTACTACAGTACGTCAGTACGTATTTTCTAATTTCTAGTGAGTAGTGACTTGTGAGTGGTAGATGCTGGACGTTGCTGTCGGTGCATCCATGCATGTCATGATGTCAAGGAGAAATCCGTTAATCCTTGACTCGTTTTGCTCCTGTACGTGGTGGGGCTCCAATGCAACCCACGGTACCGTTGTGCACTGCTGGGTAATATATGCGTTGTGCCCATAACTACATGCAACGTGTCCCGGCTAGGATTGCATAACACGGTGGCCACTTTCGGTGAGAGTTTTATTCTAGTTTTATTTGTATTTGATAGGCTACCATATAAGTGTTTTTAATGACGTGACAATGTTTTAAAGAATAGAGAGAAGAAGTGACTTTCATGGAATGAAACCCTTTTAACTCAGTTACCATTTTTACCAACTCAAGATGACAAGATAACTCGTATAACTAAATGTCTATTAAACAAAATAATGAAAATATACATTGAGAGTGATGGATTCATCTATGTTTCATTATATTCCACATTCTTAAAAACAACTCTGCGAAAATAATTTAAGATCCAAGCATCTCTATTTTTTATCTAGAATTCCAATTTTATATCACTATGCATCATCATTATGAGAATATAATTAAAACAGGGCATAAGTTAAATATAGAATTACTTTCATTGAAAATAGACATCTAAATTCGAGTTAAAGAGGACTGAAATTCAGGTTAATAGTATCCGGCCACAAAAATAGAGCCAGTGAGGAAGGAGAAGGACACCGGGCAAGAACAGGTAGGGATAACAGATGAATGGAACAGTGAAGCATCGTCGTCAAGTGAAAATCTATTATTTTCTTCTCTCTGAAATTATTGAGAAGTAATTCGTTGAGATCGTGCACCTTTCTTATTTAAAAAAAATAAAGATATTCTAAAGTGCAGCCGAATAGATCCAATCTATTTTTAAAATAGACAACTCGTACACACACTCTTTCCAAAAAAAATCAATACACCAACCACTGCCGTAAGATTTATTAGATTTATTGCTAATAATATCGGTATTAAGCCCAAAATTCCCGGCGAGAAGTTCAGAAATTAAAAGGAAAAGGCAATGGCGGTCGAAAATCATGTCCGTACTCGAGAGTAGAGCTACAACGAACAGAGACTGAGTGACGCTGCGTGCTAGCTACTCTCTCCGTAAAAAAAAAATACAGGTCTTAATCAGTCAAACTTTTCTAAAGTTGATTAAGTCATCATTTATGTCTGAAGTAAGTTTAATATAAAAAATATTTTATATGTAGTTTGATGATACTTATTCGATATTATAAATATTAGTAATTTTTCATATAGATTTGGTTAAATTCAAAATTGTTTGACTCTTTGAAATATGAGAATTTCATTATGTTTTAGGTGGAAGGTGTATATTACCACAGGGATATTATTCTAGATGACGTACTACAGTACAATCACATGGTTTGCATATAGACTACTGATGGGTTAAAATCCGTCCCATACCCAATCCGATCCATAAGAATATAGCTCACTTCTTCAACCCATCTCATCCCATATTTTTATAGTTTCAAGTTTTCAACCCAACTCATTTCAA
The DNA here is from genome assembly GCA_038087645.1 of Saccharum hybrid cultivar R570. Classification (NCBI taxonomy): domain Eukaryota; kingdom Viridiplantae; phylum Streptophyta; class Magnoliopsida; order Poales; family Poaceae; genus Saccharum; species Saccharum hybrid cultivar. The sequence goes on along the minus strand of JAQSUU010000410.1, from coordinate 2,567,436 downwards.
CTCGCAAACTAATTAAAACCACAGGTTTGTTATAAAAACCCATTGGTTTGCATAAAATGTATATATAAGTTTGCACAAGACATATCAGTTCATATTAAAAGTCAGACCCCTGAATTTAAAATCTCATGTTCACATTATAAAATTTTATAAAAATTGACTAGGATTTGTTGCAGATAATAATGCAACAAAAAGCTACTTCATTCCTTCCCAAGTGCTTAGTTGTTCTACCCGGCGGACTGAACCTTTGTGTGCCGGTTCTTGTTTTGTTGCCTTTATTTCCTTTCTTAGTTGTAAGAGTTGAGCCTCGTGGCTCCGGTTTGTTTTGACTCTCAGCTGTTAAAACCTCTAGTTTGGTTTTGACTAATTGATGAAACTCATTAGGACTAACCCTATGCTCTAAGTGTGAAATTGAGACAGGTTGGTCCAAGCCAAGTATTGGAGCAAGATGAAGTCCATGGTGTTGAAGATGGACATGTGATGATGGTGATCAAGCTCCGAACTTGGAAAAGAAGAAAGAGAAAAATAAAATGGGCTCAAGGCAAAAGTATATTTGATAGAGCCATTTTGTTTTGCCACTCAAGACACCAAATGGGTCTGAGTGGATTTAGGATAGATAGCCGTACTATTAAGAGGGGTGAAACTCGTCGTGAAATACAGTTATCAAAGTGCCACTAGATGTTCTAACTCATTGCATATGCATTTAGATTATAGTGAGTGCTAACACCCTTGAAAATGCTTTGTGAAAATGCTAAGACATGTGCACAATGGTGATACACTTGATGGTTAGCACTTGGGAGCAAGGGTGAAGAAGTTGGAGAAGTGTTGGAGGAGAAAACAGGGACCAAACCCTGCTGGCGGCAGGGCCGGACCCTGAGGCGCTGAGTCCGGTCTGAACTCTGTCTCAGGCCGAGGGCATGGCTTTGGACTAGACCCAGGCGCGCGGCATGACTGGACCCTCTGCCGAGAGTCCGGTTGTGGCATTGAGGCACGTAGGTGGCGACGTGGCAGCTGGGGAAGGACCGGACCCTGGGTCAGGGTTTGATCGTGAGTGTCTGTAACACCCCAGTGTTAAGCTTGCATTAGCATTTACAAATCATGTGCATAAGCATAATCATGCATTGATCAGCATCACATGAAATATAGACTTGAAACATGTTAATAAAACATGTATGTTGCAATGTGATGTTTCAATAGATTTAAAGTCATGTAGATGCTTGTTTTGCCATATTGTACCTGGTTTGCTCACTTGAACCACTTAGAAATGTTTAGCAAATAATTTGGAGCAAAGTTTATTTTAAAAGTTTTACCAAATTTTGCATTTAAAATGAATCTCCAAAATTAGGGTTCTTACTTGAAAACCAACTTTAAATCCCTAGTTTAAAATCTATTTGGATCTTGGCTTTGCTCCTATTGGCAAAGTTGGAGATCAGAAAGTTTTGAGCAACTTTTGTTTTTGAGTCACTTTTTGAAAATGATTTTTGGTTGCTCAAAAATGGAGATTTGTGTGCTGTAATTTGAGAAAATAAAAAGAACAGAAATTTCTTTTGAATTGGGCCGCCCACCTCACTTCGTGCCCCAGCTGGGAAGCTAGCCCAGCCCAGCTCTCGCGTCCGCCCCCGTGCGCCCGCGCCCGCGCCCGACCGTGGCAGAAGGCCGCCGTCGCGTGGACGTACGCCGCCGGCGTTGATCGCCGCATGGGCACACCGTGGACCCCGCACGCCCGCGCTCGCCTTCATCCATGCCCCCGCTCGCCCTGCCTCACTCACCCACTCCTCCTCCCTCTTCTCCTCAACCCGCTCCTTGCTCACGCAACTGCAGCAACCGCGGCGGCCGTCGGAGCAGCGGCCGCCGCGCCATTGCTGGCCGCGGTGCTCCACGGCCCCGCCTCCGCTCTCGTCTACATCTCCGCCATCACATTGCCAACCCCGCCTCTAATCGGCAAGGTGAGAGGCTGGAATGGCCGGCTTCCCTTCGGCTGTCGCTCGCCGGAGCTCCGCTCTGCGCGGACGAGTAGCTTCGCTGCCTTCCTCTTCTCCCTTTCGCGTGCGCCGGCTTTGCCTCGTAGCCATGGAGCTCCAGCGCCACCTCTACTGCCTCGCCGTGCCATGGGACGGTGTGGCCGCCGGGCAGCAGCGCCGCCGTGCGCCATGCACGCTGGCATGCTTGCTCCGGTGAGCTGCCTGGCCGAGCAGTTGCACCTGTCGATGCGGCTTGGCGTTCTGAGCACGTTGGTGCTCACCGCGCCACCGGAGGGCTCGCCGCCGGTGAGCTCCGGCCGGCAGAGCTCCTCCCCTGCCTCTGTGCCACTGGCTAGTGGGGCCTTGGGGCCCAGCGATAGTGACTGGAGCTGGGTCTGGGTGCACGGTGCCGTGTGCATGTAGCATTCCAGATCCGGATTTTTAAAAGGGGTTTTTAGAAAATGATTTTTAGAAATGATTTAAATGCTTCCAAAAATCATAACTTGATGAATTTAGCTCCAAATTTGTTGAAACAAATTTTGTTAGACTTATTGGGACTAGATCTATCTGTTAAAAATATTGCATGTCATTTTTGTGATACTTTTCTATATAGCTTTATTTAAATGATTAAAATGTTGATTTCTTGGAAAATTCATAATAAATCATGTGTGAATCAGAAAAATGTGATTCCAATTTTGTTGCTCTATTCATGCGTTGTACTTTCTGTGAAAAATATATGACATGCATGTTCTGTGGAAAAATATGGCCAAGTAATTTAGGTGTATTTATTTGCTATTTCTTGTAAAATTGCTAGAGCCAAAAATATGAATACTCCTTGTAGGTGAAACTTTTTGTACAGTGATTGTATACTATATAGATCATGGGAAAAATACTAAGTCTATTGTTTGACACTTTTCATAGTACAAAGTATTTTCATGTGTTTTTATGCCATGCTTTTTGTCATTTTTGTGTAGGTTGTTATACTTATCCAAATGTAATAAAAATTTTATGGTAGGCTACTTCTTACATGAAGAAGCTACTATAATTTTCTCATGATTTTCTGAGCACCAGAACTATATGTTGCTGTCATAGCCTTAGTTTAAATTGAAATAAAATAATCTTTTTTATGCATGATTAGTTAAATTGTGTAGCTTTGGTGTATCTTTGAAGCACCTTGATTTCCTAGTATGACTTGGCATGTTAGCGTAGTCATTGTGGTGTAAGTGTAGTAGTACCTGTGTTGTGGCTATATGGTAGTTAGCGGTGCATGATGGTAGTTAGTAGTAGAAGAAGATGCAGTAGATGACATGTGCTTGTGGCACATGTTCTTAGATGATGTTGACTACCTAGTAGAAGAGTTTTACACCTACTCTATCAAATAAAGTAAAAATGTTCATCTACATTGCATGCATCATGATCATCATATGTCATCTCATCTGATGCACCAATTGCATAATCACTTATACAAATGCATCATACAGGATCGCAGGAGAAAGTGCAAGTAGCGGTTCAAGAGGAGCAGGTCAGGGCCGACCCATAGGAAATCCAGGCACAGGAGGTACCCGAGGCTGAGAAGCAAGGAGAGGATCTGACCGAATGCGTGGACCATCAGCCTAGTTCATTCGAGAAAGGCAAAGCCCCGGAGCATCATAAGACTCCTACTTTATAAAAGAAATTAAATATATATGTTATATATATTGTTGCATTAAGTTATAGGAGTTGAGTGAAACCATTGATGCATATATTATACCCTTGTCTACCTTGTCATATCCTTATACCCTGTTAGGTAAGCCCTACTTAGACCGGTAGCGGTCGGTGATTTCTTGTCACCGGCAACTAAAGGTGGTTACTGAAATACTTTAGCTATGGAATGGATGATACCCTGAAAATAACCAAGTGTTGATGGATAATTGGAGACCGGACGGAATAGTTGTTATGCAACCAGACAGGGTTCTGGGGTGCTTGTAGTTTTTCGTCTGTGTCGGTTAAGGATCGATCGTTGCTTGTCCCTCTTGTCATGTTGAATGCATGCATCACATTTAGCTGGCCGAATAACATACCTTTCGACCGCGAAGCTCGTGACATTATTCGGGCCAGGATAAACTCGGGCTGGTAGATTGGTGCTGAAGAGAGTAAGACAGGGGCACGAAGAGTGAGCCCAAGGGCAGGCTAGGTCTTGATTCCTGGTAGTCGGGAGGCCCCTGGGTAGTACGGTCCATGATTATTATCCCACGACGTTTACCGAAATAGTGTCATTGGTGATTTGTAACTCACTTGATCGGTGAGTGTGGTTTGTGTGAGGAATAAATCACCAGCTGGTTAGGAATCAATTCGAATCGCCATCGCTCCTAGATAGTGAGCACTTGTCTCGAGCTACAGCATCAAAGTAATGATGATAGAACACGGATGGTTATGTGGATGATATTGGAAATGCTAAACCTGAAATTGTAACTAGATGTTAATGGTTAATCAAATGATTGTATAGATGCTTACTTAGATTGATAGGTTATAATAAAGATGATGCAAAGTACCTAAATGGTTCATTTATGGTAACTCATACTTTTAACAAATGAGTCAGCTAGTCCACTAAAAGAAAGCCTTGCATACTCCTTGGTGTCACTTTATTTTAGTTTAAGACGGGTAAGTCTAGCTGAGTACATTCTCGTACTTAGGGTGTATTTCCCACTTGTTGCAGATGGACAGATATACTATGGCTATTATATCAACTACCTGTATCCTGCGATGGGTGATGATTAGGACCAAGGGCATGGTCGCTCCATACGTCTTACCTGATGCTTTTGTTGGACATGACTATCAGCTGGCACTGTAATTCAAACTAAGTGTGTGTGTGTGTGTGAAGTCTCAAACCATTTACTTCTGCTACTTTATTATGAACTTATTTTGTAATAACTTTATGTTTTAAACTCCGATGTATTTCAAGGATGTTGCGAACTTTATGTATTATGTGATTATGGCTGCTAAATTTGTACGATCTTGGTTGGTATGTTGGTTGGTTTGAAATCCGTCATGATTTCATGGACTACCGGGTTATACGGGCTTAAGTTTGCTAAATTATCTGCTCTGGCGGGTGATTTTCTTACTTAATCTCGTATAATTGGTCGGTTCTGTTACAGTGTCGGACTGAGTTTGTTCGTCTTTGGCGCCCTCGGGAGCTCTCTACATAGATTTGGAGCCAACCGGACCCTAGCATTGGACTCAGGCTTATGGGTCCGATCGAGGCGCGAAGCAAAGGGCAGTGACATGGTGTTCGATGGAGGACTGGACCCTGACTATTTAGAGTCTAGTTGCCTCGGTTGGACTAGGTCCGTAGGGTTTTTACCCTCTCTGAACCTCTCTGGATCTGGCCAAACCCTGGGGTTCGCTAGGTCCGACCGTGATGGTGCAGAGTCTGGTCCGGAGGAGGTTTGTGCATGCGAGAAATCGACCATTGGAGATTTGCGGTCTTCGTTGAAAGGAGGTGACACATGGCGCACGTCGGGGCGATCAGACCCTGGTGGGTGAGTTCGGTCCGGACCCTGCTGCGGGTCCGGTCGATGCATAGAGAGCCCATGAAGGGGGTATAACGGCTCTATTCTTTTGGGGGCTCTATATAAACATGTTGGCTAGCCATGGCTCACTCTCTTGGTCATTTCTATGAGAATACACCCTAGTGAGCCTAGCCATTCCTCTCTCACTCATCTTGCTTGATTGATTCATCATTTGGTGAGATTGGAGAGCATCCAAGTGCACTGCTTTGAGTGATTGCATCTAGAGGCACTTGGTGATTGTGTTTTGCTATAGAATTCACTTATTACTCTTGGTGGTTGCCGCCACCTAGATGGTTTGGTGCAGCGAGGATCATCGAGTGGAAGAAGGTGACTGTCTTCGACTCTGATCATGGTGATTGTGAGGGGTTCTTGAGTGTTTCTCATGGAGATCATGAAAGGAATCTTTAGTGGATTGCTCGTAGCTTGTGGATCCCTATCTTATGTTGGTTGTGCGGCACCCGGTTGCGGGTTAGGCATGTGATGCCTATTAGCACGTGAACCTCTAAGTGAGTGAATCGCTACAACGGGGACGTAACTTACCGTCAAGCAAGTGAACCTCGGAGGAAAAATCTTGTGTCACCTTGTCTCCAAGGATTTCATTGGTGTTCATTGATTGATTGTCACTTGCCATGGCGGTATACTCTCTACCTCTCTTGTATTTACATTCCTAGATGTATCTTGTGTAGAGGTAGTTGGTGTAGTGGTAGTTGTAGCTAGTTGAGTAGAGTAGCATACTTAGTGTAATTAGCTTTGCTAGCTTGCTCATTTAGTGTAGAGTAATGACAAGCCTTTGATTGATACATAGAGATCATAGTATTCTAGACTTGTGGATAGGTGGCTTGTAACCCTTGTAGAGCTAGCGCAACACTCGCTTCGCCATTTAGTATTATAACCATTTGTCTTAGTGTTGTTGTAGAAATTTTTATAGGCTATTCACCCACCTCTAGCCATTTAGGACCTTTTAGATGTGTACTATCCTCGAGTGGTAGATGCTAGAACTTTGTTCCATAATTAAAAAAATCTCACCACTCACTGTCGCTCGTCATTGCCAGACTACCCTATATGCGGCTACGCCGCCCCATGCTATGACTAACTTGCGTCCACTACCAAGTTACTCTTTACATATTACTCTATTCTTTACGGAGACTAAACGTACTTTAGTCCTGGTTGATATTACCAACTGGGACCAATGAGTTCACCTTTAGTCCCAGTTGGTGATACCAATTAGGAGTAATTAATGGTCTTCCACAGGTTAGTTCAAAAGAAAAGCTATGTAGGTGGGGACGTGGGGTGAAAAGGTATGCGCGAGGCAATGCGCATGAGGTATTGGGTTTGAGTCCCATCAATCATAGGGGTGGGAGGCTGTGGCAATTATTTTTTTAGCCTCGAGGGACCAGAAACTGGGACTAAAGTCGGTTCCCAACCAGAACTATAGCCTATTTCTCCACTAGTGATTGATTACTTATGAATTATGTAGTTATATAGAACATGTTACACGTATAGTATTATAATAAAAGGCTACTTGTAAAGCTTCACTGATTAGAAAGATTATAATAATACAATATACCTCAAAGATTATGCAACCAAATGTAACAAATATGTGACCTGCGCAGTTTAGTTGGTTAGGTTTCATACGGTGGAACCCTGGCCATGTGGATTCAAGTTTTTGACTTAGCGTTATGGGTGCTTGTGTATTTTTTCTAGATTTATATATATATATATATATATATATATATATATATATATATATATATATATATATATATATATATATATATATGATTTGTTAATACTATTCTGTTAGTTGTAGGTGATATGATTGTTGATAATGAAGCAGGTGTGGTTATTTTATCAATCCTGAGATATACCAATTTTGTCTTTTATGGGTGCTCATATGTCATACGGTACTGTAAGTGCATCTAGCCCCTTTATTGGATTTTGGTGAATTGAATGCCAACACAATTAAAAGTCTAACAAGTTTGCTAAGTGTTGAGCAGGAAATGGAGTTATTGCATACACTTGTGGACTATGTAATGAGAAGTGTATCAAAGGTTCAACAAAAAGGCAAACTTGATGGTATTATTCCACATAGTATTGAAATGAAGACCAAATTGTGTATTGTTGTATTAGAAAATTATGGAAACAATCTAGTTCAAGAAAAAGACAACGATGCAAATGGAGTTGATGAAATGGCTCTATGTTGTGGAATATCATAGTATCAGAGAAAGTAAGCATATTTTGCAAATGGCAAATGAGACATGAGTTGATGATTTTGGATTGGTCTCAATAATGGCTTGCTTTTCATGAAAAAGAAGAGTTTGATAGTGAATTAGCTTTGATCAAGATTGAAGAATGAATCAAGAATGAATAGGTGCGGAAATGCCAGGCAAAGGTCAAATGACAAAGGACACAACTCATATTGGATATAAGTCGGTCTATACATTGGATTGCTTGTTTGGATAAAGATTTGAAAAATCACTTTGCACTGATTTGATCATGCTAGAAGTATGAAGATATTTATTGAAGTGAGTGTTAGGATTGTCAAGCCAAAATGAAAAGGCTGCAAGGAATCATGAATTGACTTGACCATATTGATGTTAATTCATATATATCTCTATGTGAATCAAACTGAAGCTTGATTGATCTCAACATTCATATCTAGAAGATATTCAAGCAAGGATCACAATATTAAAGAAATGATTTTTCAACAGATGCTTAATATGATGTGACTTGAGTATGGCTCGATAGGGTGAAGAGAGCAAGGAAAGGGCTTCGAGGGACTAAGTGAAGGTGAAGGACAAACGATGGCTTGATGACCAAGGTATCATGGCTTAAGTGAAGAAGAGAGTACTTGCATTGAGTTGAGGTACTAATCGAGCTATGATGAGTCATATTGTGTTGAGGATCAAATCATTAGTAGAAGTGACTTGAATCAATGGACTGAACTCACATGTGTTGGAAAAAAGATTCAAGTCACAAGCTTAACATGTGTTTGTTCAAAGAGATGAGACAAAGATAATTGCAAACCTTTATGAAGTGATATTGAGAAAGAGGATAATACATGCGATGGTGGAAACCCCAAATTACAAAAGGAAGCGGCAACCGACTCAAAGGCATTCTTTTGAAATTGAGTTTAGGAAAAGCCATACTAGAAAGGGTGATACAATGCACAAGCTTCATAGTGTAACTAAGTGCTCATATTCCACCAAACATCCTCTAATACCTAGCCTAGTCAGCCTGTGTAACAGTTTTCAATTTGGAGCTACCAGGGCAGAGCAGCAATGACACTGGGTAGCACTGCCGCTCGCAGAGCAGTAGTGTTGTGCCTTAAAATCTGACCGTTGGATGAAGGGTTATTTCCTTCACCCCCTTTCTCTCCCAACTATCATCTCGACCATCCCTTCCTAAGTGCAACCAAAGTAGCTCTCTCTCCCTCGCTCACCATTGGAGCACCTTAAGCTTTTCCCTTTGATTCTTATTTGATTCTTTGAGAGATTGAGCCTCCAAACTGTGCTAGAGGGCTCTCAAACCTATTCTTCATCTCATAGAGCACTTGGTTCGTATTTAAGCCAGTGGATTGTGTTTGTTACTCTTGGAGCAAGGCTCCTAGCTAGCAAGGCATCGTCTGTGGAGCTTGCCAACTTGTGTGGTAGCCCCGAGAGGATTGTAATCACCCTAATCATCTAGTGGAAACACTCTCATCTAAAAAGTTCACTCTCTTGACTTGAGAACAAGGATAAGGTTGAAAGAGACCAAAGCCTTTGTGGCCACCTCAACAATGTGGACATAGGCAAGCATTAGTGGCAAGCTAAACCACGGGATAAATCGGTGTCTCACTTGTGTTATTGTGATTTTCTTTGCTATATTTGTGTTTGTTGGTGATTCTAGGGTTTGGGCCAGATCTACTCGTGCGTAAGCTTCCAACTACATTCAAGTGGTGGAATAGGCTCTACACTTCCCTAGGAAGGTCAGTAATTTGCTCGATCTAAATTTCATTGGCTAGATTTTGAACTGTGATCTCGCACTTGTCAGGTGGAGCAGCAGTGCCACTCGCAGAGTAGCAGTGCTGCGTAGGCAACTAATGTTTGTTTCAGCTAAAATTTTACAGGACTATTCACCCCCTCTAGGTGACATCAAGGTCCTCTTAGGTACGTGATTCAAAAAATGACAAATAGTTTTGGATTACCAAATCCAACATCACCTCCTTACTGCCTTGTCACTGTTGATGGTCGTTAACTACAGCTATAAACCGTCAACGAAACATGAATAAGGACATAAATCAATCCCTAATATAGAATTAGGGGTTAAACTAACAGAATTCCACATGTTTTAGTGAATCTATGTTTCTACAAGGGTTACTTAGGAAAAGAGGCAAAGAGGACCCACATGTCGGGCTAAAAAGCATATTCTACGTGGGCACCAACGCAGGAAGAATCTAGAAGATACGAGAAGGTGACCCACCAAAGGAGGGGCCCACCTGCCATAGAGGGGGGTTGGCCAACCCACCCCTAGGTCGGCCGACCTGCCCTGGTCCCACCTATCAGTCGTCTTCGCACGTCAGTCTCCCACCGCCATTGAGGTCCAATCTTCACTGTAGATCAAAGTCGGTTTGATCCGAGGGCTCTGGTTCACCCCACCGGCCTATATAAGCAACCCTATATCCCTTGAGGCAAAGGCATCCTAAAACCCTAATTCATATTTTCTAGTGAGGATCAAGAGAGGGGTCCCATGAAAAGATCAACCTCTCAAGAGCCAGCATTCAAGAGAGATTAGTCCTTAGTAGGATCTAGTCTTTAGAAATAGAGAGGTAGAGAGAGGGAAGAGTTTGGAGGAGGTGTCAGCCTGTCGGTGCTCCCTCTATGGCTTGTGCCTTGGTGGAAGTCAACCTACATCTGAGATTTCTCTAGTAATCAACTTCTTATTTTAGTAAGCAACATTGTTCATATTGTTCTCCTGGTTTGCGAGTCTCTTTTGAGTACTTTAATCTATCTGGCTTAGGTTAAAGTATTATTCGTAGTGTAAGCGTGGCGCTTAGGCTCGGATAACTCGTAGATGCACCCTACTTTCTGGATCGGTGGTAGATTCACGATTGTGATTATGATAGCTACTATATATATATATATATATATATATATATATATATATATATATATGACAATACTCTATATATATTTAGTTCATTGAATCCTCTGTAGTCCACCTCTCGTCTGTAGGCCAAATAGGACCTGGTTGCTAAGGAAAGCATTCTTTACTGGTGTCTTTTTCTTAAGTAATGTCCCCAGATAGAATAGTAGAAGACATAGCTTACTGAGATTAGAACGAGAAAACCTTGACAATTTCCCCTACACTCTCGACTTTCTTAAGTCTTGTTGCTACTCCGGGTTAAGTTGGACCATAGTTAACCTCACACGTTTCCCTGTAGATACGATATTTAAAACCCTTCAGGTGAAAGCTACAGCGGTATCCGTGCGCTTGTGGATTTATCTGTGTGAGTTAAAATATACCAACAGTCACTAGCAGCCATGACACCAACTTTGAACCCTAATTTGTTGAAGTTGTCGAGCTCAAGTCGTGGAAAGAAGGGGTGCAATTTTGTTATTGCAACCAACAAAATTCGAGTGTGGGAGTAGGAGGTGGATTAAAAAATAACTTGCTAGAATGAAATACATTTTCCCCTTAAAACCAAATTGCATTATATGCATGCTTTATTCACGTTGCAACATTTCTAGAGATGTTAATAGTCTCGATCCCTTATTCCCGAATGGAATTCCTCTATTATGGGATAGAGGTAGGATTGGTTTAGTTGTTGTGAGAATTACAATGGAGACAAAATAGTCCCTGGGATGGGGAACCATGCATCCTCCGCCCTATTCCCCATGAACTCGTCTTGCAAAACACTTTCATTCTAGTGGCTACGCAATTTGGTGGTGTTCGTATATTATTTTTATGAATGACATCTCTATGCCAATCTATTATTTTTCATATATATGCACTAGACATGTGGAGACCTATTGATAATTTAATATCTTTCGACAATGAGTTATCGGCCTTGTTTATCTATTGATCGTTGGTGTATCGTTGATTTTTTGAGAAATTTTCATGGGGATGGGCCCAGCAAGGCTAGGGATATGAAGAAAAATGATCCATGATGAGTGATGATACTCCTATGAGGACGAGGACGAGGAAAATCTCATCCACCATGGGGATAGGAATCTGTTATAGCAATGTATACTTTTCCTCGAACATTGTAGAATTGGGTTCTTGGAAAAGGAATGGCAGTAACCATGCTTCATGCTGAAGTGTACAAGGTTTGAGAGCTACATACTTGTACGATAGAAAATATCTAGGGTTTACATAAGGAGAGGAAAGTTCTAGAGTTTTCTAGGGTTTACATAAGGGGAGGAAAGTTCTAGAGTAATCTTTCTATGTGATGCTTTCAATGGTTGCCACTTGTCATCAATCTAACGGTTATGTGTGTATATATATGGGCTTTAACCTGAGAGTGCTACACATGCTAAATTTCCATTACATAGCCTAGCGAATCTAAATCATAGGGAAACATTGCATACTGAATCTTTTTTAGTTATCTATTTTTATTTTTATTTCATTTATACTCTTCTGTAGAAAATCTATTTTAGGTTGTGCATAATGCAATTGTGGATTTTCTTTATAATATTATTATTATTATTATTATTAATGTTTTTACATGTACGAAGTTGCGGCTATTTCTGGGGATAACCAGACAATATATGATAAAATATTTTATTTTCTAGCCAAACTCGTTTTCAAGGAACATCACCAAGAATTTATGATTTTAGGCATAATTGCTATGTCAGGGACAACTATTGCTACATAATAGCCTTTTCAATTGCAGACTTCCAATCCATTCTAAAGTAATTCTACCTAATGGAACAAAGATGGAGCTTGAAAACAAAATCTAGAAACAAGATTTGACTTGATGTCATTCTATGTTAATGTTAGCATAAAATCAGTAGATTTTAGACAAAATGTTTTTAATGAAAAAGAAGTTTTTACATTTGTATTTGACAACAAACTAGTATTGCCACTTTGACTTGTGTCTCATGGTCGCGTGGTGTAAGTCTCTTATATTTGCTTTGTTGATGTTTTTCTCTATTCTTACCTCTAAAATTGATGAAAACAGGTATGAAAGAATACTTAAATTTAGTCATGATTCACCTCTCATTGACCCCATACGAAGGTCTTGTGTTTAACAAGGAAGCTGAATTTATTGGCATCTCTTTTAGGATCATAGTGTTACCATTGGGCATAATGTGCAGTATATAAAAATAATTCTTACTGTTTCACCCAAACATGATGGGCAAGGTATTATATTTTCTTCGGGCTATGTTTTAATTAAACCATGAATCATTTCTTATAATATTTACAAACACTTCTCTTTTGCAGTCTCTTAGTGAAATTTTACACCACATAGATGAACAGGCTAAGTCTAGAAAAAACAGAAATACGGTAGATGAGGCTAAGTTCAAATGAAAGACAGATGATCAGGTTAAGTCCCATAAAAAAGAAAGGAAAAGTCACGTTGAAGAAAAATAAAGTTTTTTACTTAATGATAATTTCTGATGATTGATTTATTTTTGTAATATGTAGAGCATGTTGCTTAATTATTTGAGAAAATGATTATTTATGAGCAATAACATCATTGTTAATGAATATATTTGGACCCATATGCCCACTGTTGTTGATAAACATTGATTTGTTAATAAAAATAGAAGTCCTGGAAACGAGCACCCATTTTCTACGTTTTCTCTAAATATTTTGTATTATTCACCAACTTAGTTTCATATAGGTATGCATGAAATCATGATTCAAGAACCATTTGTATGAAGTACTTTGGTTGTGAAATAGTGTCAATAAGAGTAGAAACAGAGAGAGCTTATTATGCTGCATACCTACCTACTTTTATCCCATACATTCAATTTTATGTAATTTTCTACAATGAATCTGTTGATTGATGTATGGCTAGTTTAAACACATGTGAAATAGTTGTGTTCTTCGTATTATGGCAGAAGAGCTCATATTAATTGGACATTATCATACTATAATGAGCTTTAGGTTATTGAATTACCTTGACATTTGAGTCTACTTGTCAAATTTGGCGATTTATGCTAACTACTCATAGTAGATGATAGAGGATTGAGCAAATCCAAGACATCCTTTGTTGGGTCATCTTTAGTCTTAGATAATGGTTTTTGTTGCTCCTATTCAGTGTTGTTCTTTCTCTCATCGATATATATCCTCCTACAATATGTTCATTATATCCATTATACTATAATTGTGAATAGAATAGGATGCATAAAACTATTTATGTTGTTCACAAACCCATGATTCTATTCTTAATTGAACAATGACCTACAATGGGTGTTGAAAATCACTCCCTCTCTCTTAAGTATTTATCACAAACACACACTAGCTTTTTCTCCTCTGGTGGACACATACACAAGCACAAAACAACATAAGTAATTTTTGGTCAAATGCGGCCACACCAACTCTCACTGTTTTCTCATTTATATATAGCTAATACATGGTTATACCTGCCCATGATATCCTCCTAATTAATGCATTCATTGTCCCCTATGATATGTCTATTATTTCCCTTAACATCAAGGTGAAATCTAGCAAGCACTGACAAGAATGAACCTAGAAAGTGCAATATGCTGGCCTGGTTGGGTGCTAAGCCACCCTACCAATCACTACCAATGATTCTTAGTTTAGGTAGTACTTTGTGCCAGGATTGCTCCCTCTTCACATATTTACTTTTTTGGTAATGCCAAATTATATGTCCCAAAGTGTGGATTGTTATTGCCTCAATTTATCCCGGTTAGGATTGCTTTGTGTATCCTCCATATGGTATAGTGGTAGCAAGTTTTTTATGTCCATTTATTATGTGAAGCTAAAAGCCTAAAACATCTATTAATTCAATGATTTAGCTTTTGTTTTTTTGGTCTTTCTGCTCAAGTGTAGTTTATGATCACTCTAGATTAAGTTTCTATTGTACTTCAAATTTGGCATTTGAATGTCTCTTGGTCTTTGTTAATAAGTATAGCTTAGTTTGGGTTGGAAAATGCAGGTTATATTACAAAGGGCCAGTAAGTATCTTGTTTTGAGACAAGAAATGCTTTTAAAAAAGTTAGCTTCTCATCACTAGTAGGGATGTGCACATACATGATGAACAACTTTCACCAATGAAGAATCGATATTCATCATAAAGAACATTTTTGTGATGAATTAGTGACAAAATTATGTTTGTCACAATAGAGCGTCACATAGGTTGTGTTGTGACGAACCTGAGCTATAGGTTATAGAAGTAGCTTGATCCATGATGAAAAATTGATCATCACAGAACTATTTTGGTATGCGCGCAAGGGGCAGCCACCCAAGCGGATGCTATGGCCGGTTCTATTGAAGATGCTTCCACATGTAGATGCAATGGACGATTCAATTGGAGATGCTTCGGGTCACGTACATGTCACTTTTTTATTGGACAATGTGACCTCTCTTGTTCTTTCATGTTTCATGTTCTTACTAGACCACGTATCATGTCCGAGTTGTTCCACTTGTAAGTTTTTTATTAGAGCATGTGTCATGATGTCATTAGTCCACCTGTTACATTTTCATTGGACCACGTATCTTGTTTTGATTGGCCTCTGTGGCAATTTCTTATTCGAACACGCATCACAATGTTGTAGGCCCACGTGTCATTTTTTAATTCGGCCACATGGCTTGGCGAGTTTCTTTCATGTCTCAGATTTTTATTGGCCCACGTGTCATGACCTGACTCTTGCACATGTCATGTACTGATTCATCCATGTGTCAAAATTTTATTTGCTCACGTGCCTTGTGCTGATTCTACCACGTGCACAACAATCATTGCATTAGAAAATTAATTCCACACCATCACTGCTGCACAGAATGACTACATAATTATTGAACCTGACAATCAAATGACAACAATTCATAGTTTACACATCAGCAGCAAACCATTGATAGAGTTTGCATATCAAGCCGCCACACGAGTTCACCACATCAAACTAGCACAGGAGTCCACACATCAAACCATAAATATTCACTGCATCAAGCCTATAGGAATTCAAGAATTAGAGTTACCAGAACTTTTTTTTAGTGATCGTGCCGAAGCACGTTTTTCATTAAGCAGAAAGGAGTTTTGTTACAATCCTTATGGCCATGGTAATCCAAGGTTACCGAAGCCAGAAGCTACACAAGCAAAGCAGAACACGCGAGTGTGATTACACAATCATTAATTTTGCGACAAAGAAGAGCTACTTTGGGATCAAGTCACCGCCATCAGGGTCCTTAGGTGCTTGTAGCCAGCCAAGCACCAGGTGTGTATCTCCTCATGAATGACCACCTGCTGCCCTGCTGGCGATGTAGCATCCCTGCCAAAAGTCCTCGCGTTTCTCTCCTTCCAAATCAACCATCCGATGAGATAGAAGAGGGAGTCGAAACCACGGCGAGCGGCCTTAGGGACTAGTTTTTTGCAACGCAGCCACCACTGCATAACCGGCTCCTCCTGTACGACAATAACTTCCTGAAGATGAAGCTTCCTGAGCCAATGATCCCAAACTTCTTGCCTGAAGCAACAGCCAAGCAAGATGTGGTCCATCGTCTCAATTCCTTGATCGTATATAATGCAAGTGGTGGAGTCTTGCAATCCATGCTGAAACCTCCGCTCAGCCGTCCAACATTGCCCATGCATGACCAACCAGAAGAAGAAGCGCACCCTCGGCGGGGCGGAGGTCTTCCAAATTTGTTTGGCGCTGAGCCGCATCGATGAGCCTAAGAACATCGCACCATAAGCCAATGCGGCTGTATAGGTACGATCTGCCATGAGCGACCAGCAGAAAGTGTCTGGCACATCGGATAGATGTATGTTCTCAAGCAAGTCACAAAGGTGGTCGAACTCCAGAAGCACCTGCATCGTCAAAGGTCCAGTGATATGACGTACCCAGTTGTGGTTGTTGAGCGCCTCTGCCATAGTTGCTCTCCGCTTCCGGGCGCGCACAGATGCAAAGATCGCTGGCGCAATGTCCTTGATGGTCGAACCATTCAAACATCTGTCAGTTCAGAACAGGGTCGACTCCCCGTTCCCTAGGGACAACACAGTAGATGCTAGATGCTTGAAACACAGCCCGCACCGTGCATTCTGATGATGTGTGGTGGCAGCGACCATCCACCCTAGCCTGCCACTCCTAGCGAACCCTCAAAGCGATGCCGGTACGCCGTAAGTCGGAGACGCCCAGGCCACCTAAGTCCTTCGGGCGGCAAACAATCTCCCAAGCGACCTTGCACTTGCCTCCGCCAACGGTATCTGAGCCACACCAAAGGAAAGCTCGACGAAGCTTGTCAATCGAATCGAGCGCCCACGGGGATAGGCAGAGGGCAATCGACATGTGCACCGCGATGGCCGACATGGTCGCCTTCACCAACGCCGTCCGACTTGCGATATTGAGCAGCTTCCCTTTCCATGTGGGTATACGGGCAACCACCTTGTCGATGAGCGGCTGCTCGTCCGATCTCCTGAGCTTGCGGATCGATAGTGGCACCCCCAAGTAGAGGCAGGGGAAACCCTCTATCTGACATGACAGGATGTCCCGCACTCTTGCGACGCCAGCCTCGCTACAATGCAGCGGGCATGCAACACTCTTGCCGAGGTTTGAGAAGAGGCCGGATGCCAATCCGAAGATAGATAGCGTCGCCTTCACCAACCGCAGATCACGTGCATTGGGAGCGATGAGGAGCACGAGGTCATTGGCATATAGACTGACCCGTGCACCGTCGATGCAGCGCAACGGTGACAGGAGCTGCCACTCTTTGACCCAGTGCAGGAAGCGATTGAGTACTTCCATGACAAGGACAAATAGCATCGGAGAGAGGGGATCACCCTGCCGGAGACCACAGGCATGGCAGATTCTTCTTCCCGGCCGGCCGTTGAGGAGGATTTTGGTGCTAGATGTAGACAGGATGGCTGATATCCAGTCCCGCCACCTCTGCCCAAAACCCATGTTACGCAACACGTCCAGAAGGAATGTCCATGACACTGTATCGAAGGTTTTGGCAATGTCTATTTTAAGCAGAACAGCCGGCGTCCGTCGAGTATCGATGGCCTTGCACGCAAGCTGAAGTTGACGAAAATTGTCATGTATGCGCCTGCCCCTGATGAACGCGATCTGATTTGTCATCACCAAATCATCCAGCATGGGCGCCAGTCGCTTGGCAAGGCACTTAGTGCCCAATTTACCGAAACTGTGTACAATGGCGGACCCAGAATCATTTCTTTGGGTAGGCACACAGTATAGGAACAGTGCTCTACAGTACGCTACAATTCTCGCTACAGCCTTCTTGTAGAACAGGCCAGTGAATCCGTCCGGACCCGGTGCCTTGTCACTTGAGTTACCAGAACTGAAGAGCATGATAGGTTCAAGGAGGTGATCGAGCGGCAGCCGTTTTGAGTGCACCACTATGGCAACTAGGATGTACCTCGGCTGAGGAAACATTTTTCTAGCCAGTTTCTGCTCCCAAACGACTTCTTTGTGTTTTCTACACCCTGAGCCTCTCAAATACCTGGATTTTTGCGCCATTTTTGGTCTGCGATTCCAAGGCTTTTCGTTGGTCCATCACGTCAAACATGGCTACTTCGGCACCCAACCACATATAGCTTTTCGATACCCGGTGTTGTCAGGCCGATTTTCTCGTTTTCAAAAAAATTTTCGTGAGCTAGCTCACGAGTTTCAGTCGTTTTTGGGCCTCCCAGAACGGTAGTGAGAGACGTTCTAAGGGCACCGTTACGGCTTCCTAGATGTACGTACCTCAGCTATTAGAACATTTCTAGCCAGTTTCAGCTCCGTAAATAACGAGTTCTTTGGATTTTATGTACCCTAAGCCGCTCAAATACCCTAAGCCGCTCAAATAACGAGTGCATCACGTCAAACATGGCTATCTAGGCACTCAGCCACATGTTGGTACCTCTAAGCATTTCACCACGGAATGATGGAAGTTAGAAGAATTTCATGGGGACCAAATTAACAGACAGTCTTTCCAGTAGGAGAGAAGTGCCTCACTTGTTCGAACATCAACGTAACTACCGGCGGGAATTGAATGGGTCGAACGAATCTTCGGCGCCTTAGCTGGCACTGGCACTGGCACTGACAGGCCAATTAGTCCTGCAAGCTCCTACTAAGTCCTAAGCTAAGTGTTCACACACGAACATGTCACGTGTGCCCCGGCGGCGAGCGCGATGCGCAAGACACGTCGCAAGGGGAGTCTCGTCGGGAGCGCGATACGCAAGACACACCGGCGAGAGCTCTTGAAACACGACATCCTACGCTCCCGGGAGGGACCCCGTCAGGGAGAACGATGGCGATGGGCTGCCCTAGGTCGGTCTGACCGCCCCTAGGATCTTGTGCTCGCTGTCGTAACGAAGTAGACGGCAACGAAGAATAAGAAGCAAAAACTAGAGAGAAAATAGTAGATGCAAAATAATATAGTAGATTGATATGTCGATTGTGTGTTATCAATCGGCCTTAAGCTTACATTGTATATATAAGCCGGCTGGTATTAGCCAGTCGAATAAACTTCCATATACAAGTATTCGATTCGGTTACAAATAAATCCTGTAATATGTTTGCCTTCCTTTATTTGGCCATCCGACGACGTCTTCTGGAAACCGGAATCAGAAAATAGAAACGTGACAGTCAAACTCCAATGACTGAACCTAGCTTGCTTTGAGTTTGCCAATCTTCTCGAGATAAAAAGTCTTCGTGTCGGAACTGTCCCTGCCGCCATGCATATTACCAAATCTAATGCCCAGACAATAATAATAAATTTTCATAAATTAACTCTTCCTTTGCTGCACCACGTATTTGCTCAAGCAAGCTATATTGCCCCTGGACTCCACTTCGTAGCTGCTTCCAGCTTCTGTGAATCAAACTGACAGAGGTCCTGCACGAGGGAATTTTCTGGAAACCCCAAACAAGCATGCCAGGCAATTCGAACATTTTGTCTGTCCTATACAGAAGCTCAGTATGCACGCCTATGCACAGCTCAAACTCGTCCAATATGTGCAACCCCATATATCTGGCCAAATAAAATTCTTGACAGATTGTTAGGCTCACCTGATGTCAAATTTGACCATCAACACTAAGCTAGCCTGCCCACTCTTCACCACTATATAAATACACTCGTTGCCGCCAAACTCGGAAGCCATCTCCAGCTCCATCCAAGCTCCTCTGGTTCGATCGGTGCCGGCCGGCCGGTGCGTGCCACACAGCAAGCAGCTAAATGGACTGCTCCAGCGACACGGCCGTCTGCACCGTGGCCGTGGCCGCGGCCGCGGCGCCGTCGTCGCCACAGTCACAGCCGGCGGCGGTGGTGCTGAGCCCGTGCGCCGCGTGCAAGATCCTCCGCCGCCGCTGCGTCGACCGCTGCGTGCTGGCGCCCTTCTTCCCGCCCACCGAGCCCCACAAGTTCGCCACCGCGCACCGGGTCTTCGGCGCCAGCAACATCATCAAGCTCCTCCAGGTCGGTCTTGTCTACTCGCCATTGTGTGTACGTGCTGCAAGTAGCAAGCGCACACGCATGCATGCATGATGACTGAGACTGACTGATCGAGCATGCACATGCAGGAGCTGCCGGAGGAGCACCGTGCCGACGCGGTGAGCAGCATGGTGTACGAGGCGGCGGCGCGCATCCGGGACCCCGTGTACGGCTGCGCCGGCGCCATCTGCCAGCTGCAGAAGCAGGTCAACGACCTCAAGGCGCAGCTGGCGCGCGCCCACGCCGAGCTCGCCGGCGCCCGCGCCCAGCACGCGCACCTCCTCGCGCTTCTCTGCGTCGAGGTCGCCGCCGCCTCGCCGCCGTCCTACTGCGGCGCCGCCGACTACTCGTCCTCGCATCAGCTAGCGGTCGTCTCCAACCCCATGATGGCCGCCGACGCTCTCTACGTCGTCGACGGCGCCGGTGCTGCCTTGCAGATGCAGGCCAGCCCCGACAGCTGGGCCGACGAGGCGCTCTGGACATGAGCTCCATCAATCCCAGCACCTACGACTACGAGCTGCATGCGCTCTATTCGTCAATGCAACCAACGCCCAAGTACAAATAATCTAGCTGATCCGTATATGCATATGTATACATACAGTTACATATACATACGTACGTACAGCCAATATGTGTATGGGGGTAAGTGTAAGTTTTATTTACTCGGTTGGATGTCATAATTCCAAGTTAACCAAAGGGTTAACGTGGTTGGGGTTTGTTGAAGCAATTCGAGTGGCCAATCCCTCTGAATGTTGAGCTTTCGGCTCTTAATTTAGTACAAAATTGTTGTTGTGTATGACACTGCTACTCTTTAACATTGTTGCTGTGTATGGAATAATGCTACTTGTTCGTATACTAATTCTGAATAAACAATCTAATGCCACATTAAGATTTATTTGGTTCACGGTTGTGCATCGGACATATAAATAAATATATTTGTTTCCACTGGCTACACTGCTTGGTTCTGAAAACAAAGGCTTTGTTTAGTTCCCAACTTCTCCCCCAAATTCCACTATGCAAAAAGAAGATTTTTCGTCACATCGAAATGTCGGCACATGCATGGAGTACTAAATGTAGATGAAATTAAAAACTAATTACATAGTTTTGTTGTACTTTGCGAGACGAACATTTTGAGCCTAATTAGTCAAAGTTTAGACAATTTTACCAAATACAAACAAAAATACTACAGTATACTACATTGTGCTAAGTGCCGGAACACCCAACTTTGGGCTCCCAGAATTGGGAACTAAACCAGGCCAAACAAAGGTTCAAAGTTCAGACATATGCTGAACCTGCTATTACCCATCATTAGTAGGACAGGTGCTGAAGCTTGTTTAACATTTACTGTATGTTTCTATATATACCTTCTACGAACGTAGGCAAGAATGTGGAATGATTCCAAAATCCTAACAATCGTTATATATCCACATGGACTACCTAAACAAGACTAGTACTCTGTATATATGTTCTCTTGTCCAGAACTGAAGCCACAGAAACAATATTTAAGAACATGTTCAGTTCATCATTGGCACAACATGCATATTAAACGATTGATCGTTGAACCAGAACAATGTGAGAGATTGAAACGGAATATAATTAATTCCCCAGTGGATGGACTTCATTTCATCATCAGTGTCCAACTGCTCATACGCTGGTCTTCAAATGTACTCCTCCTATGAGAACGCTTGTGCTTTCAGACATCTACTTCGCCTTGCTGTATTAGTTATTGCTGTTTTGTTCCATCTAGCTTAGCTAGCTTCCTCGTCCCTGGTGGACGATAATAGTAGTGTCAACAACAACTCAGCATGCACATCGATCTCAAGCAAAAGGAACAATAATGTTGTTTACATCATTCATTTATTACTTGGTCAAAACAAATAGTACTCTCTCTGTCCAAGAAAGAATACAATTATGGGATCCGTGCCGGTCAAAATAACTCAAGTTTGACCAAGTTTATAGTAAATAATATTAGCATTTATGTCTTCAAATAAAATTTATTAAGAAAATATATTCAATAACTAATCTAATGGTACTTATTTTATATCATGAATGATAGTAGTTTTTTATATAAATTTAGTCAAAATTCAAATTGTTTGACTCCTCGAAAAACGAGAATTGTATTTTTTTTCCTAGACGAAGGGAGTACGATGTATGCCACTACTATAATTAGCCGATTTAATTTGATGTTATGTGAATGGTTATAACGAAGCTATACATGGACATAGATTACTAAAATAGCAAACAGGCATGAATTTTAGCTTAATAGCTAACAGCTAAGCAAGCAACCACAAGTGCGTTGTACGCTGACCTAACTTGCCTGATTCAGGTTCAGACTAATTTAAAGAACTGTCAACTGTGTGGAGAGAATCAGAGAATTGTACACAAGCTATTCGGTTGATGCTTTCTGCGGCTGATAAGCCGGCAGAAACTGATTTGTTGTGAGATAAAAATACCGTACCACGACTGATAAGTCAGACTCATAAGTTCAAGCGAACAGGCTCGTGCTTTCAGACACCGTACCATGACTCTGAGATTCAGATAAAAAAAAGTCTTCCAGAGCTCAACTGGGGAAGTTAAAGTACTGGGACTACTTGTCTTTTGTCCCTGCTGAATACTAGGGCTCCTAGTTGCTAGGTTAGATGCATATACATGTAAGTCCAATTTACTGTCCTTGCCCTCTTTCAGTTAAGTCTAATCATAGTAGGACAATATATGCATATAGACAGGACAAAAATTACCAAATAAACAGGTTAACCTACTACCTAACGGCCTTATCCTGGACCACATGCAGATGGTTCCAAAGCCAGTGCCAAGCCAGCGAGCATGCACATGGCACATGATCCAGTGAAATGACGCTCACTAGCTACACATACAATGCAATGGCAATATGCATGATAAATACGTAGTTGAGCTACTTGTACAGATAATGTACCTGTAGTTAATCTAATTACTAACGGGAAATGTACTGTACTTGCTAGTGTTTGTTTAGCAGACGGATGCTGCAATGCAAAGAGGCTGCGTTGCAGCAAGAGTTCTGCTCGGAGCTGACAGATGCGTTCAGTGGTATCTGCAATTTTCAGGCCTTGTTTAGTTAGGGTGAAAAGTTGAAAACTTTTCAAGATTTCCCATCACATCAAATCTTTGCACGTATGCCTGGAGCATTAAATGTAGATAAAAAAATAATTAATTGCACAGTTTGTCTGTAATTTGGGAGATGAATCTTTTAAACCTACTTAGACCATGGTGGGACAATAATTACCAAATACAAACGAAACTGCTACAACACTTTTCAAGCAATTTTTTTTCAAGCAAAGTGTCTTTGTCATTTCTTGCTTACGATGACAGATGACTGCAGCTGGAAGCAGAAATTGGCATGAATGGAACAGCATTCAGGCGATGAAATGTCAAGACAGCTATAGATAGCTGCAGTGCTATCGACACTCCTGCTGCATTTCCCACAAGAGGACGGCCGGAGCTTCTCTGATATCTGCATGCCCATGCTGACACTTATTGAAACTTGGCTTGGGGCAATCTCCACCTGTCAAGCTACGTACATGGTCGACATGCGACAGTCGGCAAGGAGATTTGCATGCATGGCCGGCCATGCGTGCCGCCGTTAGTAGCGATTTCCGGTTCACAACATATCTAGTACAAAAGAGTTGTAATCGATTTCCTGTTCTATCTCTTTTTATTCTCTCTTCGAGGGGGGGCGTGCCATCTACACCTGTACAGAAACTTCTAATTCCTCTCTTAATTGAAAGGCAGAGCTCCTGCCATTGCGATCAAAAAAAAGAGTTTGTTGAGATGGGTTTGTCGTGTATCATCCTATCAGGCGATCGACACATACAGATATCTGAACGTTTAATTTGGCAGTAGCTCACCAGTGTCAACAAGAATAAATGCCAAGTGCTGGATCGGCTCATGCATGTCCCTTCATAGGAACAACGTGATGTTGTGTGCCAAAGCCAAAGCATGAGATGATACTTTTTGCTTCCAAACTAATGTTCAAAGAGTTGGTGTGTCTACGCTGTCATGCAGATGCTTGCAGTTGCAGGATTGAAGGTCCAGTATAAACTACTAGTAAGGACATACTACTACTTGAGCATTAGTTGGTATCTCATGACCTTTTTGCCTCCAAACTAAGTTCAAATTCAAACAGCCTGTTCATTATTGGCAGAAAGGACTGTTGAATCTTGAAAACCTCAGCGTCTTGTTCGCTTGGCTGATAAGCCATGACTGAAAGTACTGTTGGCTGATTTGTTGTGAGAGAAAAATACTGTACCATGGCTGATAAGCCAAGCTGATAAGTTCAAGCGAACAGGGCGAAGAGATTTCCGGGACCCGGCAGCTATATATAAAAAAAATTCAGAACGGAATCAGAATAATTCCCTAGTTGATTGACTTGCTTGCTTATTAGCAGTGGTCAAAGAGTGTCGTACTGCCTGTTGAAATGTAACCAGAGCGTGCCCAATAGAATGCTGCTGATGATGAGGAACTGAGGATGCAGCACGCGCATTCTCCAGGCTTAGAATTTTTTTGGTCTTCCCCTGCCCTTAGAAGCAGTTGCATTTCCTACTACCAACAAGCGTGTAGTCTATTCCGTCTCTTCAAAGAAAAGGGGAAAAATGTCCAATTGGTTTGATTCTATAATTGGGTAGACAATGGTTGTAGTACTAATACTAGCTCTTACCTATGTACAATTGGGTAATCAAGGACATCAAACAGCATGAGCGAAATCCAATTGTATTTCCTACTACCAACAAGCGTGTTAGTTTATTCCGTCAGTTGAAAGAAAAGGGAAAAAATATCCAATTGGTTTGATTCTTTAATTTGGTAGACAAGTGTTGTACTAATAATATTAGCTCGCTCTTACCTATGTATAATTGGGTAATCAAGGACATCAAACAGCATGAGCTAAATTAGCTCCTAGCAGAGATGCGCTGTACATTGACCTAACTTAGGTTCATCCAAGCTAGCTAGATGAGGTGGCACGTAAAAAAAAATTGTCCATACACAGCTTTCAAGTTCAAAAGCAGTAGTGACAAGAATCTAGCTTGTCCTTAATTAGTCTATCAATCCGTGCTCATGCGCCAACACCAAACATTTTACTTCCTACTGTCATGATGAGTATGAATTCATATAGGATAGTTCCAAGTCAAACTTTTCTTACCAAAATGGCTAAAAATATATTAAGTTTTTATATAGATTAACAAGATAACATTTACTTCCTCTGTTTCAAGTTACACGATATATTAGGGTCTTGTTTGGTAGAGCTCTAGCTCTAGAAAATCCTAGATCTAGAGCTGCATGCATGTAAGTGTATTTACATGACTCATTTCATTTATAATTTATATTAAATATAGAAGTAGATAACGGACTTACTTTGGCTTGGTTTTTTCATATTTGTAGTGCATAACATAATTTAAAAACATGTTTGGAGAAAGCTATAACTGCATCGTGCACTTACGGTTCAATAATAATCGTGTGCATACGAGACACCAACACTCTGCATGAGCATCTTGAGGTACACGTAGCCATCATCTTACTGATCGATCAGCAGCTCGTTTACTTACTGAAAAAGGAGTTCACATCCATGAGAAAGTACATGCAGAGACTGAACCTCGTTTACTTACTGAAAAAGGAGTTCACATCCATGTGAAAGTTCATGCAGAGACTGAACCTTTTCGAATTATGTCTAATCCTAGTAGCTCAGTTCATACTGTATGTAGGAGTAGTAGTAATAGTAAGCAAGGAAAAAGCAAAGAACAAACAACCTAACAAGATTGACGAGGAGTGCTGCCGGCCTTACCCAGCTGGAAAGATGAACAACTTAACACATCAGCATATGCATGCAAATGCTTCCAAATCCACACCACCAAACTACCCGTCAATCCACATGCAAATTAAACGCGTGATCCACCAATCAGATTGCCATCCATGCATTTCTTCTTATCAAGCCGGCCTACTTTGGCCGCCACCTGCGCTATGCACGGTAGCAAAAAAGTTTTGGATCGTTTGATTTCAGTTTTACCATCCAGATTTTGTTACCGGCCTGCATTGCTGTTTAGTCCACGTGTATGAACAAAAACGCGTGCATGCACGCGCCGCAACCATGCATGGCGTTGGCATCCAGTTCAGATATTTCCGCCGGCCCAGAATTCTAGGAGTCTAGGAGACCTGTCTGTTCTCCATCAGGGGACAGTCGACCATCTGCTGAACATCGTCAGCAGAAATGTCAACAGCAGTCAGTGTGCTTTCATGGCTGCTTCTTCTTCCATCCTTTGACTCACTGCTACAGAACAAAGCAGCACTCATTAGGGCGCCGGGTTTTTCTGCATAGGATCAAAGTGATGCGTTTGAACCGGAGAAATGAGCCGCTCCAGATGCATGCCAAGTGCACACTGCTTTAGCTGGTTCCATTTCAGTCTTGCACATTCACATGGGTTAGTCAGTCCCTGTCTTGATCAAATTCCTCTTTGCATTGTCTAATGTCTACATGTCAATAGTTGGATTACCAGGGGTAACATGCTAAGCTGGGGGTTTATTTTCTGCTGTCTGATCAAATCAGTCAACCAATCAGTTAGTCCCTGCATTCTCACTGGCATGCCATGCATGTGCTGTGTTGTTGACGTGTGTATTAACCCTTTCAGAACTTTTTTTGATGGGCATAAATGGTAAAGTGAGCTCAATCACACGCTTTTCTAGAACTAGAATCTTTTTTTTCGATTGATTGGTTTACGCAATCAAGCTTGACTCTGGCACTGACTTCGTTAGAACTCCGGCGACGTGAAATTTGGCAATGGATCTTGTAAAAGATTTGTGGTGGGCCTCAGATGCTAATTTGGACGTGGAACTCCGGCCTGTATATATTTATGGGCCTGGATGTGTTTCTGTTGGAGGGCTTGCATGGTTTGCCCTCGGAAAAGGGTTTTGTAGGCTGAAATGAGGGCCCACAGTGACCACCTGGGCCTTGGCCACTGTCAATTGACAAATTGCAACAGCCATCAGAATGCTCACGTACTGTTATCTCACAAAGCTGAAGCAAAAACGCTAATGCTCCACCACGTGCGTCCGTCCCGTGTCAGGTTGGTCCAGACGCAACTAGCTGGGCTGTGGACCGGGCCGCAAGCCTGCTCCCCTTATCGTCATACACAGTTTCTTCAAAAAAAAAAAAGAAGAGAGCGACATCTTATCTTCCCCATTCGCATCGGCTCCACCGCACCGTTTGTCCTTCGGTCGCATACGCACGAGCTCTGCTAGTGCCCACGTCCTCACAAGCGCCGCCACCGTCCGCATACGCACGAACATTGAGCGCCACTACTAGCCGCGCATGAACGAGCTCCACTGGCTGCGCTGCGCCGCCTGCCCGTGGTGAGGGAGACCGCTGCCGCCTCCACTGCGAGGCCGGACGCCTGGTCGATGGTATGGCAGAATCGCCCGAATTAACACACTTTCAAAGACCCTTGTCTACCACTAGACACTAAGTACCCTGAAAGTAAGTTAAATCAAACAGTTCCGTCAAAACACACCCCAAGGGAGAACTCGAAACATTCCACAATTTTACACCCGGGATTCAATAATAAGTACAAGCTTACAATACTTAATCCATTTCATACAACAAAGAGTCTCAGAAATTCTCTATTACAGTACCAAAGTTCAGAGTGCGATAAATTAAACGGCGGAATAAAATAACATTTAGCGGAGCGGTACAAGAATCTGTTTGTGCCCACCAGAAGAATCATCCACACAACAGCTAGCTTCTCAAGCTGCACCTGCAACAAGGATAAATAAACCCTGAGTACACAATGTACTCGCAAAACTTACCCGACTGAGAATATATTTTTCGACTCTCAAGGGTTATGATAGGCTTTATGACTTGTGAGTTTCTGGTTTTGCGGAAAGCAATACTAAGAGTGTGTTCTTATTTCATTAGATTATTAGCAGCCATATTTAATTCATTATCCAACATACTATATAAGCACATGTTCTATTATCAAGCAAGGGTTGAGCAATCAGAGCCATTTTTTCATCTTTCATATGTCAGTTCTTACTATGGTGCCAGAGCGTAGTCAAGTCGTACCATCATGCAGAAACGGTGATTCACGAATCAATGTACCCAGCTGGGTACCCCGAAAAACACACGCCTCGCTTGCACCCCAGGCACAAACAAGACTAACATGTTTCACTCCTATCACGGGTTCCAGGTCCCCGTCGAAACTTGGACTCCAAGCCCCCACACTTGAGGCTCGGCCTCAAACTGGTGCTTAGACCTCCACCTATCCCTGCCTCCAATCAATCGGTCTAGAAAAAGCCGGAGCCTATGACAAAAGAGTAACAAGCCTTCCCGTTTCCATAAGCGAGTATGTGTTCGGGATAATAAATCTGTGACTTGATCAGGGTCCATACAACGGATGGTCCTTAATCGACACAGATAGGGAAAACAGTGCAACCAAGCTATGCCCCGTGGCCACGGGACACAACTTGCAACACCCACCAATACCCATACCATATCTCTCCCCGGTCACTATTTCCTTTCCATCATTTTATCATGGAAGTTATAATAATAATAACCACCTACTGTGAGTAACGACAGGTTACTCACGCTACCGATAAACCTAAGCAAAGCAGTTACACGGTCCTGCACTAGTAAGACTCATAGGTAGATATATATATGCATGTGGGTATCATAAAACTCCTGCAACGTAAATGCACAACAAATATATATATATATATATATATATATATATATATATATATATATATATATATATATATATATATATATATATAGTGACTTGCAAAATAAGGGTTATGCACCGAGGCTTGCCTTAGGCAAGCGGGGTGTCAGTGAGGTCAGTCAGCGATGGCTCCGGGATCTCCTTCGATACGAGAATCTCCTCCTCGTACTCTCGATGATCTCCTCGTACTCCTAATCTCTCGTGGTGACGAACTCCCCCAACTCGTTCTCTACATGCATGCGATGATGATAATGCAACAATTTAGTATTTAGGCAACAACAACTCTTAAAATTAGAACACATAATATACACTAACAAGCTAACTCTAATGGCTAAGCTACTAACTACCTATCATCCTCATCAAACAAAGATCAAGCTTACCATACAAGTATTTTATTTATAAATCACTACTACGCTCTCATTCCTTTTAATTGTTAATAGGTATTTAGCTACATACCTAATAGTCTTGTTTAGGGATATAAAAATTACATCAAGTACCTAATAGTTCCAGGAAGCTACTATAAAACTTTCAAAGTCAAAGCTATCACGGTTTTATCACAAAAATTCCTACAAATATTACCTTCGTAATATTAAGCATTCTCAATTAATTTGATAGTTCCTAAAGTCAACATATATAAACACAAACTAAATACACCAACAGATAAAGCCTAATTTTAGGAGTCTCACAAAATTTATTTCATGATTTTTGGACACCTACATGATTTATTATAACTTACCTAAGATCGTGTCAAAACTAATTTAGAAAAGCATTTCTTAATTCGCTAGAAAAGAAAAAACATAATTCCTCAGCCCGTGCAACGTGACCCACTCGGCTAAAAGGTCGAGATGGCGGACTAGAGGGGGGTGAATAGTCCTTTCTAAAACTTAAACGTGTTGGCTAACTAAAACAAATGCGGAATTAAACTTATCGGTCTAGTCAAGACTACACCCCTCTAACTAAGTTCATAAACACCTCACAAAGATCCTAATTAAGCAACTAAGGTGCTTTCCTTAGCAAGAGCTCTCCTATTTAATTCTAGAGCAATGTCACACAAACCTATGCACTAGTACTTTGCAAGCAAGAGGGAGCTCCTACACAACTAGTGAAGCAAAAGCACAAAGCTCCTAAGCTCACTAGCAATGCTCAATAACAAGGCAACTAATGCCAAATTAAAGAACGCAAAACACTTAGCTACACAAACTAAGCAATGTGACTAACAAGGTTACACAAACTGAATTAGCCACGCAAAGGGGATACTTCTAGCTACACAAGCAAGAAGATAACTAGCAAGCTACCCAAGCAAACTAGTTACGAGAGCAACTACACAAGCACAAGTATATATGAAAGTAAATACAAGCTTGTGTTGCACGAAAGCAAACCACCGAGAAGAGTAGACAATATTGACACGGTGATTTTCTCCCGAGGTTCACTTGGTTGCCACCAAGCTACGTCCCTGTTGTGTCGACCAACACTTCGTGGTTCGGCGGCTAATCGGTCACACACCGAGCCTCTCAAAAGGCACCGCAAGAACCCACCATAAAGTGTGGTAGCTCAATGACACGCTCAACTAGAGTTGCTCTTCGCGATCCCCGCGGGGTGAGCACAATCCCCCTCACAAAGCTTCTCCGGAGCCTCGCACAATCTTCTTGTGAGCTTCGACGGAGCCACAAGCCACCAAGCCGTCTAGGAGGTGGCAACCTTCAAGAGTAACAAGCACCACCGGCTTGCAACACGATCACCTAGTGCCACACGATGCAATCTCTCAAAGCAACGCACTAGAATCGCTCTCTCACTCTATTCGATGAACACTATCAAGCATGAGTGAGTTAGAGGGCTCCCAAGCACTACCACACAAGTCATAAAGACTATAGTGTGCTCAGCTGCCGGCCACGGCCGGCCAAAGCATCTATTTATAACCCCACGGTCAAATAGAGCCGTTACCCCTTCACTGGGCAGATTTCGGGACGACCGGATGCGCCGGTCGTAACTGACCGGACGCGCTCAGCCGCGTCCGATTCTCCAACGGTCACTGACCCTCAACGGTCAAACCAGCGACCGAACGCGCCGCTGCCATGACCGGACGCGCCGCTGCCACGACCGGATGCGCCCCTGGCAATGACCGGACGCGGCGATCGCACAGTACCGCGCGCACAATGACATGACCAGACGCGCTCCTTGCGACGACCGGACGTGACAGTGCCAGTGTCCGGTTAGAGTCCAGTAAGCACCTTCAACAATCGGACGCGTCCGATCAAGTGTGACCGGACGCACCGCGCGTCCGATCATCCTTGCGTTCTGCAATTCCCACTGGACGCATGACTATACTGACCGGACGCATCCGGTCATACCATGACCGCGTTCGGTGCAGCGTCCGGTCACCTCTGTGACCTCCGTTCGCCTCCGTTTCTTTTCTGACTTCCGGTGTAGTGAAAAATAGGCATTTCAACTCCTCGAAAACGCCTGAATCCCGCGCTCGCAAGCTCGGCGGGAGGGAGAGAGGACCCCAAACCCTTTCTACCGCTCAAACTTCATCGCCTTCGTAAATGTGCCAACACCAACAAGTGATCACCACCTTGTGCACGTGTGTTAGCATTTTCATAATTATTTTACCGAAGGAGTTAACCACTCAACTTGCCACGCCACTCGATCCTAGCAACGATGCATAGTTAGATCACACGAGTGGCTCTAGATGACCGATATGCAAACAAGTTTGCCCCTCTTGATAGTACGGCCATCTATCCTAAACCCGGTCATAAACTTCTCTACACACCTATGACCGGTGAAATGGAAATGCCCTAGGTTATACCTTTGCCTTGCGCATTCCACTTCATCTCCTCCGACATTGATGCAACACATGCACCAACCAATCACCAAATGATATGATTCACTTCATATCATCACGTGACCGTATTGGTTCATCGATCTTGACCTCACTTGCTCTTCACCGTTGCCTCGGTCCTTCGGCGCCAAGCCATCACACAACTTTCCCTTCACCCTAGCAACTGGTCTATCAAGCCAAGCCTCATCTTGATCTTCTCCACCTTGGTCACATGACTCCATGTCATGTCTTATATGCAATGAGCTCCTTCATGACACCATCACATGTGGACTAATCTCCTGTGTATCTCACATAACCACATATTAGTCTACCTAAGTTGTCACTCAATTACCAAAACCAAACAAGGACCTTTCAATCTCCCCCTTTTTGGTAATTGATGACAACTCTATAAAGATATGGAAATTAAGCTTTTTCAAGCTAGCACTTCACACAAGTGTAAATTGCTAACTTGTTATCCAACATTTAAGCTCTATGTCAAGATTTGGATAAGCACCATAAAATCCGACTTGGTAGTGATAACTCCCCCTATATATGTGCTCAAATGGTTTGGTTTCAAGCTTGCACATATGCATAAATATGAAATTTGTGGGGGGGTTAGCACTACTAAGTGATGCTAAGGTGTATAGAATAAACCTTTGTAGTTCGATACCATTTGATAGCTTGATACCATTTGAAAATCACAAGTTTGCCATCATCCTTAGCATCATGAGTAGCTAGACATCAAAAACACTAGAAACCCCATGAGATCAACATTATAAGCATGGTTCTAGTTTTTGCATGATAATCACAAGTCTAGCTAACATCCTATGCATGCTAGTTATCAAATCATCATTCAAGTTCTATAACTAGCATACACCACACAAGCATGCATATTGAATTTAAGAACTTTATGCAATGCAAGCAAGCACATGAATTATGCACATATCAAATGTAATCAATCAAAGTTCATGAGCTTGCTCCCCCTACTTGTGTGCTTTCTTTGTCCAAGAATGTTTGATCCCCTTACATTCTTCAATGATACTCCCTCTTTGTCCATGTCCATGTCCAATCTTTCCAATCTCTCCCCAAAGCTCAAAAAGCTTTCATATCTTTGTCCAACTTCTCCCCCTTTGTCATCAATTTCCATGAAAGGTGTTCTTCTCAATTTATACAAAGGCTTGTATTGGGGTAGATGGTTGAGACTTGAATATTGCATTTTTGATGGACATTACCATATATGTTGGAATGATAAACTTTATGGTTGCTCTTGAGATACCACATAGGATCTTTGACCTTGATACCAATCGGTGGGGCTTCTCCCCCTATGTCATAGCATGTTTCATTCAATTGAAATACCACTTGAAGATGAGGGTAGCATTGCTTGATTTGATCACTTAAAGTTGAGGATCACTTGTGAAACCATCGTCTTGCATGAATGATACCACGTGAAGATACCATGAGTATGATTTGATACCATTTGAAAGAATTTTCTAGTATGGATTCACTTTGAAGGATTTGATAATAATATTTACTTCTTGAACATTTGCTATCTTCATGAGTACCACTTGTAAGATATCACTTGTAGATCATGATCTAGACACCACTAGTGAATACCACTTGGAAGGTCAATTTGAGTCTAGATACCACTTGAAACAAACTAGATATCTATTTTCATTGTTGTCTTGTGCTTGTACCCATATCATTATCATGAGCTTCTTGTATGACTTGAACTATGTTGATTTGCCTAAGATTCTAAGTCCGGTTTGATCCAATGACAAGCTTCTTCACACCTTATGCTAAGGGTTATCTTGTCAATATTGTACTTGTCACTTGTTAGCAATCCAAACTAGATCAAGTATTTGGGTTTACTAGCTCATGAACAAATTCATACTTATACCACTAGGTCAATTAACCATTCAAGCAATAGTGGTAGATTATGAATTAAAACTTTTTATTTGTTATGCATGATCCTAATAAGCATGTACTATATGCACTAATGGCATACTAGTAAAGGATGATATGATCATGCACATTACAATGATACCTTTGCTATATTGGAGTAGAGGATAGTCACATAGATTCTAATTCATTACTCCAATAGCAATGTGAAGTCCAATTTATGAGCTTGGTGAAGACCAATCATCATAGATAAATCCATTATTCACCCATATGAAATGAAAACCACTTATGATCAAGTGCACTATCTCTTGAGTTATGGTTGGCTTGCTTCATCTTTTTGATCAATGCTTGCATGAGAGAACTACTTAGAATACCACTTGAAATATATGACTAGCTCTCTTTTGGGTGTTGCTTGCTTTTCTTGATCAACCCTTTTGATTGCTTCAACTAAGCATCACAAGTTCCTCGGATCACCATTTCCATGTTAGCCTTCCAAGTCCCAAACTTGGTTTCACCTACACACGGTGGCAAGCCCCTCACTAGGGAGAAGTGACCTTTCTCCAAAGAACCACTCTTGATACTCACTTGAAATGATATAGTTTGATTGATCCAAATGATGAACTCAATCTTGATGAATAATCCTTGAATCTACATTTGAGTCCAACTCTTCCTACATGTTTAAGTTCTTTTCTTTCTACCAAATGATCTCCAATCATCACTAGAACTTAAATTTTATCTTCATCTTAAGTTTGATCTTGGTCTTCAAATTGAGTACCAAATAAGTACACCAAGTACATTTCACAATACAAAAGTCTTGTACTCATTGCTCATCATGCTTCTAGATCAATCCAAAACCAAACTTAGGTACCTCAACCACTTGTAAACATGTTTCCAACTTGAGGACCTTTCAATTAAAGTGACTCTAGATTAATCCAATGATTGTCACTTTTCTGGCAGATTTTGTACCCTTCAAAGAATAATTCATATCTCCCAATGTACAGATTTAAATGCCATAAAATTTGGTGGAGATGTGATTCACTAAGTCATCTAGCAGCTGTAAAAATTTGAGATTCATTTGACATCTAGATTGCTACCAGATTTTAAATCTTCCACCACTGCTACATGCTAAAAAACGCTGCACTATAGCTGACAAGATGTACTCCAAAGCCGAAGCATCTCTTATCCAATTCTCATGAAATTTGTACAGCATCTTATAACATAAGTCAAGAGCATGCATACCAAAATTCATGCCAATCCAAGTAGATTTGATCATCCAAACTCAGACTTGATCACTGCTAGCTCAGATTTTCAACTTTGGACAGATTTCAATACATTGAGCAATACTTCATCAAATATGAATCAAACTTGAAACTAACTTGTTTGAATACTTTCACAAGACATATATCCATCCAATCCACTTACTAAATGTCATCTCATGAATTTATCCAACACAAATCAATTCAAACTTGATTACTTAAGCATTTAATCCATTCAAACATCTCATAGCAAGCAACATTGCATATATATCCAATTCAATCAACTCATATGCACCAAATGAAATAATCAACAAGAGATATACCTTGGTTAGCTCATGATTATTCATAGCAAGCTTTCAACTTGAATATTTGCAAGCCATCAAATAATTCCAATAAATCATCCACAACTTGAATGTTGCACTTGTATGTTGTAGCATTTGGACTCCACTTATTTTGACTTGGCATTGGGATAGAATATGCACTAAGCTTTAAAACTTGATTCAACATATGATGACCAATATGAATCCAAATGAATCAAGCCTCCAATGCTGATGGTACCTACAAACAATCATCCACTTTTTGATGGTACCCAAACAAGTTTGAGTCCTCTCAAGTTAGGTGCAACATACTTAGGCATTGCCTTAGTATGAATAGCGGGATGTTTTGCAATAGCAACAATAGAGGTACCATTGCCATCCTTTCTAAGCATATTAGTATCAACAATTAAAACGAGCTTAGAATTTTTACCTAGGGGACATGAATGAGCCATGTGTCCCCTTTCCCGGCATAAGTAGAACATTCTCTTTGCTTGAGCCTTTTTCTCAAGCTTGGTAGGACACCCTGAGGCGAAGTGTCCCATATCTCCACATTTGAAGCACTTGATGTGAGCATGTACTTTCTTCTCATCTTGATTCTTGCTCATCATCTTGACATCTTGAATTTGCATCGGATGTCTTGCTCTTCCACCCCTTCTTGTTTTCTTCTTCTTTATCATCAAGTCACTAACATCTTCATGATTGATCTTGACTTTAGCTTGGGGCTTTACTTTTGGCTCAACTTGAGACTTCTTGGTAGGGCAACACTAGGCAATATGTCCCACTTCATGGCATTGGTAGCACATGAGTTGGGATAGCTTCTTTGCATCTTGCTTCTTCATAATCTTGCCCTTGCTCTTGTTGTAGCCAATACCACTCTTATCACCATATCTTCTTTGATTGGTCATGATATGCTCAATGGCGATTTTAGAGTTGTAGCACCTCTCCAACTTGTTGCTCAAATTTTTCACTTCACTTTTGAGCTCATTGTTCTCCTTCAAAAGGTTAGTCTCACAAGACATAGAAGTAGAACAAGCATCTAATTGTGAAGAACATGGCATATATAATAAATCATCACAAGAGGTGGATACATGCTTCTTGCCTACATCACAAGGGTTAGTAATATGTGATGGATCATTTGACCCAAATGATGAGCTCTCACTAGATTTGGTTTCTTCATTAGAAGGCTTCTTAGTGAGTAAAGCATGTTCTTGTGCCAAATTATCATGAGCAACACTAAGTTCCTCATGAGCCAATTTTAGCTCCTCATGTGAACAAGTAGTAACATAAAGTAGATGCTTTTGTTGTTCACATGTGGTTTTTAGAAATGAGTTTTCATTTTTTAATTTACTTGTTTTTGCCATCTCATTTCTTAGGGCCTTTGAGAGTTTATATAGAAGCTCAAAATTTGGACCATCACAATCAATAACAAAACCACCAATAGATACCTTAGTGTCACCATGTAATGATATTAATGAGCTTATTGAGGCATCACTCTCATAGCCATCATCTTCACCATCAAGTGTGTATGGAGTAGAATCATTGCTTGCATCACTTGTGGCATTATCATCATTCTTGTCAAGTGATCTTGTGGCATAATCATCATCATCATCACTTGACATTGAGGTGGAGCAATCCTCCACAACCACCTCGTTGTGGTCATGCTCAACATCCTCATGTACCTCCATCACTATGTGATCATCCTTCTTGAATTTTCCATCAACCCAAATTGAGGAGCCACAATAGTGATGCTTGAGCGCCGTCCACATGCTATGTGCACTTGAGAGACCCCTCACCTTGTCAAAAATCTCATCATTCAAAGCTTTGATTAGATAAAACTTAGCTTGTGCATCAAGTGTTTGGCAATCCTTTTGAGCTTGGGTACGGTTACCACACCCATCCAAGTCATGAGAAAAGCCAACAACTATGATCCACCAAAACTTAGGGCCAAGAGCATGAAAATGATCAAGCATGTGATTTTTCCACCGTGCATAGTTAGTGCCATCAAAAATGTGTTCCACACAATCATCTAGCCCATAAGCCGCCATCCTCTCGGGTCGGTGAAGACCACAAATGAGAGACCCGGCTCCGATATCACTTGAAAGGTCGAGATGGCAGACTAGAGGGGGGTGAATAGTCCTTTCTAAAACTTAAACGTGTTGGCTAACCAAAACAAATGCGGAATTAAACTTATCGGTCTAGTCAAGACTACACCCCTCTAACTAAGTTCACAAACACCTCATAAAGATCCTAATTAAGCAACTAAGGTGCTTTCTTAGCAAGAGCTCTCCTATTTAATTCTAGAGCAAGGTCACACAAACCTATGCACTAGTACTTTGCAAGCAAGAGGGAGCTCCTACACAACTAGTGAAGCAAAAGCACAAAGCTCCTAAGCTCACTAACAATGCTCAATAATAAGGCAACTAATGCCAAATTAAAGAGCGCAAAACACTTAGCTACACAAACTAAGCAATGTGACTAACAAGGTTACACAAACCGAATTAGCCACGCAAAGGGGATACTTCTAGCTACACAAGCAAGAAGATAACTAGCAAGCTACCCAAGCAAACTAGTTACGAGAGCAACTACACAAGCACAAGTATATATGAAAGTAAATACAAGCTTGTGTTGCACGAAAGCAAACCACCGAGAAGAGTAGACAATGTTGACACGGTGATTTTCTCCCGAGGTTCACTTGGTTGCCACCAAGCTATGTCCCCGTTGTGTCGACCAACACTTCGTGGTTCGGTGGCTAATCGGTCACACACCGAGCCTCTCAAAAGGCACCGCAAGAACCCACCATAAAGTGTGGTAGCTCAATGACACGCTCAACTAGAGTTGCTCTTCGCGATCCCCGCGGGGTGAGCACAATCCCCCTCACAAAGCTTCTCCGGAGCCTCGCACAATCTTCTTGTGAGCTTCGACGAAGCCACAAGCCACCAAGCCGTCTAGGAGGTGGCAACCTCCAAGAGTAACAAGCACCACCGGCTTGCGACACGATCACCTAGTGCCACACGATGCAATCTCTCAAAGCAACGTACTAGAATCGCTCTCTCACTCTATCCGATGAACACTATCAAGCATGAGTGAGTTAGAGGGCTCCCAAGCACTACCACACAAGTCACAAAGACTATAGTGTGCTCAGCTGCCGGCCACGGCTGGCCAAGGCATCTATTTATAACCCCGCGGTCAAATAGAGCCGTTACCCCTTCACTGGGCAGATTTCGGGACGACCGGACGCGCCGGTCGTAACTGACCGGACGCGCTCAGCCGCGTCCGATTCTTCAACGGTCACTGACCCCCAATGGTCAAACCAACGATCGGATGCGCCGCTGCCATGACTGGACGCGCCGCTGCCACGACCAGACGCGCCCCCGGCAATGACCGAACGCGCCGATCGCACAGTACCGCGCGCGCAATGACATGACCGGACGCGATCCTTGCGACAACCGGACGCGATAGTGCCAGCGTCCGGTTAGAGTCTAGTAAGCACCTTCAACGATCGGACGCGTCCGATCAAGTGTGACCGGACGTGCCGCGCGTCCGATCATCCTTGCGTTCTGCAATTCCCACTGGGCGCATGACCGGACGCGCTGGTCCCGAGAGTGACCGGACGCGCCGGTTACAAACCCTAACACCCGCGTCTGCGTTGTACTGACCAGACGCGTCCGGTCATACCATGACCACGTCCGGTGCAGCGTCCGGTCACCTCTGTGACCTCCGTTCGCCTCCGTTTCTTTTCCGACTTCCGGCGTAGTGAAAAATAGGCATTTTAACTCCTCGAAAACGCCTGAATCCCGCGCTCGCAAGCTCGGTGAGAGGGAGAGAGGACCCCAAACCCTCTCTACCGCTCAAACTTCATTGCCTTCGTAAATGTGCCAACACCAATAAGTGATCATCACCTTGTGCACGTGTGTTAGCATTTTCATAATTATTTTATCGAAGGAGTTAACCACTCAACTTGCCACGCCACTCGATCCTAGCAACGATGCATAGTTAGATCACACGAGTGGCACTAGATGACCGATATGCAAACAAGTTTGCCCCTCTTGATAGTACGATCATCTATCCTAAACCCGGTCATAAACTTCTCTACACACCTATGACCGGTGAAATGGAAATGCCCTAGGTTATACCTTTGCCTTGCGCATTCCACTTCATCTCCTCCGACATTGATGCAACACATGCACCAACCAATCACCAAATGATATGATTCACTTCATATTATCACGTGACCGTATTGGTTCATCGATCTTGACCTCACTTGCTCTTCACCGTTGCCTCGGTCCTTCGGCGCCAAGCCATCACACAACTTTCCCTTCACCCTAGCAACCGGTCCATCAAGCCAAGCCTCATCTTGATCTTCTCCACCTTGGTCACATGACTCCATGTCATGTCTCATATGCAATGAGCTCCTTCATGACACCATCACATGTGGACTAATCTCCTGTGTATCTCACATAACCATATATTAGTCCACCTAAGTTGTCACTCAATTACCAAAACCAAACAAGGACCTTTCATCGGCCCAGCACGAGCACGGCCTCCACGCGTGCACGCAAAAGGCGGCCCATGACCGGTGAGCCAGACCAGCACAAGGCCCACGCGGGGAGCCCGAAGGCGCGCCAGCACTCTTGCAAAAGTGCCCCCCACATCACACGGTATCACACGATCACGCTACGTACTATTCCCACACTCAGCGTTTTTCCGATAAAACCCTACTAACTACTCACCTTCGCATTGAGGAGGTCCCCGACGCTCCCGCGCTCGCCGGCGCAGCACCGGGCAGCACTGGCCGGCCACGCCGGCCACCTAGGGTTCCTACCGGCCTAGCTAGCAGGCCGACCAGCATCTACGGTCCTAGCACCTATGCTAGGCGGAGGTACGGAAGCTGCGAAGCTTACAAAGATTGTGGCCATGGCGAGCGGCCACACGCGGCGGTGGCACGGCCGTTCCGGCCACCCTAGGCCACCGCACAGCTACCCGACTAGCGCTTGAGCACCCTTAGCTTAGCCCAGACTCGGCTGCAGCGTTCGTTGAAGCCATGGAGTGGCGAAGGAGGCTGGCCGTGTGTGACCCGAGGAATGCGGCGACGCTCCGTGATGGCATGGCCACGTTAGCAGCACATGCAAGGCGGTAGGAGTACAGGCGAGGTGCGCACGGGAGAGGAGAGGTGGAGGCAAAGCCCTTGGTGCAAGTGGATGGGTGCGGGATGGCGAGATGAGGGTTGTCCATGGCCACGGCCAAGCCTGGCCTTAAAGGCA
The DNA here is from genome assembly GCA_038087645.1 of Saccharum hybrid cultivar R570. Taxonomy (NCBI): domain Eukaryota; kingdom Viridiplantae; phylum Streptophyta; class Magnoliopsida; order Poales; family Poaceae; genus Saccharum; species Saccharum hybrid cultivar. The sequence goes on along the minus strand of JAQSUU010000410.1, from coordinate 2,527,049 downwards.
ACGGCGGAGGGGAAAACTCCAAATTGGAGTCCGACATGGTGCGGGTCCAAGCAAAGTGAGATCGGGTGGCTAGACAGCTTGCAAGCAGAGCCAGAAGCAGGTTGAATCGGGCAACGGTGACTCCACCACGCTAAATTCATGAGGCAGGTCCGACGATCAGAGGGAGCCGCTCGGCTAGGTCAGTCCTCGCCCCAGGCGAGACGCGGTTGACGGCATCAGCAGCGTGGTAGACGGAGTGCAAAGGTACACGCAGGCGTGGACGCAAAGGCAGTGGCAGCGGCTACGTCATGGCGTGCGGCAGGGGTCAGCGAGAGGGGTAGGTGGCCGCAGCGTTCGGCCGTGCGAGCAGCAACAGTGGCCTCACGTGGCCTGTCCAGAGCGGTCAGGGCAACGCTGTCGCGGCCGACCCGATGTGGCAGCGTGCGTGCACATAGAGCGATCGGCGCGGTGGCATCGTGCCCCCAAGGGGTGACCGCGCTCCCCCAGAGAGCTAGTCCGAAAACGTGTTGTGCATGAATTTTAAAGCATCGACCACGACTAAACCGTTGCTTCTAACCCCAAACCGGCTTCACTACCCCCAAGATGGTATATGAGGCTACTAAACCGAGCTATAACCCTGCACCAATCATTAACCTAATTCCTCCAATTGATTAGCTAAACAAGACACTGTCTAACTGTCAACAGACTTGGAAATAATCTAAGTCTTAAAGTTGAATTTGCTCCAAGTTGCATTTGTAGGCTATTCGAAATACTAGTTCGCAATATCAATTCTCAAAAGCAAACCTTTCATGGTCATCTACGAAGTTTGTACTTCAAACTTTATTAAGGCGCCAAAAGTATGTTCTATAGCATTTTTGTTCAATAAAAATTTGGTATAAAGTGCAATATTGAATACTTTTCATTTTAACATTTTCATTGATTGTTTTAAGTTGCAAGACCTTAATTACACAAGTGATCACATGCAATAATACATAAACATGATGCTTATGAAATGATTTAGTGACTTGTTTGGCGCAGTAACACCGAGGGTGTTACAGACGGCCAGGAAGACCTCCGCCTCCGCCTGCCAGCTCGCTACGGCCGGGTGTGGAGCTCACTCGTGTGCTGCTCACGGCAGCTCGGACAGAGCCCGCCCACGCACATCTCGCGCCCGCCTACCCAGTTTGTCGTGCACGAGGCGAAACTTGCACGCATGCAGCCCGCGACGGTCGGGACAGAACTCCACAAGCCGACGAGGATCTATTCTCCCAAGCAGCAAGGAGATATTGTGCTGAAACTGCACGTAGCAAGCATCTGTTTCAATTGTTTCAAATATTTCAGAGGTATGTTGCAAGTGTTTTATATCGATGTTACAAAAGTAGATCAGGATGTTGTACATGTTGCAATGGTGTTTTCAAGTGTGTCCCAAAAGTTTCATCTATTTCAGACGTATATTGTAAGTGTTTCATCTGATGTTGCAAAAATATATCTGGATGCTGCATATACATGCATGTTGCAAGCGTATGTTTCAAGTGTTTCAGGTGTTTCATACGTATGTTGCAAGTGTTTTATCTGGATGTTGCATAAGTTTTGCAAAGGCTACAAACATATTTTCCTGATGTTTCAGATGTATGTTGCAAGTGTTTCAAATGTTTCGAATCTATGTTGCAAAGTATTTCATTTAGATGTTGCATAACTCGATCTGGTGTTGCACATGTTACAGTGAGACCCACCGCCACAGCTGCTAAGCCCACGTGCATGCATGTGGGAGCAGAGGGGGCATGAGCGACAGCACGGGAAACGGAGCAGGTGTAAATCAAGACGCGGCCCCCACATGGGCGCACCGACATGGGAAAAGGAGTGGCGTAGGTGCTCACGTGAAGCAGGCACAGGCGGGCGCAACAGCATGGGACATGGGCAGGCCCTGCAGACGTGGGCATCCGGACGCTAGCTGACCCACTCAACGTGCCTGAGTGTAACTTGAGCAGTGAACAGTTTGTGAAGAAAATAAAAAAAACAATTTGTGAATAATCATACACTCCTACTGGAAGCTGCAGTACAGCCATCTCATCATACCTCTAGTATTGCCATACAGTGAGATACTAGTATTCAGAAAATGTTCCATCATGGCTGGCACCATCATACAACTATCCCCCAGAATTTAAAAATCTCCAATACAAAACAGCTCCTAGATGATTTAACTTCTCTTGTTTCTTGCAGATCTCAGATTGTACCCCTACCACATAATAGGCTACCCTAAACACTAAAGCAAACACAAGCCAAACCACACTGAACTTCCCCCTTTCACCACCAAATGCAATAGAATCCACATTTCAGTAAGATATAACAAAGCCCAAGCCTTAGCACCACCCACTGGTCATTTGTACAAGGCAAAAGCTTCCGAACCCGCAGCAGCAGCTGCCTAGAACTGGAACCTGCTTGGATGGGACTTGGTCATCCGCGCCATGCCGATTGGCTCGTCATTCTCGATCCTCTTGGCATTGCGGAACGCGGCACAGCCCGCGACATAGACAATCACAAGGATGATCAACACCACAATGTTCAGGATGGCCACCTTGCGCCAGCTCTTCTTGATGCCCGCTAGGACGCCAGCCTTGCACGAGTCGCACTGGAAGCATAGCATCTGCTGGTCGTTGCTCCACCTGCTGCAGTCAGGATCATTGATCACAGTCGGGACACCAGGGTTTTGTGTCCAGTACGTCTCGTTCATGTAGGTGAAGGCACATGATGTCGGTGGCTTGCAGCATCCAGACTGTGGTAGTCAGTCACAAAAATGACATCAGTTAGTATCCTGAGAAATCACATGGCTAATCAGTTGTTCTGGGAGAAAAAGAACTCAATGTAATTCTGTAAACATACAAAGTAATTCTACCAACTAAACCAAATATAGCACGCAAGAATAAAAAAAACATTTATGCTTGCTTATTAGTTGCTTAAGAGTCTGAGGAGAGCTCATCAACAAAAGATACTCAGTGTCTAAACTCAAGTTCTTGCAGGCAATTGAACATCTCAACTCAGACATAAAAGATGATGTATCGTCAAGCAAGTTTACATTGAACAATAACTCAAATGAACACACACCGTATCCTGAGAGACCACACAATCTGTTACTCTGAGAGACAAAGAAGTCACTCTGGTAAACCCAAAACTCATTTCACTAGCAAAACCAAAATGTAACATGGAAGCATTATGTTGTTTAAGAGCTTGAAGACAGTTCATTGTCCTGAAATACTTGGCCTCTCAACTAAAAATCTCTTACAGCTAATTAACTTCCAAAAATTTTGACAGAACAGTCAGAAAACAGTTTATCTTCAAAGAAATCTACATCAAACAATAATTGAGATGAGCAAAAACAGTAGCACTAAAATGGCAATAAGTTCCTTATGAGATCGATAGCATCATGCTGGACAATACAGCCATCAGTTATCCATTATTATCATCACCTAGACTAACAATATCTTGGCCCATACTGGACAATCAAGATAAAAGTTGAATTTTTTTAAGATGGGTCCCATACTCACTAGGAAACTATCCAAGCCTGTATAACTACAATCTAAAGAACCTAATACATAGTCCATGTGTGCACGCACAAGAAAAAACAAACTAACACCACTACAGAACCAAACATGTAACGAGCATTTGATGGGTGCCTGTACACTGCAACAGATATCAAATGAACAATTGTCACAAGCCCTTACATTTTTCCTCCACCCACTGGCCAACCATCATAGACAATAAGTCATTCAACATGAACAATAGATATTTTGTGCCCCAGTATAAACACAACATGTAATGTAGAGTATCATCTCTACAGAAAATAACCAAAAGCCAAAATGTATATTTGCAAGTAATTTGTGAGTAACGAGGAAAAGGAAAACACTCACAGCAAGAAAAGACAGCATAGAGAATATAATGACAAGCAAGGTAAGACTTCCATGGTCCCAATTCCAACTCTGAAATGTAACACCTAGCAAGTGGCTTTTGGCTGTCCTGGCCACACTGGTGTATTTGGTAGGACGCTTGGCCCTGATTCCATAAAATTATTGTGGGCCTCCTTGTCGTCTGGTATCCGTAAAGACGAGAAAAAGCTAGGACAATGACATTATCCTTAGCCTCACCACAGACACCAGAATCTACTTACCACTGCAATAGTGTCAACTCCAGTGCTGCTCGTCCTATGCACTGCAGTGATGACTGGAGGGTTTAAGTCCTGTTTGATTCTGGGACTAAATTTTAGTTCCAATCACATCGAATGTTTAGACACATACATAGAGTACTAAATATAGACTATTTACGAAACTAAAAATATAGGATGAGAATAATTTGCGAGACATTTTTTTAAGCCTAATTAGTCCATGATTAGCACTAATTGATACAGTAACAAAATGTGCTAATGACAGATTAATTAGGCTTAATAAATTCGTCTCGCGGATTATCCACCGAATATATAATTTAATTTTTAATTAGTATCGAAAACCCATGGTCAACCCCGGTCAAAATCCGACGTGACACGGACTAAACTTCAGCTCGCTGAACCAAGCACCCCTGAATAACTGACTGCACCACGACTTGACCAATGAGTCATTCCATGGATGCTTACTGGTCAAGCGTCTTAGGTGTACAGTCGAGTGTAAGTAGTACAGATTTATTCAATGAAAAAAAAGGTCACTTTCTTTGAGAGATACTTCATCTGTCCCTTTATATCTATCGCCGTGGGTGTGCGTACCACAAGTTTAACTCGATTTATAGAAAATACATGCAACATTTGTATCTCTAAATAAATTTATTAAAAAACTATATTTAAAGATCTTTCCAATAATACTAATTATGTACTATAAATATTAATATTTTTTAAGACATATTTAGTCAAAGTTGTTTAGCGGGAAGGGCAAACGACAGATATTTAGGGACAGAGGGAGTATATAGTTCCAAGTTTGTTTAGTGAAAAATATCAGTGACATGTTTCACATGGATGATGCAGATTTGTTTCTACATCCATGATTTGAGTCTCTAATCAACCAAAAGCGTCTGTACTTACAGGCACCTGCTACAGAATTATGCACGGAATTTCTTCCCGTGGTGTAAAGCAATTCAGAGAACCAAAGTAAACAAAGCAGGGAAAAGGATTGCTTTTGAAGAAAGGTATATGCTGGAATCGAAGGGGCCGCCAAGTCAGTGACCCACCCTTCTAGCTGCTTTGCTTTGCCCCAAATCAGGAACAAGCAAAAGGCCCAATGAATTAACAATTTATGAAAGGTGGAAGCTGCTGCACGATGAATAAACAAATTAAATACTAGTAAAGGGCATGACTTGCTAAGCGAAAGGGGGCTGGCTGCTGATGAAAGGGGCAAGCAAAGTTCATTTCGAGATCCACACTGGTGCCGAGTAGAAGTAACTGGAATATCCTCCGCCACCTTTGCAACAAGCAATCGAAGTTCAAAGGTCAGGAAGAACCTGGATTATTAGATGTTTCCCTCTTGATTAATGACCTCTTTCCGTGGAAAATTGATACAAAAAAAATGCAGCCTTTTTTTGTTTCCCCCTAAACTAATTGCCTACTACAGTACTAAATAGCAGCAACTGCAGAGGACAGCAGCAAAAGTGAAAGGTGGAACTAAATCGCTGGATCGTCACAAAATCCCGACTTTTGTGCGAACAGTAAAACTTGAATAAAATCCAATCTTTCCTTAGCCCAGGAATTTTTGAATCACGCATGGAAATCAAATGAATCGCTCATGGAAAGCAAGGGTGGCAAGAACTGACGAATCTTTTTTGTTTCCTTTTGATGGGGAGAAAGAGAAAGAAGGAAAGAGGAAGATAAAGAAGGAAAGCGAGGAGGGATTGGGAGGGTTAAAAAGAGGACCTGAATCGGGGAGAGGTTGCGGCCGTAGAACATGGCGGGCGTCTCCGGCACGAGCATGCCGGTGTTGGGGTCCCGCGCGAGGCGCTTCATGCCGGCGCAGGCGTGGCCGTCGCGGAGGCAGGCGCTGATGGTGGCCCAGTACTGCGGGTCGGCGACGCGGTCGCGGAGCCATCCGCCGTAGTCGGAGAGCTGGTACTCGGGGAAGCGGCGGTTCATGACGACCTGGCCGTCGCCGCGGTCGGTGACGGCGAAGGCGAAGACGATGAAGAAGAGGAGCGCGAGGACGACGAAGAACATGGCGAAGAGGTAGAGGCGGAGGAGCCAGGTCTGGCGGTAGCAGGCGCCGGCGAAGCCCATGAGGGAGATGACCATGAGGACGAGCCCCACGATGATGATGGGCCACTGCAGGAAGCGGATGCAGTCGGTGGAGTTGGCCCGCGACGCCAGCCAGATGCCGCCGCCCAGGATCGGGATCGAGATCAGGAAGGTGATGAAGTTGACGATCCCCAGCATGCTCGTGCCCCCGCGCAGCATCTTGCCCGCCTCTTGCTCTCTTGCTCTCCCCCTTCCTCTTGCTGTTCTTGACTGCTGCCTCCTGGCCTTCTCTTCCCTTCTTCCTCGACCTGCTGTTGTTGCTCTGCTTCTTGGCTCTGCGCTTCTCTTTCTCTCTCTACTGTGCTGTGCCGTTGCCTGCTCTGCTTTGTGCGTGCGTGAGGGAGGGAGGGAGAGAGAGGCGGTTGGCTACTCCTACTAGTTGGCTTTTAGCGAGGTCGAGGAGCACGCTGCCGCTGTACGGGAGAGTAACGGGACACGGGAGGAGGAGAAAGCGCAGAAGCAGAAGCCAGGCCAGCAGGTTGGAGTTGACTAGCGCTTTTGGTAAAAGCCATTAGCCGTAGCATAGCCGGAAAAAGTACCCGTCTATTTTACCCCCAAACTATGAACAGTCTAATTTACTCTCTAAACTTTGTAAAACCGGCCAAATCACCCCTCGAGCGATTTTGGACGGTGGTTTTGCTACAGTAACAGCTGTTTTGCTACAGTAACGGCGTTTTTGTTGTATGAATTATTCAAATTAATTACAGAAAAAATAGATCCAAATTTACAGCAAAAAAACTTTGTACTAAAGCATACTATATTATATGTTCATTGTGTACATCTACTCATGTGGAGTCCAACAAAATTGGATTTTTCATTTTATGATTTTTCTGTGATTTACTATGATTTTTCAAAGATTCAGACGAAATAAATAAAAAAAGAAAAAGACAAAACCGCTGTTACTGTAGCAAAACAGCTGTTGTTGTAGCAAAACCACCGCCCAAAACCGCTCGAGGGGGTGATTTGACCGGTTTTGTAAAGTTCAGAGGGTAAATTAGACCGTTTCATAGTTCGAGAAGTAAAGTAGACGACCACCATAGTTGGGGTAAGTAGACTTTTACCTAGCATAGCCACATGATTGATTTGCTTGGTAGAGCGATCATGGGCTAGCTCGTTTCACAGCTAAAACCAAAACCGACGGTTACTGCAGCTGCACCTACACTTGCACATCAGTACTGGTACAATGGACCATGCTGGCCGGCGTTGATGTGACGCTTCGGTTCTTCCAACCACGTCGCTGATGAAGATCTCAGTACTCGCCTCAACCACCTGTCGAGGCCTCGAGGGGCTCTTTAGGAGTGATTTGAGTAATAAAAAACACTAAAAGTTTTAATGATCTAATTCCTATCTTATGAGGGAAGTTTTTGATAATCCTATGAGGCTATTTAGGGCCATTTGAATTGGATTATAGAATCAAAATTTCAGATTAAAAAATGTCTTGCATCCAAACAAGGTAAATTTTTGAAGGGATAAGAATAATTTTGATGAGAGGTTCTGTAAAACCTAAACCCGTATCCTTGATTACTTCGTAATTTTTTTAATCTTGTACTCTTATATCTGCTCACTCCTTGTGCCAATCTTGTCTATCCTTCCCGTCACGTCTCTTGCTACACATAATTCAATCATCGGTCTATAGCACAACCATGTTCTTTGAGGATGGACCTTGCCCAACACAATCATGGTCTTCGAGGATGGACCTTGGCCATTCGGGCTTCATCTTCCTCTTTAGTAGGGTGCGGTCAAATTGGAGGGTGTCGACCTCAACTCATCTAGCTTCCTCGAGTAATACACTGTCATCCTCTGCTCTCCATCCATCTCTGTACTTAGCGAGGTTGGGGGTCAATGTGGTCGGCGTGCCACAAGATGCACCTAATCCATTATGTCTCGGCATTGCAGTGCATTGACTCAAATCTTATCAAGGATACCATCTGTTGCCCTGGTTGCAACACCCTTTCATGGACCACTAACAAATTGAGCTGCTGCGCAAGGTGGTCGTGCTAGGGATGAGCAAAAAGGAACAGAGACCGAACCCAAAAGTCAGTATTTCAGTCATCAATCGCTAACTCGGCTTTTGTTTTGCCCATATCGATTCATACCTTATGCTTATGTTGTTAGGTCCCTATGTACCCGATAATCAGTGACTCTAACTTATCTCCTCCTACCGTCAGTGACTTATCTAGTATCCACATGCCCCTATCCTCATTCCCTAGTTCCCCCGTGTCCTCCATCTCATGCTCCCCTTCGGCCTTCCTCCTCGTTGTAGATTGTCGATGAGGGCACCACCCTAATTGGCTGAGCACCGGCAGGCGGCAGCGCATCCGTCGTCCCCATTGACTTCCTCCATGGAGCACCGACAGGCTGCCGCGCCCACCCCCATCAACGCGTCAACTTTCTCCACTGAGCATCACGGCAACGATGCATCTGTAGCTGCTCGGATGCTTGTCCCCGCTAACTTCCTCCCCCGTGAACGACGGAGAGTGGTGGCGCATATGTGGCTGTCGCCAGGTGATGGTGCATTCATGGTTGCTCGATGCAGTGCTTCTCATACAGCGACCTCCATGGATCTGCTTCCTCTAAGAACTTCGATTTGAGAGCAGGGGCTAGATGCCTAGATCTATGTGGTATTGTCTCATTTTCAGTCTTTTGCTCTTCCAAATAATTTTATGATGCATGACCTCTCCTCGCCACCCCACCTCTATTCCCTAACCTCAGTCAGACCAAAGAACTTACCCAAATGTTCAGGTAACCGAGTTAGGGTCTCGTTTTGTTATGACACTAAGATCGGTTTATAATTTTCAAAGACTGAATTTTTGAAACATCAAAAAGATCGGGTTGAAATATAGGGTCAAACTGAATTCCCGCACGTAGCCTGTGCAACTTCTTTCCCTCCACCAGCCAGGACAGAAGGTGTGATTGTCTCTCTGTGTCTTGTTTCGCTCATGTGGACTTGAATTTTGCAAGAGTATGTGTGCACGAAATTTGGACTGGCATAGGATGGAGACCTTGTGAAAGGTCCTAAATGACTAGAGGGGGGTGAATAGCATATAAAAATTCTCTACAACAACACTAAGACAAATTGTTAGATCACTAAATGGCGAAGCGAGTTTTGCACTAGCACTACAAGTGATGCAAGCCACCTATCCACAAGTCTAGTGTGCTATGATGTTTCACACAATGGCTAAGTCACTACTTTACACCTAGGTGACCAAGCTAGCAAGGATAATTACAACTAATTATGCTACTCTACTCAATTAGCTACAACTAGCACTACACACGAATATATGAATGTAAATAAAAGTGCTAGGAATGATATACCGATGCCGAGCAAGAGATCAATCACAAGAATACCAATGAAATCCTTGAAGACAAGATGACACAATGATTTTTCACCGATGTTTACTTGCTTGCCGGTAAACTAGTTCTCATTGTGGCGATTCAGCCACTTGGAGGTTCACGTGATAATAGGCATCACACGCTTAACCCGCAACCGGGTGCCGCACAACCAACACAAGATGGAGATCCATAAGCCATGAGCAATCCACTAAATATGCCTTTCGTGATCTCCCACGGGGAAGGCTCAAGAACCCCTCACAATCACCACAATCGGAGCCGAAGACAATCACCTTCCTCCGCTCGACGATCCTCACTGCACCAAGTCCGGAAGAGTCTTCTGGTCTGGTATAGCTCCTTTGTAATCTTTTATTCAGCATTTACTTTATTTAGTACTTTACTTTGTCAAGTAATATAGCTCTGCTTAGTTCAAGTCATGTCTTACTCTTGTTTATCATTAGTGAGCCTAGGTGCTTGTTCTCTGGCACTAGCATTATAGTTATCTTAGTGTTTAGTCTACTCATCATTAGTACTTGTTCTACCATCTAGTCAGGGTGTTTCGATCTTATTTCACCGGAGCTCGGATCAAAGCAGCGGGTTTATAGATTAAACGTGGTACTTAGGCTATATCTTGCATGTAGGTATGGATAGATCCCCAGATAGATTGTGGTAGTTGGCAGGTGGTGACAACCCTGTCCTTCCTCTGTATACCACCATGTTGGGTCTAGTTATTAAAACGTAGGGCTCGTTGTGCTTTGTGCCTGATTGAATTCAGGGCAGGATAAGTACGCCCCTCATACTAAGGACGTTCTTACTATCATTAATTTACCTTTGTTGCTTAAGATTACTAGCTCTATCTCTTACACTCAGCTACACTACACTTCTAGCTACCTTTGCTTGTGTGACATTACCATTTCCATCATCCATCAATCCCGTGTTGCTAAACCCACCTACCTAGCCTACCTAACCACAGTTCCCAAACACGCCCATCCGCCTTCCTTTGGGAAACTATAAATTTGACACATGGTTCTCACCAAGCGAAGTGGTACATGATAGTTCTGTGAGCTTGCGGAATCCCCTTTCCTATATACACACATACGAACTGTCAACATGTGTTAGCACTCACTCACTAGAATCTAAATGCATATGCAATGAATTAGAACATCTAGTGGCACTTTGATAACCGCATTTCACGACGAGTTTCACATCTCTTAATAGTACGGCTATCTATCCTAAATGTGGTCACACACCACCAAAACAAAATGGCCCTATCAAATATACATTTGCCTTGAGTCTATTTTGTTTTTCTCTTTCTTCTTTTCCAAGTCTAGAGCTTGATCATCATCACATGTTCAACCCCACCACCATGGACTTTATCTTTGCTCCACACTTGGCTTGGACCAACCTATCTCAATTTCACACTTAGAGCATAAAGTTAATCCAAATGGGTTTCATTAATTAACCACAACCAAACTAGAGCTTTCACCTTGCACGTGTATGTGTGTTCCATTTAGAAGTGTAGGACATCAGAAAACCCAATGATTAGGGACATTTTGAAAAAAAAAACTCAAATACTTAGAATCCACGACTAAAATCTATACATCAAAATGGTTAGATATTTTTTTATTCCAACACCTTAGAACAAAGGACAAAGGAATACTTCACGACAAATTTATTTTCATTTGTATTTTAGGACTATATGTGCCATCTATATGCGACATCCAAACACTTTATTTCTAACTTCTCCACATTCTAGGTTTCTATAGGAGCTCAATTGCACAACATCCCAATCTTGCTTTTTTTCTATTCCTATGTCTTAAGAATCCTACATCATAATGAGGGACTAAAATGTAATCTAGCAACAACTCAATTGGTTACAAATGAATGGAATGAGTGCCTTTATTGATTGATGCCTATATTTATACACCGTAACACGATGAACCGTCACGGGAGGGGGGTTGGCGTCTGTTCAGGGATAACGCTACGGAAAACCGACACCTCTGCCCTGGTGATAACGCTGCTTTGCCATGATATCAGTGGATGAAACGGACATTAGACTTCTCCACATCATCGATCTGTGGGATGAGATCACCGCTTGTTTAACGTTATTATTTAACACAAAAAACCGGGCACAAAGCAGAGACTCCTTTGAAATTCCTCCGTTTTCCCTACGCATTAGCATGAACTCTTGAAACAAGAACGTTAAATGGAATTCCTTTTTCTTTTGGCAACTTCTTGGGATTCCGCTTCCTTGTTTTAGAAACTTGTACAGCTCTGAAATCGAGGGGGGGAAACAGCTGTTCTGACCAGATGTAGGGCTGGACGAGCGGCACATATTAGAAACAAGCCCATGTTTAGATCACCTTAAAATTCCAAGTTTTTTCACTCTCTCTCCATCACATCAATTTTTAGCCGCTTGCATGGAGTACTAAATGTAGGTAAAAAAAATATCTAATTACACAGTTTAGTTCAAAATCACGAGATGAATCTTTTGAGCCTAATTGGTCTACGATTGGACAATATTTATCAAATTATACGAAAGTGGTACTATTCATCAGGTTGAAAAAATCTTCAATCTAAACGAGGGCGAAGAGGCTTTTGCGCACGAAATGCCGGATGCATTTCTTCAGGGCCGGCCAACGCTTTGTGCCCACAGACGCCATGTACTACTCCAGCTACTACGGTGGATTCCTGAACTTCCTCGCTTCCTTGGGAATTGGGATAAATGTGAGGTGATGGGGATGGGTGGCTGTTTCAAACAGCAAAATAAAACCTTGCAACAACTTGGATTAGTTTGAAGTGCTTCACCTGGAAGATACAAAGGGCCTGTTTAGATACCAAATTTCATCCTAAATTCCACTATGCAAAAAGAAGATTCTCCGTCACATCAAAATGCCGGCACATGCATGGAGTACTAAATATAGATAAAATAAAAAACTAATTGCACAGTTTTGTTGTACTTTACGAGACGAACATTTTGAGCCTAATTAATCAATGTTTGAACAAAAATTTACAAATACAAACGAAATGCTACAGTGCAGAATCTTGCACTATGCAAAATTAGCTCCTACCAAATCAGCCCATCTAAACACGGCCAAAGTCAGAATGCTATCATATGGTGTGGACCGACAGGAGCATTAGAATAGTGTCCAGGTAAATTTCAGGTTCATTCTATGTTCACCAGTTGGCACCAAGCTATTCATGGAGGAAGAAGACCTGGGGCCTGTTTAGTTCCAAAAAATTTGGCAAAATGGTACTGTAGCACATTTCGTTGTTATTTGGCAAATATTGTCCAATCATAGTCTAATTAGGCTTAAAAGATTCGTCTCGTCCATTTCGTCTAAACTGTGTAATTAGTTTTATTTTTTATCTATATTTAATGCTTCATGCATGTGTCCAAAGATTCGATGTGACGGAGAATCTGAAAAATTTTGCAAAATTTTCTGGGAACTGAACTGGGCCCTGGTTTAGTTTCTAAAAATTTTTGCCTTCATCCATCACATCGAAAGTTTGGACACATGCGTGGAGTACTAAACGTAAACGAAAAAAACTAATTGCACAGTTCTCGAGGAAATCGCGAGACAAATCTTTTAAGCCTAATTAGTTCATAAAAAGCCTTAAGTGCTGCGGTAATCAATGTGCTAATAATGGAATAATTAGTATCATTAGATTCGTCTCGCAGTTTCTTGATGTGTTCGTAATTTGTTTTTTTTATTAGTATTCGAAAATTTCTCCCGATATCCTTCCGACACATCCAATATGACACCTAAAATTTTTCTTTTCGCAAACTAAACGCGGCCGAAGTAGGGAAAATCGTCAGAGGTGTTTGAGTACGGGCGGCAAAAAGATGACCTAGCACATGATACATCCACGTCAGAGAGTGGGCCCCGTTGATCCATGGCCACAGATGAAGGCGAAAATATCGTTCATCTTCGGGCCTGTTTAGTTGCCCATGCAACCTAAAAAAGTTTGTACAGTATCTGTCACATCGAATCTTGCGGCACATGCATGGAGTACTAAATGTAGACGAAAGAAAAAACTAATTACACAGTTTAGTTGTAAATCACGAGATAAATTTTTTGAGCCTAATTAGTCCATGATTGGACACAAATTGCCAAATAAAACGAAAAGTGCTACAGTAGCCGAACTCAAACTTTTTCACCGACTAAGGGGTTGTTTAGTTGGTGAAAAAGTTTGGGTTCGGCTACTGTATCACTTTTCGTTTTATTTAGCAATTTATGTCCAATCATGGACTAATTAGGCTCAAAAGATTTGTCTCGTGATTTACAACTAAACTGTGTAATTAGTTTTTTCTTTCGTCTACATTTAGTACTCCATGCATGTGCCGCAAGATTCGATGTGACAGGTACTGTATAATTTTTTTTTGGGTTGCATGGGCAACTAATCAGGCCCTAAACAACCCCGCATCTTACGGAATAGAACATGTGTCAGTGTCAGTGTGTCACACAGGTGAGAAGGACATGGCCTTCAGGTTGTAAAATAAAAAGGCAACAAAAAAGAACATGTCCTTTGAGTTTTGTAATTTACAGTGGAGACAACCATGTATCATGTCATGTAGGAGTAGATCTTTCATAGACTGACAGGACTGCATGCTAGTGGATGCTCTGAATCTGGATGATATGCCTCGTTTAGGGTGTGTTTAAATGGTCGTAAAGTGTGTGTAAAGTTTCTGTAGCATTTTTTATTGTTATTTGGTAAAAATTTATTTAATCATGGACTGACTAGGCTCAAAAGATTCGTCTCGACATTTATAGATAAACTGTGCAATTAGTTATTTTTTTACCTACATTTAATACTCCATGCATACGTCCAAAGATTTGATGTGACGGGGAATCTTGTAAAATTTTTGGAATTTTGAAAGAACTAAACACTGCCTTAGTTCCCGATTCTGGGAGCTCAAAGTTGGTTGTTTTGGTACTGTAGTGCACTGTAGTATTTTCATTTGTATTTGGTAAAAATTGTCCAAACTTTGACTAATTAGGCTCAAAATGTTCGTCTCGCAAAGTCCAATAAAATTGTGTAATTATTTTTTAATTTCATCTACATTTAGTATTCCATACATGTGCCGACATTTCGATGTGACGGAAAATCTTCTTTTTGCATATAGTTGAATTTGGGGAGAACTTGGAACTAAACAAGCCCATATTGAAGTCAAATTTGTCAGAGAAAAAAAAACGAAATCCAACAGGCATGCTCCCATAGCCGTGTATGGATCTGAGCGGCGTGCCGACATGCACGGAGACGCTCCTACGTCATCTCTCTGTCTGACGTGTCATCGCCAGATTGACACGGCTCCAGATTTGTCCATTCGGAAGCAGTTGGATAAAATGTTGACCACTGTATTTTCTATAGATTTTGTTAAATTTAATTGTTGGAGGTTTGTTACGGTGCTGTGAAGGAACCACCGGTTCCTCTCCATAAAATTATTTCTGGCCGTTGATCATACAAAGAATTGATTAATTATAATTAAGGGTACTTTAGTAATTATATACTTCGGTCATTTAACTCCCCGTCGTCGCGAGAACATGAAGGAAATCGGCCATCAAGGACTCGCCGTCACCCGCCTGCGCGGGGGTCGCTGTCTCCCGCATGGCCGCATGCGAGGGCCTGCCTCCGGTTGACAAGGCCACCACCGCGAGCAGCAAGGGCTGGTTGCCCAGGGTCACCGCCACCGATCCAATCCGGCCATCCTGGGGGTTACCGCGCGCAGCAGGGGCTGCTATGGGAGCAGCATGCCCTGTACACCAACGACTTGGCTGGGAGGAGCTGGTGCGGCTCATGCACCTTGTGAGAGTACGCCAACGACCTACACCGCTACACGCCTTCATTCATCCGAGGAGACAGCTTTTCTGATCCATGGCCAACGAATCCACCCCAGTGTGGAGTTGTGAAGTTATGAGATGGGATCAGACGAGCATCATATCCCTGCTACGCGAGAGTACCGTTTTACCCTCTATAATTTAATTAGAGCTAGTTCCTGACCTACTAAATTTTGGTTCCGGCCCATAGCTTAAGTTCATCTTAGTAGGTTCTTCCTATTTCTTAACATCTGATTTGACCAAACGGATGACTCTCATTATTTTCAAGCATTGTAAAATTTCTCTAATGCCCCGTTTGGATGTAGATATTGGGCCTCAGCATTTGGAATTGGTATTGTGATACTGGCAATACCACTGTTTGGATGGCTTGGAATTGGGAATTGGAATTTAACCTCAATACCAATCGGTATTGGCTATACCTGCCTCTCCCTATCTCCAATACCGAGCTCCAGACCTTCGTATTGAGTCGCATTCGTCCGCCCTAACTTCCCTTCCCGACCCGCCGGCCCCATTGCCTCCGACGTGAGCCGCCCTCAGTGCCGTCGCCCCCAACACGCAGCTGCCCCCACCGCTGTTGCCCTCGACGCAAGCCACCCCCACCGTCGTCTTCCTCGTCGTCAGCCAACGCCCCCTTCTTCCCCATCATCGGCGCCCAGCGCTCCTTCTCCAGGGCTGGCGTGCCCTTGTCGTGGCCCGTCGAGATCTGCGCATGGCCGCGGTCGAGCTCCTTATGCCCATGGCAGCCGAGATCCGCTCGGCATGGCCAGGGTCGAGCTCACCATGGCTGCACCTGCAACGCCCCAAGCGCTCCCCTTCTTCCCCGTGTTTCAATTCCATGCTTTTGCATCCAAACAGGAAGTGGATTTGAGCTACTTGCTAAGATTCCAAAAGGCAATTCAATGGTCATCCAAACAATAATTTTTGAATTGTGTCCATTTCAATACCATGGTTGCTTTGGTATTGAACTCAATTCAATTCCAGCTCCCCCAATATCTACATCCAAACGGACCCTCATTGTTTTTGACTCCTTGGGGAATCTCCATTCTTTATTCATGTACCTTCAACTCCATTTTGTGCTAAACAATTTTGGGATCAAATTAAATGGATGGAGATGGCTAGCGTCCAGACGTCTGGACGCCGGTGCCAGCACCCTATGTCCCGCGCCTGCACCCGAGTGTGCCCACACGAGGCCCGCACCACCTGGACCGTGTGTGCCGCCCACCCAACCTACAACATGCGGAGACCACTCGTGCCTCGTACGCTTTCCACGCGCATGCAGGCGAGGACATGTTGCTCTCGCTCGGCAGCGCCCCTAGCGACTGCAGCAGGTGGCTGCGGCAGGTAGTTCCATTGCAACATGTGCAACACCAGATCTACTTTTGCAACATCCAGATGAAACACTTGCAACATACGACCGAAACAGTTGAAACACTTGCAATATACGTTTGAAACAGTTGCAAAACACCCAAAACACTTGATGGTCATTACAAACGCATGCGACATCCAAATCTACTTTTGCAACATACAGATAAAACACTTGCAACATATATATGAAACACATGAAACACTTGAAACATACGCTTGCAACATGCAAATTATACAACATCCAGATATATTTCTGCAACATCCAAATAAAAACACTTAAAACATATACTTGCAACATGCGTATGTATGAAAGCCCAAGTTTGGTTTTGGTAATTAATGACACCAAGTTGCTAATGCCATGTGTTAAGTGTTTTGAGTTAGGCATAAGCAACACATGTGATGAAGGTGTATGTGGCAAGGAGTGGTGGCCACAAGATCACAAAGAGATGGTGCATGGACATGAAAGGATAATCATGGTGGAGATGCACATAATATGATGGATATGATGTTCAAGTGGAAGAGAAGGATCTAAGAACGCAAGGCAAAGGTATAACCATAGGGTTTTCCTTTTGCCGGTCTAAGATAAGTAGAGAAGTGATTGACCGGGTTTAGGATACATAGCCGACTATCAAGAGGGGCAATCACGGTTAGCTCGGAAATCAAGTGCCACTAGATCAATGTCTTGAGCATATGCATTAGGATCTAGTAAAGAGCTAATATAATGCCTTGGAAAATAATTGTGAAATGCTAACACACATGCACATGGTGGTGTACACTTGGTGGTGTTAGCACATTTGCGAAGGCGGTGGAGTTTAAGCGGTAGAGAGGGATTTGGGTTCCTCTCTCCCTCCCGCCGAGCTTGCGAGGCGGGATTTAGCGCTTTTTGGAGAAGTGAAATGCCTATTTTCTATTGCGCCGGAAGTCGGAAAAGAAACGGAGGCGAACGGAGGTCACAGAGATGATCGGACGCTGGACCGGACGCGGTCTCTGAATGACCGGACGCGTCCGGTCAGTGTTCAGCGTCCGCGTGGTTTTCAATTTGATGATCGGATGCGCAGCGCGTCTGGTCACTGATGACCGGACGCGT
This sequence comes from Saccharum hybrid cultivar R570, assembly GCA_038087645.1. Lineage (NCBI taxonomy): Eukaryota > Viridiplantae > Streptophyta > Magnoliopsida > Poales > Poaceae > Saccharum > Saccharum hybrid cultivar. The sequence goes on along the minus strand of JAQSUU010000410.1, from coordinate 2,509,189 downwards.
CCGGTCATTTAGGAAGCTTACTAGACTCTAATCGGACGCTGGCACTGTGGCATCCGGTCAGTTCAACAGCGCGTCCGGTCATTGTTTCGTTGAGCGCTACTCAAGCCTGACCAGCGCGTCCGGTCAGTTGCGGGACCAGCACGTCCGGTCAGTGCTTTGGAATTTAGCCGTTGCGTGACCGGCGCGTCCGGTCAGTTTGACCAGCGCGTCCGGTAAGTGTTTCGGAAATTAGCCGTTGCGCGACCGGCGCGTCCGGTCAGTGTGACCGGCGCATCCGGTCAGTGTGACCAGCGCATCCGGTCAGTATGACCAGCACATCCGGTCAGCACGATTTCGGCTATTTGAGTTCCTAACGGCTAGCTGCGTACCCCTTCATTATAAATAGACGTTGGCCGGGGTTTGAGGGCAACTCTTGCACATTTTGAGACCTAGAGACATACTTTGAGCTAGAGAACAACCCCTCCACTCATCTCTTTGCATAGTTGCACATCTTGAGTGAGATTAAGTGAGATTCAAGTGCATTGCTTGAGAGTTGCATTCTAGAGGCACTTGATCTTCGAGTTGCTGCGGATTTCTTGTTACTCTTCCATGTTTCCCGACACGGTAGACGGCTTGGAGCAGCGGAGGTGATTGAGCTCACAATTGGAGATTGTTGGAGCCTTCACCAAGTGTTGTAAGGGGTTCTTGATCCTACCCCGTGGGAGTTCGCAAATTGGATACTCTAGTGGAGCTCATGGCTTGGAGGATCCCCATCTTGTATGCGATTGTGCGGCGCCCGCCGAGGGCTCGACTCTTGATAGTCGATTAGCTCGCGAATTGACAAGTGGGTGTATCACCACAACGGGGAGTAGCTTTCCGGGAAGCAAGTGAACCTCGGGATAAATTCTTGTGTCATTCTCTTCCCGAGGACTTCTCTTGTGTGATTGATTGATTGGTATTTCTCATCTCTTCATGGCGGTATAATCACTCGAAGCTCTTCTCTCGTATTACTTCTTGTTTATAGCTTGTAGTTGTTGTTGTGTTTAGTAAATAGCCTTGTACTAGACTTGTGTAGGTGGCTTGCTTAATTAGTTAGAGCTAGTGCTTTTGCTTCGTCACCTTTCGTACTAACTTATGGTTAAGTATTTCTTGTAGAAGTTTTAATTAGGCTATTCACCCCTCCTCTAGCCTATTTGGACCTTACAAGTGGTATCGGAGCCGAGGCACCGTTTATTTGAGGCTTAACAACCTACGGTGAAAAAGAAATGGCTCAATTAAGCTTGCACATCAACAACACCAAGAAGGCACCTTACTTTGATGGCACAAATTATGCATATTGGAAGGTTAAGATGACCGCACACCTAAAGTCAATCAATAGAGAAGTGTGGAAGGTCACCGAAACAAAATTTGAGGTTCCTAATCCGGAAGCACCTACACCGGTGGAAGAGAAGAAGCTCCAACACAATGACATTGCCATTAGTGCTCTTCATGAGGCATTAGATGACAAGACATTTGAGCAAGTGAAGAATATAGAGATTGCTCATGATGCTTGGGCCAAGCTAGAAGAAACATTTGAGGGCACCGAAGGCACAAAGACCGCTAAAGCATATATCTTACAAGAAAAATTTTCAAGCTTTAAGATGCAATATGATGAGAGTGTACTAGAGATGTTTCATAGGTTGCAAGTCATTGTCAATGAGCTCAAGGCACTTAGTGAGGAGGTCAAGGACAATTAATTCTCTATGAAGTTCTTGAGAAGTCTACCCAAGAGATTTGATACATTGATCACCATGCTAGTGAGGACTACATTGAAGGATTCAACTCCTCAACAAATATTCCAAGAAGTGATGACCGATGATTCATATAGAGAAGATAATGAGAAAGATGAGTTGGTCAAAAAGAAGAAGGAAAGTGAGAAGAAGTATGATGAGAAGAAGAAGAGTGTGGCATTCAAAGCCACCGCATCCAAGGGCAAATCCAATATTGAATCATCAAGTGATGAAGACTCAAGCTCTTGTGATAGTGATGACATTGATGAGAAAATGACTCTCTTTATCAAGCAATTTGGCAAATTCATGAAGAAGAAATGCTATCGTGCAAGAAGGAGGAAGAACTCATGCAAGAAGAGTGAGCATACCATGAGATGCTTTAGATGCCATAGCAAGGACCATCTCATTGCAAAGTGTCCTTATGATAGTGATGATAAAGATGCTATCAAGAAGGAGAAGAAGAAGCAAGAAAAGAAGAAGAGCTTTCATAAGAAGAAGAATGATTCTCATGTTGCTACTTGGGATAGTGATGATTCCTCAAGTGATGATGAGGATGACAACAAGAGCAAGAAGAAGGGACATGCTAGCATTGTCATCCAAGAGAAGGTCTCCCTCTTTGACACTCCATCGTGCTTCATGGCTAAGGCCGCTAAGGTATCATTCGACGATGAGAGTGATCATGATAATGCTAGTAATAGTGATAATGATGAAGAAGAATTCACTAAAGATGAACTAATCACTATGCTAGAAGATTGCACTCAATATTTTAAAGAATCTAGAAATGAGTGCAAGGGCTTGCTTAAGGAAAAGAAAAACCTTATTCAAGAACTTGATGAGCTCAGGGCGTCTTATGAGAGTCTAAAGGTAGACCATAAGAAGCTTCAAAAGTCTCACACCAAGCTTGAAGAAGCTCATTCCTCTCTAGTTGAAAAATATGAAAACATACCAACTAATGTTGAGAAAGCTAAAACTTGCAACATAGGCATATCATGTGATATAGTTGATGAAACTTTTCATAAGCCTATTATTGTTACTCCCACTAACCCTTTATGTAGCTCATCAATATCATCCTCATCTAGTAGTGATGGTTTCACTTGTGACTCCACACTAATAGTTGAGAATGAAAATATCAAGAAGGAGGTAAAAGAGCTCAATCACACATTAGCTAAGGCTCATGGTGGTGAGGACCGCTTGCTTATGTGCTTGGGTAGCCAAAGAGCTTCTCTCTACAAAGAGGGATTGGGCTATAACCCCAAGAAAGGCAAGGCCGTTTTTGCTCCTCACAAGACTCGTTTTGTGAAGAACAATGGTTGCTATTGCAAAAGTTGCAAGCAAGTTGGTCACATAGAGCAACATTGCATGAACAAGAAATCCAATGCAAATGTATCCTCAATTAAGTTTGATTCTTTCTATATGCTTACTAAGTGTACAAATGGTGTTCATGCTAAGTTCATTGGTGCACCATGGATGGGCTCAAAGAAGAAAGCCATTTGGGTACCAAAGAGCTTATTCTCTAACCTTGGAGGACCCAAACAAGTTTGGGTACCTAGAAAGAATTGATCTTGTCTTATAGGTCAATTACAAGCTGGAGGAAGGCATTGGGTGCTTGATAGTGGGTGCACTCAATATATGACCGGAGACTCTTGTATGTTCAAATCAATTGATACAAGTCAAAATGGTGGTTTTGATGCTATCACTTTCGGCAACAACAAGAAAGGCAAGGTCAAGGGGCTTGGTAAAATTGTTATCTCAAATGACATGAGCATATCTAATGTGTTGCTAGTTGAGAGCTTGGATTCCAATCTTTTATCGGTGGCACAACTTTGTGATCTTGGCTTCAAGTGCATATTTGGTAGTGATGATGTTGAAGTCATAAGTGTTGATGGATCAAATTTGATATTCAAAGGATTTAGACATGGTATCTTATACTTGGTTGACTTCAATGATAGTGAGACACAATTGACATCATGCTTGCTTAGCAAATCTAGTATGGGATGGTTGTGGCATAGAAGGCTTGGTCATGTTAGAATGAAATAATTGAACAAACTTTTGAAGCATGACTTAGTTAGAGGCTTGAAGGATGTCACCTTTGAAAAGGATAAACTTTGTAGTGCTTGTCAAGCCGGCAAATAAGTTGGAAATACACATCCTAGTAAGAGTGAAATGAGCACATCAAAGGCATTTGAGCTATTGCACATGGACTTGTTTGGGCCAACAACATACACTAGCATTGGTGGCAACAAGTATGGTTTTGTGATTGTTGATGACTACACTAGATATACTTGGATGTTCTTTCTCTATGATAAGAGTGATGTTTATAATCTATTCAAGTCTTTTGTCAATAGGGTGTAAAATGAGTTTGAGACTATCATTAAGAAGATTAGAAGTGACAATGGTAGTGAGTTCAAGAACACAAGAATTGAGGAATTGTGTGATAATCTTGGTATTGGACATCAATTCTCTCCAACATACACTCCTCAATCCAATGGTGTAGTTGAAAGGAAAAATAGAACCTTAATTGACATGGTTAGATCAATACTTAATGAATACAATGTGAGTCATTCATTTTGGAGTGAAGCCATCAACACGGCTTGCTATTGTAGCAACCGTCTCTATTGCCACGGGAAGCTTGGAAAGACACCATATGAGCTATTGAATGGAAGAAAGCCCAACATTGCATACTTTAGAGTGTTTGGTTGCAAATGCTATATTCTTAAGAAAGGCACTAGATTGAGCAAGTTTGAAAAGAAATGTAATGAAGGGTTCTTACTTGGTTATTCTACCACAAGCAAGGCATATAGAGTTTGGAATCTCACAAATGACACCTTGAAAGAAGTTCATGATGTTGAGTTTGGTGAAACCCAAGGATCTCAAAATAAAGCTCAAAACCTTGATGATGTAAGAGGAGATCAATTGTCAAATGCAATGAAGAACATGGACATTGGTGATATAAGGCCGATGCAAGTTGATGATGATGATATTCATGTGATCAACCAAAGTGTGCAAATTGATACAAATCAAGTAAGCTCTAATGGTACTCATGATGAAGCTCAAGTTCAAGGTCAAACAAGTGCAAGCAATCAACTCCCAATACTCCAACCTACTAGCATTGCAAGAGATTATCCATTGGAAAAAATCATTGGTGGAATTCAAAGTGGTGTTCAAACTAGATCAAGGCTAGCATCCTTTTATGAGCATTACTCATTTGTGTCACTTGAAGAACCTAAGAAAAATAGAAGATGCCTTGAAGGATTCCGATTGGGCAAATGCCATGTATGAAGAGCTAAACAACTTCACTAGAAATCAAGTTTGGTAACTCGTTGAAAGGCCGAAGAAATACAATGTGATTGGTACTAAGTGGGTCTTTAGAAACAAGCAAGATCAAGATGGTGTAGTTGTGAGAAACAAAGCAAGATTGGTAGCACAAGGTTACACACAAGTTGAGGGTCTTGACTTTGGAGAGACATATGCACCCGTTGCAAGATTGGAGGCTATTAGAATCTTATTAGCATATGCTTGTGCACACAACATTAAGATCTATCAAATGGATGTCAAGAGTGCATTTCTCAATGGCTACACCAATGAAGAAGTTTATGTTGAGCAACCTCCCAGTTTTGAAGATGATAAGAAGCCCGACCATGTTTACAAGCTAAAGAAGGCATTGTATGGTTTGAAGCAAGCACCTAGAGCATGGTATGAGAGATTGAGAGACTTTTTCCTCTCTAAAGGGTTCAAGATGGGAAAGGTTGACACCACTCTCTTCACCAAGAAGCTTGGAAATGACTTGTTTGTGTTGCAAATCTATGTGGATGACATTATCTTTGGATCAACTAACCAAGACTTTTGTGAAGAGTTTGGAAATATGATGGCTAATGAGTTTGAGATGTCTATGATTGGAGAGCTTAGTTACTTCCTTGGACTTCAAATCAAGTAAATGAACAATGACACTTTTGTTAGTCAAGGCAAGTACATCAAGGACATGATCAAGAAGTTTGGATTACAAGATGCTAAGCAAATGAGTACACCAATGGGCACTAATGATCAATTGGGTATTGATGATAGTGGAAACATGGTAGATCAAAAGGTATACCGGTCTATGATTGGAAGTTTGCTCTATGTCACCGCTTCTAGGCCGGATGTGATGTTTAGTGTGTGCAAGTGTGCAAGATATCAAGCTTCACCTAGAGAAAGTCACTTGAAAGCAACCAAAAGAATATTGAGATATCTTAAGGGCACTCATGATGTTGGATTATGGTTTCCAAAGGGGTCTAATTTTGAGTTGATTGGATATTCGGACTCCAACTATGGTGCTTGCAAGATTAATAGAATGAGCACAAGTGGCACTTGTCAATTGCTAGGAAGGTCTCTTGTTTCATGGTCATCAAAGAAACAAAATAGTGTTGCACTATCTACCGCTGAGGCCGAATACATTAGTGCCGGTAATTGTTGTGCACAATTGCTTTGGATGAAAGCCACCTTGAATGACTTTGGAATCAAATTCAAGAATGTGCCTTTGTTTTGTGACAATGAAAGTGCTATCAAAATGACACAAAATCCGGTTCAACATTCAAGAACCAAGCACATTGACATAAGGCACCACTTCATAAGAGACCATCAATAAAAGGGTGATATTAGCATTGAAAGCATTGGCACCGAAGATCAATTAGCCGACATATTCACAAAGCCACTTGATGAGAAAAGATTTTATAAGTTGAAGAATGAATTGAACATACTTGACTTCTCTAACTTGAAATGAGTGCACCCCCACATTCTTATATGACATGCCTCTCCTTCAACATAGCAATATAAAGTTGTTTGACATATCATTTATACTTTGCTAAGGACATGGTTAGAACATATAGACATATTTGCATAACAAATAAGCTCATTCATGAAAATCAAATGATTTTGATGTATATATGGTACCACTATTGCTTCTATGTTTGATTGATCTAGTGGTAGCATATGACATGTTTGTGGGCTTCCAAACCTAGTGTTAAATCTAGTAAACGAGCTCATGATGTGTAATTTAACATGGTCAAGATAACCCTTATACTTTATGAGGTGTGAAAAAGCTTGTGCTTGGATCAAACCGAATTACATATTCTAGGCAAGTGATCTAGATTGAACCATAATTTGGACTCTCTCATATTGATTGACTTATCTCTCACTAAAATTGGCACCTTTTTGGTGATTGTTGACAAAGGGGGAGAGAAAAGTCACAAAGATATTGCAAAGAGGGAATAAGATATAATAAGGGGGAGAGAAAATTCACAAAGATATTGCAAAGAGGAAATAAGATATAATAAGGGGGAGAGAAAGCACAAAGATAGAAAAGTCACAAAGAGGGAGAAAGATATAGTAAGGGGGAGAGAAATTAAAATTTAAGCACACAAGTAGGGGGAGCAAGCTCATGAATTTTTTTGTCGCATTTATATGTGCACCAACATGATGATGTGTTGTATTGCAAATTTAATTTCGATATTCATGATTGAATGGTGTTTGCTAGAAATAGAACTTGAATGATGATTTGTTAAGAGTAGCTTTACAAGCGGTATCTAGACACCTTGTTCTTATAATGTTGATCTTACGGGGTACTTTAGTGTTTGTGATCTTTACAAGTGATGTATTACAAGTGGTGTCTAGCTACATCGATGCTAAGGGTGGTATATAAAGGCAACTCCGATTGGTATCACACTTCAAAGGTCCATTCTATATACCTTAGCATCAATTTGATAGTAATAACTCTCACAAAATTCAAATCCATACATACGTGCACAATTGAATCAAACTCATGGAAGCACATATGTAGGGGAGCTAATACTATCGAAATTAAAAATTGATTTCATTTCATATCTTTGTGATGGTTGTCATCAATTACCAAAAAGGGGGAGATTGAAAGCCCAAGTTTGGTTTTGGTAATTAATGACACCAAGTTGCTAATGCCATGTGTTAAGTGTTTTGAGTTAGGCATAAACAACACATGTGATGAAGGTGTATGTGGCAAGGAGTGGTGGCCACAAGATCACAAAGAGATGGTGCATGGACATGAAAGGATGATCATGGTGGAGATGCACATAATATGATGGACATGATGTTCAAGTGGAAGAGAAGGATCTAAGAACGCAAGGCAAAGATGTAACCATAGGGTTTTCCTTTTGCCGGTCTAAAATGAGTAGAGAAGTGATTGACCGGGTTTAGGATACATAGCCGACTATCAAGAGGGGCAATCACGGTTAGCTCGGAAACCAAGTGCCACTAGATCAATGTCTTAAGCATATGCATTAGGATCTAGTAAAGAGCTAATATAACGCCTTGGAAAATGATTGTGAAATGCTAACACACATGCACATAGTGGTGTATACTTGGTGGTGTTAGCACATTTGCGAAGGCGGTGGAGTTTAAGCGGTAGAGAGGGGTTTGGGTTCCTCTCTCCGTCCCGTCGAGCTTGCGAGGCGGGATTCGGCGCTTTTTGGAGAAGTGAAATGCCTATTTTTTATTGCGCCGGAAGTCAGAAAAGAAACGGAGGCGAACGGAGGTCACAGAGATGACCGGACGCTGGACCGGACGCGGTCTCTGAATGACCGGACGCGTCCGGTCAGTGTTCAGCGTCTGCGCGGTTTTCAGTTTGATGATCGGACACGTAGCGCGTCCGGTCACTGATGACCGGACACGTCCGGTCGTTTAGGGAGCTGACTGTACTCTAATCGGACGTTGGCACTGTGGCGTCCGGTCAGTTCAACAGCGCGTCCGGTCATTGTTTCGTTGAGCGCTACTCAGGCCTAACCAGCGTGTTCGGTCAGTTGCGGGACCAGCGCGTCCGGTCAGTGCTTTGGAATTTAGCCGTTGCGTGACCGGCGCGTCCGGTCAGTTTGACCAGCGCGTCCGGTCAGTGTTTCAGAAATTAGCCGTTGCGCGACCGGCGCGTCCGGTCAGTGTGACCAGCGCGTCCGATCAGTACGTGTGACACCCTAAATTTTTGTATTATTTAAAAATAGATAAATTGATTTAAATATGAATTTGTTGTGCATTCAAATTTAGGGAATAATAAATTTTTGGGAAATTAAAATCAATCATAAGGTTAGAAAATGTTCATGCATGCATGCTGTTGCACAAGTATTTTTGTGATGAGTGGTTTTGATAAATTTTTGAAAGGATTTGAAAATCATTTGGAAATGTGATTTGAAAATTAAATTTGAAAAAGGAAAACAAATTCTTTTCCCGCCTTCACTTTTCCTCGGATTCGGCCTGCTAGCCCAATTCCCGGCCAGCCCATCCCTTCCTCCCCGCGCTCCTTCTCTGGGCCGCGGCCCAGCCCAGCCGGCGGCCGTTGCCGCGCCCCACCTCCTCTCCCGCGGTCGCTGACCGTCCGGGCCCAGCTGTCGGCGCCTTCCTCTACCTTCAGCCGCCACCCCCGCTCCTCTCGGTCACGATGGCAACCGCCATGACCGCCCGCGCCCACAACCGCAGAACGTGGGAGCGTCTTTCCCCCCCTGCGTCCGGCCTTAAAAGGGAGCCGCAACCCCCTTCGCCCCTCCCCCTGCTGCATTCCCGCTCCAATCCCCCATTCCTTCGTGCTTGCGAAGTCCCGCAGCGACGTGCCACCGGAGCACGCTCGGCCACCTCGTCGGTCTTCGCCCCGAGCCGTCCCCGTCCCGTTTGAAGCCGTGGTGAGATTCCCCGCGCTCCCCTCTTTCTCTCCATCCCTCTCCCGTGTCGGGTGGTGGCCTCTAGGGCCGCTCCCGCGAGCTCCGGCGAGCCCTTCCACCGCTGGCCATGGCGGGTGCCCCTCGGGCCTATCTCCGGCCGTGTTTTGCCCCGTGACAAATTCGCCATCTCCCCCACTCTCTTCCGGTGCTCTCGGCTTGGCGAGATGAGAACCGTAGCGCCCTAGCCGCCTTCTCCGACGAGCTGCACACCGCCGGCCATGGAGCACCGCCGTGGGCTCATCTTCTCCGGCGGGCTGCGCCGCCCTCCTCTCCTACATTCGATCAGAGCCGCTCATCGCAAGATCAACGGCTCAGAGAGCTCAATACCCCTTCGGGTCCATTTTTGTTAAAGAGACCCCCCGCTTTCATCTATTTGAACCCGCCGTCCTTGGCGTACTCCCGGAGTGCGCGTTCTTTTTCGGAAAACATAGTTTCTTCGGTATATATGAAAAATACGCTTTTAGATTAATTACAGAATTGCCACTGTAGTAAAACGTTTATAAAATCGTCGTTTTAGCTCCGATTTGACCCGTTCAACTTGCGTTAGTTTCATAATTTCATAATCTATGCAATAGTGCTACTGTTAGACCTGTTAAGAGCTTTTGAATTTCTCAAATAAATCCAGTTAATAGCTAGCTTTTGGAACAGTAAATATCTCGTAACTTGTGCGTCGTAACTCCGTTTTTCGTGCTTTTCACGTCATTGTGATCGTAGCGAGGTGTAGATGATTTTGATAAACATTTTATTCAGATTTATTTATTGTTGGTGTACTGTTCTAATAGTAGCTATGTTTTGCTTGTATGTCTGCTCCGAATTGCGTGTTGTACTTTGTGTCGTTCGAGTTCAGACGGTGAGGAGTACGTCGGAAATCCGGACGCGTACGAGGAGCAGCAGGACCAGCAGCAGTTCGTGAACCAAGGCAAGTATAGCATGGGCCTTCCTTGATTCCTATTCATTATATAACATACTCATTATGCATGTGTCTAATATTGCTCGACTATAAGGACATACTAGCCATTTATGACTTATATCTCGATACCTATGGGTTTTATTTGCATATGGGTAGAATGCTAGTGCTCTAATTAAACATGATCTACACTATGACTAATGGAACCAACAGATAAACATGATGATAATGGTGGAACTATAGAGTGATGGTGCAAATGATGTTGATCATGTTGCCCTAAACTCTCCGTAAGGACTTGTCTGTAGGGCAAAAGCTGGGACATACAGTGCAACCGTGAGAGTCATATGGCTCTGACTTTAGCTCAGTAATAGGATCTTTTCTAGCTTGGTAGAGGTTACCTGAAAGGGCGCAAGAGAGGCTTGCCACGTTGGGTATAGAACTGCCTCTGTTCAGATGTGTATAGCCTGCGGGAATTGTGCCATCGAAAGGGGGGTTCTCTATATCTGCCTGCCGAGGAAACCTTGTGGCCCTAACTTGTTAGAAGAGGCCTATGGAAGGCTTCATAGTGTACCCTGCCTGCTCACCTTGGAAGTGTTAGGGGGTCGACGGGCCCCGGGCATATGGGTAACACGACTCACGGGTAAAGATGCACAACCTCTGCAGAGTGTTAAAACTGTTATAACAGTCGTGCTCACGGACACGAGCGGCCCGGAAAACTCACAGAATAAATGGTTACTAGATATGTGGATGAACTATGATGATGATGATGAGATCACACTGTTGCTTTCTCTTCTTAATTCTAGTAGTGGATCATGTGGGTTAAATGGGAGTTTGAGCATAACTTAATAATGATTAATAATGAAATGTTGATCTACTAAAAATGCTAACTGCAGTCAACCGTGTCTATCCTTTTTGAGCCTCATGAATCCTCATACTATACTTGCGGAGTACGAATGTACTCACACTTGTTGCTATATTGTTTTTGGATAAAAATCCCGGATGGGTAACAGATGATAGTTTCTACGAGGACTTTCCGGAAGATTTCTAGGTTTGGGTCAACCAGTCGTCCTTCCCTGTGGATCAGACACTACGCCTGAGAGTAGCTATTTACTTTTCCGCTTGTTATGTAAGAACTACGTGATGTAATAACGTTATGTATGTACATGGTGATGATACTTTTGTTAATTTGTCAGCTTATGTGTGCGACTATTCCTGGGTCGCACATAAGATGTATGTACTCTATATTGTCCTTTAATTGGAGTGTGACAAATTGGTATCAGAGCTGTGTCGACTGTAGGACGCAAACCTAGATAGAAATGGTCGTTTCTAGGAGTTTGACTTTATTTATTTACTCGCTACTATCTCCATCTTGATATTTTATTAAAATTTTATGCTCTATTTCTTATTCTATTGCATAAAATATTGACTCTGATAATATTTTATATCAAAACTATAGATGCCTCGCCTCAGTGCCGCTGCCTACGTCGCCTAGTTCGTTCCAGCAGCACCTGCTCCACCAGCACCACCAGCAGTACCACCAGTGAAGCCAGAGGTTGCCCACATCACTGACGAGGAAGAGGAGGAACCCATGGAGGAGGAGGCATTTTCAGTTGCTACATCTGACGGACCTGTTTCGACCCCCGTGGCTGCACCCATCCCACCTGTGGATGCGCCAGTCCCCGCTGCTACACCTCCACCAGCTTCCTAGGCCGCTTCTGTACCAACACCAGTGCCCTCCCTAGCTGCATCAGAGGAGCCAGAAGAGATAGGCTGGACCACCAGGAACAAGTTTAAGGAAGCTCCCGAAGATGCCCATTACCACAACCTCCTCACCACCATGTTAGCTGAGTACTATCCAGAGTTTGCTGCCTCTGTGAAGTACTACTGTGCGGAGCACACACATCCAGTGGAGGCGACGTACTGGAAGACCAATGTGATCATCACCGCCTGGAACAACACCGACCAATCTCAGGATGTTGTGACCACCCATAGCCACCGAGCCAGGCGTGCCAGTGCCTATGACAGCATGGAAGATGCTGCGCAGGCGGCGTACCTGCACTACCATGGTCGACGTTTTGAGGACATGCAGAATGATCGCTACCGGTATCTTCCACGCTACGACTCAAGGGAGAAGACATGGGCGGTGTTGGCTCCTCCAGCTTCTAATCCCACCTTGGACACCACAGTGAGGCACCTCAGCGCCATGCAGGAGGTCAACGAAGCACTCAGGGAAGAGCTTCGTGCAGCGCAAAAATCTGAAAAGCGCCTTCAGAACCAGATAGATGAGATGGCCGTTCAGCTAGGACAACCTACCATTTACAAGAAGAAGGCCAGGGTGTTCACCATGGTGGATCGTGCTCCTTAGATACTTGCAGCCCCGTCATAATGAATGCGTTCTAGATCGAAAGTCGTGTCAAGTTTATGTGTGTGTTGTGAACTTTTAATTGGCTTGTTGGTTGTGATGATGAACTTGAATGATTTGGAGTTTGCGTGATTGCAGGAATAGAGTGGGCTTGTCCACATATTCTTTTTATCAAAACCTTAAGTTAGTGTTTGTTTAACTTAGTTGGGGTTTAAATTCTGCTTTACTGCTGTGCTGTTTCTCAGAGCAGTCTGCAATGTTTGTCTCATATCTCTAAATCTCTATGTCCGAAAATTATGAAATTTTTGTGGAAAGAACTAGACTTGTGTACCTTACATTTCCCACTGGAATCACCTCATTATCAATTCTGGTTTGAGAGATATGTCTGCTACAACCTGGCAAGTCTGTGCAGTCTGTAACCTAGAACAGAAATTGTTTAGCTCAGTTTTTGATGATGTTGCCGTCCGTATCAGTGAAAAAGTTCTATACAAAAGTTGTAGCAGACTCTTTAAGCTTTCCAACGATGTATGCCACGCCTATTTTGGATTTCTGGAACTTGAGTTACACTCCAGTTTTCGGTCTGCTGTTGTAGACACTCGTCCAGAAATTTTCAGTTACGTTATTTACCTTTTGTAAATAATTTGTAAATTTTTTTTTTGGAGATCTCTAAAAGTTTGCACATTTGATTGGAAACAGATGGCCGCCAGAGGAGGACATGGCAGAGGCCCTGGCCGTGGTCGTGGATACGGAGCTTTGGTGGATCCACCTCCACCACCGCCGGTGACCATTGAGCAGTTGATGGCCATGCAAGCGCAGCTCATGCAGACAGTGATGGACCGTCTCGGTGAGCAACCAGCAGGAGCACCCCCACCTGTGTAGGTCCGTGACAAACGTGGTGAGTTTCTGAAAGGACGCCCACCTGTGTTCACACATGCCTCTGAACCTATGGAGGCGGATGACTGGCTGAGAGCTGTGGAAAAGCAGCTAAACATTGCGCAGTGCAATGACTTGGAGAAAGTCTTGTATGCCTCAGGCCAACTCCAAGGAGCTGCTCAGGATTGGTGGGAGTCATTCCAGTATGGACGTCCAGAGAATGCTCCAGAGATCACATGGAAAGAGTTCACGGAGAGCTTTAGGTCCTATCACATCCCTGAGGGACTTATTGAACTGAAGCAAGAGGAGTTCCGGGCTCTCAAGCAAGGGTCCATGTCTGTGGCGGAATACCGCGACAAGTTTGCACAATTGTCGCGATATGCCCCGGCTGAAGTGGCTAGGGATTCTGACAAACAGCGCCGTTTTCTGAAGGGGCTGTATGATGGACTCCAGCTGCAACTGATGTCCAACAAATATGCTAGTTTCCAAGAGTTGGTGGACCGTGCCATTGTAATTGATAACAAGCGTAAGGAAATGGACCTCAAGAAGAGGAAGCTCCAGGGACAGGCGTCGGGTAGCAACACTCGCCCGCGAGCTTTCCCGTAGCAGGGTTTTCCACAGAGGAACCAAGGGCCACCCAACCAATGGAACAAAGGTCAGTACCCCCAGAGGAACTAGTACCAGCAGCGCCCCCAGTACCCACCGCAGTTGGGTAATCAGAGTCAGCAGCGCCCCCAGCAACAGCAAGCTAGCAACCAAGCACCACGTCAGGGAGTGCCCAACAATGCCCCAATCAAGAGTGGCACCCCAGGCAACCCCAATGCCTGTTACAACTGTGGAGAGGTGGGACACTATTCGTACCAGTGCCCAAAGAAGCAGAACCGGCAGGCCCCGCAGAACCAGCAGAACAACCAGAGACCCAACGCTAGACCTCTGTTCACTAGCAAGGTGAATCATGTGTCGTCGGAATCAGCTCAGGAGGCGCCTGAGGTTATGCTGGGTACGTTTAGCGTCAACTCCATCTCCGCTACCGTACTTTTTGATTCCGGTGCCTCGCATTCTTTCATATCCCAAGCTTTTGTTAGAATGCATAGCATACCCCTGTGTGCCATGAAGGATCCTATGCTAGTAAATTCACCGGGGGGTAGCATGCCCGCAAATTATTGGAGCCCTTCTACTAGTATATTCTTAAGGGGGGTAGCTTTCAAGGTAAATCCAATTGTTCTGAGAACCGCTGGAATTGACCTCATCCTGGGAATGGATTGGATGAAGCAACATAGGGCAGTGATACAATGTCAGGAGAAATCTGTGGTTGTGACATCTCTAAGTGGTGATAGAATTTGTGTCGAAGTGGAAGTGCAAGCTCAACCTACCGCCACCGTCAATCAGCTGAGCGATGTTGCTAACCAGGAGAACCAGGTGGTGGATGAATTCCCGGACGTGTTCCCCGATGAATTGCTAGGTATGCCACCCGATCGCGACATCGAATTCCTTATCGAGCTTTTACCTGGAACTGCACCCATAGCTAAGAGACCATATAGAATGGGGGTAAATGAATTAGAAGAACTAAAGAAACAAATTAAAGAATTGCAAGAGAAAGGTTTTATTCGTCCTAGTTCTTCACCTTGGGGAGCACCTGTTATATTTGTGGATAAGAAAGATGGCACACGAAGGATGTGTGTCGACTATAGGTCCCTTAATGAAGTCACAATCAAAAACAAGTACCCACTCCCTAGAATTGATGATTTATTTGATCAGCTGAAAGGTGCTTGTGTGTTCTCAAAAATTGACCTCCGTTCTGGATATCATCAACTAAAAATTCGTGCATCTGACATACCCAAGACAACATTTACTACCAGATATGGCCTTTATGAGTACACAGTGATGTCTTTTGGACTGACTAATGCACCTGCATACTTTATGTATCTAATGAACAAAGTATTCATGGAGTACTTGGATAAGTTTGTAGTGGTATTCATAGATGATATCCTAATATTCTCCAAAAATGAAGAGGAACATGCTGAACACTTAAGGTTAGTCTTACAAAAACTCAAGGAACATAAATTGTATGCAAAAAGGAGCAAATGTGAGTCCTGGCTGAAAGAAGTATCTTTTCTGGGACATGTGGTCTCTAACGGTGGAATAGCCGTAGATCCCAGTAAAGTGCAAGATGTGTTGAATTGGAAAGCCCCAGTCAATGCTAGTGAAATCCGTAGCTTTTTGGGTTTGGCTGGATACTATAGAAGGTTTATTGAAGGGTTCTCTAAGCTAGCCAAGCCTATGACAGCCCTATTAGAGAAGAATGCCAAATTTGTTTGGTCAGACAAATGTCAGGCTAACTTTGAGGAGCTAAAGAAAAGGTTGACAACAGCCCCAATGTTGACCCTACCTGATTTAAGTAAGAGCTTCTCTATTTATTGTGATGCATCTCGCCTAGGCCTTGGGTGTGTGCTTATGCAAGAAGGAAAGGTTGTGGCCTATGCATCCAGGCAGTTAAGAAAGCATGAATTGAATTACCCAACCCATGACTTGGAATTAGCCGCAGTTGTCCATGCTCTGAAAATTTGGAGGCATTATTTGATCGGACATAAGTGTGACATCTACACTGACCACAAGAGTTTAAAATACATTTTTACTCAGTCCGAGTTGAATTTAAGGCAATGTCGTTGGCTGGAATTAATTAAAGATTATGATCTAGAAGTGCATTATCATCCTGGAAAGGCAAATGTTGTTGCCGATGCACTTAGCCGGAAGAGCTATGCCAACGGACTTCAGTTGACATTTATACCAGCAGAGTTGCGAGCTGAAATAGAACATCTCAACTTGGGTTTTGTCAATAATGTAGTAGAATTGGCTATAGAACCTACATTGGAGCAAGAGATACGTACAGGTCAGTTGGAGGATGAGAAATTAAAGGAGATTGCTGAGCAGGTAGTGGTTGGAAAGGCACCAGGTTTCCGGTTGGATGAGAATGGTACTCTATGGTTTGGAAAAAGAATATGTGTACCTGAAGTGAAAGCTATCCGTGATATGATTCTGCGAGAGGCACATGATTCGGCTTATTCTATACACCCTGGAAGCACCAAGATGTACTTGGACCTCAAAGAGAAGTATTGGTGGTATGGTTTGAAACGGGATGTGGCTGAGTATGTGGCCATATGTGATACTTGTCAAAGGGTGAAGGCTGAGCACCAAAGACCTGCAGGATTGTTGCAACCAATGAAAATACCAGAGTGGAAATGGGAAGAAGTTGGTATGGACTTCATTACTGGATTGCCCCGCACTCAACAAGGATATGATTCGATCTGGGTAATAGTGGATCGACTTACTAAGGTAGCCCACTTCTTGCCAGTCAAAACCACTTATAGTGGTGCAAAGCTAGCGGAGTTGTATATGGAGAAAATAATATGTCTACATGGGGTTCCAAAGAAGATCGTATCTGACCGAGGAACTCAGTTTACGTCACATTTTTGGCGTAAGGTACACAGTGCTTTGGGAACCAAGTTAAATTTCAGTTCGGCATATCATCCCCAAACTGATGGGCAGACCGAAAGGACCAACCAAATATTGGAAGACATGTTGAGAGCTTGTGCTTTACAGTACGGTACTAGTTGGGATAGGAGTTTGTCATATGCTGAGTTTTCATACAACAACAGTCACCAGAAAAATCTCAAGATGGCGCCATTCGAAGCTTTATATGGACGAAAGTGTAGAACACCTCTATTCTGGAATCAGACAGGTGAAACCCAAGTGTTTGGACCTGATGTCCTACGCAGTGCAGAGGAACAAGTGAGGATGATCAGGGATAATTTGAGAGTAGCACAGTCTAGACAGAAGAGCTATGCTGATATCCGAAGGAGAGAGTTGAGTTTCAAAGAAGGTGACTATGTGTATTTGAAAGTGTCACCAATGAGAAATGTGAGAAGATTCAATATGAAGGGCAAGTTAGCACCGAGATATGTGGGACCTTTCAAGATTCTAGAGAGACGTGGAGAAGTGGCTTATCAATTAGAATTGCCAGAAAGTTTATCAGGTGTGCATGATGTGTTTCATGTTTCACAGTTGAAAAAGTGTTTGCGGGTACCAGAGGAGCAGATTCCCTTGGAGGAGCTTACTGTTAAAGAAGATCTCACGTATGAGGAGTATCCGGTAAAGATTCTTGAAACTGCAGAAAGAGTTACCAGGAGCCGCACTATAAAGATGTGCAGAGTGCAATGGAATCGTTATTCAGAAGATGAGTCTACGTGGGAAAGAGAAGAAGATCTGAGAAAGTCTTATCCATAGCTTTTTGAGTAAGCATCATTCAATCTCGAGGACGAGATTCTCTTAAGGGGGGTAGAATTGTGACACCCTAAATTTTTGTATTATTTAAAAATAGATAAATTGATTTAAATATGAATTTGTTGTGCATTCAAATTTAGGGAATAATAAATTTTTGGGAAATTAAAATCAATCATAAGGTTAGAAAATGTTCATGCATGCATGCTGTTGCACAAGTATTTTTGTGATGAGTGGTTTTGATAAATTTTTGAAAGGATTTGAAAATCATTTGGAAATGTGATTTGAAAATTAAATTTGAAAAAGGAAAACAAATTCTTTTCCCGCCTTCACTTTTCCTCGGATTCGGCCTGCTAGCCCAATTCTCGGCCGGCCCATCCCTTCCTCCCCGCGCTCCTTCTCTGGGCCGCGGCCCAGCCCAGCCGGCGACCGTTGCCGCGCCCCACCTCCTCTCCCGCGGTCGCTGACCGTCCGGGCCCAGCTGTCGGCGCCTTCCTCTACCTTCAGCCGCCACCCCCCGCTCCTCTCGGTCACGATGGCAACCGCCATGACCGCCCGCGCCCACAACCGCAGAACGTGGGAGCGTCTTTCCCCCCCCCCCCCCCCGCGCCCGGCCTTAAAAGGGAGCCGCAACCCCCTTCGCCCCTCCCCCTGCTGCATTCCCGCTCCAATCCCCCATTCCTTCGTGCTCGTGAAGTCCCGCAGCGGCGTGCCACCGGAGCACGCTCGGCCACCTCGTCGGTCTTCGCCCCGAGCCGTCCCCGTCCCGTTTGAAGCCGTGGTGAGATTCCCCGCGCTCCCCTCTTTCTCTCCATCCCTCTCCCGTGTCGGGTGGTGGCCTCTAGGGCCGCTCCCGCGAGCTCCGGCGAGCCCTTCCACCGCCGGCCATGGCGGGTGCCCCTCGGGCCTATCTCCGGCCGTGTTTTGCCCCGTGACAAATTCGCCATCTCCCCCACTCTCTTCCGGTGCTCTCGGCTTGGCGAGATGAGAACCATAGCGCCCTAGCCGCCTTCTCCGACGAGCTGCACACCGCCAGCCATGGAGCACCGCCGTGGGCTCATCTTCTCCGGCGGGCTGCGCCGCCCTCCTCTCCTACATTCGATCAGAGCCGCTCATCGCAAGATCAACGGCTCAGAGAGCTCAATACCCCTTCGGGTCCATTTTTGTTAAAGAGACCCCCCGCTTTCATCTATTTGAACCCGCCGTCCTTGGCGTACTCCCGGAGTGCGCGTTCTTTTTCGGAAAACGTAGTTTCTTCGGTATATATGAAAAATACGCTTTCAGATTAATTACAGAATTGCCACTGTAGTAAAACGTTTATAAAATCGTCGTTTTAGCTCCGATTTGACCCGTTCAACTTGCGTTAGTTTCATAATTTCATAATCTATGCAATAGTGCTACTGTTAGACCTGTTAAGAGCTTTTGAATTTCTCAAATAAATCCAGTTAATAGCTAGCTTTTGGAACAGTAAATATCTCGTAACTTGCGCGTCGTAACTCCGTTTTTTGTGCTTTTCGCGTCATTTTGATCGTAGCGAGGTGTAGATGATTTTGATAAACATTTTATTCAGATTTATTTATTGTTGGTGTACTGTTCTAATAGTAGCTATGTTTTGCTTGTATGTCTGCTCCGAATTGCGTGTTGTACTTTGTGTCGTTCGAGTTCAGACGGTGAGGAGTACGTCGGAAATCCGGACGCGTACGAGGAGCAGCAGGACCAGCAGCAGTTCGTGAACCAAGGCAAGTATAGCATGGGCCTTCCTTGATTCCTATTCATTATATAACATACTCATTATGCATGTGTCTAATATTGCTCGACTATAAGGACATACTAGTCATTTATGACTTATATCTCGATACCTATGGGTTTTATTTGCATATGGGTAGAATTCTAGTGCTCTAATTAAACATGATCTACACTATGACTAATGGAATCAACGGATAAACATGATGATAATGGTGGAACTATAGGGTGATGGTGCAAATGATGTTGATCATGTTGCCCTAAACTCTCCGTAAGGACTTGTCTGTAGGGCAAAAGCTGGGACATACAGTGCAACCGTGAGAGTCATATGGCTCTGACTTTAGCTCAGTAATAGGATCTTTTCTAGCTTGTTAGAGGTTACCCGAAAGGGCGCAAGAGGGGCTTGCCACGTTGGGTATAGAACTGCCTCTGTTCAGATGTGTATAGCCTGCGGGAATTGTGCCATCGAAAGGGGGGTTCTCTATATCTGCCTGCCGAGGAAACCTCGCGGCCCTAACTTGTTAGAAGAGGCCTATGGAAGGCTTCATAGTGTACCCTGCCTGCTCACCTTGGAAGTGTTAGGGGGTCGACGGGCCCCGGGCATATGGGTAACACGACTCACGGGTAAAGATGCACAACCTCTGCAGAGTGTTAAAACTGTTATAACAGCCGTGCTCACGGACACGAGCGGCCCGGAAAACTCACAGAATAAATGGTTACTAGATATGTGGATGAACTATGATGATGATGATGATGAGATCACACTGTTGCTTTCTCTTCTTAATTCTAGTAGTGGATCATGTGGGTTAAATGGGAGTTTGAGCATAACTTAATAATGATTAATAATGAAATATTGATCTACTAAAAGTGCTAACTGCAGTCAACCGTGTCTATCCTTTTTGAGCCTCATGAATCCTCATACTATACTTGCGGAGTACGAATGTACTCACACTTGTTGCTATATTGTTTTTGGATAAAAATCCTGGATGGGTAACAGATGACAGTTTCTACGAGGACTTTCCGGAAGATTTCTAGGTTTGGGTCAACCAGTCGTCCTTCCCTGTGGATCAGACACTACGCCTGAGAGTAGCTATTTACTTTTCCGCTTGTTATGTAAGAACTACGTGATGTAATAACGTTATGTATGTACATGGTGATGATACTTTTGTTAATTTGTCAGCTTATGTATGCGACTATTCCTGGGGCGCACATAAGATGTATGCACTCTATATTGTCCTTTAATTGGAGTGTGACAGTACGACCAGCGCGTCCGGTCAGCGCGATTTCGGCTGTTTGAGTTCCTAACGGCTAGCTGCGTACCCCTTTGTTATAAATAGACGTTGGCCAGGGTTTGAGGGCAACTCTTGCACATTTTGAGACCTAGAGACATACTTTGAGCTAGAGAACAACCCCTCCACTCATCTCTTTGCATAGTTGCACATCTTGAGTGAGATTAAGTGAGATTCAAGTGCATTGCTTGAGAGTTGCATTCTAGAGGCACTTGATCTTCGAGTTGCTGCGGATTTCTTGTTACTCTTCTGTGTTTCCCGACACGGTAGACGGCTTAGAGCAGCGGAGGTGATTGAGCTCACAATTGGAGATTGTTGGAGCCTTCACCAAGTGTTGTAAGGGGTTCTTGATCCTTCCTCGCGGGAGTTAGCAAATTGGATACTCTAGTGGAGCTCGTGGCTTGGAGGATCCCCATCTTGTGTGCGATTGTGCGGCGCCCGCCGAGGGATCGACTCTTGATAGTCGATTAGCTCGCGAATCGACAAGTGGGTGTATCGCCACAACGGGGAGTATCTTGCCGGGAAGCAAGTGAACCTCGGGATAAATTCTTGTGTCATTCTCTTTCCGAGGACTTCTCTTGTGTGATTGATTGATTGGTATTTCTCATCTCTTCACGGCGGTATAATCACTCGAAGCTCTTCTCTCGTATTACTTCTTGTTTATAGCTTGTAGTTGTTGTTGTGTTTAGTGAATAGCCTTGTACTAGACTTGTGTAGGTGGCTTGCTTAATTAGTTAGAGCTAGTGCTTTTGCTTCGCCACCTTTCGTACTAACTTGTGGTTAAGTATTTCTTGTAGAAGTTTTAATTAGGCTATTCACCCCCCCCTCTAGCCTATTTGGACCTTACAATGTAGAAATTGCAACATAAGAAATATCCAGATGAAACAATTGAATACATACTTCTGAAACACTTGAAAACAATTAAAACACGGCGTCGGCGGTGGCCACGGCCTACCTGGTGGGGAACTGCGATAGCCAGCAAGCGGCGCTCGGCTCGAAGAACTCGGCAGCGAGTGTGAGTGGCAGTGGGGAGATATGAAGGCAGGTGACGGCACTCGGGCGTGGTGTAGCACGCCGCTGCGTTTCGGCCGTCGGCAGCGCGGTCGTGGTGCAGCACACCGCGGCGGTGTGGGCACGACGGCGATTCGAGAGTGGGTTCGAGAATGGATGCGGGCGCAGCGGCGATTCTAGAGGAAAGTGACCGAGATTTTTTATTTTGAGCAACGCGAGATGGGTGCACCCGTGCGGATAGTAGTGTTGGGCCGTTTAGGCGGGTGTTGAGGCCCACCAATACGTGTCCGGATGAAACGACACCCTAGCCACACTATTTCCGTACGAGCGAGTGCCCAAGAATATAGCAATTCTATGGCCATTGAGCAAAAATAATAGGTACTGGCTACTTGCCTAATTGCATTGTGAGCTGCAGTGTCATCATGTCGTTCATGGGCACAAGTTTAGCTACTACCAGTACGAGTGCATGATGCATTGGTCGTCATCTTCCTTTTTTTTCAATGGAAAAAAAATACATCGTCTTGATCTTACAGGCTTGCCGCTTGCCTAGAGCATGTGAATCACGCATAGATGAGACTGACAGGTACATGGCATCCTTCAGTGTTTAAAATACTAGGAGGACAAAACCAAAAGATGGAAATAATGGGTCCTACAACATTTAAATTTACAAAGGAAGACAACAAAGTTCATGAAGAAAACAATAGGAGGACTTTCTGATATACTTATAAATTGCTGAAACCTCCTTGTCATACCGAGCTAAAGCGTTGATGGATACAATATAAATAGTTGTATTCTCTAATCAATTTCATATGAAACATATACTCTCCCGTCTCAAAAAAAAAACTTATTTTTTGATGAGTCAAACTTTTAAATATAACAAATATATTATGAATATCACTAGGTTAACATTAGAATATATTTTTATAATAAATATATTTGGAGATACAAATATTAATATTATTGTTCATATATAAATCTAGTCAAACTTTAAAAAAAATCAATTTCTCAAAAATGAGATGTGTATTTTTCTTGTGACGGAGGAGTATATTCAAAGAGACAACGTAATTCAATGTAGCTCAATTGGTTAGTTTTCTTATAAAATTATTTCGGTGATAGTCGAGATGTTCGTTGGTGAACAATGTGGTAGGCAAGTGGCCATGGTAGCTTGTGGGAAAGATAGAGAAAAATGCAAGTCGCGATTTCTATTGACAGAATATATACAATGGCGGGTCCCAAGATGAAGTATACGCATGGTATCATGAAAACCGACCTTTACTTGGGATATCTTTTAGCAAAGAAAGCCGAACTGCAATCTTCCATTAATAATTTAGACATTGCTGCCCAGATCAGAGATTTGATTGAAATTGAGAGAACATCTTAATTAGTCAATCTCAGGATCACCCAACTAAATAAACTCCTGCAAAGGTGAAATTGGTTATTAGGTGAGCATTGCTAAATAGAAAGAATCTTAGGCGACTACTGCCCACAAGCAGTGACAGATATAAGATTATAGATTAGTGCTTCACGGTATGGCTTCTTGAAGCAGTAGTGTGTGTTATGATCACCAACTAAATTATCATCAGAGTAGTAAACCTGGCCAATTTGCAGTGTAGTACTCAATAAGCTAGAGCTAGCTATTAGTACCTAGTGGCAGCTGATAGGACATAGGAAGTCACCAGCAATGCATGATTGCAAAGTGACAGGAGGATTTACTAATAATAATCCAAATCCAAACGACTAATGTGCGGGTGGCTGTCAATTACTACTTAGCTCGGCCGTGTGTTGCTGTCAGCCGTCTACCAACCCGCGCGACCAACGGTGGTTGCGTGGTGTGACGTGTCGCCGGTAGTAGACATGACACGGCGAGGCATCACCGGCCGGCGCCGTACGTAGCAGCACGTGTCCGCCACCCGACAGCGGCACGTAGGATCGGTGACGGGTTGACTACTGGATCTGGATGAAGGCAATTCTACACGGGCATCCATGCATTATCGTGACGCCTACGTGTATGCACAAAGAAAAGGCGTAGCTAGCGCTTATCCGTTCCGTTCCCTGCGTGTGCATGGTTGCAGGCTGCTGCTTCGATCCGTACCAACCAATGTTTTAAATCACGAACTATAACATTTAGCCTCCTCAAACAGTTAATCTTTAGTACTATATATAATAAATCGTATTGTAAACAAATAACAACTTATTTTGTCCTAAAAAGAATGTAAGGGTATGTTTAGCATAACTCCGGCAGCAATTTTTGTAGAGGAGCCATACCAAACATTTAAAAAGGAGGAGCCATTTTCTGATAAATAGTAGATAAGTCAGAGCCGTTTCTTTTTGTGTGGAGCCAAAGCCGCAAAGAGTGGCTCATTCTCTAGTGTACTCCTTTCTAAATCTTGTTTCTTAAGGAGTCCAACAATTATAAGTTTGGCTATAGATTTGTAGAATATCGTATTAATATTTATGTCTTTTAATAAGTTAATTAGAAAATATATTTCTTTTTTAATAATTAATCTAGTGATGCTTATTATGCATCATAAATTTTATTATTTTTTATTATATATATTTAGTTACTCTATCTGTTCCAAATTATAAGTCGCTTTGACTTTTTACCTAAAAAAAAGTCAAAGAGACTTATAATTTGGAACGAAGGAAGTAAGTTTAGATTATTTGACTCTTTAAGAAGTGATTTTTTTTTAACAGAGGGAGTAGAAACCTCAGCTCCAACATAGGGTTGACCTTGAATTGAACAGATCGCATGCCATCATATAGATTATTCATGGTACAACCGAGTAGTACGTATTCATGATTACCAA
Source organism: Saccharum hybrid cultivar R570 (assembly GCA_038087645.1). Lineage (NCBI taxonomy): Eukaryota > Viridiplantae > Streptophyta > Magnoliopsida > Poales > Poaceae > Saccharum > Saccharum hybrid cultivar. The sequence continues at coordinate 2,484,462 of JAQSUU010000410.1, read as the reverse complement.
CTGCTCGATCTCTGCTCGGAACAAGCGAGCGAGCAGTAATGAATCCGCAGTCAAACAAGGAGTCACACGCGCCCACGTACACATACAACTATACCAACTTCGTACAGAAAAAAGTACTTCTTTCATAAAGATATTTGCAATTCTCACTTTACGAGAAATTAATCAATTTAAAATTTGATCAAAAAGTTATATAAAAATATTAATATTTATGATGCAAAATAAGTATTATTAAATTAATTATAAAATATTTTGTTTATAGTAAGGGCCCCTTTGGATTGAAGGATTGGCATAGGAAATTTGGAGGATTGACCTTCCTAAGGATTTTTTCCTATCCAAGCCTTTGGTTCACGTAAAAATAAAGGAATCATTCCTGAGGATTGCATTCGTATGACCTGATTTCATGGGAAAATAAACATGAAGTCGGACCTCTTGGAACTTTTCCTGGCGCGAAAATCTGACTTGCGCGCGCCTCACTCGTTCTCGTTCATCTTCGCGCTCGCGCCAACGACAAACAGCCGCCGCCCCATCACCGGCCCCAACGCTGGCCACGGAATTTGCCTGACCCCATCTCCTCCGGCCACCTAGTCCAGCGCTCGCAGCCACAACGCAGACTGCAAGTCCGTCCCATCCGCTCCACTCATTCCCCGTGTTGCGTCGTCGTCGCCCGTGGCCCAGTTCCGCCCTGCTCTGCACCGCTGTGGAAGAAGAGGGCAGCAGCCCGCAGCGCGACCCAGGAAGTAGATCTAGCGTGGTGGCTGCGTGCTCCTTGGCTTCCGCTCGCCGGCCCACCACCTCTCTATCCTCGCGCTCTTGAGATGCACCGGGGCTGGCGGTGACCGGCTCGGCTCACGCTCGATCTCCCACCGCAGAAACAAAAGAAAGGAGATCCGCGGCCATGTCGTCTGCGGCGCCAAGACGGCACAACGCGAGCGCTCGCGATGGAGGGAGAGCGTTCTCTGCCTGGGCGCCGGCGGCGACGCAGCATAGCATACAAGAAACAGAGAGGTAAACTTTGACAAAAAAAAACAGAGAGGATGAGGGCTGCTGGCCTGGGCGTCGGCAGGAGCGTGCGGATAAGAATGACCGAAGAGGTGGTCCCACAGGCTGGAGTGTTCGGATGATTAAGCAAACGTAACTGCTAGTTTGGTGCTTTGAATACAATGGCTAGCTGTTCAAATTTCAATTGGTGTACAAAATTCCTGAGTTTCACCTAAGCTCTTGCCAAAGGCACTTTCCTTTGTTTTCAAATCCTCTAGGATTGAGCGAGTATGCCATCTCAATTTCTTTGTTTTTCCTTTTCCTATCCTATACCTATCCTGCAATCCAAAGGGGGCCTAAATCTAGTTGGAGACGTAAATGTTAACATTATTCACAATGAACTTAATAAAAGTCAAGCTAGTTTGACAGGCACAAATCAGTTGCATCTTTACGTGGATGGAGGAAGTATATTTATTATTAGTTTCCTTATTGAATACTTTTTAAAAATTATAATTATTTGATGTCGTAAGTATTAATATTTTTTTATAAATTTTGTGAAAGTTAAGATAATTTGCCTCCGATCTGAATGGCGTTCTAGAACAAATAGAGTACATGACTACACATTCTGCACTCATGTATATGCGGTCGGTGAGAAAAACCACCAATTCAAGTACTATGTGCTTGCATCGCTGAAAGTTGCTATGTTTCTTTTTTCTTTTGCTGGCAACACACTAACGACGCTAACATCACCGATGGAGGCTAACACTTTTAGTGGTTCTAGTACAAATAAAGTGATTCACATATACTAGAAAATGTTAAGACTACTATTCACACAATGCAAACTATCATTACTTATGGTTTGCAAAAAAATCTTTTTTCTTTCATCATGTCTCACCTTTATTTCCTCACACTCTTCTTTTTTAGCATGGACTGCCTTGTCTCTCCCCAAACATATGTAGCTTCTACAAGCCACTATGATAAGTGTGAAGCACTTACTTTTTTTTATCCGATCCTATATGGAACTTGGGGCTACATGTAAAAGCATGACGTTAGGGAGTGACAGGATTCAAAGCAATGCAAGAGAACGGAGGATAAGGATGTGCTGTCACCGAGGATATTGAGGAGAACAACTCTCTACTTGTGTTGTTTTCTCTCTCACTGAAGTGTCGATCCATTTTGAAATCATCTGCTGAAGACCTAGAAACTTGGATGGTGGGATGGAAAGCAAATATTGTTTTAGTTACTTTGTCTAAGTTTGAAATTTTGAAGAATAGAGGAAATATGAAATGGGGAGAAATAAAAAAAGGAGAAAATATGATAGGTGGAATGAAAATCTTGTCACTAGGTACTTGGAACTTATGAAAAATAAAAGAAAGAGAAAAATGAGCAAATACAGGAAATAGAAAATAACTTGGGAAATAAAAAATAGAGGGGAAAACGGGATGAAAAGTAAAAGAAAGATAAAAATTAGCAAATACATGAGATATAAAATAACTTTGAAAATGAAAGAGGAAAAAGTACTTGTGAAAAACAAAAGAAAGAGAAAATGGGAAATAATAGAAAAAAATCTTGGAAAGAGAAAATGGGAAATAATAGGAATACAAAATTGAAAAATTAAAGAAGGCAAAAGGGAAAATGGGAAATGATAGGAAAAATAAAAAAAATGGAAAATAAAGAAGACAAAAGGGAAAGAGAAAATGGGAAATAATAGGAATAGAAATTCAAAAATAAAGAAGACAAAAGGGAAAATGGGAAATAATAGGAATAATAAAAAATTGGAAAATAAAGAAGACAAAAGGGAAAAATTGACGCTAGAAGGAGGGCTTGAACCTCCGACCTTGTGGTTAACAGCCACACGCTCTAACCAACTGAGCTATTCCAGCTGATACCCTTGTGGTCTATAGTTTTTTATTTGTTGAAAATACTAAAGTGTCTACATTCCTACTTACATATGAACAGTTAAGATTTCTCCAACCTACAAGGGTGCTCCTAGGAAGTTTTGCATTCAGATTTTTTTGTGAACTTAATGTTGACTGAAACCATGGTTTTAAGGACACTCTGGTACATCTTATAAGGTGCCTATGGCCAGAATAAGTTGGAACTAGGAGCTATACTGATCGTAGAGCACCACAGAGAGTTTCAGAAATTAAAACAGTTTTACATAGATTCTCGATAAGCAGACCTTGTTCACGTTAGTGACGTATTTCTATAGAATTCACCAACGAAGAAAACAAATATAACTATTGAATGGCAACAGTTACGCCCAGCCATGGTACAATTGCTAGAAGCTAGATCATAGAACAACCACGCAATCAGTCACCTTTCTTCAACATTGCTAAGGAGCACAGTGCTCGGTGGTGCAAAGCTAGCTCGTACATGATTACTCAGAAGAAAACTCTATTAAGCACTTTAACCGTTGTTATGCAGCCTTTAAAAAAATCAGCACAGTACTACGGGCATGTCATGAACATGATACAAAACATACATACAAGACAACCAAGCATATTCACGACACATAGCCTATAGTTACACAGTACTACGGGCATGTCATCATTTTTCTGAGGGCACATCATGTCAATGTCATCATCTCTTTGGTGCAGCAGAGGCAGATTTTATCAGTCATGATGAATGCTAGATGATGTGGAAACATGGAATTTTCAGCTTCGTTGATTCAGGTGCTTTCGTTCTGCACTTGGAACCATGCGAGCCCTGGTTGACCACATTGCCTCGACTCTGGGATGGGAACTATTGGCCCCAAAAATATGCGCCATAGGTCGAGTATTATCGTGACGAGCATCGCTGCGCCCAAAGAGTCAACAGCTACCCTGGACAGGTTCCACTTCTCATCTTGCTCATCAATCCTGAACCACAAGTAACAGAGGTACACTAAGTTGCTGAAAAAGTTATAATAAGTCCTCATTTTCTGTATTTTCAATAAAACAGCACCAAATCAAATCATGGTCATGACATGTCTGCCAACATCAATCACGGGAAGTGCTATTGGTCTTCAGACAAGTGTTATTTGTCTCGATAATCAGAGTGCCATTTATTCCATCATTTCATCAGGTGATGAGTGGGAACAGGGAAGACATAAGCTTGCTACATAAGATTTGTTACTTAATCTCAGACTGAAGGAAAAATAAGTTACCAAGTTTACCACAAAAGCAAAACAATATTCACATAGCCAAAATACGAAACAACAAAATTCACAAAACTCAATGAGCCGACACTCCTACAGACCCAGCTGAAATGCTGAGCAAGCTCATTCTATTTTGAGGTTTGAGACTTGAGAGATGTTATACACGCTCAATATATCTATCTATTTAGTATAAATAGATCTTTTGTGTAAACTTAAGACTGGTAAACATAGTCTGATTTAGTCATTGAAGGCAAACAGACAGATGGATAAAGCACAAAAAGAAATAGTAGAAGCATCGTTGTTCTAAAGGAAATCAGCCGATTTTCATAGGAATGAAGAGCAAGTGAGTTCAAGTACAAGAAACCAAAATAATAGAATATAATTTTGGAACTAGTTGGTCACATCTAAGCTCAGATTCATTTTACCTTGAAAACATTGGGAAGCTGACGATGAAGTATATTGCGTAGAACAAGGAACCTACTTTGTACATTATATCCCGGTCAACGAATTCATAGTATGGGAACTGCCAAAGTCCACACAGAATATCAACCATAAAGATGTGAAAAAAAGAGAAAGTAATGGACAGAGATGCATATATATACGGACATCAGGAATGGAACACTTAGCTTCTTAGATAGCATTGATGAAATGTGAAAGCAAGATCAGCTGTATTTCTTATTGAATGCCTCTACTATTCCCAGAAATAAAATGTATTGAACAGGCAACTCGTACTTGCTCAAAATTATGGTCTGATTCAAATATTTATCCTAGATTTGGTATATATAGTTAATCCAAAAGAATCCTGACTCTTTCATCGTCAACTGAATATTAAATATTTGCAGACTTCATGCAGGTTACCACCTTAAAGCTGTTGTTTATCACTTGACTAATAGGAAGGATGTCATGCTGAAATAAATTATGAGATGGGTGCTCTCAATTATTTAAACTCTATGACTATAGTTGCATGACCTTATGATAATACAATTAGTACATTAGTACTACAATTTCAAGTTTTCTTGGAGTGCGACAATGGTCAAATGAAACTAAAACATTGTTCTCTCAAAAAGAATTGGAACTAGCATATTATTCAAAAATTGCAACTGATGGTACATGCACATGACTTATTGAGATAACGAGTCCCAAAAACTATGGATTATCAAGAAGTTTTTATCTGCTATTGTCAACGACTAGGTATGTCTAATGTCCTGAAATGTCTACCAGGTCCAGCATGTCAAACATCAACACTAATTTGCAAATGCCCAATGAACTAAACAAGGGATATGCAACATTACTACTACAAATTGGGGTGAGCATTAAACTATGTTGTGTAATAAGGCATTAATTACAAAAGGAAAACTGATCGTACTAGAACTAGAAAGTGGAAGTTAAATATAAGCTAGAGCATACATTTGCAATGGCTAGGGTCTCCAGGTACGCTATGAAGTATGACAGTGCTAAAATCCATGCAGCTTCAAATAACCAGCGAATAGACTGTGGTAAGTGAGCTGTAGAGTGACGTAATCTACGGAGTGTCATATTTGATGCCATATGATAGAACAGGAAACAAGCATGGGTCAGGAGAAATGTCGTATGGGGTACCTGAAACATGAAAGCAATTAAAACAATCATAAATAACACAGCAACTGTGATCAATCATTAACTCAGAAAAAAATGGGAACAAGATTCTTGGACACATCTCTTCTTCTTAAAACGAATGCAGAACATACATGTCAGCTGAACTATCTAGTTTCTATTGTCAGTTTTTCTGAAAGTGCTAACACAGGTGAACCCTGCAAGCTTGGGATTCACATTCTGAAACCAGAGTAGTTCCACATACCATTTTCTGTGTCATTTACTGAAAGTATGGAGACAGGAACATATCATCCCAAACCTTGTTATTAAAAATTATGTTAATTAAAATAATAATCCAGTTACTCCAAATTGTGATGTGATCCAGGTAATGGATTTCCCCTGTTCCGCAATCATCCTGGATCTTCCTTGTCAATAAAATAATAACAATAAATTCTCTATTCAATTTTATCCAAGTAGACCTTAAGAACAGCACCAACAAGAAGTATTTTCTTTTTTTTTTTGAAAAGCTCCTTGGGCGCAGCCTTCCTGGAGGCCTGGTGCGGTGTGGGGGTTCGAACCCCCGCCGGCTGCTTCCCACCCTTGGGAGCTAGCCATTGGAGCACTGGTCCGTCCGCACCAACAAGAAGTTATTGGTAGTACATAGTCATCTATTAGGCCTTGTTTGGAGGGGCTCCCAGGCACTCCGGCTCCCAAGTCACTGTAGCAACGGAAAAACAGCTCCGGCAAAAAATTAACTGTGAAGAGGAGGAGCTAGAGAAGCTGCATACTTTCCCGGCTCCGCTACAGTACTGATGCAGTAGTGCTACAGTGCGGAGCTGGAGACGGGAGGAGCCCCTCCAAACAGGCCCTTACTATGACATCACATCAAATTCTAATACATTGAATTAGCCGGAATTTATTTACGACAGAGAAAATTCAGTTTTAACTGCAGCGACGTAGTATTGGAAACATGAAACCGCTAGGTGTACTATCACATGCATGTTTGACCACATGACAACAAGTTGCAGTACTTGTAACTGTGCATCTGCATAACAAAGATGCCACTGAAAATAAGGGAGAACATCTACAAGAACAACTGAAGCCATCAAGTCTTACATTATTCATCCTCCAGGATGGAAAAGTATATGACGCGCCAAGAACTGTGAAGAAGTAATGTGTCCAGAAGTAGTTACCAACATAGCTAAAAATTATAATCCAAATATTAGCCTGCAATGGCAAGATGTGTTTTGGATTTAGCAAATGGTTTCGAGATAAACTGAACCAACAAATCTCACTAGTAAAAGGAAATCCATAAACAATTGAGAAGTACAGGTCTAGTTCTTTGTATTGGTAGCTTGCTACAGAATCATTAGAGTAGCTGCACACTTCAAATCATAATGATTTTAAAGTCCCAATTCATCAGAGGCAAACTGGTAAATTTTCCCAAATTTGCCACATAGTTTTTCTGCAAGCACTAGGTGAAATTAAAACTCATTGAAGTTAAGTAGCTGCGTATTTTAGGATCTGATGTACAGTAACAAATATAATTTTCACAATGTTGAGCCATTCCATGAAAAGAATTATTTTTAATATTTATAAACCTAAATTGTTGTAAGACATAATCTGCTGCTGATCTCTCTCTTGATTTGCTGCACAGCAGATTTGGCAATCAGTCAATCTCTGCTGTACTAGTTGCTGTAGAAGTATGGCAATAGGCCACCTCTAGTACATTAGTTGGTAGCTAATACATCAGCCATGTCTTGGTAGTGGGCTGATCTAAGAATTGTACTGCTAATACTAGGAGTAGTTGGGGCTGTACTCAGCCATACTCATGTGTACCTTATAGTTGGTACATGAGTTGTATATATACTACATGTCTACATCCATCGCAATGAAAAGGGCAGTTCAGTTTGCCACAAACCAGAAGCAGAGCTTCGGCCAGGGCTGGTGCTTGTGCTGTGTGTGTGTTCCTGAGCTCAACCCCTTCTTCTACCTCTAGCCAAGTGAGTGAGTGTGCTGGTAAGCTAGTTGCTTACCTGTGCAGGGCAGCAAGGGACCAACAATTGTCACAAATGATTCACAGGTGAAAATAATTACCTTGACCCAGTATCGATCTTTGAAACTTCTAACACCATCTGCCTGAAAAGTGAAGTTACTGATAAATTAGTTTCTAAACAAATAAATTCACTTTAGGTTAAGAAGAAAAGTTCAAAGAAAATGACTGCATTTTTAATACAAAAATGAACAACAATATCTTGAAGGGAACCAAAGAAAGTCAAAACCCAGTTTATTTTTTATCTCCAAAATGATAGCCCTGGAAGCAAAGTACTGGTACAACAGAACAAAGGTAAACTAAAGCAACAAGGACATATTGAACATGACCTGGTATGAATTATACAAATCACCCATAAGGTCGTTTTCACAAATCACAAAAAATGGACCTGTTTTGATACATGATTAAAAATAACAGGTGCTGTCAAAAGGTGAAAGGAAGAGCACATGACCGGCGGCATCAACACAGGCATGCCACAGGGCTTGTGGCTGACAGACAGATGCAGCACGTCTCAGGACAGAGGGGGAAAAAACAAACAGCAAAGAGGGCCCATACTGGAGTGGGCTTAAATCTAATGATCTTCCAGCAACAGAGCATCGTGTATCTTGCCCTCTCCCCGTACTAGTCTGCTCTGCATCTTAATAGTTTGCCAACTACTTGCTATTCCTTTCCATCTCACACTCTCACCTAATGGTAGATGGTTGATATATTATGAAAATGTGAACACGAGCATTGCCCCTTCACTAGTGTGACTTACAGACAAATCACATATGAACCTTATACTCTGAATGAAGAATTAACATAAACCATACATATCCTGCGACCTTACTTGATGAGGAAAAGAGAAAACAGAAAAGCATACATATGTTGGCGAGATGAGCAGCCAGAGCCAGCTGAGGGAAACAGAACAGGAGAGCGGTATTTATTTTATGGATTACCTTCCCTACGAGGAATAGGGGGATGACGAACGCCGGCACGGTGGACACCAAGCCAAGGATCAGGTACTCCAGCTCCGTGAACCTCTGCACATGGCACAAGAAGCCAAGAATGGGTAGACAGATAATTTAATATTAAATAGTTTATTCACCTGCTCCGATCTCGTGGAGTCGTGGCCGTGGCCACATCGTCGAGGATCCAATCGAGAACCCGACCGATGGACCGGCCAACAACTAACCAACCGAGAATCATGCGGCTGGCTCTAGATGAATTGAACACAAGATGATGAGACGGACGGAGGAGCACCTCGTAGAGCTTGAAGGGGACGACGACACCAAGGCAGAGCGTGAGCCAGAAGGGCGTGTAGAGCAGGAAGAAGGCCTCCCCCCAGCGCTTGCTCCCGTCCGCCGCCAGCCACGCGCTCCTCCTCCCCGCGCCGCCGCCGCCGCCCCTGGGCTTCGCCCCCGGCCGCCGCTCAGCTGCGAGAGGGAGGAGAGGAGAACCCGGTCAGATACGCGGAGGGCCGCTCCTGGAAGAAAGAGCGCGCGCGGGCAGGCGGGCGGGCGGACCCGGGACGCACCTGCCATTGGCGGGCTGGTTCCGCGCCCACCTCCCTCCCGCAGGACGGCAGGACCGGCGCCGAGGGATGGAATCGAATGGATCGGAGCCGAAGAGGCCAGCGAGAGTGGAAGTGCGGTGTGTGTCTGTGTGTTTGTGTCAGTGTGTGGCCCGTGGGGTGGGGGAGGGGGGCGCATCAGATAGGCGTTCCCGCGCGTGCGCTCGATTGCCGTGCGTGCATGGGCCGACCCGTTCAACCTTGCGAGTAACCATTGTAACTGGGCTGGGCTTCGTTCTTGTCCTTTATTTGTGTGTGTGTCCCCCCCCCCCCCCCCCCCCCCCCCCCCCCCCCAGACTCTTTTTTTACAAGCGACACCGGAGCTGGTGGATAGCGAAGCTTTAGAGATGCAAATAAGTAATTCTGATGGTGTATAATGAATTGACACATTCATATACAGGAGCACACAGTCACCCCTAAAAACTCATATACGTACACCCTACCCCTACAAGCACCTCCAAAGAATTGAATTGGACCGGTAAATCTCGAGATTGGCGAGAGCCAGCCTTAGCGTGGACTAGCCAAGGAAAAAAGGAAAAGAATTAAAGAATATTATAGTTATTTTACTATTTTAGCATATAGGAGAACCTGTTTTGCCAACAATTTTCTAAAGCAGCCCAAAAAATAGGTAGGGGACTCCCCTACTGACCCGTTCAAAAAAAATCTAAAGCAGCTTTAGCTACATTAATAGAGCTGCTTCACTAGCTAAAGCCAGAAAAAAGTCGCTCCACTAGTGAAGAAGAGTTGTGTCAAACGGGGCCTAAATTGCATATGTAAGTAAATAACTACTCCTTTCACCCTAAAAGAATGTAAGGACATGTTTAGCATAGCTCCGGTAGCAACCTCTACAGAGGAGCCATATCAAACATTTAAGGAGTCATTTTCTGGTAAATAATAGAGAAGTCAGAGCCATTTTTTAGTCTGAAGTTGGAGATACAAAATGTGGCTCCTCCTAAAGTACTTCTTCCTAAATCTCCCTTCTTGTGGAATCCAACAATTTTAACTTTGATTAGGTTTATAGAATATGGTATTTAACATATGTATCTTCTAATAAATTTATTATTAAATATATTTCTTTTTTGATAGTTAATCAGGTGATACTTATTACACATCATAAATATTACTAGTTTATTATTACATATATTTAGTTAATGTTTAGATTATCTGACTCTTCAAGAAGTGATGGTTTTATTATTTTTAAACGGAGGGGGTAGATCTTTTGCAAATTGCTATATTATTCGAAGATACGCCAAAGAGCAGTAATGAATCTGCCGTCAAACAAGGTGTCACACACGCGCACACATACAACTATACCGTCTATACTCCCTTTGTCCTTGAATACAAATCAATTTGTAGAGTTGCCTAACTTTTTACATTTGACTGGATTTATAAAATGGCATTAATATTTATGCTACCAATAAACATATTATGAAAATATAGTTTATGATGTGTCTAATGATACTAATTCAGTGTGATAAATCTTGGAGCTCTTATATAAAAATTAAGTCAAAATAAAAAAAAAGTTTAAGACAACTCTAGAAATTGATTAAAAAAATGCAATTCTCACTTTTCAAAAAAAAAACAATTGATTTGGAGTTTGATCAAAGTTGTGTAAAAATACTAACATTTTATGAAACAAAATAAGTACAATTAAATTATTATGAAATATATTTTCATAGTAAACCTAGTTGGAGATGTAAATATTAGTTTAGTTGCCACAAATCACATAATTGTACTTTTTTTGTGGACGGAGAAAGTATAATTTTATAATGGCACGAAACTAGTTCCTTCTAAATTTGACCAAATTTATATTAAATTTTACTAATATTTATTATTAGCTACTATCAAATATTTTTTCTTAAATATAACTATTTAAAGTGATGAATATTAACATTGTATTTTATAAATTTAGTGAAAGTTATACCGAGATAATTTGACTCAAATTGCATTATTTCTTTAGGTACATAACTAAACATTCTGCACTCGTGTCTCCGTGGTCGGTGAGAAACAACACCAATTCAAGTATGTGCTTGCATTGCTCACAAGTTTATATTGACCTTTTTCGCAAAAAAAAAAAGCTATATATTGACCTGCTATGTTCCTCTTTTTTTGTTTCCTTTGCTGGTTACATCATAACGACTGAACAAAGAAATTAAGTGATATTGACATGCTATGTTCCTTTTTTTTCCTTTGCGGGCAACATGATAACGACGGAACAAAGGAATTAAGTGATAGGAATCAAAGCAATGCACGAGAACGGCGGATAAGGATATGCTGTCACAGAGGATATTGGGGAGAACAACTCTCTACCTGGATATGCTGACAAGTTATATATTAGTGTTTTTTTTTCTCTCGCTTAAGTGTCAATACATTTTGAACAACTCTCTACTTGGATATGATTGGATGGAATGCAAATATTGTTAAGAAATAGGAAATAAGGAGAAAATGGAAAAGGGAGAAAATGATTACTATCATTTTCTCTGTAAGAGGAAAAGGAGCAATTGGAAAATAAAGAAGACAAATGAAAAAAAACGCTAGAAGGAGGGCTTGAACCTCCGACCTTGTGGTTAACAGCCACACGCTCTAACCAACTGAGCTATTCCAGCTGCTGCTCTTGTGGTCTATAGTTTCCTATTTGTCAGAAGCACTAAAGTGTCTACACTTATACATATGGTCTATAGTTAATATTTCTCTAACCTACAAGCGTGGTCCTAGGAAGGTTTGCATTCGAATATTTTGTGAACCTAATGTCGACTGAAACCTTGGTTTTAAGGACACTCTGGTACAGCTTATAAGGTACCTATGGCCAAAAGTAGTTGGAAGACTAGAAGCTATACTGATCATAGATAGCACCACAGAGAGTTTCAGAAATCAGAACAGTTTTATACATAATAAACTCTCGATAAGCAGACCTTGATCATGTTAGGGACATACTTCTATGAATTCAGCAACGGAGAAAACAAATATAACTATTGAATGGCAACAGTTGCGCCCAGCCATGGTAGTGATACTCTTATCATTTCCAGCAAAGGGTATATCATTTCCATTTATCAAAAGAAGTGCTGCCATGATTTCTCTCAAGGGTCGAATTGGTTCGCCAATTATCCACTGCTTTTTTCAGTATGGCCCTGGCCTCCAAGATCTCCGCGTCTGTGAATTTGTGCTCCACAATTCCTACTGGACCGAGAGAGTATCAAGAAAGAAAATGAAAAGATAATTCCATTTCATTTCCAATGAGATTATGGACACACATAAATGAAGTATCCATCACATCGAACGGATTAGTGAAAACTCAAAGGTAAAACTAAAAGATATTGTTTAAGTGTTCCGTACAACCGGAGGACCCCCGCGCCGCCACCACGCGGGCGGCTCAGGCGGCCAACCCTAGCCGCCGCGCCCTCTCCCTCCCTTCCAATCTCCAGTCGTGCCGCTGCCAGAGCGGGCCGCCGGCAAGGCCACGCGTCCGCCCGGGATGGCGGCGGCGTGGCCCTCTCAGCCGGTGGTGTGGCGGCGCTGGACGACGCGGCTAGGTGGGGCGACTCGCTCGAGCCGCGTGGGCCAGTGGCCCGGGCAGGCGCAGGGCGGTGCGGCGGTGGTGGACTTCTCCATCATCTGTGTGTCGTCGCTGTGGCGGTGGACGGGTGGATTTGGGCCCTGCGGACCTGGATCTGGCGTCCTTGGTCTAGGCTGGTGTTGTCCCTCTGCCGGCAGTACCCTGCTCCGCATGGTGGTGGATCGTCGGCGGCGGCCAGCGTGCCGTTCGTCTAGCGGCGGTGGCGGCGGGTAAGGATTGGCCCCCCTGGGTCTGGATCTGATCCACGGTTAGCGCCGGGGCTGCCCGCCTTCTAAGCGTCTCTGATGGTGGCCTTCCGGTGAAGGCGGTCTTCCACGTTGGCTGGGCGCAGAGTCGACGGTGGTGGCGGCGGCTTGGGCAAAATCCTTGCCTGGCGTGTTTCCCGATGGCAACGGGTATGTACCCGACGGGTAGTGCCCACCCGTACCCGTACCCGCACCCGTAAAATTTTACCCGTCGGGTTACCCGTACCCGCATGCGGGTAAAAAAATAGTTCCATACCCGTACCCGCCGGGTAATTCTCACCCGACGGGTAACCCGTACCCGATAGCATACCCGAAAATTACATAAAAATATCAAATAGTCACATGCAAAAATAAATCATTCTAAGCTTCCAACAAGTTACAAACATGCTAACAAACATTATTAGCATCATTACAACAAAGGCAATCTACTAGAAATATAGTGGATGTCTCAATGGGCCAAATTCATGACTTATATGCGCTAAAATAACTGAGGTTGGCTAGTTATTTTTGCGGGTATGTCTTACCCGCGGGTATGCGGGTATGGGTAGTATACACCCGCACCCGTACCCGCCATACCCGATGGGTATAGGATTTTGCCCAATAACGTACCCACGGGTAGAAAATTCATTCCATACCCGTCTCTTTATCGGGTAATACCCGTCGGGTACTCGGGTTTTAGGTACCCGTTGCCATCTCTAGGCGTGTTACGCCGGGCCGGCGGTGGTGGAACTTTTGTGCCACGCACCTTGTTGAAGGCGCCGCTGGAGCCGTTGGTCAGTTCGTCCCTTGCTGCGTCCGCGGACGTTCAATAACTGGGTGAAAACCTAGCCTGGTTTCTCCGGACCGATGACGATGGCGCAGGCGCGTCGTCGAAGTTCTTGATCGCCAAGGCCGGGCAGTTGAAAGCCCAAGTTTGGTTTTGGTAATTAATGACACCAAGTTGCTAATGTCATTGTGTCAAGTGGTTTGAATTAGGCATAAGCAACACACGTGATGAAGGAGCAAATGACATAGAGAGATGGCCATAAGATCACATGATTTGGTGCATGAAATAATGAGCAAGATCATGAAGGAATGCACATAAAATGATGGACATGATGATTAAGTGGAGGAGAAGGATCTAAGAGCGCAAGGCAAAGGTATAACCATAGGGTTTTCCTTTTGCCGGTATAAGATGAGTAGAGAAGTGATTGACCGGGCTTAGGATACATAGCCGACTATCAAGAGGGGCAATCACGGTTAGCTCGGGAATCAAGTGCCACTAGATCAATGTCTTGAGCATATGCATTAGGATCTAGTTGAGAGCTAACATAACGCCTTAAAAAATATTTGTGAAATGCTAACACACATGCACATGGTGGTGTACACTTGGTGGTGTTAGCACATTTATGAAGGCAAGTGGAGTTTAAGCGGTAGAGAGGGGTTTGTGTTTCTCTCTCCCTCCCGCCGAGCTTGCGAGACGGGATTCAACGCTTTTTAGGGAAGTGAAACGTCTATTTTCCACTACGCCCGAAGTCGAAAAAGAAATGGAGGCGAACGGAGGCCACCAGGGCGATTGGACGCTGCACCGGACGCGGTCACGGTTTGACCGGACGTGTCCGGTCAGTTCTTCACAGCAGTCAGGCGCGCGGGTGTTAGGGTTTGCAACCGGCGTGTCCGGTCAGGCACCCAGAGGGGCAGAGCTGTACGTAGAGCCGATCGGACGCGTCCAGTAGCGGTGGGAGCTCTCTGGACTCTGACCGGACGCCGGGTGCAGTGCGTCCGGTCAGACGGTGAAGCGCGTCCGGTCACAACAACGGCTACTTCTGACGCGCACTGTTCTCGCTTGTCCTGTAGTGACTGGACGCGCCCGGTCACCCTGATCGGTACGTCCGGTCATCTCGTTTTTAACTGCGCCGTCCGGTAACGGCTAGCTACGTACCCATTCGCTATAAATAGAAGTTGGTCGGGGTTTAGGGGTATCTCTTGCACATTTTGAGACCTTGAGACATCCTTTGAGCTAGAGAACCACTCCTCCACTCATCTCTTTGCTTGGTTGCACATCTTGAGTGAGATTGAGTGAGATTCAAGTGCATTACTTGAGAGTTGCATTCTAGAGGCACTTGATCTTCGAGTTGCTGCGGATTTCTTGTTACTCTTTCGTGTTTCCCGGCGCGGTAGACGACTTGTTCGTGTTTCCCGGCGCGGTAGACGACTTGGAGCAGCGGAGGTGATTGAGCTCACAATTGGAGATTGTTGGAGCCCTCACCAAGTGTTGTAAGGGGTTCTTGATCCTTTACCGCGGGAGTTCGCGAATTGGATACTCTAGTGGAGCTCGTGGCTTGGAGGATCCCCATCTTGTGTGCGGTTGTGCGGCGCCCGCCGATGGCTCGATTCTTGATAGTCGATTAGCTCGCGAACCGACAAGTGGGTGTATCGCCATAACGGGGAGTAGCTTGCCGGGAAGCAAGTGAACCTCGGGATAAATTCTTGTGTCATTCTCTTCCCGAGGATTTCTCTTGTGTGATTGATTGATTGGTTCTTCTCATCTATACACGTCAGTATAATCACTCAAAGCTCTTCTCTCGCGTTACTCCTTGTTTCTAGCTTGTAGTTGTTGTTGTGTTTAGTGGATAGCCTTGCTTCACTAGAATTGTATAGGTGGCTTGTATAGTGTAGTTGAGCTAGTGCTAGAATTAGCTTAGCCATCTTTTTATACTAACGTGGTTGTTTAGTGAAGCTCGTAGATTTTTAAATAGGCTATTCACCCCCCTCTAGCCATTTGGACCTTACAGCAGTATTCCTGCGTGGTTACCTTGTTCGGTGTTCAGCTCAAGACGGAGGTGGCATTCGATGGCGTAACAGCTCGGCGTTTGGTGGTCTACACAAGTGCTTCGTGCTGTTGCCAAGGAAGAAGCATCCAATCTTCAATGGTGGTCAGTGTCCAACGTTTTCTGTACCTTTATTAGGTCTGACAAACGTGTTGGTCTTGACGTTGGTGATCTTATTCTGTGGAATTGACATCACGGTGGAAGTCAGAGATCGCGTAGGACTACTCGAGTTCGTTGTTGGGGATGTATTTTCTTCGGTCAATTTCTTTCTTTACTTTTTGTTGCTATAATAATTTGGCCTGATTCTACCCACGGGTAGATGAAGCCGGATAATTTCTATCCTTTATTTGAAAAAACCTGATAAGACGGGGAAGTCTTTGAGGCAACAGTCGCAGGAAAGACATCACGGTAAAATCTTTCTCTTAACTCAGATTTCTGTAACGAGTATATATAAAATATAGAAGATTACCCAATTCTGTTGAGCAAGCAGAAAATAATGTGCCACAGTTTCTCATTCGTAGCATAACATAAGAGTATTTTTTTCCCCGGAAAGGGGAGTTCCCTAATTTAAAGACAAGAGAACGTTTGGAGCCGACGCTGCCTCAGCGTGGCCACGGTAGTGAAATTACCGAGGGCTCTTGATTGGGATCCAGCGGTGGCGCGATGGGCCTGTCACCAGCACCAGCAGGAGTCTCTGGGCCCAAACGCTGACCAAAAGCGGCCACAGGAGTTCGTGCAGCCATCTGCCGACTGTGCCAGGTGACCCGCCCGGCCTCTCTCCGTCCTCGCTTCTCCGTTCGCTTTTCCACCTCTCCGCGGTGACTTACTGCTCACCTGCTTCTCCGCGCAGCTCCCCGTGCGGCGCCTGTAGGTGCTACGGGTCAGAAGGACGCCGGATCTGTGGTGCTACCGGCGGCGGAGGGTCTGCGCTGGAGGCGTGTCCGAGCCGCCCCGGAGATGGAGCTGGGTCACGCTTGCTGCTGCGTGCCCCAGTGCGGTTGGCCTCCGTCGGTCTTCCACGGTCGACCAGGGTGAGGGCCCTCCCCGGCGCGATGGCGCATAGGCACGGGCACACACCGGCCATGGCTGCTGCGGGCGCGGGGCGAGGGTGGCCCCCGGCGCGGGCAGGCTCCGGCGGTGGGTGGCGCAGGCGGGCCCAGCGTGGGTGCGGGCGCGCGCCAGGTGTGGTCTCAGCGCGGCGGCCCACCGCCGTTTGCTGGCATCGCTGTCCGCGTGGGCGCGGGACGAGGGCAGTCCCCGACGTGTCGACGAACCGGCACGGGCGTAGACCCTGGTAAGTACCCACACACGCATAGAACTAGGCATGGTGGACGGCCGTGGACAAGCACAGCGTCATCTGCGGGAAAAAAAAAATTGAATACGGACCGACCGTACATGTTCTCGGTGCTGCGGTCGGAAAAAAAAATTGAATACGAACCGTCCGTACATGTTCTCGGTGCGGTTTGTGCTACTGACTGTGGACCCTAATATCATTTCAACCCACCCCATGATGAATCTGAAGCGACACGTCAGCTGATCCGCACGAAAGCACTGTCCGATGGTCCTTACCAGATTTGTCAGGCGACTGGCGGTTGCTTGCGCTAGGTGCGTGAGCCATGCCAGGCGGGCATGGGCATCCTCGGAGCCACCAACATCGCATCACCTAGCCTCTTCCCTCCGAGGCGATACAGGTGGCGGCGCACTCTGAGATTCCGTGTCCTTTTTTTTTCCCCTTGAACGGTCTTGCCTTTTGCTCAGGCCATGTTTAGAAAAAAAGAGCAAAAAAATTTTTTTGCATAGTAACTATCACATCGAATCTTTGACGTATGCATGGAGCATTAAATGTAAGTAAAAAAAATAACTAATTGCACAGTTTGTCTGTAAATGTCGAGATGAATCTTTTGAGCCTAGTTAGTCCATGATTAGACAAATTTTGCCAAATAACAACGAAAAGTGCTACATGAACTTTTCCCCAAAAATTTTCGCATCTAAACACGCCCTCAATGCTTTTCTTAGTTTGCAGAAGACGAGTCTGCAGAGGAACTGCAGGGTGCTGCAGCGCGGCGTTGCGGCGGTGCTGCGGCGGCATGCTCGTGGTGCTCGGATCTGTGTGGACTACGCTTTGGTCTGGTAAGGTTTTTTTTTTCTCATGGTACGATTCTTCGTATTAGAGCCTGTTTAGTTTGCAAAAAGCAAACCCAAAAAGTGCTACAGTACCTGTCACATCGAATCTTACGGCATATGTATGGAGTACTAAATATAGACGAAAGAAAAAACTAATTGCACAGTTTGACTGTAAATCACGAGACAAATCTTTTGAGCCTAATTAGTCTATGATTGGACATAAATTACCAAATAAAACGAAAAGTGCTACAGTAGCCGAACCTAAACTTTTTCACCAACTAAACAAGCCCTTATTGGTGTTCTCTTCATTCGATAGGTCCTGGTTCGTATAAGAGGGGCCGTCCCACGGTCATATGGAGGAGCACTCGCTGAACGCCGCGGAGTGCTTGAGGAGCCGCAGAGTGGATTTGTTGTTCTTTACGTCTCCCATTCACTTCGCAAGAGCTGTCTTTGTGCATAATCCTTTTTGTGCGTTTTATAATCCTGTGGATTGATGTTCTGGTTTTATAATCCCATTCAGCTGCACCTTTGTTCTTTTGTATTTGTGCCTGATTCTGTGATGCAGGGTGCTCACGACGCTTTTCTTCGTGCTTGTAGGTTTGCACCATCTGGATCTGAGGTTTGTGTGGGTGCCTTGGTCCTGAGGCCTTCAAGGCTTGTGACTGCCTCCATTCCTTCTTTGGTACCTTTTTTACTATGGCTGTGTTTAGTTGAGAAAATTTGGGTAAAAAGTTATTGTACCACTTTTCGTTGTTATTTGGTAAAATTTATCCAACCATGGATTAATTAGACTCAAAAGATTCGTTTCGAACTTTACAGACAAACTATGCAATTAGTTATTTTTTTACCTACATTTAATGCTTCATGCATGCGTCTAAAGATTCGATGTGACGGGTGGAAGAGGAAATATTTTGGGTATGCATGGCAAGTGAACGCGGCCTACATTTGTGTCATTGTCGGCTCAAAAATCTTCTCTGTTCTTGTGTATAGAGGAGACCTGCGTGGTGCAGGGATACTTATCAGTTCTTTCATTTCCTTCATAGAACAGATAGTTTATTAAGTGTATTTATGTACAAGTACAAGGATGTTCATGGTATAGTATATGGTTGTATTTCTAGATGATTCAGTGTTTTAGAAGGACCATACTTCAGCGCACTTCACCAGCAGCACCTTGGCCGTGTTTAGTTAGGCCAAATTGGCAGCACCCAAATCTGCACAGTGCAGAGACAAACACTGTAGCATTTCGTTTGTATTTGTGAATTTTTTCCAAACATTGACTAGTTAGGCTCAAAAGATTCGTCTCGCAAAGTACAACTAAACTGTGCAATTAGTTTTTGATTTCATCTACATTTAGTACTCTATACATGTGCCGGCATTTTGATGTGATGGGAAATCTTCTTTTTGCATAGTAGAATTTGGGGAAAAAATTGGCATCTAAACAGGGCCCTTGTCTGCTTTGCGTCTATAACGGTCAGCTACCTAATTTCTGAGTTTCTTCAGTGACAGTGATAGGCCTGTACCTCTGGTACAGCAGTGCTCAGACCGGGCTACGAGGTTTGTTTCGTGGTGCTTAACTGTACGTTAATTTCTAATTTCCCGTGGTGGTTAGCCTTGGAGAAATGGAGAAGTGTTGATGCCGCCTTCTTAAGAAGAGCTATATCGGTGATTGGACATCATGGCTGCTGCTTCGGCGACTAGGCCCTTGTTTAGATCGAAGATTTTTTCAACCTGATGAATAGTACCACTTTCGTCTTATTTGACAAATATTGTCCAATCGTAGACCAAATAGGCTCAAAAGATTCATCTCGTGATTTTGAACTAAACTGTGTAATTAGATATTTTTTTACCTACATTTAGTACTCCATGCAAGCGGCTAAAAATTGATGTGATGGAGAGAGAGTGAAAAAACTTGGAATTTTGAGGTGATCTAAACATGGGCTAGGTGAAGTTTTCTTTGGCCTTGCTTTTTATACATATGCATATCCCACAAAAGGATTTGGCATCATGGCTGTTTTTTATTCAGTTGAGGTCATGGATTTGTTGATTCCTTGTGCCAACACTCTTAGAACCAATGTTGCCTAAAAGTTAATACTGAGTATTTGACACCGGTTTACATATAGGATTAGTCCTCGTGCATTGACATGGGGTATACAGGTTTATTTTGCCTCGCTTGTGCATGCATGTCGGCTAAGGTATATTTTGCATCATAAGCTGTGTTCTTGATGCTGATACTTTCGTTGTAGGTGCACCATACCTTTTCTGTGCTAAATGCTACTTAATTTGTTTCTCCGCTCCTGAGTGCAGGTGTTCTCTGCCTCTTTATCTACGTTGAGCTCACATGTTGCATGAAGATCACAGCAGAGACAAAGTATATATGCCTGTATTCCTAGATGTGCATATACCTTAACACTTTTACCCGAGCTATATCTTCATGTGCTGATGACACAAGGAACTTTAAGAATTTGTCAGTTTAGTTAAATTTTATGTATTACTGATTGTGATCTGTCATCAAACCTCCTAAAATTGTCCCCTTAAATGGTATCCCCTCTTTTTTGATGTCACAGGATTAATCGCTGAGGCATGTGATATAGCCATGGTTCAACTTCCCAATAAGCCAGGCTCCACGTTGAACAAAGATATTATCCTGAGTGTTGTTTTTTTTGGCAATTTAACAATTTGATTTTCTCACTTGATAGTGTAAATCATCCCGTATATGTGCAGTTGTGCACTTTACATTGGCGAAAGTCGTTTCCTTTTCGTCTGTGTGATGTATGCATTGAATCCATTCATTTCCACCTTGATTTTGTCATCAGATTCCCTTTGCTTCAAATTCGAGATTTTATAATGCAAGATCATACATCTGCGTCAGCTTAGTCAGGGATTACAGTGTAGGTCTGAAGTTTGATTACCGATGTTGTTTCTAATTTTCTTTTCTTGTTTTGTTTTTTTTATCAACTCCGCCTATGTTGACTGGAACACTTTCTTAAGTCGTCTCAACATAGCCGGTCCCAAGCCCGGGTAAAGGAGGACGGTGTGTTAAGGTCTGGCGAACCAACAGTAAAAAAAACAGTCACTCTCATGGATTTGAAACCCACAAGAGATTCGTTGGGGTGTAACCCTCGGGCCGTCGCAACCTTAGTGGCGTGCTACATCTACGCCCGGGTGTAGTGAAAAATGAGCAAGGGTCTTCGCACTTCCCTCGACGGGTGCGAAGGGTAAGGAAGCTAGCCGAGCCAACTAGGATTCGTCTAGGTAGCTGGAACGTAGGGTCCCTAACGGGTAAGCTAAGAGAGCTAGTTGATGCAGCAATTAGAAGGCGTGTAAATATTCTATGCGTTCAGGAGACTAAATGGAAGGGCCAGAAGGCGAAGGAGGTGGAGGATATTGGCTTCAAACTTTGGTACACAGGGACAACATCGGGTAGGAATGGTGTAGGCATCTTGATCGATAGGAGCCTTAAGGATGGAGTCGTTGATGTTAGGAGGCAAGGCGACCAGATTATCTTGGTCAAGCTGGTAGTTGGAGATTTGGCTCTGAATGTGATCAGTGCCTATGCCCCTCAGGTAGGTCTTAGCGAGGGCACCAAGAGGCAGTTTTGGGAAGATCTTGATAGCATGGTTAGTACCGTGCCTATCAACGAGAAACTCTTTATAGGAGGAGACCTCAACGGCCATGTTGGTGCGACTAATGTAGGTTTCGAGCGGGTGCACGGGGGGTTCGGGTATGGTAATAGGAATCAAGAGGGGGAGGATGTTTTGAACTTCGCGCTGGCCTATGACTCGTTGATAGCGAACACCCTCTTTAGGAAGAGAGAAACTCATCTAGTATCCTTTCGTAGTGGACAACACTCGAGCCAGATCGACTTTATCCTTGCAAGGAGGGAGGATAGACATGCTTGCTTTGATTGTAAGGTGTTACATGGGGAGTGTGTTGTCCCTCAACATAAGCTTGTGGTGGTGGACTTTCGCTTTCAGGTACGTGTCCACCGGGACAAACGGGCCAAGATTGCGAGAACGAAGTGGTGGAAGCTTAGAGGGGAAGCAGCGCAAACGTTTAAGGAGAGGATGCTAGACGAGGGGCCTTGGGAAGAAGGAGAAGATGCTGACGACATGTGGCTAAAGATGGCAACATGTGTCCGAAAGGTGGCTTCGGAAGTGTTTGGCGTGAGTAGGGGAGGCAAACGGGAAGCGAAAGACACATGGTGGTGGAATGATGAGGTGCAAAGGGCTATTAGGGAGAAGAAGGAGTGTTTCAAGCGTCTCCACCATGACAGGAGTGTAGCCAACATCGAGGGCTATAAAATAGCGAAGAGGGTTGCAAAGCGAGCTGTGAGTGTAGCAAAAGGTCAGGCGTATGATGGCCTTTATCAGCGGCTAGGCACGAAGGAAGGGGAGAATGACATTTATAGGATGGCTAGAATCCGCGAGAGGAAGACAAGAGACATCAACCAAATAAAATGCATCAAGGATGAGACAGATTGACTTCTGGTGAAGGATGAGGAGATCAAGGATAGATGGAGAGAGTACTTCGACATGCTGTTCAATGGGAAGAATGAGGGTCCTGCCATTGAGTTGGACGACTCATTTGACGATACCAATAGACGCTTTGTGAGGAGAATTCAGGAGGCAGAGATCAGAGAGGCTTTGAAGAGGATGAAGGGAGGTAAAGCGATGGGTCCTGATGGTATCCCCATTGAGGTGTGGAGATACCTAGGCGCTAGAGCGATAGTATGATTAACTAAGCTTTTTAACATTATCTTTCGGTCTAACAAGATGCCTGAAGAATGAAGGAGAAGTATATTAGTACCTATCTTTAAGAACAAGGGAGATGTTCAAAGTTGTACTAACTACTGTGGGATTAAGTTGATGAGCCATACGATGAAGCTCTGGAAGAGGGTTATCGAGCATCGCCTAAGGAGAGTGACACATGTGACCCAAAATCAGTTTGGGTTCATGCCTGGTAGGTCGACCATGGAGGCGATTTTCTTATTACGATAATTGATGGAGAGATATAGGGAGCAGAAGAAGGACTTGCACATGGTCTTTATTGACCTCGAGAAGGCATATGACAAAGTACCGAGAAATATCATGTGGTGGGCCTTGGAAAAGCACAAAATCCCAACTAAGTACGTTACCCTCATCAAGGATATATACAGGGATGTGGTGATATTTGTCCGAACATGTGATGGCGACACCAGTGACTTTCCAATTAAAATAGGACTGCATCAGGGGTCAGCTTTGAGTCCTTATTTATTTGCTTTGATGATGGATGAGGTCACAAGGGACATACAAGGTGATATCCCTTGGTGTATGCTCTTTGCTGATGATGTGGTGCTAGTTGATGATAGTAGGGTGGAGGTTAATAGGAAATTAGAACTATGGAGGCATACGTTAGAGTCAAAAGGGTTCAGACTTAGTAGGACTAAGACCGAGTACATGAGGTGTGATTTCAGCACGACTAGGCACGAGGAGGGAGACGTTAACCTCGATGGGCAAGTGGTGGCCAAGAAGGATATTTTTCGGTATTTAGGGTCGATGCTACAAAAGGATGGAGACATTGATGAAGATGTTAGGCATAGAATTTCAGCCGGCTGGTTGAAATGGCGTCAAGCTTCTGGCGTTCTCTGTGACAAAAGGGTGCCTCAGAAGCTGAAAGGTAAGTTCTATAGGACGGCGATTCGTCCGGCGATGTTATACGGTGCTGAGTGATGGCCTACAAAAAGGCGACATGTCCAGCAATTGAGTGTAGCAGAGATACGTATGTTGCGTTGGTGTTGTGGGCACACAAGGAGGGATAGAGTCCGGAACGACGATATTCAGGATAGGGTTGGGGTGACACCAATTGAGGAGAAATTGATTCAACATCGGTTGAGATGGTTTGGACATGTCTATCGGAGGCCTCCTGAGGCGCCGGTGCGTAGTGGAGTTCTAAAGTGGGCCGATAATGTAAAGAGCGGTAGAGGTCAACCTAAACAAACTTGGGACGAGTCCGTTAAGAGAGATCTTAAGGAGTGGAATATCTCTAATGATTTAGCTATGGACAGGAGCGCTTGGAGATTGGCAATCAACGTGGCTGAACCGTGACCTCTTTTTGTCTTGTGCCCTTTATGTCTCTTTATGTGTCTCCCTGTTTCTCGTCTCTTTTGGGTTTCATCTCTAGCCTACCCCAACTTGCTTGGGACAAAAGGCTATGTTGTTGTTGTTTTGTTTTGTTTTTTTATCATATGATCCCATGTTGTATCTCATTATATTTTGTTCAAATCCATAAATATGTCTGATTACCACATTCCTTCACTCTCTATACATTTATATTTTGATAAGATATTAAAGTAACCAAAATGAATGAGGTGGCTCTACGCGCGCATGGGCGCGCGCAAATCACTAGTATAGCTACTGAATAAACTGAACTTTGGCTGTTGATTTATCTATCAGACCTAAGACAATTTCCAAATCGAGACACACCCTGTATTCCGAAAAGAAGCAGATAAGCTGATTAAAGAACAACTGATTACTATTAGCCACGGCGATCAAAGGTTAGATACTACATATTAGGAAATTCCACTAGAGCCAATTATAAAGTTGTAACTTAGGAGTTCTGGTTCTGAACAACGTCTGTGTTCCCCCTTGCTTCAAATCAAACTACCCGCACACTCCCTTCGTTTGGCTGCTGCCTGCTGGGGAAGCAATACAATGGAGAAATGGTTTATGAAGGACTGGATCGATCCCCTCCCACCATCCAATCCCCCTTCCACGTTGGGGTTGAATCCCTTTCTCAATTTAATCATTTGGGATGGTTCGTCATGTTTCCCATACAAATCAACAAATGTGCATATCACTTCAAAAAAAAAAAAGTACAAGTTCTGACCACAGTGGCATTGCGCCATTGTCTCTCATTATATATATATATATATATATATATATATATATATATATATATATATATATATATATATATATATATATATACCCCACTAAGCTAATTGTTTTGAATCTCCTTGCGCCACGTCATCCACCCCACTAAGCTATTACCTTGAACTTTCTTGTGCCATGTTATCCACTTATCCCTTTCAATTAACACCGGCTGATCATGTGCATGCATGCGTAGTAGTAGTTCGTCTTACAAGTTCATGTACGCAATATAGTAGTAGATATATTTAGTTGTACAACATCAGAATGCTAAAATATAGATTCCTCCTTCATTCCCACGGCAACGCGCGGGAAATCCTCCTAGTCAAGAAAGATCACAAAACAGCAAGGTTACAAGAATCCAATGAAAAAAATACAAACATGAAATTTTCAATTCTTAGGGCCTGTTTAGATACCAAAAAGAGCCAAAATTTTTTTTGCATAGTAACTGTCACATCGAATCTTTGGACGTATGCATGGAGCATTAAATGTAGGTAAAAAAACTAACTAATTGCACAGTTTGTCTGTAAATGTCGAGATGAATCTTTTGAGCCTAGTTAGTCCATGGTTAGACAAATTTTGCCAAATAACAACGAAAAGTGCTACAGGAACTTTTTCCCAAAACTTTTCACATCTAAACACGCCCTAGCTCCGAAGAATGGATCTGGCTGTGCTTCCCTTGCTTCAAGTCGGAGCTTGAGTTGAGCTGGGACTGGGAGGGCCGAATCGCGGGCGGGTGCTGCTGCTTGCCGTCGTCGGGCACCGTCCGCTGGGGGCTGGGGCTGGGGCTGGGCGTAGGTCGTGCACGTGCAGCCATGCAGGGCCGAGGAGGCAAAGGGGGAGAGCCGGTCCTAGAATACTAATCCAGGCCCGGCCCGGCCTAGTAAGTTCTGGGCTCTAACCTAACCTTTTTTATTTTTTATTTTTTTATTTAATATTTTAATAATAATCGCTTCTAAATTTATTTTTGCGATAATGTTGTCGCGCCACATGTATTGGCGCGACAACATCTGCCACGTTAGACGACGTTTCTGACATGGACAACGTTGTCACGCCACTCCGGCTAACGTGACAGTTTTCTATCACGCCACCGATAGTGGCGTGACAAGACTAAATATTTGAAAAATCATACCTATTTGATACGACACTGGATGAAGATGAAATTTATAAAAATTGTAGCTCTCGATGAGACATACCTTTGTAATTTTGAGTTTTTCATGTGAGTTCTTAACGTACTCAAATGAAAAAACTCAAAACTACATAGGTGCAAATCACATCGAGAGCTACAATTTTTATATAAAATTTTATCTTCATCCGATCTCGTATCAAAGAATTATGATTTTTTAAATATTTTGTCTTGTCACGCCACTCTCGGTGGCGCGACATCGGAAACGTCATCTAACGTGGCGAATGTTGCCGCGTCAATGCATGTGGCGCGACAACGTTATTTGGTCGTGCCAGCGGCGTGGGCGTGACTAAAAGAGTCAAATCCGCAAAGTTTTTTTAGAGCGATTATTATTAAAATATTAAATAATAAAAGAGGATTAAAAAATAAAAAATTCTCCCCTATCGGGCTCCTGGATAATCGCGGCGACAAACCGTCGGCACGAGCTCGCACGGCACCACCAGACCCGATCGCGGCTCCTCCCCCTTCGGCCCTTCCCCTCCCCTCCTCTCCTCTCGTCGGCGGCCCCCAATTCCGCTCCTCTTCTCGGGTGGGTGGCTCCTCCTGCGACGTGGTCCGCTTCGGGCATCCCAGGTCGCTTGAATCCTCGCCGTCTGCTCTTCCAAGGTACTGTGCCCCCCTCGGAACCCTCCTCCGTACTGTAGGTATACGCGTTTTGGCGATGCTTTGAGTGCTACCAACAGCATGACCGATTGACTTGGGCCTTACGGGTGCTGGTTAGCCACCCAGCGCGGCGCAGGCATGGATCGGGACCTCGTTGCGATGTCCCTGTTTGGCCTCGCTGCGAATTCGATTGTACAGTAGATTGCTGGCTTGCTTGATTATTGGAGTGCTCGAGGACGCTTTGCTAGCCTAGTTGATCTTTGCTGTACCATGATTCCCCTTGTGATTTGATTCCTGTTCGGTGGGTGTCGATGGAGCATCCGATTGGACTTCATGTCTGATGCTCTAACCCAGTCCCAATCGATCCAATCACGTTTGCTTTTATAGAGCATGCGCAGCTAGGAATTTTCGTACTCCCCCCCCTCCCCCCCCCCCCCCCCCCCCCCTATTGGGAAGAAAAATGGAAGGAGCTCTGCCTTCCAGCTATGGAAACGCAAACACGCAACCGTCGCGCGGAGTGCGTATGGCACGACGCGGGCTGGCCCACCCTCTCCCACGCGACCGTGCTTGCTCCCTGCCGGAGAGGAAGAAGGCGACGTCGGCGTTAGGGTTAGGGTTAGGGTTCCGGTGAGGTTAGGGATCTATTCCTCGGCGGCTCTTGAAGTGGGGTCGGGGGGGAGGTGGCCACGGCACGGCGGTGGCGGCGGGAGAGACGGCGGGGGCGCCGCCCGCCGGGGCAGCGGGAGCGTCACGGTCGCCGGCGTCCTGCCCTAGGATTAGGGTGAGCAGGGTCGAGGGGCGGGTTGAGGGTGGCGTGGCGAGGCGGTTTGCCGCCGGTCGACGCCGGCGGGGCGGGGGCGGGGGCGAGGATAAGGGTGGAGCTCGCCGGCGGCTTCCTTGAGTTTAGGGGAGGGCGGTGTCGAGGGCCGGGGGAGGGAGGTGGTTGGTGCGGTGAGGCGGCGGAAGCCGCTGGCCGCCGGTGGTGGAGGGTGGGGGAGGAGGGGCGCGGGGAGGGAGCGTTGCGAGGAGGAAGAAGGGGTCGCACGATTCCCCGTCGCGCAATAACATTGTTCTTTAGGAGAACGAAAATTGCAAGAGCTCCGCCTTCCAATTAGGAGACGAAAGAGATGACTATTGGGACCCAAATAGGGGTGGATGCTGAGCACGGCTCGTGTTAGCTCGCGAAGATACTGAGCTGGCTCGGCTCGACTCGAAAAGCAAACGAGCAAAAAATGAAGCTCGGCTTGACTCGTGAAAAAACTCGAGCCAGATCGTTTCAGCTCGCGAGCTCGATGTGCCAGGTGATGATGGGTAGGAAGCAGGAAAGTACGATGGGGAGCAGCTTGGATTGTAGGTTGGGATGTCATCTGCACGGTGCTTGATCGGTACCTAGGCAGGATGTTGTAGCTGTGCAGTGCCTCTGTAGCTCTGCGTGAGATCGATCTACGCTGACGTCGTCTCCAGGAACAAGAAATTGGCGGCGCCATCTCCTCTGTCGCGGACGCGGATAGCACCGTTGGAGGGAGGAAGTGAAGACCAGAGGACATGGGAGCAACAAGAAACAGAGAGGAGCAGGAAGCATGCTGCATCCCGCATCCGCGACGGCGCCGCATCCATGCGAGTGCTAATGCCTGAGGGCTGATGACTGATGTAGGAGAGGAATGAGACCAGATATATTGCTAGGCCTTTGCCCTTGGGGATGGATGAGTGGTTGGCCAGCGTGAGCTTGAGGATCAATTTTTTATTGCGAGTATATAAAGAACGAGCCGGGTGATGGCTATTGGGCCTCCGTTGGTCTGCTATCCTTGTGTTTGTACTGAGCTTGTTAAGCTCGTGAGGAGCTCACGAGCCAGCTCGAGTTAGCTCGTTATGCTAACGAGCTGAAACGCTGGCTCGGCTCGTTAAGAAAACACAACGAGCCGAGTCGAGCCGAGCCGAGTTAGCCATGAGTCGAGCAAGCTAACGAGTCACGAGTTTTTCGTCCAGCCTTAGACCCAAACGCATCCCCCCAAGACACAGCAAGGATTTCAAAACTAGCACTCTTTTTTACAGGAGAAGAGTAGAAGATGTCTACGACACCGATTCAAAAGCCCTCCGATGCTGGTCAATGTCATCTTTAGCTTTTGAAGGCACCTGCTGTGCAGTTTGGAATCTGTTTCCAAAGATCCTTAGGTTTTCGTTATTTCCAGATGTTCTATATTATGTAGGTTCCTGAGCCATTGAAGCGTCCCATTCATCGTTTGGGACCTTCCAGGCTGCTGCCTCCCTCCAAGCGCTGATAGCCGATGGTTCATTATCTTGCTGGGCTAACACAATGTTGAAGTGCTCCCATGTCATAACCTGATTCCAAACGGTTTTGGTAAAAGGACAGAGCATGCATGTAGTCTTTGCCCAGTTCACTCAATCAGAGGTTGCATGTGGATTTTCTAAGCGAGCTTGTGTGCTGTACTTGTTCTTGTGTCTTTCGGTGATTAGCTATTTGTAATGACTAATGAGTGTTGATGTATTGTGGACTCCCATCCACAATGACATCAGTTGTCTATATATAAGTAATAAGTTAGCTGGGTTGTATCTTGTCTTGTATTTACCTTTCTTTGAGCTATCCTAATCCTTGTAATCTTGCTTCATATCTCGTTTTATGCTTTTGTTCTTCTACCTCTGCTCATGCTACCCTTGCTAAACATCAGATGGTGAACACAGCAAGTGATGCTGAAGACAGTGGGATCAACAGCTTTGTTCCAGAAGCACATTTGTTGTGCTCACTCAGCACAGAACAAAGAATTGCTTGGCAAGCCCAGATTCTACAAACAACAGCCGAGCACATGGCCAAACTCCAGGAGATTGTATCTGTACAAGCTTCAATTCTCAAGAGCAACAATGGTGTGTCCATTGTCAACCATCAGGAGAATCCGTCCACGCCATCCCTGCCCCAATTCAGTAAGGGGAAGCTAGTAGCTATGCAGCAGCAAGTATTGGAAGGAGTGACCCAACAGAAGAATTTTCATCAGTCTCAGGAGAAAGACCAGATTGGCAGTCTAAAAAGACCATCGAAGAGGCAAGTAGTTAAAGCATTGAAAAACATGAAGTCTAATGAAGGCATTAGTGGTAAGCCACTTGGAACTCAGGAACCCTGCCACTGTTGTAGACATTACGGTTTTCCCTGTCTTCAGAACAACTCAAGCAAAGTCGAAGATAAGACAAGCCAGAATCACCACCCTGATGTTGGCAAGAAGAGGAAGGCGATCTCACAGGAGCCACAGTTGGAAAGTAGTCAGCACCTGGGTCTTACGGCACCGTCACATGTTGACAAGAAGAGGAAGGCGATCTCACAGGAGCCACAGTTGGAAAGTAGTCAGCACCTAGGTCTTACGGCACCGTCAGTTCTAGTGCAATGCTCTAGTAAGGAGGGTCCGAACCCTAAGGAGTCAGCAGTTCCTCAAGTCAGAGGTAATCCACACAAGATAGTCCTAGATGGGTGGAGTATCACTTATAAGGAATTTCAGCCTTGGAAGGGTAAGCATGCTAAGAAGCAAACAAGTGAAATAAGTGAAGTGAAGATGAACTCTCAGAATCAGCAAGCCAGCGACAGTCTTCTTCCTCATGGTACATCATTAAAAGGTGCTCAATCTCATCAGGGTAGGACCCCAGTCAATGCTTGTTTCCATTGTCAAGAAGAAGGACATTTCGTGGCTCATTGCCCAAAGAAGGACCGAGCCAGCGACGGTCTTGTACCTCATGGTACATCATTAAAAGGTGCTCAATGTCATCAGGGTAGCACCCCAGGCAAGGCTGCTGGTAAGGCTTGTTTCCGTTGTCAAGAAGGAGGACATTTCATGGCTGATTGCCCAAAGAAATACCAAACCAGCGATAGTCTTGTACCTCATGGTACATCATTAAAAGGTGCTCAATCTCATCAGGGTAGCACCCCAGGCAAGGCTGCTGGTAAGGCTTGTTTCCGTTGTCAAGAAGAAGGACATTTGGTGGCGAATTGCCCAAAGAAGTATCCACTGTTATTTAGCAATAGGGACACTCAGAAGCAGAATTTGTCTCCATCAAAAGGAAAGATTTGCAACCAGACTCCAGTACAAGTCCCACAAAGTAGCTGCGCCAAGGGAACAAGTTTCATCTGTGGCGACATGGATCACTCAATTAATCAGTCCCCCAAGGCGTGCAAATCAGTTACAAGGAAGTTACAGTCACCACAGCCTTCTAACACTCCAGGCCAGCACACTGGCTCTCAAGGACCATGTCAACCTAGGTCAAACAACAATTCTATGAAGAGCGACACCCCCAAAGAAACCAGTTAAGAGAGTTTGTTATCATTGTAGAGAGAAAGGGCATTCTGCTAATTTGTGTCTGCAGAAGAATCAGCATTTGCTTGATGGAAGAAGTCAGAATCAGATCCCCATTGAACTTGAACCACCCGTTGTGAGTGATAGTGGCGCTCAAGGCCAAGGCAGCCAAGTGCAGCAGAATCACACTGGAAATCAAGCTAATCTTGAGGTGGTCAAGGAGGATAGGAACACTCAGAGTGCCATATGAATTCGGTTTTGTTCAGTGGTCAGCCTGTTGAGGGCTCCTGTGTAAATTCAGACCAATCAAGTGGATCTGTGAATAGAACTGTGCAATCAAATCCTGGAGTTGAGCTTGGAGCAACAAGTCAGGGAACATTGGGTTTCCATAGATCTGATGCTGCCAACAAAAGGCAGCAAATTGTAAGCGGGATAGCAAATCCTGGAGTCTTCAGGCACATTGATGCAACATGGCCAGCATGCTGGAAGCGTGGCAATTTCGCCAGTTGAGATGTTCCAGCTTGTCTCTGGCAGTTTGGCTCTTTGCTCTTGTTGATGATGAAATGCTGGGTGACCTTGCATGTCTTATTGCTATCATCATGGAGTTTCTGTGGAGGTATTTGTTGTTGATTTGGTATCATAAATTGTTGATGATTGCCAATATCATGTTGGTATATTTGTTGTTTATTTGTACCGTTAGTTCTTCCATTAATAAAGAATAAATCTGGCTGATACAATTGGCATGATGCTTCCATGCAATATGACCATTTAGACAATTTTGTCAGGCCAGCGTGATGGCAATGCATATTTTCTGCGAGATCATTGGCATATCATCCATTTTCCTCTTTTGTGGTGTATGCTTTGATTTTTTGTGCAGCGCATGCTGTCTATGTTTCCTCAGGACAAAACCAGATAAGAACAAAAGGTACTAGGTTGTCTTATTTGCAGTGCCTCAAAGGCTGGGCCCAAGGCTCCTCACAGCCTTATGTTATCATCATGGCAACACTACTAGCTTGTAGCAACCTTTATCCTTAAATAACATTATTTGTGTCAAACAAGGCAGGTTTCTTGTGATTATTAAATGTTTAATGATGATTATGCTGTGCAATGTGTACATTTCATACTGTTGTAACTCTTGGGTTGTGCTTTTTAGTTTGCCCGATGGTTCTGAAGAATCAAGGCAGCACTTCGGTTGTGCCTCTGCCTAATGATTCCAACACAGAGAGTAACTTTGCATGTAGGAATTGCAGCAGGTTGTTAACTTGTCTTCTGTTCCATTGTTGTTGCCCAAATGAGGACTGTTGGTGTAAATAGTGGATTGTATAAGGACTAATATGTAAAATGAGAAGATAAATAGAGTGAGTCTGGCTGGGAACGAAGACCAGCCAGAAGCTTCCCCAATCCTCGAATTGCAACATGGTATACAGAGCCAGAGTTAGGGTTACCGGCGGCACAGGCGAGCTGGTGTGAACGCCGGCGTGACGAGGCAGAGCGGCGGCGCCAAGAGGGCTCTGGCGCAGGGCTCCGGCGCGGATCGGCGTGCGCACGGTGGGGCGCGGGCGCGGGCAGTCGCGAGCAGCGCGCAGGCTCCGGCGCGGGCTATCGCAAGCCGTGCGGCTGCAGCCAGGCGCGAGGAAGGGCGCGGCCCCAGCGAGCACCGCGCGGTCGAGAAGGCAGCGGCGCGGACCGGCGCGGACCGGCGCGGGCGGCGGCTTCGGTGCGGCTGGCGCACCAGCAGAGCGGCGCGTGCGGAGGCGCGCGAGGAGGCCGCGGCCTGCGGCTGCGCGAGGGCGCACGCGTGTACGGACGGGCGCGGGTGAAGGTGTGAGGCTGCTGCTGCGCGGCGGCCGGCGGAGGAGAAGTGGAGGAGGGGCTGCGGTCCCTGTCCTGTGGGCATACGAAGCTGCTGGTGTCGGAGAAGAAAAAGGAAAAGGAGAGATTTACTGCTTACTGCTGCTCTGCCTTGCTGGTGGCGGTGTGGTAGCTGCTGGAATCTAGAATTTGGTGATCTGGTGAAGAAGGAAGTCTTGCTGATTGCGTGTACTGAGGTGATTTGATTGCCAGTGAGAAGCTGATCTGGGAGATGGATCCAGAGGAGGCTGTAAAGAAGGCAGCAGGTGAGCAAGGGAGTGGTGGTAATGGCGGTGGTGATCCGCTGATTACCAAGAGTGAGTTGAGAGATGAGCTGAGGTCCTGGATTCAGGGACTCATGGAGATGAATTTGATTGGCCCTAGGGAGGTGCGTGAACTAAAATTATAACTCATACCGAATGATGTGAAGCTAGAGGGAAGCAAAAATTATTTGAGCTGGTCCAGAAGAGTGCAAGTGCTCCTAGGTGGAAAGGGGGTAGAGCACTATCTGGCGGAGGATTGTGTTGAGCCAGCTGACAAGCTTAGCCCCGAGTGGAGAGCTTGGCGTATGACAAACTCTACCATCGTGGGGTGGTTATTGGCATCCATGTCACCGTCTGTTAGTAAAATGGTGGAAGGTATGCCACTGCAGCACAAATATGGAGAACCCTAAGTAACTTGTATTCCAGGCGAGGGAATGTGATGGTGATGATGGAGATTTAGAATAAGGCTGATGCAGTGAAACAAGGGGAGCGATTAGTGGAGCAATATGCTAGTGAGTTACAGTATTTGTGGGGAGAGCTAGATTACTATGCTCCACATCGTATGAGCGATCCACAGGATGCACAGGATGTCTATAAATGGATAGAGGACAGGAGGGTGACTCATTTTCTGAGGAATTTGGACCCAGAGTTTGAAAGCAGGAGGGCTGTCTTTTGCCACCAGGAGAGTCTCCCTACCATGGAGGAGGCAGTGTCAGCCATGGTTATTGAGGAAAGCAGACTAAGGATGATGAGTGGTAACAATCCTGTGAAGTCAGCCTACACCTCAGTGGCGGAGAGAAAGTGCTACAATTGTGGAGAGGAGGGACACTTGAGCTATAATTGTCCCCTTCCCAAGAGCTATGGCGGTAGAAGTGGAAGTCGTGGAGGTCGTGGTGGTGCTCGTGGTGATCAAGGAGGTCGTGGTGGCCGTGGTGGAGGGCGTGCAGGAGGACGTGGCAGAGGCCGTGGTGGTCCTCAGGCCAATGTTGCTACCTGGAAGAGTGGTTCTTAGGTCACTACTGCTACCACAGGGGATCTTCCATCTGTCACATTGACCGGGGAGCAAGTCAAGCAGTGGGAACAATGGCAGAAGATGAAAGGATCTGAAAGTTCCAAAACCACTTCAGATAGTCCTATGATTACCACCACCGGTCACTTTGGTAACTTTGCCAACTATGCCCACTTGGGCAAAGGTACTCAGGCACATGCACTTGCATCCACATGTAGGCATAACATAGAGTGGGTTGTTGATTCAGGAGCTTCCAAGCATGTCACAGGCATATCTAGCTCTTTTAGAACATACACTCCACATTCTTTTACTGAAACTATACAAACTGCTGATGGTACCTCCCAACCCATTCATGGTGTAGGATCTATAGAATGCACTCCATCTCTTCATCTATCTTCTGTTTTGCATGTTCCTTCCTTCCCAGTCAATCTCCTCTCTGTTAGTTCACTTGTTGATCAGTTCAAATGCGTTGTTATATTTGATGAAAATTCTTGTACTTTTCAGGAGAAGAGGACGGGGAGAGTGATTGGGACTGGAGTCAGGCGTGATGGGTTGTGGTTCATCAACCAAGAGCAGTCAGCATTGACAACAACTACTGGTGCCCAAGAGAGGGAGATCTACTTGCTTCATCGCCGGTTAGGACATGTGCCTTTTTGGAACCTTGAATAAATTATATCCTGACTTTTTTAATGGTGTGGACATAAAGAAACTTGTGTGTGATGCTTGTGAACTTGGGAAGCATACAAGGACAACCTATCCTAGTATTGGCCTCCGGAGTTGTGAACCATTTATGTTAATACACTCTGATGTTTGGGGTCCCTGCTCAGTTACATCTGTGAGTGGATTTAAGTGGTTTGTCACCTTTATTGATTGTCATACTCGTATGACATGGATCTACATGCTTAGGGGTAAACACGAGGTCCTTCTTTGTTTCCAGGACTTTCATAAGTTGGTTGCAAATCAATTCAATGCTAGAATTCGGATTGTCCGAACTGATAATGGGAAGGAATATGTGAACAATGATTTTGGGGTGTATCTTTTGGAGCATGGGATTATACATCAGACTACTTGTCCTAGTACCCCACCACAGAATGGTGTAGCTGAGAGAAAGAATCGACACTTGTTAGAGATAGCAAGGTCAATGATGTTTCAAATGAATGTGCCCAACTATCTCTGGAGTGAAGCGGTGCTAACAGTAGCATACTTAATCAATCGTATGCCATCCAGTATTCTTGGGATGGCGTCACCTGTTGAGCTGTTGCTGGGGCAACAGGAATTTAAAGTACCCCCCAAGGTGTTTGGTTGTGTTTGCTTTGTCTGGGACCATAGACCGTCAGTTGGAAAGTTGGATCCTCAGGCGGTGAAGTGTGTTTTTGTTGGATATTCTTCTACACAAAAGGGTTACAAGTGTTGAGACCCTGTTGGAAAGAAATTGTTTGTGAGTATGGATG
This sequence comes from Saccharum hybrid cultivar R570, assembly GCA_038087645.1. Classification (NCBI taxonomy): domain Eukaryota; kingdom Viridiplantae; phylum Streptophyta; class Magnoliopsida; order Poales; family Poaceae; genus Saccharum; species Saccharum hybrid cultivar. The sequence continues at coordinate 2,448,855 of JAQSUU010000410.1, read as the reverse complement.
TGACATTCAGGGAGTCTGAATCATACTATACAAAACCATGCGATCTTGATCCGCTCTTGGAGGAATTCTCTTCAGTCACTGAGAGCTACAGTAGAGGGGGAGAATAGAGGGGTTGTTGCTCAACAGGAAGTGATTGTCGGTACTATCCCGTGTCCAATGGATATGCATGGAAAGGAGGTAGTTCGCCATGATGATGGTGAAGGTGAAGGGGTAATTGGTGATGAGAATGAGGAGGAGGTAGTTGGCGAGAATGAGGAGTAGTTGGCGCTGAGAATGAGGAGACAATTGATGTAAAAAATGGAGAGGTGATTGTCAAGGAGCCAATAGTGTACCAGAGGAGACAGTCCAGGAGTCAGGGGGAGCAAATAGCTGAAAAAGAGCCAATAGTGTACCAGAGGAGACAATTTAGGAGTCAGGGGGAGCAATTCAGTGCACCACAGCCACAACAGCTTGCTACAGCAGTCCCAAATCTCTCCTCGGACCTCTCTCCATCAAGTGGTAATGTCCTTCCTAACCTTGAACATGTAGAGTTACCTCTTGCACAACGTAGGGATACTAGATCCAATTTTGGAAAACCTCCTGTTCGCTATGGCTTTGAGCATCCTAGTACAGATCGTGACATTGCCAACTTCCTTTCATACTCTCGCCTTTCACCTGCATATAGAGCATTTGTTGCATCTTTACAAACAGTGCCTATTCCAAAGGACTGGAGGTGTGCGAAACAGGATCCTAACTGGAATGCAGCAATGAGAGAAGAGATGCATGCTCTTCAGAAGAACAAGACTTGGGAACTGGTCCCACTTCCAAAAGGGAAAAAGGTTGTGGGCTGCAAGTGGGTCTTCACTGTGAAGCAAAACCCAAAAGGAGAGGTGGACAGGTATAAGGCAAGGCTAGTTGCAAAAGGCTATAGTCAAACATATGGCATTGATTATGATGAGACCTTTACTCCTGTGGCAAAGATGGGTACTGTTAGGACCCTAATCTCATGTGCAGTTAACTTTGGTTGGCCACTACATCAGATGGATGTGAAGAATGCATTCCTTCATGGTGTCTTACAAGAAGTGTATATGGAAATCCCACCAGGGTTTGCGAATAGTCAAACTGCTGGGAAAGTATGCAGACTTAAAAAGTCACTCTATGGACTAAAGCAATCACCCTGGGTATGGTTTTACAAGTTTAGGAGAGCAGTTTGTGGTATGAGATACACTCAATGTAATGGTGACCATACAGTTTTCTACAAGCATAGAGGGACATTTATCACAATTATGGCAGTGTATGTGGATGATATTGTGATTACAGGAGATGATGTGGAGGAAATCAAATGCTTGAAGGAGAATCTAGGAAGAGCCTTCGAGGTAAAGGATCTTGGACCACTGAGGTATTTCCTTGGGATTGAGATTGCTAGGTCGCCTAAGGGGATAGTTCTCTCACAAAGGAAATATGTTCTTGATCTGTTGACTGAAACTGGCATGCTTGGATGTCGGCCATGTAGTACTCCTATTGATAAAAACCATCAAATTAGTGCCCAGTGTGGAGATTCTGTGAACAAAGAAACATATCAGAGATTGGTGGGAAGACTGATATACCTGTGTCATACAAGACCTGACATTTCCTATGCAGTGAGTGTGGTGAGCAGGTATATGCATGATCCAAGAACAGGACATATGGAGGTTTTTTACAGGATTTTGAGGTACATGAAGAGAACCCCTGGGAGAGGGTTATGGTTCAGGAAGAATGGGCACCTAGATTTGGAGGGTTATTGTGATGCGGATTGGGCAAGTAGCAAGGATGATAGGAGGTCTACCTCTGGGTATTGTGTGTTTGTGGGAGGCAATCTTGTCTCATGGAGAAGCAAGAAGCAAGCAGTTGTGGCTCGGTCTACTGCGGAGGCTGAGTATAGGGCAATGGCATTGAGCTTGTGTGAGATATTGTGGTTAAAAGGCTTGCTAAGGGAGCTGCGGGTGTTGAGAAATGAGACCATGATGCTTCATTGTGACAATGCTGCTGCAATCAATATTGCAAATAATCCAGTCCAGTTTGATCGCACTAAGCATGTTGAGATTGATAGATTCTTCATTAAGGAGAAGCTGGATAGTGGGATCCTAAAGCTAGGGTATGTAAAATCACGTAGTCAACTAGCGGATTGTTTCATAAAAGGTTTAGGACTTAGTGAGAATGAGTTGAGTTGTAACAAGATGGGCATGTTAGATATTTTTAGCCCATCTTGAGGGGGAGTGTTGGTGTAAATAGTGGATTGTATAAGGACTAATATGTAAAATGAGAAGATAAATAGAGTGAGTCTGGCTGGGAACGAAGACCAGCCAGAAGCTTCCCCAATCCTCGAATTGCAACAAGGACCAATTGGGCATTTTTATAAATTTGCTTGCCTAGCTACCACATTTTGTTACTTTGGAGTTTGGAGTGAAGAGATGACAGTATTGTCATTCAGCCTAATATCATCTTCAGAATGTAATGATGCGGTTCAAGATGGTTGTGATGTTATTTAGAAACTATTATTGTTGATGTTCTGTTGAGCTAAGATTCCCATTGAATGCTATCCTGCTAAACTGAAAAGTAGTTGAGACTATTCACATGAAAAGTAAAGCAGATGGAGATATTATTGCTTTGTATTTCATATATTTTGCATTTGGGGTTTTCTCTAATAACAGCTACACTTATCTGAATTCTTTGAACCCTGGCTCTGCCTGTTTTCTAATTGAGCTCCTGGAGTCCATTTGACAGGTGGAATTGAATATGGTCATCAGATTTTGCTAACGCAAATTATAGCCTATTGCTGTAATCGCACCATACTTCTAGTGATTCACCAAAAGTTAGCGGTCACATTCGGCACATTGTTGGTTGCCAGTCACAACAAAAATTTTTACCAATTGCCAATTCACATTCTGGTTTGACAAAGTGATAGGCACTCCGAAAATGCAATTGATCAGTAGATTCATGTTAGTTATCTACCAATACCTGCAGAATGTCGAGCCAGAAGATGGAACTGGGTCTGCAACATCAGCCAACAAGGAAGCTGCCCATGCACATGGGCGGAGGGAGCGAGCCCCCTGCGCCATGGCTATGTGTGTGACTGCATTGCTGCAAGACTAGTGCTACCCTGGAGGCTCTGCGCTAGGCAAGGAAATACAAGGTACGTGCCTTTGCTTAGTCACCTACTTCCTGCCTTCCCTGGTCAATGGGGGTGAGATTTTCCCGCGTTCCCGGTGGCATAGCTTCATTTTGTTCCTTTCCTCTTTGCTTGTTTCCAGAGAAACGTTTTTGTTGCGTGGGATCACTGACGTGAGGATTGCTCCAGGTTATTACCGTGCATCCTGCCCTTTTCCTGGAGAAAGCCATGGCGAAGAACAGTGCCCAGAACCTGGCAGCGGTAGTGAGCCAGAGGTGCCAGGGCTCTGTGGTACGTATCTGCTTTGTGTTCCGATGACTCACGTAAGTTAAACATTGCCCTGCCTTGCAGTTGCAGAGGTACCAGGGCATGTTTGTGGTAGCTTCTTGAAATATACAGTACTATAGTCAGCAACACAGAGAGGTTATGGTATGTGTGTCTGGAACTCTGAATCGTTGCATGTCTTTGCTGGTTAAAGTTTGGGGATTTTTGGGCACACAAAGCCAGCCGAAACTACCGTTGAGATATCATGATCCATGTCTTCGGCTGGGAATCCCTTTTTCCACGTTCACCTCTACTTCTTTAAGGCCTTCCTCGCCTTGTTTGTTCCGAAAAAGTAAGATAACCTTCCTCTAGTTGTGGAAACTCATTGATGCAAGCGTGGCACACTGGCACGGGCAATACACTGTCATTATGCCCTGACCTTTATATATCCACCACCGTGACATCCGTGAAAGAGTTCACCCCAAAAACGGTGGATTAGCAGGGGTGTCTAGGTACATCAAACTTCTATCTGCATCCCACAAAATGTGGGGAAAAAAAATCTTTTGTTAACAATTAATTGCGTTAATCGTGTGATTAAGCATGGGAATACACTGGAATTAGAAGGTAGGTCAGTCAAATAAACCAAAACCTAGCAAAATACAAAAATTTATAATAAACATGCAAGAATTAATAATTATTGAGTCTAAAAGTACAACCTAGGAGCGAGGAAGAGGGAAGGATAAAGGGGGTAGATACTGACCTAAGCAATCTAATACTCAACTCTAACAAGATTAGACCAAAATTGCTAAATTCTTCAGCTCCTGGGCAACAATGGTGCAAAGTCACTTTCCTTGCGTCACTACTGACTGATTATCTGGGGATGAGATTAAACTAAGCACACGCAATGCAGGCAGGGCACGCGTCCTAGAAGCCAGGCCAGGTGTCGCACCACTGAAGCTCAGCGATGCCACGTATTCTCTCTGCTGGCAGCTTTCTTTGATTCTTTCCCTGGGACTGGGATCAGCATCTGCTTGCTGCTACTACGTTTCATCATCTGCTAGCACTGGCGTCTCTCCTTCCCTGGAGCCTGAGCTGAGCCGGGGCAAAACTTTGCACCGATAGAATAGAAGAGAACTACCGTAGAATATACAGCTAGAACTAGAAGTCAGCAAGCGCGTCGGCAATGGGGTCGGAGACATTCCTGGAGATCCTGCTGGCCATCCTGCTGCCGCCGGTCGGCGTCTTCCTCCGCTACGGCATCGGGGTAACTCAGCTTAGCATCTGATGCATCGTCATTCTTCAGGTGTAAGTAATTGCTTGCGGTTTACATATCTACTTTGTGTCTGTGTCTGCAGGTTGAGTTCTGGATCTGCCTGCTGCTCACCATTCTGGGGTACATCCCGGGCATCATCTACGCCGTCTACGTCCTCGTCGCATGATGACTATATAGAATATATGATATGTTATAATGACCGGCCGGGAGCTGGATTGCTTTGAGAGTTGAGACCACTGGTTCTGAGTTCTGATCCGTCCATTGTCTGCATATTTGTAGCCCATGCTGGATGTTATAATCTTGTTAGCTAGCTAGCTGTTTGCTTCTCTCGTTTTCTGATCCATTTGTGGTACGTGCCCATGGACATGGATGGGAGAAAGGAACTATCTAGCTTCGATGCTTCATCTATGCACGTGTGTACTAGAGTTTCTACTCATCTACTAATTCTGAGTTGAGACATGTTTCTGGAACATGCATGCTACTCTCTCCGTTTCAAGTTACAAGACGTGTTGCCTTTTTTTTTTATACATCGTATTTGCCAGCCATTTAGATCAAGTGTATCATAACAAAAGCTATGTATTAGAAAAAGACAAGTAATTTGAAACAGAGGGAGTACTTCTGAATTCTCATGATGCGGATACATACATGGGAAAAAAAAAGCAGAGATTCACGTCATGCACTGCGACGTTTGTTTAATGTGTGTCATGATGATGATGTGACATGCATGAACGAACCGTCTCGCCCATGCCAATCCAGAGGGAGTTGTGGCGGGGATTTTACACCTGAGAAACCTGTGGCTGCTGCATGCAAATAACAAACCAAACAACTGCCGTGGAGGGTGTGGCTCGCCCACGAGCCAAAACACCTAATCGTCGCCATCTGTTTGAGTGTCCTGAGAGGAGAGGATACAAAAGCTGCTCAACTCTAGCTGTGTCCTTGTATGGAGTCAGTTTGGCACAAGAAAACGTTATGGTCCCGCGAAATTGCAGGTATCGCAATGGTCCACACGACTACATGCCAAAACAAAAGAACGCATCTTGGCGATCAGCAAAATCTCCAGCGAGATTCATGGAGGGGAGTCAGATTCCGAGGTTTGGGTTTGCCGGCAGTGATGGCAGACGGTCACCGTCCTGAGCCTCTGATGCTCTCAGATCCCACAGCCACGACGAGAATCGACCGGAGGTAGAAGAAGAGAGATCGCTCCAATACATTCAAATCGTCAACCCGTCAGCCCGAGACTCTACCGCTTTTCTTTTTTTTTCTTTTTTTTTTGCGATCGTAACTAGGCACGTTTTTCATTAAGCTCATTAAGCAGGAATGAAGTTTTTTCATTAAGCAGGAATGGAGTTTGTTACACAATTAAGGAGCGTTTTTCATTAAGCAGGAATGGAGTTTTTTCATTAAGCAGGAATGGAGTTCCTTACACAATTAAGGAGCTACGGTAAACGCGAGGTTACCGAATCCCGTCTTTCAGGCAACTGACGCGTAGGAATAGGATGTAGAGCTTAGCTTCTTAAGGGAAAATAAAAACGCTCCAAAAACATGGAAAGAACAGCAAATATCTGGGATTCTAGCTGAATGGATCATCATCATAGTAAGGTACAGAATAGGCAGCCAAAAACAGCTGCTCCTCAATACAAGGTTCATTCAAGTACCAGCCAAATGTTTATAAGACGATCATGCTTGCTTCCTACCAGCTAGTCATGTCCAGCTGCGTTCATCAGCTTACTAACGCTAACCATACCCCATCCACCCCATCTCACTTGGGGCTCTTCTTCCATAGCCCGCTCATCCTCCTTAGCACGCTGCCGCCGGAACTGTTGCGCCGCTTGGGCGACTCCTCGTCCACCTCATCCGAGAACGGCGAGCTCATGAGCTTCCCACCGATGGAGTTGTTGTACTCGGGCTCCAGCGACCCCGTCCTCGCAACGGTCCTTCCGCCGTTGCTGTTCTTCTCCCCACCCCCGCCGAGCACGGCGGCAGCCGCCTCCGCGGCCTTGCGCCACTGGTCGGACTGCACGCGCAGCCGCCGCAGCTCCGCCTCCATCTCCCCGCTGGCCGCCTGCGCCGCGTCCAGCTGCTCGGAGGCCCGCGCTGCGTGCCGGCTGCTCTTGTCCGCCTCCTCGGTGACCAGCCCCAGCCGCATCCGGACGTCCTGCTCCGCGGCCTTGGCCAGTTCCAGCTCCGCCACCGCCGCCTCGTACTTGTGCTGCAGCTCCGCCTCCGTCCTGCCCGCCTGCATCTTGAGGGTCTCGTTCTCCTCCGCCAGGCTCTGCAGCGCGTTCTCCTTGTCCATCAGGCATGCCTTCAGCTCCGCGACGTCAGTGATGGACTTCATCAGCTTCGCCTCCAGCTCCGGCTGCTGCATGACGTCTGGCCTGTGAGGATCCTGCTGCGCTTTGCCCGCTGCACAGGCTCCTGCTGCCATTGCCTCCATGAGTGCGTCGTTCTTGTTCTTCAGCTCGAGCCTAAGCTCACTCAGTTTGTGGGCGCACTCAGCCTTCACACTCTCCAGCATCTCGTACAAGCCTTTAACCTCGATAGTCATCCGAGTTTGCTGCTCCTGGTACCTGATCTCAGCAACCTCAAGAGCAGTTCGCAACTGTTCAATCTCTGGGTCTGAACTTTCACAGCCCCCGTTAACATTGCCGTCACTAGTGGTTATCAGCACTTTCTTTAGAGCTTCAGGCTCAGGGTTGCCAAAGCTGACATCAGTATTGGCCATGTCCTGTGCCTTCTTCAGATCTTCCTGGAGCGACGCTATGCGAGCCTTGGACTCGCTGAGCTCCATGTCCTTTGACCTCAGGCATTCTTGCATGCGGACACCCTCAGCTACAAGTGAATCAATGGTAGCCTTTGCTGTCTCCAGCTGCTGCTTGGTCTCATTTGCCATGGCATTTGCCTCAGCAGCGGCCTTGTCACTCTCACTGACATTGACCTTCAGGCCCTCAATGGTCGCTAGACGGATCTCCATCTCCTGCTTTAAGCCCTCAATCTCAGCTTCCACATACTCACATTGTTTCGCACGGGCTGCGTCAGACTCTGCTGAAGCCTCCAGCTGCTGCTTCAGCCTCTGAATCTCGGACATGGCTGAGCTGAGTGCAGCAGCATCTACTGATTTCTGCTTCTGCACTGCCTCAAGTTCTGACTCCCAGGCACGGTCACGTTCCTGTGAGATCTTGCGCAGTTCCTGGAGACGTGATTCCTCTGCAGCTGAGGACTCGTCAAGCTGGCGCTGCAAATCCTCCAGCTTCGAGGTTGCAGCCTGCTCTTGCATTTTTGCTTCCTCAGCTTCCTGCTGCACATGGCGCCTTCGTGCCTCTGATGAACTAAGTTGCTCCTTGGCCTTCTTCAGTTCATCCTGCAGCTGGCTGACCTTGGACTCCAATTCAGATAGCCTACTTGGGCGCTTCTTCTGAAATAGAGCGTAAACTATGTGACTAAATGATTACACATGATGCAAACCATAATACAGATAATTATGTAGTTACTACGATGAACAATATGTCGGTACCAAAAGTACGGGGGTACCCACACTCATCGCTAGTAAAAAACTAAAACGACTGAACCCGCAATAAAAGGCAACCCGCCTCGACCGCGCATCCTGTCCGCCTCGTACGAGGCCCGCTCGACGGGGCGCCTCGACCGCGCTCCGGCTCCGACTCGTACGAGGCCCGCTCGACGGGGCGCCTCGACCGCGCCCCATCCCGTACAGCAAGCTACCTCGACGGCGTTTCCTGTTGGAGTTGTTCCAAATTCACTGCAAGATATAGGCCGGGCTTCTGACGGAGCGAAGCGGAGGCCCGTAAAAGCCGAAGGCTGGGCCGGAGCGTAGCGGATTAAAGCTGGTACGGTACATATATACCCTTGCTAGGGTTTCTTCGAGACTTGATTCTCTTGTAAGCCGCCGCAGGCGTGTAACCCAAAACTCTTGAAATAGTGAGATTGTTGCTGGCTGGTGCCCGTGATTTTTCCCCTTCGCATTGGAGGGGTTTTCCACGTTAAATCGTGTGTCTCCGCTGTGATTGATTTCGTTTTACTTCATATTCCATACGTCGTTCATAACAGTTCCGACCCGCGTGAAGCTCGTCCGCCCACTGGGAAAAACTCCGACTCGCGTGAGCCCGGGTCGAGCGCCTCGACTCCTTCTCTTTACCTACCCCAAGGACAAAAGGCATAGCATTTAATGCGGTTACCTACTATCACCTACCGGCATGGCTGCGACCAGGATCGACGTGGGAACAATGCCCGTGTCAGGTCTCACTGTTTTACCACCCATCCCATGATGGGAGGTGAAACCCGTCACTATACTCACCTTACCGCGCACTGTTTACCATCGATCACACTCGAGGGAGGATAAGACAAGGCCCGTTCTCCGCAATCTCGGGGATTCGGCCTTATCCATCCGGTCTCGACCCGGCCTCGACCCAACCTCGACGCTCGGCACAGTTCAACGACAAGGGAAGGACGGTATGACATGGCGCTCCGGGTCATTTCGCCGTCTCGTCTCCCACGACGCCATGGTGTCCAGGGATGGCCGGCCATTCCCAGGGCACGTCGCTACAGTCAACTCAACAGGAATCGACCAAACATCACCTCAAGGCTCCCCGTCGTCCTGGCCTCCTCTCGCCCTATAAAAGGGCAGGCCAGGGTTCTACGAGAGGGAGAGGAACGAAGCACCCGACCGGACAACAACAGACAACGAAGAAAAACAAGAGATCGATACCTCAAGCAACCACCCTTGTCCTTTTTTTTCTTCTCTTTGAGACTTGGGCTCGACGCCCACTCTCGCATGCTTGTAACCCCTACACGAGCACTTCGGTGCAAGTAAATACAAACTTCTTCCCCCCCCCCCCGCTGGACGTAGGGCCTTCTTTTGCCCGAACCAGGATAAACCCCCGTGTGTTCTCCTTGCATCACCATCCAGGAAAGAGACACGCAGCATTTACTCGTTGGTTTAGGACCCCCTCGGGTCCGAACACCGATACAATATGTAGATATTGACATAACCATAACAAAATAGTCATCTGCTCAAGATAAATTGTTCCAATCATGCTGGTAACATAAGGAAAATTGAATGTTCGAAAGTAAAACAAGAAGTGAAGATAATATGCTGGCTGCAAGATATATCACTACCTCAGTAATTGGGCTTCGTGGAGACCGCCGCTCAGTGACCTTTGGGCTCCTATCTGTAGGTGTTCTTGTCGGGGTAACTCCTGTAGAATCAGTTTCATTCCCTCCAGTTTTGGCCACACGAGATGCTCGTGGTGTCCTTGGAGATGTCCTCTGCGGGGCATCTGAAGACCCACTCCTGCAGAGGTCAAATGTAAACACCTAGCATCATGTCGTGATAAAAGGAGCACTAAAAGAAATTAGCGATCTAAAAAAGGCTAAAAATACTTTACAAAACAATGATTCAGAAATAAAAGATTTTATCAATTGTGATTGCCAACATGCACATACTAATCATGTTGAGTGCATATCATACAAGGTATGGCTACAGAGAGACATGTACATATTAAAATATCCATGAACCTAACATCTAAAGTTAAATTTGGAAATCCTTGTTTTTTCTTTATGTAAATGGCGTCTTTTTTAATACAAGGAAATGTCTAGCACCAAAGTCCAACTCCAACTAAGCACATTAACACATTGAGCCTCAAACCTCAACGAGTCCACAGAAGAACTAAATCCAGATCCAGAAAAGATAAACATACAAAGTTGTTGCAGACCTTAGTGCACCAAAGGATATGTGAATCCAGGAAATAAACAACATAAGCAGATATGTTGAACATGGCAAGATGACATCTTTTTATTTTATGAACTTGAAAGTACTGGAAACCAACTGTTTTGACTCTTAAAAAGATTTTATCTGATGCCTCTTCTTTGAAGAGGTTGAAGCCGGAACAATTCCATTACCTCAAAAAAAACACAGTATATCTTTGCAGATTCACACAGATGCAATGAGAGCAAATATTCAGTCTGTAAAAGACCTTATAATGTTGTGAACAGTTACTAGAAGCATGCAGTTTTGTGCAAAGACATGGACATGGTTTGGGGCCTGTTTAGATGCAAAAAATTTGGCAAAATGGACACTGTAGCATTTTCGTTGTTATTTGACAATTAGTGTCCAATCATAGTCTAATTAGGCTTAAAAGATTCGTCTCGTGGATTTCGTCTAAACTGTGTAATTAGTTTTATTTTTTATTTATATTTAATGCTTCATGCATGCGTCTAAAGATTCGATGTGACGGGGAATGTGAAAAATTTTGCAAAATTCCTGGGGAACTAAACTGGGCCTTAGTTATTAATAAAATGAGCTGCCCAAAGATGGACCTAGCCTACATCGGTAGCATGTCATCCTTAAACTATACTACTAGTTAACTCCATGGCTTCACTAGGATAAAGAGCAATAAGGATCTAGGCAATAGCAGATTCCAAATTCGTAAATTACTAGAGCATGCTTCCAGAAATGGTCTTCCAGATCACAGCTTGAGAAAAACTAGCTTTTGTACAGATGCATGACTCGGAATTCACTTGTTTGTGTTGTGTACAAGAACCAATGTAACATAAATGTAATAAAAACTAGTCAGTACACATTCAGCATATCTGCTAGGTTGGTAGGGCAGTAAACTCTTAAGAAAAATGGTACATAGGTTCGTAGTAGCTTCACAGACAAATATGGGCCTCAAATTTGTGAATTATTTTCACATTTCCACGTGGTGCTGCAGTTGCAAAATGCATACTGATTCAATTAACAACAGGAACAAAACAAAAATGTACTACAAGTATTTTGACTTCACCTGCATTGGCCCCACCGCCACAGTGCAATATAGTTAGATCCATTAAATACGAACCAAGGTATTAATCCTTGGATGCCCACTGTCTACTGCGGTCGTAAACAGGGCCGCCCAGCAGAAATGCATGTGCAGAACTCAGTGCAGCAGTTCTTGGGCAAACACAAAGGCACCGTTTAGATGCCAAAAATTTTGCCAAAATTTTCAGATTCTCCGTCACATCGAATCTTTGAACGCATGCATGAAGCATTAAATATAGATAAAAAATAAAACTAATTACACAGTTTAGACAAAATGGACGAGACAAATCTTTTAAGCCTAATTAGACTATGATTGGACAATATTTACCAAATAACAACGAAACTGCTACAGTAGCGTTTCGCTAAAAATTTTGTCAACTAAACAGCCTCAAAACAAGAGAAGGAAATATAACCCAAGGTGCATCTAGACTTCTAGAGAGTGAGAGAGCTAACCTTGTTTTTGAAGTCTGCATGATGAGATTCCTCACCGAATCCTTCTGCAGTCACCAAACTGCTGGTGCAAACAAGAAAGTAGTGTAAGTTACAAAATTGCACAACTTTCTTCTTTCTTTTATGTACAAGCAAAAGCAAAGCAGACATGTCTAGTTACTGCTGTACTTAGCATCTGTACGAAGACACAAAAGCTGAAGAGCTAAATGGCATCTAAACTTCCTTTTTTTCAAAAAAGGCATCTAACTGAATGAACCTGAAATCTTTCTTTAGGCCAGGTTTAGATTGAAAAAAATTTCAAACCGATGAATAGTAACACTTTCGTCGTATTTGGCAAATATTATCCAATCGTAGACCAACTAGGCTCAAAAGATTCATCTCGTGATTTCCAACTAAACTGTGTAATTAGTTATTTTTTTACCTACATTTACTACTTCATGCACGTGTCCAAAGATTAATGTGATGGAGAGAGTGAAAAAAATTCAACTTTTAGGGTGCATCTAACCAAGGCCTCGTTTAGTTCGGTGAATTGGGGAGAAAAACATTGTATCAGAATTCCTGTAACATTTCGTTTGTATTTGGTAAAAATTATCCAAATTTTGACTAACTAGGCTTAAAATGTTCATCTCGCAAAGTACAACGAAACTGTGCAATTAGTTTTTGATTTCATCAACATTTAGTACTCCATGCATTTGCCGATATTTTGATGTGACAGAGAATCTTCTTTTTCACATTGAAATTTGAGGTAGAATTAGGGGAACTAAAAAAGGGCCAAGGCCTTAGAAAAAAAAAACCTGGACAGAAAAACTGGAAACTTCACCACTACTCAGGATATGTGAAAAATAATAAGTGATAGTAGACTCGCTATCTCTCTGCCTCCCTTCACATCAAATTTAAAAGTATGACCTATACCCTGAGGCAGAGGCTACAACAGTGGCACCAGCAAGGACCCCCAATCCAAGGACGCCTGCGGAGGGAATCCAGCAAAGAGCCAGGAACCACGACAAACCTAAACTATTGGGAACATACCAAACTGCCCTCAGTTCAACTACCCCCAGCACTCCTCCACGGTGAGGGCCAAAACGGGGATTCGCTCCGGTGGTGCAGAACTGGAGAAACAGCAATGGCAGCCTTTTTCGAGTGGAGGAGGAGGCCTCATGTCTCAAAGTACTGTAACCGAAAGGGCTAGCGGGCTGTTCTGGCAAAAAAAAAAAAAAAATTGGCGAAAAGTAGTTTTTTTTTTTTTGTTGTTATTTGGTAAATATTATTTAATCATGGTCTAATTAGGCTTAAAAGATTTGTCTAGTCCATTTTATCTAAATTGTGTAATTAGTTTTATTTTTTATCTATATTTAATGCTTTATACATGTTTTTAAAGATTTGATGTGACGGAAAATCTGAAAATTTTGGCAAAATTTTTGACATTGTGCCCAGGAGGGGTCAAAATTTCAAACGGGGTAGGCGAGGCGCAGTAACTCGCACTGTTTACTTTACTTTCTCCAAAGAATAGTTTCTAAAAAACGCTATGTAAATAAAGATTCTCGTCACATCAAACTTAAGTATTAAACAATGAAATTAAAAACTAATTGTATTATACTTTGCGATATGAACGTTTTAAATTTAATTAGTCAATGGTTATGGTTAGACACTATTTGTCAAATAAAACCAAAACGTGTTCCAGTAGAGGTTTTACATGGAAGGAAGGATATTTATGGTGGTAGATCCTGATGCGTGCCTGCCTGCTCAGCTCTCATGGTTGTGCGGCTGTGGAGCAGGGAAACGCATCCATCGATGGACAAGAAGAGCTGCTGAAGAACAGCCAGAGATGTGAGGTGCAGATGGGGGGTAAGGTAATGTGATGCAGCATCAGAGACACACAGGGAGAGAACAGCTGAAGCAACGCCTGCAATGACCAATGAGGGCCGGTAACGCATGGTTTGCGTGGGGGAGGGATTAAAAGCGTCATTAGTTAGTGTACGAGCAGCAGTAAGAGAGCCTGCCTGCGTTTTATTATTCTGCTTCCGCATGCTCTGTAATGACGCATTGGCTGCGGATTAAAGCAATAATAAACGCCCGTACCATCAGTACTACGGCAGTGTCTTAGTTTAGCAGCATAGCAAGGTTTCAGTTGCCGGAAACCAACCCGTCCTCGACCGGAAGGACTCGCTTGTTCCAGCAGGTCGTGGGTGTGGGTGTGGGCAGCAAGAACAGAGGACGAATGGCAGACGAAACTGAGCTGAGCGGTAAGAGAAACGAAATCCAAACTTGAATCTGAAACCAAAGTCCCCCAAAAAAACCACGACAGGTACCAACCCATTCAGATAAACGCAAGCAAGAATGGAAAACAAGAAGCCGTCACGAGCTCGCCGCGGCGAGCTGCGAGCGGAGGGCAAGAACAGCCTGTATTCTTTTTCGAAAAAAAAACAGCCTGCATTTCCCGCGAGGAAGAGGAACGAGATTGAAGGATGCTGCTGAGTGCTCACCTCTGCCTCGTCCCTCGCCTCTTCTTGGAAAGCTTGGGTCTCCTCTCTGTCTCTCTCTCCGCTCCTGCTGCCGCGGAAGCTGGTGTGTGTGGTTACAGTGAGAGTCTCCTCCCACTCCGAACTGAGCTCTGAAAGGGAAGGGAGTGAGGTTCCCGTTCCCGGGCTCGCTTTCGCTTGCTTCTATGGCGAGGCGGGGATGGGCCCGCCGGGGCGTCGTCGATGCTGCGGTGCGGCCGCTGTGCCTGTGCGCCTCCCTGTGCGTGCGTGCGTGCGTGCCGCTGCAGCCGCGTACTAGGCCTCGTTCACTTCCCCTTCCAACCCAAAAATATTTTCTCTTATACACATCACATCAAATCTTTCGACGCATGCATGAAACATTAAACGTAGGTAAAAAAGATAACTAATTGTATAGTTTGTCTGTAAATATCGGGACGAATCTTTTGAGCCTAGTTAGTCCATAATTGAACAAATTTTGCCAAATAACAACGAAACATGCTACAGTAACTTTTCAGCTACTTTTCATGAAGTGAACGCACCTAGTAGTACTGCTACTCGGCTCGGCTCGGCTCCCCGCACGAGGCCGCGACGGGCACGTGTCCCGGGGCGTGCGGGAACCGCGGGTCCTGGGGGCCCACGTAACAGCGACCCGGGGCCTGGCTCACCGGTCAGCTTCCGCTTCCGCCTTCCTTGGCCCTGGTCTCGAGGCTCCCTTCCTTTCCCCACGCACAGAGCCTGGCACGTCACGGACAGGTGGGGACGGGTCGTGTCTGGCCCCGGCTGTCGGTGAAACGCGTCGGAGGGGGGCGAGTGCGGCGCACGGGCACGCTCCCGACAAGGACTGGGCAGTCAAACGAACGGGGATAGTGTCGCCACGCCTGCCCTAGTAGCACGCGCAGGGCCTAGATCTCAGATTCTCCTCCCAAATTTCACTATAAAAAAAAGGAGATTCTCCATCACATCAAAATGTCGACAAATGCATGGAGTACTAAATGTAGATAAAATTAAAAACTAATTGCACAGTTTTGTTGTACTTTACGAGACAAACATTTTGAGTCTAATTAATTAATTTTTAAATAATTTTTTACACTAAAAAACAAAAGTTGGTACAGTGTTCCGACACGGGCACTGTACCAACTGTGCCCGAATCGGCCCCCCAATTGGGATCTAAACACTCCGCAAACGGAAGAGGAAAAAAAACTTCTCCTTTTTTTTTTTTGTCTTTTCTTGGGCCTGTTCGGTTGCACCCAAAATATCAAATTTTTCAAAATTTTCCGTCACATCGAATCTTTGGACGTATGCATGAAGCATTAAATATAGATAAAAAATAAACGTAATTACACAGTTTAGACGAAATAGACGAGACGAATCTTTTAAGCCTAATTAGACCATGATTGGACAATATTTACCAAATAACAACGAAAACGCTATAGTAGCGTTTTGCCAAAAATTTCGGCATCCAAACGGTGCCTTGGCCAAATACAAGTGTTGTTTGTGTTGAACTGTTGATGGCTACTCTTCCATGCTCTATTTGAAACTGTTTTTTCTTCTTTTTTTTCTTATGAAATCTATGCATTTTTATTGTGAAAATGAGCTGCTTCGTTAGCAATGTCAATTATCGAATAGACAAAAATAATCTGGTTAGCAATATAATGTGTGTGTGTGTTTTGTTAATTAGAAGAAAGAAGACCTTTCCTTGCCCTCGAGCATAGCCTTCACCGCTACGCATGGACTAGTTCTATTAATCATGCTCTAGCCCAAGTTCCTACAATTCTTCTCAAATTTCACTATGCAAAAAGAAGATTCTCTGTCACATCAAAATGTCGATAAATGCATGAAGTACTAAATGTTGATGAAATCAAAAACTAATTGCACAGTTTTGTTGTACTTTGCGAGATGAACATTTTAAGCCTAGTTAGTCAAAATTTGAATAATTTTTACCAAATACAAACGAAATGCTACAGGAATTCTGATACAGTGTTTTTCTCTCCAATTCACCGAACTAAACGAGGCCCTACTTACAGAAGTGGATGGCACCATGACAAGTTGACAACAAGAAATCACTAGCCCATTTTGTCTGATTGCTTCTACTCCTCCCGTCCATTTTATTTGGCGCAAGTTAGAATGACACGGTCTTCTAGATTATACTTTGACCATTCATTTACTTTATACTATATTATTTATGCTTATAAACTTATAATCATTAGATGGTATAAATCTTTACAAATCTAATCATATAAAATTTGTATTATAATAGTTAAAAATTATTAGCCTAATTATTGGTCAAAGTTTTTAAAATTTGAATTTTGATATACGTGTGCACCACAACGGAGGCGTATACTTACGCACGCATGGTATTACGAACTCCGAACCTCTTTGATTCTCAAACGACGGAATTGTGTACAGTACATACGCACGGGCCTACAATCGCAACTTCACTCATGCCTAGTCCCTCTCTACTGACTAAACAGTTCACCCTAGCTTGGTTGTAAAACAAACTTATCCATCAAATTATATTTTATAGAGGATTTAATGAAACCAATTTGATATTATAGGTTGATACTTTTTGGTACATAAAAAATTTAGATAAGTTTTAACTTATGATGGATGTAAATTGCAATAGTCCAATATTGTTGTAGTGCCGAGCTCATAGTTTACTCAGCACATAAATGAATAGATAAAAGATTGTCACGGTATAAATTAAACTACATATATATCACTTAGTAATGAACCCGTGCAGTGCTATCTCTCATTCTCTTAGTTAGAGGCAAACTACAAGCCCGAGCACCATGTAAGTGCTCTTGCCTAAGTTTCTATTTCTCTAGCAAATAACTTCTTTCTTCCTCTCTTCTTCCTCCTCTCTTCTCTGGTAACTTCTCTCTTCCTCTTTCTCTTCCTCCTCCAGCTCTCTTCTCTCCACACACCTTCAGCAAGGAGGGGGCATTAGCCCCCTTCCCTTTAGACACATCCTTATTTGAATATGCAATTGTACAAAAAAAAATAGATTTTAAGGATGCTTTGTTGTCTGCAAGTGAGTCCAAGTGACACATAGGGGTTGTTTAGTTGGTGAAAAAGTTTGGGTTCGGCTACTGTAGCACTTTTCGTTTTATTTGGCAATTTATGTCCAATCATGGACTAATTAGGCTCAAAAGATTTGTCTCGTGATTTACAACCAAACTGTGTAATTAGTTTTTTCTTTCGCATATATTTAGTACTCCATGCATATGCCGTAAGATTCGATGTGACAGGTACTGTAGCACTTTTTGGGTTTGCTTTTTGCAAACTAAACAGGCTCATATATACACACCATCTTAAAAGGCGACGGGGCATTGACAGGTGTTAAATTCAACATGTCTCCTTTGGCAAACGTAGAGTCAAAGGCTGTGGCTCCAGGGGCATGCTATGACCACCGTTGTCAAAATCATCATCTTTTGGCACAACGATGTGACTATTCTGTAGCTATGTGTCTTCTTACGATTAGAGATGTCATTCCCTTCAGCGTTGTCGACATTATCAATTCATGGGTGCTCCCCTTTGGATGCAGGGCGTGCCATCTTGGCTTAAATGCATCTCACTTCAACCCAACACCGTGGGTAAGAGCATCGCCAATAGTTTTCTTAAACTCACTCCTTAAATTATTACCCAGAGAGTCATTAAAAAAACATTGTCTATATCTTTCCATCATCCAACATTTTTCTATATCTTATGTGCATTCTAGAGAGCCAAGAGCACCGCTCCCTCCATCTTTGGCTAGCGAAAAATCAGATATATAATGGCAATTTAGGGGGAGGTCTAAATTAAATCAGCTATTGAAAGGTATTTTTTCACCAAAAATTTCATTATTATCAATTAGGAAAGATATAAAGAGTTTTTTTAGAGTTGCTCTAACTTATTTTTATTAATTCACTTTTGCTAAATTACTGCCATGTCATGTGAAATTGTGTTCCATGCGGCAACCGGCAGTGCTAGCGTCAGGACGGAAGCGTGCGCCTAGACCCTATTCTTGCGCCTGCACTCTGCGTGCCACTCGACCCCATGCGGCGTCTGCGCCCCACCCAACCCCATGTAGCGCATGTACCCCGCCCGACCCCTCGCACCCCTTTGCTTCCCTAGATGTCTGCGCCCGCTCGGCGGCGCCTAGTAGGTACAGCTGGCGGCTGCGTCACATGGGTCACATTGCAACATGTGCAATACCTGATCTACCTTTGAGACATACAGATGCAACTCCTGCAACATACGTCTGAATACAAGTGAAACAATTAAAACATACGTATGAAATACTTGTAAAAACACCTAAAAACACTTGAAAACCGTTGCAAACATATGCAACATCCAAATAAAACACATGCAACATATGTGTGAAACATATGCAGCATATAAATAAACATACTTGCAACATATGTCTGAAAAACAAATGAATTGGGAAGAAACACTTGCAACATACGTGTACAAGCTTTGCAACATATGTAACATCCTGAGCTAATTTTGCAACATCCATACGAATCACTTGCAACATACCTGCAAAACATCTGAAACACTTGAAACATACGCTTATTGTATGTGCTTTGAAGCACAACATCTACTTATTACTTGGATGAAATGGAGGCTCATCGACGTGGAGCTCGATGTTGTGGAGTGGCGCAGGGACGCCAGTAGATGGGTGGCTGCGCGGCAACAGCGATAGGGTGGGTGAGTGGGTGCAGTCCCCCACGGTGGAGGTGGCAGCGTCGAGCAGCTGCGCCCAGTGGCGGATCCAGGACAAAATCCTAGGGGGGCTTGAAAGCCCAAGTTTGGTTTTGGTAATTAATGACACTAAGTTGCTAATGCCATGTGTTAAGTGTTTTGAGTTAGGCATAAGCAACACATGTGATGAAGGTGTATGTGGCAAGGAGTGGTGGCCACAAGATCACAAAGAGATGGTGCATGGACATGAAATGATGATCATGGTGGAGATGCACATAAAATGAAGGACATGATGATCAAGTGTAAGAGAAGGATCTAAGAGCGCAAGGCAAAGGTATAACCATATGGTTTTCCTTTTGCCAGTCTAAGATGAGTAGAGAAGTGATTGGCCGGTTTTAGGATATATAACTGACTATCAAGAGGAGCAATCACGGTTAGCTCGGGAATCAAGTGCCACTAGATCATTGTCTTGAGCATATGCATTAGGATCTAGTAAAAGAGCTAACATAACGCCTTGAGAAATGATTGTGAAAGGCTAACACACATGCACATGGTGATATACACTTGGTGGTGTTAGCACCTTTGCGAAGGCCGTGGAGTTTGAGCGGTAGAAAAGGATTTGGGTTCTTCTCTCCCTCCCGCCGAGCTTGCGAGGCGGGATTCGTCGCTTTTTGGAGAAGTGAAACGCCTATTTTCTACTACGCCGGAAATTGAAAAAGAAATGTAGGCGAACGGAGGTCACAGAGGTGACCGGACGCTGCACCGGACGCGGTCACGGTTTGACCGGACGCGTCCGGTCATTTCAACGCAGTGAGGGTATGTGACCGGACGCTGGTCTGGCCTGACCAGCGTGTCCGGTCAGTTCTCCTATGCGCAGAAGAAGAGCGCGCGACCGGCGCGTCCGGTCCCTCACGGAACCGGCGCGTTCGGTCAGGTGTCCAGAGGGGCAGAGCGCAGCGGAGTGATGATCGGACGCGCGGTGCGTCTGGTCATGTACGATCAGACGCGTCTGGTCGTTGAGAGAGCTTACTGGACTCTAACTGGACGCTGGCACTGTCGCGTCCGATCGTTGCCTGGAGCGCGTCCGGTCGTTGCTTTGCGGGCTCGCGGTGCCGTGTGATCGGCGCGTCTGGTCAGTTGAGCGGCGCATCCGGTCATTCGCTGGAGCGCGTCCGGTCTGCGTGACCAGCGCGTCCGGTCGGTGCTTCGGAATTTAGCCGTTACGCGAGCGGCGCGTCCGGTCAGCGCGATTTCGGCTGTTTAAGTTCCTAACGGCTAGCTGCGTACCACTTCGTTATAAATAGACATTGGCCGGGGTTTGAGGAGAATTCTTGCATATTTTGAGACATAGAGATATCCTTTGAGCCAGAGAACAACCCCTCCACTCATCTCTTTGCTTAGTTGCACATCTTGAGTGAGATTGAGTGAGATTCAAGTGCATTGCTTGAGAGTTGCATTTTAGAGGCATTTGATCTTCGAGTTGCTGTGGATTTCTTGTTACTCTTCAATGTTTCCCGACACGGTAGATGGCTTGGAGCAGCGGAGGTGATTGAGCTCACAATTGAAGATTGTTGGAGCCCTCACCAAGTGTTGTAAGGGGTTCTTGATCCTTCCCCGCGGGAGTTAGCAAATTAGATACTCTAGTGAAGCTCGTGGCTTGGAGGATCCCCATCTTGTGTGCGGTTGTGCGGCGCCCGCCGAGGGCTCGACTCTTGATAGTCGATTAACTCGCGAACCGATAAGTGGGTGTATCGCCATAACGGGAAGTAGCTTGCCGGGAAGCAAGTGAACCTCGGGATAAATTCTTATGTCATTCTCTTTCCGAGGACTTCTCTTGTGTGATTGATTTATTGGTACTTCTCATATCTATACGGCGGTATAATCACTCAAAGCTCTTCTCTCATATTATTTCTTGTTTCTAGCTTGTATTTGTTGTTGTGTTTAGTTGATAGCCTTGTACTAGACTTGTGTAGGTGGCTTGCTTATTTAGTTAGAGCTAGTGCTTTTGCTTCGCCACCTTTCGTACTAACTTGCGATTAAGTAATTCTTGTAGAAGTTTTAATTAGCCTATTCACCCCCCTCTAGCCTATTTGGACCTTATAGGGCTGAACTTTATGGTAGGATCGACCTTCGTCTTCGACCTCTGTCTAGTGTCCAACGTCTTTTTCCTAAGTTCCAATGACAGAACTTTTATGAGGCTCAGGGGGGCTGGTTTCTTCTTCTTTCTCTCTTTCTCTCCATTTTTCTTCTTTCCTCCACCACTTCTTCTCCCTCACCCTCCCCATTTTCCATTGATGCATCAGCTGTAGGGGGCTGGAGCCTCCCAGCCCCCCTGTAGATCTGCCCCTGGCTGCGCCGCGCGCAGCGAGTGCCCCCGCGCTGGAGAAGGTGAGTGGCGCGGTAGAGTCGAGCGCGGAGGCCCGATAACGTTGTGGATAAGGCCGCGACGAGCGAGGAGGAATGTGGAATCGGCGTCCAGGCTTTTTTTAATGAAAAAGTCGTCTAGGCGGACAGATGGTCTGAGGAGAGCATTATCGTTGTTGTTTAGACAAAGCCGGGCTCAAAACCTATAAAAATAACGAGTTTCAATAGTGAGAGACCAACTAATTCCTAGCAGTTAGGGATAGATAATCTATACCTAATAATAAAGAAGCAAAATTTCAGCTCTTTTTTCGTTTATCCCATTCTAATTCTAATTTGGCCTAACCGTCTGGTCACTCGCTCTCTACTTCAGACCACTCACTTGCTTGGTAGTCCACTCCAGCCACTCGCGTCCGCCCTAGCCACTCATATCCAGCCCACTCCAACCACCCACCCAGGGATGAAAACGGTACGGATATTTTCCGACCGTATTCGAGACCGAATCCGTTTAAAGGGATTTTAATCCGTTCGTATCCAAGTCCGGATATTTAACATCCGATACCGTATTCGTGTCCGAATATTTAAATCACATATTTATGATGTCGATATCCAATCGTATTTTATCCGGCATTTTTTATACTATCCGTATTCGAATCCGAACATAAATATGAAAACAAATACGATATCAGTGATATCCGAGACCGAATCCGTTTAGAGGGATTTTAATCCGTTCGTATCCGAGTCCGGATATTTAACATCCGATACCGTATTCGTATCCAAATATTTAAATCACATATTTATGATGTCGATATCCAATCGTATTTTATCCGGTATTTTTTATACTATCCGTATTCAAATCCAAACATAAATATGAAAACAAATACGATATCAGCGTCCGTATCCGATCCGATTTCATCCTTACACCCACCTACGCAGGCGGGGAATAAGCTGGAAAAATCAAAAAAATACTATGCCAGTGCAGCGAAGGTTCGAACCATGGTCTCCATGCCAATAATATCAAGACTTACCACCACACCATACAACCTCATGTGATGTTTGATGAAGACTTTTATATTTATCGTGGAGATCTTCAGACTTTTTACATGAAAACACTCTTATGGTTTAGCAGACAAAAAAAATAAATAAATAAAATTATGAAAATATGGTATTGCATATATTAGAATAAAAAATACTCTTATGGTTGTCAAGACAAAAAACATTGAATAAACAAACTATGAAAATATGGTATTACATATATTAGAATAATCTTGCATATATAATATGTAATGATGTTAAAATTTGTCCGCTACTAAACTTGCCAATTTACTCTAGATATGATGCATCGGACTATAGGACATATGTTCAAGCTCCTAAGTCTTGGTGTTGCACGCTACTTGCAATGAGTTGTGTTAACGTCAGAATCAAATTCCACCTTGAGAGAAAGAAAAGAATGCAAGATTTTTGTGCCCTATTCTCAATTTCAGACCATATTCCAATCAAAGTTGTTTAATGAACCAAAGCTCTTTTACACTGAAAGGAGTCCCTAGAAACAGACGTTTGAAAATAGCAATCAAAATTATCTTCACTCCTATCCATAGAAAAAAACCCCCAACATTCCTTAAGTAATAAGAGCAGTAGCATCGTAGCTAATATCCGTAATTCACACCTTGAGCAGTATAAAAGAATCTACAAACTCCAGAAGAAACGGGTAAGCTACGTAAGGGTGCTAATGTAGTAATGTCTAGACTCTAAAATGCACAACACAATCAACACATATAAATATATAATCTTGGTAATATCAAAATACGTTTTGAAATCAGGAAGTACAACACATTCTGGGCAATGTCTGTAACACGAGATACTGAGATACGTGATGTTATGATGAACACCGGACACGAAAGGGGAAGAAAACAAATTAAGGTAAAATATTTAGTGCAATTGATGAAAACCCTCTTAAAATACATACCTAGAAGTATTAGAAACCAATATCTAAACATGTTTTAAAAACTTTGCACCTAGAAGGGTATAGAGATAATTTGAACGCTTTTAAAAGTTGAAAAGGAATGAAATGTCTCGTCTTAGAGTTGGAGGAAAATCATCCGCGAGTTAAATTGACTTTTTCCGTCGTGGAGGCAGGACAGTCTCTAATTTTTTTTCTTTGATGTTACGGAACTGAGGCCCACGGTATGGCCGGTCCATGGGCTACACGGACAGCCGTGCCACGTTCATTCGCAGTCTGCGAGAAGCCCAAGGAGAAATTAGCCCACAGCCCTGCACAGTTGGAATTGGTTCCTCCTCGCACGCCTATGGATGCTACATAGTATATTCTTTTGCTAAAAAAAAGGGTAAGTATATTTGTATACTTTTCCGATATTTTTGGTGCCTGAATTTTAAGAGGATTTTAGGCCACACTCTTGAACCTCTAACTAGTACAAGTAAATTATTACTTTTGTGATTTGTAATTTGTCTTTGTGTCATAACATATCAAATTTTATCTTTGTGTTCTTATAGAAAATAATTGTTAATTGTCTTTGTGCCAACACAAATCAGATTTTGTCGGGTTTATGATTTTGTGTAACGGATTTTTTATTTTCAGTTCTAAAATTACAGATTGCGTTTATAGAAATTGCAACAAATAAAATCTAAAATTTTAATATAAAATATATGCAATAACCGTCGCCCGAAAGCAAACTAAAATTCAGGCAGCAAATCCAAATATCGTCGTCGTCGTC
Source organism: Saccharum hybrid cultivar R570 (assembly GCA_038087645.1). NCBI lineage: Eukaryota > Viridiplantae > Streptophyta > Magnoliopsida > Poales > Poaceae > Saccharum > Saccharum hybrid cultivar. Next base: position 2,424,668 of record JAQSUU010000410.1, on the reverse strand, counting down.
TGTACGAAGCCAAAGACGTGTAGCTCCGTACGGACGTGTTACTGACTGTCACAGCAACTCACACGAGACGAGCGATATAATACTCCAAGAAGAGAGGCAGCAGCAACTTTAAGCAATGGACATGTGAGTCTCATCCAGTAAAAACGAAAGGATGCAGAAACCGCAGTGCTAGCTAGCTTTGGCTTTCATGGGGTTGACGACGCCGGCGCAGGCAGCGGCTCTGCCCTGGTAGCAGTGCCAGACCCCAAACAGAAACAAGCAAAAAGATGCATGCAATGTACTCCTACTCCGTAGCCAACAACAATAAGGCAGTGTTTAGTTTCTTCCAAATTCCAAAAATTTTACAAGATTCTCTGTCACATCAAATCTTTGGACACATGCATGGAGCATTAAATGTAGATAAAAAAATAACTAATTGCACAGTTTGTCTGTAAATGTCGAGACGAATCTTTTGAGCCTAGTTAGTCCATGATTGGATAAATTTTACCAAATAACAACGAAAAGTGCTACATGAACTTTACACACACTTTACACCCATCTAAACACACCCTAATGTTGATACATGAAGCCATGGAGCCAAGACCTCCATGAGTGTTGAGTTGCAGCCTGCTCTCTCTCGCGTGTCCGAAACAGCTAGTCAGTCACCTCCCGCCCGTGTTTGTGAAATTTCACGAAATTACGATCGAGAGAACAGGCCGCCGTTGATAGATGTGCATGGCTCCAACTAGTATAGAACTAGAAGAAGATCGATTCGATGCTGCCATGGTTATATGGAACCTGTGACAGGAAAAATAACGCTGCCAGATAATGATGCTTATATGGAACCCCTGGCATGCGTGACAGCAGCAGCCAGCATCGTATATATTCCAGTTTCAGTTACGGTTATGGAGATGCATGCATGCTTCTTGCTCCATCATTTTGCTTTTTTTTGCTTTTTTTTTGTTGTTGTTGTTGTTGATGATGATGACAACAGCCCCTCTGCTATTTGCAATATTTACAGTCTTAATAACGAAGTTCCCACAAGCAAAATATCTATGAATTAGTAGCAAAATACTCCCAAATTAAACACAAGTACCCTCTGCATTGTGTCCGTCAACCACTCCTATTAGCTTCCCCTATGAAACTCCACCTTCTTCATCACATCACAATATGCTTGTATGTAAACATGGATAGAATTGACAAGCAGAACCATGTTTCCGAATTAGGAACATGTGCACTCAACCGTTTCTAGAGGGGACCCTTTTTTTTAGCCGAACCATGTTTCTTAGACCGTCTCTAACAGCTCATACATCATGGCACGCAAACCCAAAATGCATACTCCAGGTTGTTTTATCGGTAGAAAACGCGGTTCAACAGATGATGCAAACGAGGGACCTATTTTGGGGCGGGACGCGATGCACAACCCAAATAAGTGTCGCCTCTCTCCTCGAACCCAAATCTCTAGTGCCGTGGAGAAGGCCCACTCACCTGAGATGCGACCGGTGCCGGAACGTGGTGGTCGTGCGCTCGGGTCGCAAACCCAAAACGCCTACTCCAGGTTGTTTTATCAGTAAACGCGGTCCAACAGATGATGCAAACGAGGGACCTATTTTGGGTGGGACGCGATGCACGACCCAAATAAGCGTCGCCTCTCTCCTCGAACCCAAATCTCTAGTGCCGTGGAGAAGGCCCACTCACCTGAGATGCGACCGGTGCCGGAACGTGGTGGTCGTGCGCTCGGGTCGTTGCCGCCGCCGCCACCGACCGCCATGGGGGCCATCTGCGCGGACGTCGAGGTCAGATCCGCCGGGAAAGGGGCATCGCCACGCCCAATCGACCGGATCCGCCCGCAGCTGACCGGAAGGGGAGAGGGCACCGCCACCGGTGGAGGAGGAGCAGCCACGACCGCGCGCCGCAGGTGGGGCAGGAGGACGCACGCCGCCGGTGGGGAGAGGACGCGCGCCGCGGGGCTGGGCGTCGATGCGGGGCCTTCTTCTTTTGCGTTGGCTGTTGGAGACGAGAGGGTTTGGGTGTGTGACTCTTTTATGTTGCGTGACCCAAATGATGAAATGGGTCTCATGTTTGGGTTTCAGGCTTTCATCTGTTGGAGATAGTGTTATGTACAGATAGTATACCAAAAATTTGATGCAACACGTACATCAACGGATATACATACTGTATGCACCACAATTTGATTTTCCACAAACTGATTCAGCACATGAGCAAGTGTTGTTTTGGTCTGTCCAAGTCCACCAAACTCAGAACCAACCAATCGCGTTGGACTATCGTAACCAGTTTTCCTCGGCGTTCTTGAACGACAAGTTGATTAGGGGAGAAACAGGAATCGGTTGCTCCTGCAATCTGCTGCAGAGTATCAGTAACTGCCTAGCCTCTCTGGAACGGAACAACAAAAGAGAACCCACAGCTGGCTTGGAGGACGCACTCAGATTCCTCTCGTGCAATTGAGTTTCCTGCTGGAGCAGGACAGAATGCAACTCGATCTGCACCAAAACAGCCACAGAAGATGCAGAGAGATATCAAGTTTAGTCCGGGTGTCTGGTATTTTAGTGACTAAAGGACCCTAACCAAACAGGCCCAAAGGCTCTTTGAAATGAAAAGCAACCTGAGTTAATGGTGTACACAGTGCACCAACCAACTTTCAAGTTTGGTGCACAACATTTCATCCCAAATCCACAGCCACACCAATTGCATTGTCCTTCTAAAAATTTCTTGCTTGTTACAAGTTCACTAAAGCTAGCATTCGAAATATGATTGAATGGCAACCACAATCCACAAGACCATACTTTCATCGTACTACTACTTTAAAAGTTTTTTTTCAAAAACAAAAAAAGAACGCAAAAACGAAAAGAAGGAAGAAAGCACTCTCTGCACAGCTTCAATGCAGACGTGAGAGACAGAGCTCATGCTCATGCAAGAATCTTTTTTTTTTGCATTAACCCCCCTTGCCTACCCACAATCACACACTCCGCTCCAGCACCCACCTTCTCCTGATCTCCCTCCTCTCTTCTCCTTCCGGCCCTGCCGCGCCTCCCTCCCAAACCCCCACCCAAACCCCCACCACCTCCTCCTCCTCCTCCTCTCTCTCTCACGCGCGGTCTCGCTGGCTTCCGCTGCCAACCGTCGCGGCGTTCTCTCGCCCGGGACGCCCGCCCGTGCCGCACCAGTCCGGCCGCTCCTCGGTAAGCGCCTCGATCGCCGCCTCCCTCCGCCGTCCGCTCCTGCCTCTCTCCATGCCTCATGTACGTCTGAAGGAGACGCCGCCACGGAGGAGGAGCTCGCGCCATGCGCTGATCGGGTCGTTTCGTTCTTTCTTTCTTTCTTCCCAGGCGTGTCGCGCTACATGGCGTCGTCGTCGCCGGCGGAGATGGCGGCGGAGCACACCGGCAAGGAAGCTGCTTTCGGGGCCGGGAGCACGGTGCTGCGCCAGGGGAGGCTGCGCGTCATGCACCCGCACGTGGCGGAGCTCCTGCGGAGCCCGCGCCGGCACGCGCGTCCGGCGGCGGCGAAGCCCGCGGCGCCGCGGCCGACACCGGGCCGCGAGCGCGCGAGGTACGCGTGCGCGTTCGAGGACGACGTCAGCGGCGGCGGCGTCGTGGCGCCCGGCCGCCTCGTGTGGGGCAAGGTGAGGGACCACCCGTGGTGGCCTGGCCAGGTGTTCGACGCGGCGGACGCGTCGGGCGCCGCGCGGGCGCTTCGCAGGCCGCGCGAAGCCGTCCTCGTCGCCTACTTCTGGGACAAGACGTTCGCGTGGAACGACGCCGCGGCGCTCCTCCCGTTCCGCGCCGGGTTCCCGCACCTCGCCGCCATGGCCCCCGTCGCCGCCGCCGTGGACGCCGCGCTGGCCGAGGTCGCGCGCCGCGTGGCCACCGGCCTCTCGTGCTGCTGCGACTGCGGCGCCGGCGCCAATAGGCAGGTGATCGACAACGCCGGCGTCCGTGACGGCGCGTACGGGGCGCCCGTGGACGCGGCCTTCGCCAGGGGCGCGCTCCAGGGCGAGGCGCTCATCGGGTACGTCTCTGCGCTCGCCACCGACCCGCGCGCCGGGGCCGACAGGGTCGATCTCACCGTCGCCGCGGCGCAGCTCGAGGCGCTCGGCCGGTGGAGGGGCTCGACGAGGGGCCTTCCCGAGTACACGGTCGTCCACGGCATCGGTGGTGTCTCTGCGACAGCCAAGCGGAGGAGGTCGTCGACCGCAGGAGGCGGCGGTGACGGTTCTGCCAAACGGAGGGTGACCAGGAGCAGCCGCAGCGCGGCGAAAGGGAACGCCGCCTGTGACACCGGCGACTACGAAGCCCTGGAACAGGAGGATCTCCCGCTGCCCACACCGGTCCAGCAGATGTCCACCAAGATCGGGAAGCTCATGAGCCGTGCCGCGCAGCAGATGTCGCTCTCGCCGGTGATCCTCAGGGCCAACGGCAACTCCTGTCCTCCTCCACCTCCGGCACTGCCGGTGCCAGACATTGCAAGGTGTGCAATAGCTGCAGATGAGCAGCTTCCTCCAGTGAGCAAGAACAATGGCGATCACGAAGCTGGGCTCGAGCTCAACTTCAGCAGCGCGAGCGCTGTGCCTTCGGCGCGTTACCTGACCATGATCTTCAGCCGGTTCGGGCCTGTCAAGGATGTCCGGGCAGAGAACTCTACTGCTCTGGTGATCTTCAAGAACGGCGCGCGTGCTAACAAGGCGTTCTCGGGCACCGCCAAGATCGGCTCCATCAGGGCGTCCCTGGTCAGCTTCCGCGTCACCTCGTCGCTTCCAGCCGCACCAGTTGATCCTCCACAGCCACAGAGCATGCCGACGGACACCTCACCTGTTGAAGCTCTTCAGTAGCTACTTCGATCGGTTCGCGTACTTACTATCATGGTAATTTCTTATTCTTTTGTGTTATATGAGAATGTAGCTTCATTAGCTGTTCATGTGCTCTTGTCTTTACTTTGGTTAGTAGTTACAAATCATGTTTTTCTTTCAGGTGATGGAGACGAGTAGACAGTGAAGAGGTTGCTCGTTCTTCCATGCTTCGAACTTTTGTGAGAGGAGATTTTTTGGATAGGAACCTTAGAAAGTAGTCCATCAAGTTACATATATACATACTTACTATATCCTTTTTGGCTGTCGTCTACACACGGTGACATTTAAATTCATATGCTGTTGATGATGTAGAACATCTGAGTGGTGATGTTTTATGCTTTTATAAGGTTATGGTTATATATGATGCATCTAGACTTAATGGTTTGGCCTCTTATTGAATTTTGATGCCACCAGCAGATCTTTCTGTTACTAGATTAGTAGAATGTCTTGTCAAGATGCAACAAATCTTTATTTCGTGTCTGAAATCTAGCAAAATTTACATCCTTGTTATCATGCAGGTTTCATACACCAGGCAGTGAGTGCTATCCATCACAAATTCATGTTACTAGACAACAAATATTATCGCTGAGATTCAGAAGAAATTAGTTTGCATATTCTTTGACAATAATCATTAAATAGCTAAAGAAGGGCGTTCGACGCAGTAGTTATATACATACACAAGTACATACGAGGGGAGAAAACTTGAGCTACGTCTCTAGCAACTAATCTGATCCCCAACAAGAAAAATAGATAAATTTTCGTTCAAAAAAAAACTAAATCAGAATATTGAGAGGTCTAATGGCTATTCACATCAAGTCTAGATCTGTCGTGTGATTCTTTCTAATAAATCACCAACAATCAGTTGCTATCTACCCCTTATATAATGTACATTGTTCTTCCATCATCCTGTGCACTTCTGTCTTGTTATCATGATAAGTGGAAGGAGCCTAGACCCTCTGTAATGGCATATTTGAGTTTCGTTCTCATTATCTCCTGCGATCAAGAAACAGATACCAACGATAAATAAGTCTCAGTTTTTCATCTTCACGAAAATAAAACAGATTACTAAACTGATATGATTTTTGTGGTACCTTCGAGGAGTAAGGAGGGAGCTTGATAAAGTGCCGGCAGGTATTGACACTTGGCAATTCGTCGTCTACATTGCCATCACATTGCTGTCAAGCAAGATGCATGGCAGATAAGTATTCATCAAAAGAATAGGTTTGTGCCCTAGTGGTATAATTTGCTAGGCTGACAAACCTTGCGTACAACAGTGAGCTTGGGATCAAGCGAAGCTAGGCCGCCAAGTGGGAGCTGAGGGGCTCCAGTACTGAATTGTATGAAAGCCCGCTGATCCTCTCTTCCAAACTCTCGCAATATCTCCAGGAACTGCAAGTTGTTACAGTTGAGCTCTTAATTAGTTGGTTAGAGTTCAAGGAATACAAAGTCTGATAGGCATACTACTTACAATAATAATCGCTTGACTGCTCATGTCGTAGCCATGCTCAAACTCCATGTGATCCTCAAGGTTCTTTAACTGCAAAAGGTAAACACAATTAGAACAATGAAAGGATCCTGTTTGCACAAGACTTTGGGAGTACAGAAAGACACGCACGGCCCAAGCATCCTGTTCACCACATAGTATGCGTTCCATTTCCTCCTCTGTAAACATTTTGAGGGCCTTAAGAGCAAAAACCTGCAAGTGGTAGACCTAAATTAGTATTTGCTGTTTGCATAGGAGAGAGAAACTCATTTAGGTCTATTCCATGAGAAACAGACCTCATTAATTCCAGACTTGAAAGCCTCGATCTGCTTGGCAATCCCGCTCTTCAGTGTTGCATCAACAACCAAAGATACATATTCATCTAAACTGTCAAGTGTTACCAACTTCTCTGAGCCTCCAGTAACAAGTTGATATTCAGGATTTCCAGGAAGAGTGAAGTCAAGGCACAAATCCTCCAATTTCACGTTTTTATAGGACAAATCAGCCTTAGGGTTAGATGCTCTGGAAGAGGTTTCCAAAAATTTCTTCCTGCTAACAAGCGCTTGAAACTCTATTACTGTCTTGCCCAGCTCAGGATCAAACAGTGGGATGTCATATATATCGAGCTCCTAAGACAAAAAAATATAGTGATTAGAACAAAGGAGAAGTTCAGAATCAGAAATTTGAAATCAGAAGGGTCATAGCATGGTGATTGCTGAAAGAATTACCTGCTCAAGCATGACCTTGTAAAATGCTTTAGACAGTGGAATATCCAGGATCCTTCCATCCAGAACTGCTCTCGCTACAAGATTCCCTAAAAGCTTGAATTTCTGTAGCATATTAGTAAAATCAACTCCTTGTGATGAAGTGCCTGATGATGACCACGGCTTTGGAAATAGTCCGAAAGGAGCATGAATGAATCCATGTTCACCACTGTCTCCTCTCCACATTCCAAGCCCGGCCCTTTGAAGTTCATGACTAGCTGTAGTGTAGAATTCAAATGATGGACCTCGCCCAGTCCCAACCTCTCCTTCAAACTCCACCTCAATGATCCTACTGCTTGGGCCATGACTGGTCATCACTGATACAGCACCTTCAAGGATAGCACTTCGGGCTACCCTGTACTTTTTACTTTGTGGAGGACTCTTAACCTGGTCCGAGTGACCATTAACTTGGTTCAAAATATTGTGAACCTGTTCTGGAGAACTGTTAACTTGGTCCGGAACGAATGAGCGATGCACAGTCAGGCAGAAGTACTTCCACCGTGTGTCGAAGGATAACAGGAATGGGCAGGTCTCAACCAGATAGACACACCATGAGAGTATGAGGCCATCCTCAAACAAGGCATCTTGCATTTGCACCTCTAGCTTATTTACGAGAAGGCTACTGACGAAATGATGTTGTGGAACTGCATATCTTGCCACCTCAAGATCATTGATATCTTGTAGAGTTCCTTCAGCAAATTTGTTTATCTGTTCATCCATCAACAGTTGGTATGAAAAACGGTTCAGCCCTTCAAGAACTTTCAGCATGAATAAAAGATTGTATGACAGATCAGACACATCCAGATCACCAGGAAGTTTGCCATGAAGTATGGCAGTGAAAAAAGGGTCCTTTGACCATGCGCGTTGAAGGTTTTCTTGCACGTCGGATAACCGAGTATAGTAGGAACTCTGAGAAGAGATCTCCTTGCTTTTGTTTCTTTTCCTATAGGTTATGTTGTGTTCTTCTTCCCAGAAAGATGGGTCGATCAAGAGATTAGATTGTCCCTTGTTCATCAGACGAAGGATCGACTCAAAAAATGTAACAGATGGTTGGAGTGTCACGCCATTGTACAAGAATCTCAGTCTTGAGGATGTGTTTCCATCATCTGGAAGATATGCGGGTGTTACTTTATTTAAGCAAGACTAACAGAATATGGAAAGCAAGAGGCAATGAAACATTAAAGAGAGGAGGGTGTATACCATTTTTGGACTCTACTGATTTTCTGCTCCCATTTGCTACTTTCTCTTGATTGGTATTCTGCAATCATAGAAACAAGTGGGAATTGTTAAATGGATATGATTATATTCATGTATGTAAACTGCATTGGTATGGGATAATTTCAAGAGAAACTTAGAAGGGAATAATTCAAGTTCAAGAGAATTAGCCCATTTTTTGCATTAACATTGAGGAAATTATATTTTGAGCAACTGCGTATTGATGAATACCTTGGATGTAGGTTCCTGATCAGTTCTTCGAAAGACCTCAGGAAATAGAATTGGCTCAGTGGTATCTGGTGTTGAGAAAAGGTCGACACTAAGAACACCATTGTAGTTGCGTAATTCTCTCTCCTTCTGCGACCTCCGAAATTTTAATTCCAATGACGTTGGTTTCTGGGCCTCAGGATATCTCAGCGGAATCATCATGCTCTCTCGAGAAATCTGTTTATCAGATAGCATTACAGGAAAACTGTCATAGCACATGTGCAAAGTTTCTAGCAGCTTCTCCACCAAAATCCCAAGTGGATTTGCTGAACTTTCATTGGAGAGGGTGAGGGCCAAATTAGCAAATTTCTGCAGCCGACTCTGCACCTTACTAAGCTGCTCAAGTACAGGTCCATCATTGAGGTCTGCATTGTATGCCCCGTTTGAGAGATCAACTGCAAAACATTTGATAGACCCACTCTGCACAAACTCAAAAGTGGAAGTAACTGGCAGTTCATCTGATAATAATCTCCTTGAAAGATCAGACAACCGCTTGCAGCTATCAGGATTTTCAGCAGGGTGTGTCAAGGCATATACATTCAACCTAGCAAAAAAGTCCCTGACACTTTTGATAGTAAATCCAAACCTATGTGGAGATTTTTTGCTCTGTTTTACCGAGAAGAAGTTTTTCTTTATCTCTTCTGCTAGTTCCATGACAGCATCATTCTCAATGCTGCATGCCTCAACAGTCGAGGAAGATTCCAGGTCAAAGCAAAGGCAACTTTCTTTCACGCTGTTGTTTCTTTCTGACTGGTGACTGGTGTTTTTTGATTGTGATACTATATACTCAATTGCATGCTTTACACCCTCCTTGGTAAAGGTCTCCAAGGAAAAGCGCTGGTCTTTTTCCAAAAGGTTCCTTGAAATCTTGAGTGTTTCGAATAAGATGTGTTGGTTTTTCCGGGCCAACAAACAATTAAGAAAGCTGATACAAAGACGTGAGATAAACATGAACATCATGCATGGTGACAAGGCAGCAAATTTCAAAGCTCAAAATCTTACAGAAGGAAAAAATAAATTTTGTAGAAATTTTACCTTGAGAGATTTACAGTCTTCTGTAACTCCATTAGGAAATTAGGTGTGCTTAATTCAACAATCTTGCCAATGACAACAACACATCTGTAGCAAATTGATGATAGTGCAGCAGATTTTGCAACCTACATTGGACAAAAGAAGTGCACATGTCAAGAGAAATTCTGGACTCTGCAGGCACCCAGAGGTCCTCCCGTAGAGGGGACCTGAAAAGATACCTCGTACCTGTACTATAAGGGCGACAATGCTAGCAAGCTGGTTCATGTATCGACTTTGTCTCATAATGAGTTTCCTCTTTGCAGTGACTAGTTTAGCATGTTGACCAGAGGTTTCAAGAGGTGGCATAAGGTGGTAAATGAGCTCCACAAGAATCTGGACCTGCGCAGTTGGGAATTGAATAATGTCAACTGTCAAGAGATTCACCAAGATGTTTGCAGGTGCTTCATAACATGCATGTAGATGGCATCCACATATCTACTATCTTGTGATATCACAGAAGTCTACTGGTGGCTTGAATGTAAAAGGGCTGCCCTTCATGCGCTCTCTAAAAGTAAATATGTGACACATGATGTTAACATTCCCGCATGGAACTTGGCACGTTAGGCGGGAGTTAAGGCACCTCAATCACAGGCGCATGACCACAAAATTGCACTAAGTACTACAAGGAGAAGAAGTAGAGTACCTTATCACTATCATGGTGCAAGTAACTGTAATAAGTTATCATCTGCTTGAGCAATTCACAAAAATTAAACTCAAAAAGAGACTTCACAGCCTTTGCGGAGACAGCAACAAGACTTTTAAGCAGCCCCAGGATGCCCTGTCAAACATGTTCGATTGAGTCCTCAGGTTCCAAGAAAGCTAAAAGATAACAACGAATTCAAGGAAGGGTGATGAGACATACAGTTAAGGTGGCATCACTGAGGCTCTTCCACCCCTCATTATCCATCAAGGTCATTGTTACCTCGACCACATTCGATTCACAGAGCTTACTCATGTGTTTAGCATTTCCAGAAGCACCAGCAGCAACCAATGCCAAGCACGAAATAGCGGATTCGAGAATCTAGCATCCACAAGGATTAACGGCCCATGAATATATTTTCCCATATAAAAGAAACGAACAAGGGAACCATTAATATATTAATCCTACTTACCATACTATCAGAATTCTGCAGGAGGTTGCACAGTGCAGGCACAGCCTCCATTGCCTTAAGCACATTCACTTCATCATAATCGGTGAAGATGTTCGAGACGATCTGGAGCGCCACTTTCTATAGGCATATCCACAAACAGTTGGTGAGCACAGGACATATGAAGGCAGGGAACGAACAATGCAGAAGCAGATCAAGCCACAAAACATTCGCTCATGTGCCATTACCTGCTTGTTTGTCGAAAAGAAGTCGAAGAACTGTAGCACAGCAGCTGCCACCCCCTGTCTGAGGCACTCGTCAGGGCATGCCAAAGATATGGCGTCCAGAGCTCGCAAGCACTGCCAAAGCGAAAGCAAAGAGAGATGTGTTTAGCACCAATTTGCCAAAAATAAGAACAGCAAGCGAAGATAGAAGGACACTTAATACAACACAAGGAGTTAAATTTAACCAAATATGAACGAACTATAAAGAAATATATGCACCTGCACTTGTGCAAAAGAGAATAGTAAAGGAACCCAAGCTTAGTACACACCATCCTGTTTTTCATCAGGTGACACCACTGTTTTTCATCAGGTCATACCCAAGACCCAACTGCAGTTTATGCCCACTGCGATACACTATCAATTTTACTATGCCTTTAGTGAACTGGAGTGTGTGCAAACCACCTACCCACCACCGTCCAGTCAATTTTAATTTAAAACTTGACCACTGCATTATACGATCGTGGAACAAATCCTGTCAGTGTTAATTGTAGTCTCCACGTATGAACAAAGAGAGGCTCAGAGCTGGTTAGCCAGCGTGACTACACGGCACATAAGAGCCATATAGATGGAAACTAACCAGATTTTTAGTTGCATAATAAATTAACAACCGGCCGGCAACAGATTAATCACAGCCCGCGAGGCCGCGACATTAGCATTCATGGATCAGTACGAGTAATTTATAGGAGCAACCTTATCAGTACGACTAATCTAAACGAGCAACCTTAATTAGAAGCAGCCTTATTACGATCGAGACAAGCAGACAGGGTTTAAGTAACAGGAGTGGGAGGTTTAGGTTTATGCAGCTGAGGATTAATGGGGTTTAGTACGACGGCACGGTAATAGGGGAAAAGGAAAGAGACGAAAAGAGTGCCGCAGCAGCAAAGCAACCAACCTCCTCGGCGAGTTCGATGCAGTCGACGGCGAGGAGCCTGTCGCGGAGCGCCTCGACGGCGCCGTGCCACGCGAATCGCGAGGCCCACTCGGGCGCGGCCTCGCAGGCCTCGGCGATGGCGCGCGCGGCGAGCAGCGGCACGTCGCCGCCGCCGTCGCAGCCGGAGCCGGAGCCGCCGGCGAGGAGGGCCGGGAGGCGCGCGGCGAGGCCCGCGTGCGGGATGTCGAGGATGAAGTCCGGGCCGGACACGGCGAGCACGTCGCAGAGCGCGGCCAGCGCGGCCGCCGCCTCCCCTGCGCCCGCTGACTCGTCGGCGATCGCCGGCAGCGCGTACTGCAGCACCGCGTCGTCGCCCGCGTCCATGGCGAGACGGACGCGCCCGCGCTCCTGGGTAGGATCGGGACTACTATGCTAGTAGAGTAGCTAGCGGCGGCACGGCACGGCGGCAGCAGGTCGCAGGTGCCTACCCGCCGATGGCGGCTGGAGCTAGGGCGCGCGTGGCCGATCGGTCGGTGCGATCGTTCGTCGGCTCGCGCGTGCGCCGCGGACTCGTGCTGTTGGACCCGGACTCCGATGCGGCGCGGTGCATGCATGGGACCCCCCGCCCGAGAGGCCGGACAGGGGAGGGGCAGGGCAGAGTGACGCCACGCCACGGCCCGGCCCGGCCCGGGAGTCCGTGACGCCTCCGACTCTGCCTGCGGGTGGCTCGTCGCACGGATCCGTATCCGACGGGCTCGAGCGCGTGCGGGCACGAGCCACGTCAGCCCGTGGGCCGCGCGCACGGCGCGGCGGCGGGCCACGCGCTGCGAGAGGAGAGGGGTATTTTTGTGTGGACTGAAACAGCCCCACCGCTCACCGCCCCATGGGAACGTCGACAAGAGACGAAGAGGGGACCGCGGCACCGCACCTAGGACGGTCGCCGCCGGCGCGCCCACACCGATTTGCCGCCGACGACGCGCTGCCTCGCGGCCCCGCTCCCGCGCCACGGGTGCGAGGCCTCCGGCTTGCCGAGCGCTGCGCCGCAGGAAGTCGCCCGAGGCGGCCGCATCGATTCGCCGTCCCAAGAGGAGCTCGCCAGCGCGGGCCGTGGCGCCGCGCGGCGTGTAAGCCGGCGGCCCGCGGCGTTGACGCTGTAGTTTGGAAAGGGGTGTTTAGTTCGCAAAAAAATGTGGGTCTGGTTACTGTAGCTTTTTGTTTTATTTGGTAATTACTGTTTAATCATGGACTAATTATGCTTAAAAAATTCGTCTCGTGATTTCACGGTGAACTGTGCAATTAGCTTTTTTGTTTCGTCTACATTTAATGCTTCATACATGTGCCGCAAGATTTGATGTGATGTTTTAGGGTGAAAATTTTTGAAACTAAACACCCCAAAATGGTGGGTTTCAGCCTTTTCAGGGTTCAGTTCCGATGGATGGTTGCAAGTCGTTGGATTAAAATCTGACGGCCCAAAATTCATAAGAGCAAAACAACAAACAAACAGATGCCTTGCCAAATCTTGTGTTTTAGCAAGTTGCAAAAATATTTGGCAAGTCAAAATTTGTACTATCTCCAAGAGATTGTCATTTGGGCTTGGTAAACTTAAAAGTTAGGCCCACAAACCATCAACCGGACCAACAGAATAGTGCGGCTTGGCCTCCTCGCGCGGTTCAGCTCGTTCCTTTTCACGTGAAGCGCCGCCGCCACGTCTTCTCGTTCCCTCGCGCGACAGACTACCGCGACCACGGCGCAGCTGTTCATCATCAACATCGGCCAAGCATCATTTCCTCCAAGGCGCCCAACCCAGGTGAGATATATAGATCTCCGTTCTCCCAATTCCAATCGCTTCTCTCTCCCTGGACGCTGAACACAGTTGCGTAGATACATATTAATTCTTACAACACTTGTTGGTCAGGGATCTTTGCTAACATTCAACCAGCCCGAGCAAACTACTTTGTCCTCTTTCCAATGAAAATTTTTTGACCTCCTCGTTCCTTCCTTTGTGCTACGGCTTACCTGCACTTCCTCATGACGACTCTGAGTGCCTTGGCTGTCTGGAATGGCCATCTCGTCCAAACCAACAACATGAGAGTCTTCTCCATTGAGAAGAATCTCCAACAAGAAATTTCCATCTTCTCCTTCCATCAGTCTACAAAATTTATGACAAAATATACAATTTAGAATGCTGCTGTCCATAAACCATCAACAGGAACCCTATCATGACTATTAGATCAACCATGTACTACCCTAGCAGATCACGGACTACCCTAAACCTTCTTCTCTGAAACTTCTCTAAATTGACGAATAAACCATCAACATGAACCCTATCATGACTTTCAGATCAATCTGATAAATCTACTAAACCTTCTCTGAAATGACGAACTAGCTGTTCTTCTGCAGATCGGACTGGCCTAGTAGATGACGGACTACCCTAGCTACGTCAAGATCGGAGCTCTCATCGATGCACTACCCTAGCTATGTCAAGTCACGAACTACCCTACCAACCTCAATATCGGAGATGGGGAATAGGAGGATCGAGCCACCATACCTGAACGATGGATCGGCTGCCTTTGCGTCGAACGAAAGAGAGGACCGGTAGCGTCGCGATGGATCTTCTCCAGCGGCGTTTTGCGTCGAAGAGGAATAGAGGACCGAGGAATAGGCGATGACTTTGTAGACTGGATCGATCCTTCAGATGGCGCGCGATCGAGAAAGAAACGCGGGAAGCCTTCGCGCGTGCGGGAGAGGAGCGCCGAGGACAGAATTCGCGAGATGGCAAGCCACACCGCGCGCGCATATATCCGCGCGCGAGGAGCCGCGATGGCAACTTGCCAAAGATAGCAACCTCTTTTGCCAAGCTGTTGGAGGGTGGAATTTCATGTTTTGCCAAAAAAACAAGGATGGCAAGTTGATTTAAGGAGTTGTTGGAGATGCTCTTACACCTGGATGCACTACAAGTCCACTACTATATACAACCACGGAGTGAAAATTTTGCATTTTGGTCCTTTTTGCAAATAATTTCTATAAATAGACCTCTGGCGAAACATTTTTTTGAAAATGAGACAATATCTCAGTGTGACATGGCTCGACGCAGTGGTATGGGTCTCAGCGATGTGTCAGCTGACGCCGAGCCTGAACCACGTCAGCACCAACCTCGGTCGCGCTTGATGGCGTGGAAGTGAGCCCCACAGTCCACGGCGTGGCCTGACAGAGCGCCTGCATGCGCAACCTCGGCGTCTGTCATCCTGACGCCGAGGTTCTGGGCAGAAGCCCGGGTAGGGCCAAAGTGTCAGTGGCGGTAGGGCCTCGGTGTGGCCTCAGTTAATGTCGAGCCGCAGATCTCGGCGTGATACGACTCAACGCCGAGGTCAAGGCACTTAGCCCGCGCCACAGCCTCCTTCCTCCTCAGGTCCTCCATTCCAACCACCTCTCTATCGCGTTCTCTCTCTACTCCGAACTCCTGAAGAACCCTAGCTCTGGATGCGCGCGTAGGATCATGGATCGGATCATTTGAGGAGCGCCCAAGGTACTTCTACATCCCCTCTTCCATCTTGTCTGGCTGCATTGGTTGATTTTGTGTTTATTCTTAGGTTTTGGTGGTGGATAGTTGAAGGATAGAACCAGGCCTACGCAAGCTTAATGTAAAATTAAGATGTTAATTTTACCATGTCATATTCTTTTCCTGAAGAATGTCAGATGGTGTCATCTCTTTATTGTGTCAGCTTGTGAGTAATAGAATTGTCTGCATCAGTGGGGGGTATAGTATAACAAATTAGATAAAAAAACAGTTGATAAATGTTGGTATGTTTAACCATTTAATTATTAGAAGCGTATGAAATACAATTTGTTATATTGAGGCTAATGTTTTTGGATTTATGCAACTTAATGAAACTTAGTTGTGATATTGGAAGGCAATACATTTACGTCCTTGTAATTGTGATTGATAATTTATCATTGCGATTTCCTTAATTTGAAATTGGTCACATGTAGGATGGAGCGTTTTTCCCTACTCGACAAACGGTTCGATAAGGAGCACCATGCTTGTCGGATAGAGCAAGGAGAGGTAAGCATGCATTCAAGTGCTATATAGGTTTCGTTTATAGATGAACGGTCCTTATCTGCCAACAACAAAATGGGTGCCACTGTGCTCACCCCGGAGTAGAAATTAGCATAGGCCATGTTTCGGCAACGATGGGGAACTGTGGAGGAACCGGGAGAGAAGGAGCTAGGATATGGTAGAGCAAATGTAATAAATGACTAAAAGTTGTGCTAATCTTGCTGATATTTGGTCAAAGGGGTTGATTTTACTACAATTTATAGTGAAACGTTGACACTATTTTCTTTTGTCGACACTTGAACCACGAGTAAGTACTGGTACTTTCTCTTGTGGATTATAGTACTATTTTTT
Organism: Saccharum hybrid cultivar R570; assembly: GCA_038087645.1. Taxonomy (NCBI): domain Eukaryota; kingdom Viridiplantae; phylum Streptophyta; class Magnoliopsida; order Poales; family Poaceae; genus Saccharum; species Saccharum hybrid cultivar. The sequence goes on along the minus strand of JAQSUU010000410.1, from coordinate 2,408,371 downwards.
CATCGGTGTTGGTTTTCTTTGTCTTGGCATGTCCGTGAGTAACACACTGGCTCACTTTATTTAATAATACTATATCAAAATATCTCGTAGTGTACCTGATAGATCTTGTTTGGGTGTTTTTTCCTGCATATAAACACATAATTATAGAGTTTTGACTTAAGCCACTAACTAAAACAACTTATAATTTAGAATGGATGTAGTATTCCTTTGATTTTGCAATTCAAAAGCAAAAACCTTGCTGATTACTACAAGCTAGGGACTAATGAGTTTCATTTTTATTTGTGATAATTTTTGTTTGTTTCCTTTGTCCTGCAGGTGCTGCATGTCTTGAGGCCAATGACCCATGACGCCAGTCAAGCAATGCCATACGACGAGCGCTACACACCCCTGATGAAGCGTGCGAAGCTAGCCACTATTGCTCAACTATGCCAGCGAGGCCTGCCACCGTTCAACCCTGTAGCCTTGACGGCGATGATAGATAGGTGGCGCCCTGAGACTCACTCCTTCCATCTTCCATGCGGGGAGATGACTATCAGCCTTCAGGACCAAGCTATGATCCTGGGTCTTTCAATCCGAGGCTTCGCGGTGACTAGCAACGTAGTTTCTGATGGATGGGAGGCACGTGTCGCGGCGTTCTTGGGATGACCTTTGCCAAATCTTAAGCCAGGCAAGAAGAGGCGCACTACTGGGGTACCTTTGAGGTGGCTTCATTCGCAGTTTGGTCAGTGCCCTCAACATGCAGACGCCAAGACCGTTAACTACCACTGTCGTGCTTGGGTACTACACATGTTTCATACGGTCCTCTTTCCTGATGAGACCGGTGACATGGCGTCGTGGATGTACATCCCTTGTCTTCTCAACTGGGATGATGTTGGCAACAGGAGTTGGGGTTCGGCTATGCTTGCGTACCTTTACCGTCAGCTGTGCGAGGCTTGCTGGCGTCCCGGAGGCGCTCACGCGACGATCTCAGGTTGTGTGACACTTTTACATGTATGTTCAGTTATCGTTCGTTGATTAAGTAAATGCCAGGTTTCAAATCTTGTGTCACTAACTAATTTGTTTGCATGTAGATTTGGATGTGGGAGCGGCTTCCAGTTGGTAGACCACATCGAATGCGGGTTCCTCAGCCTTGGTTTCCACATGACGATCCAGAGGTGGCACCGACCGTTGCACACTTATATGAGCGAGCCGCCAGTACGTATCACATGTCCCGTCATGCCTACATCAGCTACACCAACAAGCTCGAAGCTCTGCAGCCTCAACATGTAAGTTCTTAACCATTTCTAGGTTCACTTAGCAAAGGCACACAAACTAACATTGAATGTTCTTAACCATATTAACCTTTTATATGTACAAGGTTGAGTGGCGCCCATACACCCGTGACCAAGTTGTGGGGCTCAATTTGAGCATGCTTTGCAAGGCCGATGAGGACTTATGGACAATGAAGTGCCCGTTGATATGTTTCTACGTGGTGGAGTACCATCTTCCACACCGCGTAGCACGACAATTTGGAAAGCTGCAACCTTGCCCTCCAGAACCATTCTCCACCAGCTGGGACCTACACAATAAAGTTCTTGAATTGCATTTTCCCATTCATGAATCACAATTTGGTCCATCTCTTATTTATGTATACGAACCGTGCAGGATGGATCACAGGAGGAAGAAGAAGATCACTGATTGGGAGCTTGAACACCACCGTTACATTACCGAGTGGCAGCTGTTCGAGCAGAACAACATGAGAATCCACACAGTCCATCGGGAGAACCAGTTCTCTAAGTACCTAGCTTGGTACGAGTAGCGCACAAGGTTGCACTTGAAGTCAGCATGGACGGAACAAGACATTGCAGAGATTGCTCATTCGGACCAAGGAAACAACCCATATGACCGAGCTACACGAGCAAGGCGACAGGTGGAGTTTGCCTCGGTTTTGACTAGAGCGGTAAGTTTCAAAGTCGACTTTTGTGTTCTTTGATAGATGAACATACTACAAATGAACTCTCCTTTGTTGTGTAGGGCAATAAAATCATGAGGACCATAGCTGAGCACAAACAAGTGTTGATGATACCTGAGGGTAGCCCTGATGAAGGGCAATTGCTTAGAAGCGCTATGTAGGTAACTAAGTGAAGGATTATGCGAAACGTCTTTTCTCACTTCATGTAGCCTACATGATAAAATGCAAATGTCAATCTTCACTTGTACAGCGTGGCATGGATCGTCTATGCAAGATAGCTGCACGCCTTGGTTGACATGCTCAGTTTAAAGATGTGACAGCTAGAGGATTGGGTTCTTGCCATAGGACACCAAGAGGTTCAGATGCGGGCATTGGCTTCTCATCAAGCGGGGCTACACATGACGAAGAAGAGGAATACAAAGGTGGGAGAGACAAAGGAGACGATGATGACGGCGCCGAAGACGATGAAGAACAGGACATTCAATACGATGAGATTGGTATGTCATAGCTCGGCGATGCACCCGAACCAAGTCAAGGTCCATCCGGTCGTTCACGTCCACAAAGTACGAGTCGACTGGTGGACAGGTACACTCCAGGGACAAATGCACTTGGTAGGGGCAAATGAAAGCGTCGGGGGCATCAATAAGGATGAGGAAGGACAACATCTCGGCATCTTTTACAGCTTCACGCTTATGTCAGTCGGTGTAGTAGTGGTGGTCTTTTGTTTTTGTGAACTTACCTGGTAGCTTTGATTTAAGCCATAAAATTGTGTCGACTAAGTAATGCATGTGACGTGAACCAGATGTGAACTTGCATGTCGTGGTAATGGATGTCATGTGAACTTGGATGATTGTAATGGATGTCATGTGAATGTAAACTTGGATGATGGTAATGGATGTCATGTGGACTTGGATGATTGTACTGGATGTCATGTGAATGTAAACTTGGATGTGCTGTGAATTTGATATGTAATGGCACTTGGATGTGATGTGTGTATGTATTTTTTCTAGAGGTGAAATGAGTGCCTCAAATTTAGAATGGGGGTGGGCGTTAAATCAAGCGACGCCAAGATGGCCAACCTTGGCGTCACATGTATTAACACTGGACCCCAGACCATACTTATTCCATGGGAGTCGGCACATTGAGCTAGACAAGGTCGGCGTGACATGACTTCACGCCGAGGAAGCCAGAGTTGGCGTGTTACCGCACCGCGCCGACCTCCTCGCTCACGGTGTGCCGAGCGCTGGGGTCCACATGTTGGCGTGGGACGCACACAGTGAGTCGGGACCTCGGTGTGATTCGTCGGGGGCTCATTTCTGTTGCCCCAGTACCTCTCCTCACTCTCTCTCCTCCAGTCCCCATGAACCCTAAGAGTGTTTCTACCACATAGGAGGAATTTTGGTGCTGGTATTCACCAAACCAAGGTACATTGCATCCCCCTTTACATTATTTCTAGTTGGATGTAGTTTATTTTGTTCTTGTTGGTCAAAACCCTAGCTTTGTTTAGCAAATGTCTTATTGAAATGAGAATGACATGTTCCTTTCTTTTGTGGGTGATTAGGCCAAGTGATGGATAGACTAGTGAGGTTGCTTCATGGTGGTCATGTGGTTAGGACCAAGGATGATAGTGTTCCGCTCGTTGGCATGACGGAGGAAATGTTGGTTTTTCTAGAGTCACCACATTTGACGGAAGTTGTTGAACGAGCTAAAGAAATGTTGGCCTCTATTTCGAGAGATGTGCCTTTTAGGTTACAAGGGGTGGTAGATGTTGGTTCGTCACATGGTCCTCGGATCAAGAGGTTGTTGAAAATTATAAGCGAATCCGAATGGTTTGCTTACAAGGCTGTTGTGTTGTCCTTAGAAGTGCGATCTTTGGATGTTTTGGTTGTCAAGGATGAAAGACCATTGTATGGTGTAGGCATGGGGCATAGTCATGAAGTGAAAGAAGTGGTGCTTACACAACCCACTTATGGGGGTGGAGATGGTTGGAAGGGGGGTGTTCGATATGACTATGATTATGGTGGTGGTGGTGCGTATGCAAACGACTATCAGGAAGAAGGTGGGTACCGTGATGACAACAAGATGAGTGATGATAATGTCTCTTATGGAGTCGGTGAAGATGAAGCAGCCATGGACAATGCAAGTGGGGATGATGCAGTTGATGATGACATTGTTGATGACGATGACCTCAGTGGCAAAGAAGGGTTTGGCAATGCAAGAGCTACGAACAGATCGATCTAGAGGTGGCTGGAGATAACCAAACTTACAAGAATGAAATGGCTTATGACTCCGATTATGATCGTCCTCTTCGAGGTCTTAGTGCTAGGGAAATTCATATCATAAGAGATTTGATGCCTGACAGTGATCCACTAGTTTTTGAAGTCGAGGACCTTAGTCATTGTCGCATGGCAATTGCTGATGGAGGACCTAGTGAATCAACGGTCCTAGATGCTGCTGCTTGCACAATCATAAGGAAGGGCATCTTGTTTGCTACCATGGATCAATTGAAAACATGCTTGCAAGAGTATTCTATTGTTCACAACCGTCCATACAGGGTAATCAATTCTCACAAGGACAGAAGGTACACGGTTGGTTGTGAAGAGCCTCAATGCAGTTGGAAAGTATGTGCTAGGAAAACTAAGGCGGGTCAATGGAGGATTATGTCAGTGAAGCAACCACATGTTTGTGCAACAGCTGAGGCTGAGGACACACACTTGCAGCTTAATTCTAGGTTCATTGCAAGGCAATTGTGCCCTGTGGTGAAGCACATGCCATCAATCATGGTCTCCGCGTTGATTGAGATCATATTCAAGTTGTACAATTACTATGTCAAGTATGGGAAGGCATGGCGGGCGAAACAACGTGCCATGGAACTTATCTTCGGAAATTGGGAAGAGGTGTATGAACGTCTTCTTGTAATGCTTAACGCGATGAAAGCTATTAATCCTGGGATGCACTTTGAGTACTTACCGAACAAAGGTGAAACGAGGAATGGCCAAGAGGTATTTGGTAGGGCGTTCTAGGCCTTTGGGCAAAGCATTGAAGCTTTCAAGTGGTGCAGACCGGTCGTGACTATAGATGGGACGTTTCTTACCAGTAAGTTTGAAGGCACATTGCTCATTTGTATTGGTACCGATGCGAAAGACCAACTTGTTCCATTGGCATTTGCCATCGTTCAAAAGGAGGACACAGCTAGTTGGTCTTGGTTCCTTAGACTAGTGAGAGAAGTAGTCATCGATCCGGAGCATGATGTTTGTGTCATTTCCGATAGGCATGCTGGCATCTTAAATGCGGTACAAGACGAGCTACCGAGATACGGCCAGATACACCACCGTTGGTGCAGTAGACACCTTGCTCAGAATTTGATAAGGCATGACGACACGAAGGACAACTTCAAGTTGTTCGAGGAGGTATGCAGGCAGACTGAGGTTGAACTATTCAACGAGAAGCTAGAAGCCCTCAAATTAGCCACAAATGCTTGTGGTAGGCAATTCCTCAGCGACTTGATGGCGTATAAGGAGAAGTGGACCCTCGCTTATGACACCGGAGGTTGGAGATGGGGCTTCATGACTAGTAACATGGCAGAGATGTTCAATAGCCTTCTAAGAGGTTATCATAGTCTTCCTGTTACTGCAATCATGTCATTCATGTTCTACAAGTTGAATGCGTGGTTCATGTCGAGAAAGAAGGCTGCCATGTCATTATGGAGGTCAAACCGACCTTGGCCAAACTTAGTAACTACAAAACTACGTTTCTCAAAGAACAAATCCAAAAGACAGAAGGGAGCATGCTTTGATGCTTTGAGGAATGGATACGAGATTTTAGAGAGTGGTGGGACCAACATCGGTAGGGAAGACCGTGCAACTAGGAAACATAAAATAGTTATCAATGACAACACTTGCACATGTGGTAAACTAACGATCTACCATCGTCCATGCTCTCACAAGATGACTGCATGTTGTATTAGACGTGTTGATGCAGAAGTCCCTCCTCGTTTGGCTAAGGAGTTCTTAATGTTGAATCTTTTGAACACATGGAGTCCAATATTTGAGCCCTTCCTGGACGAGCATCGATGGCCCGTCTATGATGGACCAAAGTATGTGGCTGACCTTGGATTACTATGGAAGAGTAGGGGACCGAGGAGGCAGAAGCATTACAAGATGGACATGGACCGAGTAGCGAGAGGAAGATCAACCACGAGCAAGGTTGGGACACATTTTGTTGAGGACAAGCAACGTAGTCGTTGCTCCAAGTGCCACAGACTAGGCCACAATATAAGAACTTGCCCAAAAATATGTAGACAACAGGTGCGAACTTATGATTTCTCAATTCATCCGTAATGCATAGTTACTTATGTCTTCCTTGTTGACATGCAGGATGGAGCGGGTCCCTCTGCTTGATGGGAGGCCAGTGACACAAGATATTAGAACTATGTGTGTAATGTTTGTAACTTTGTCATGTATGTTGACACTTTGTCATCTATGTTTGAACTTTGTCGATTATGTTCGAACTCTGTCATGCATGTATTTGAACTCCAAGATAAGTTAATGTTGCATCTCCGTGATTCATTCCAATCTACCGATCATAATCTGTATTTCTCGGCGCCAACCAACATGTAAATAAATAGGTAGTCAAAGGGTCGGCACTAATTCACAAAACACCGAGCTTCACTACGTTGACATGGGGAAATTTGACGCCGACACCCGAACCATACTGAACTCGGGTGAATAATAGCGCCGACATGATCAAGGTCAGCGTCAATCCAAATAATGTCGACCCCTTGACCATACTAATAGCATCGTTCTCATTCTCGAAGTCAGCCTATATAACGCCTCTTGCAAAATGGAAGCATACTGGCATCTCAAAATGTATACAGGTGCAGATCAAATTGAAATCTAACACATCAATTGACAACAACAAACACTATCAACACATTACAACAACTTATAAACATTGTCCAGGAAAACATGGATAGTCAAATGGAACACAAGGCTCTTCGAATCCTACATTTATACTTGGATGCGAACAAATTAGGCACCAACATCTGACACATAGTTTGGAAGGAGTTCCTCATCCAACGACTAGGGATCCTCCACTAAAAGGCACGTGTGCTTCGATGAGGGCACTTTACGCTCTGCATACTCCGCCTCAATTATATCAACTGCCTGAGAATCCAACTCGTCATCGATGCCCCCCCAATCGAAAGCCTTACTTGCCTTGCTTTTGAAGTACTCTGCCTCAGCTATGTCATTTGATTAGAGCAACCAATCATCTTCCTCTTCATCAAGCATTGGCACCGGATTGACATTGGCCACATGAGGCAAAGATACACCATACGGAAGACTCCCCACATCAGCGGGAAGGTCACCCACAGCCTAATAATGAATGACAGGATCACCCACAGGACCCAAAGCAAGGAGCTGTGACATCATGGAACGACCCTCATTGACCTTCTATTTCCCTCGCCTAGCTTCCGCCACTTGTGCAGTGTGGTCACTAGTGTCCACATCGCCTGCATACAAGAGAAAATCATTTTTGTCACATAGTACTACGAATGACAAAAAGTCAAATAACTGGAATATGTTACTTCAAATCTTACCGTCCATTTTAGGAAGGTCTCCGACAAGAGCATAAATTCTCTTCAATGCTTCATCCTGGTCATCAATCTTCTTCCATATACGCTCTCTCCTATTATCTCCAAACTTGTCAGGGTTTCGTGCTCAACTTTCACAAATGAACTTAGCCATCTCATGAGCCTTCTTCTTGCGGTTCCTTATATAAGAATCAAGATGACCTCCTTTCTCCTTCAGCTGAGCCTCGACCTTTTCTTGTTCCCAATATTCCTCCCAATCACATTTCTTAGTGCTCTGTACAAACATAACATCGGTCTAGTGATGGTACCAACATGAGAATCAATAAATTGATGTAAACACCGGTGTTATGACTAACCATATCATCGTCGACCGTATGGCCACAGTAAAGTCCTATGCTAAGCTCAGAAGGCACAAGCCCACCCCGCAAGGGCAACATCGTTTGCCACGATGACATTGCGCTGCTACAAGTGATTCCTTCTTTCTTTTGGGCCAACGAGGCTTAGGTCCATGCAGATACTCGCTAAACAAACACTTTCAAGAGCCACACTACAATAATGGATGAAATGGTAAATCAATATATAAGAGGTAACGTTGCTTACCCTATTCTTTATGGAACAAATGAACTCAGGTATGGCCCCACTATAATCAGCTTCAGCTGCGATTCCACATTCATAGAGTGGCAGACTTTCAAGACGTTTGGCTATGGCCAATTCCTTCTCCTCCTTTGACATCGGTGTAGGGTCCGAAGGTAGTGGGACCCAATGATGGAAATGGTCATGGTCAACTGCCGCATTGATAAAAACGTCAAACAGAAGGTACCTCAAGT